>CM060915.1:215941818-217191818 GCA_030737875.1 Allium sativum | reverse complement strand
GTGTGTATATGTACTTATCCAATGCGAAAATCAGGCGGTTACTGATACAGTAAACCTCCTTAATGCATATGTATGTTAGTGAAATGAATCCATATGTATGCAATTTCCTAACATAATTCATAACATCTATATGAGTGCATATAACATTCATCCATATGCAACATCCATGTGATAGCACAACAAGTTTCAACCATGAATAAGTGTAAGCACTCATGCATATGCAATATGAAAGTGTGTGAGCCGATCTTAGTGCCTAATGTGTATCATGCATCCACGAGTATCCACGTGCAAACACTTGCAACCACTTGCAACCATCAAGCATAACATGTTTCAAATACATGTTTCATCCAAAGGGTTTCTACCTAAGGTTCTCATAACAAGTTTAACGAGATAATAAGATAAACAAGATAAACACGGATAAAAAGAAAGATATGCTAATTAAGAAAGAGGTCGAGAATGTACCCTCAAAAAGAAATGGATAAAGCCCACGCATCTTCTCCTCGGTTTCCCAAGTTGCGTCTTCATCGGCTTCACTCCACTGAACTTTCACCAATTTGACTTCTCGATTCCTTAACTTCTTGATCTCTGTTCCAAGATACGAATCAGAGCTCTTCTCAAGGTTGCCTCTTTTTCTACCTCCACGTCTTCAAGAATGCTTGGTTCAACCACCTCAGCGGACTCATGTAGGCACATTCGGAGATGCGAGAAATGAAAGACATTATGCACTCCGGCTAGCTTTTCGGGCAATACCACCTTATAGGCCATCTTTCCAATTCTCTCTATGATAGGGAAGGGTCCTACGAACCTTGGTGCCAGCTTCCTAACTGCTCCAAAACGTACCACATTACGCAAAGGAGAAACCTTCACGAAAACCATGTCTCCCACCTCGAATTCCAAATCAGTCCTTCGCTTGTCTGCATAGGATTTCTGTCTGTCTTGGGCCGCCTTCATCCGTCTTCGAATCCACTCTACCCTCTCGGATGTATCCCAAATCATATCGGGCCCAAGTATAAGCTCATCTGTCGTCTCCCACCAACAAGTTGGCGACCTGCACGGCCTTCCATACAAAGCTTCAAATGGTGCCATCCCTATGCTGGCTTGATAGCTATTATTATAAGCAAACTCTACAAGAGGAAGGTGGTCTTCCCAAGTACCACCAAAGTCAAGAACATAGAGCCTCAAAAGATCTTCTAACACTCTATTCACCCTTTCGGTTTGGCCATCCGTCTGGGGGTGATAGGCTGTACTCAGATTCAATCGCGTACCCATCGCTTCTTGCAAACTATTCTAGAACTGGCTAGTGAAAATTGGGTCACGATCGCTAACTATGCTGGAAGGAACTCCATGCAACCGCACTATCTCTCGGAGATAAATAGATGCCAGCCATGATGCGGTCCTCTTGCTTTTTACTGGAATAAAGTGAGCACTCTTCGTAAGTCTGTCAACTATGACCCATATGCTCGTGTTCCCTCTCCTTGACCTAGGCAATCCATCCACAAAATCCATAGAAATACTCTCCCACTTCCATTGCGGGACCTCCAATGGATGTAATAGCCCACCTGGTTTCTTTGACTCGGCTTTCACTTATTGGCATACCATGCACCTTGAAACATACTCTGCCACGTCTTTCTTCATTCCGGCCCAAAAGAAAATGCGCTTCATATCCCTATACATCTTATCTCCTCCAGGATGTATAGTCATCTTCGAATGATGTGCTTCTTCGAGAACTTTATGCACCAAGTCTCCTACTTGTGGAACGCATAGCCTTCCATCACGCCTTAGCCAACCCTTGTCATCAATAGTATATCTAGCTGTAACAACCCGGAAAATCTGGGCCAGTTTAAAATTTTTATTTTGGCAATTTTAGCGAATTTTGATTATTTAAAATAGATTATTTTAAATATAATCGACGAGAAATTTATTTTGAATATAATTCGAACGTATATATTTATACGCGTCGTCGTTAGAATATAAATATTTATATATAATTATAAATAGAATTGAAAATGGCGCGGTAGTTCGATAATTCGATTTCAAACTTCAATTGAATGTACCGGGTGCAAAACGATCCGGATTTTAGTGAAACCAGAAATAATAGGATCTAATTGATAGCATCTTTCCAACGAATCCGAATAATCGAAATTTCATAGCGGGAATCAAAAGATATGTCCAGTTGAAAATTCTGAATAGTCGCTATGGAATTCAGGCCCTTAAAAATGGACATTTTGCAAACGACCTCGGATTTCGACGAAACCAGTTTTGTTGGGTCCGCAGTGTCAAATTATTGCTAGATTTCAAATTTCATAATTTTTCGAATCAATATGTGAGCGTGGCAAACGAAAACGCGTTTGACCAGTTTCAGTTGATTTTAATCGACTGGAAATTGGCCATTTTTCCAACGGTCTCAGAATTCGACGAAACTAGTTTTGTTAGGACCGTATCGTCAATACGAAGCTAGAAAATATTTTTCGGGAATTTTTAGAGTTAGTATGTGACCCCGGTAAATTGAAATGTACGTTTAAAATTCAATATAGTGATTTAAATGTAAATTTAACGGAAACTGATTGTAACGATCGAATCAGCTTACGATACATATCCCATTGTGTTCGGAATGGGGGTAATTAGCTATGGACGACAGGCGGTGGGTCTCGTTCTGAGGTCGAAATTTAAAGTTACTTTTAGGAGGATAAATTAAATAATAATTAAAAAAAAATCCCTGGCCCTCCCCCTTTACACTCTCTCTCTTCCCTCATTCTTCATTCAGATCTTCAAAATAAAAAAAATAAAAAAAAAAGAGAACGGAGTCCTTCATCGCAACCGCCCATCGATGTCGCGCCGCCACCCACCGCGCTCGCCGCCCTCATCAACGACGACCACTCCCCATCGCTTCTCCTCTCTCCTCCGCTCGTCCTTCTCCTCTCCTTCTAAACCGCGAGTTCGATTAGCCCTAGCCCCCTGATTAGTCCCTCCGCCGCCACCAAGGTGAACCGCCTCTGCTCCCCCTCCTCCGTCCATCCTCCGCCCGTCTCCAGCGTGGAGCAGCCCTCCTCTGGCCGTGAAGCCCCGCCCCTTCCGTAAGTCTTTTTTTTTATTTCTTTATTTATTTTTATTTTATATAATAGAGAAAAAACTGAATATTATTTTGTTTGAAAAACTGAATATTATTTTGTTTGAAAAACTGAATATTATTTTGTTTGAAAAACTGAATATTATTTTGTTTGAAAAACTGAATATTATTTTGTTTGAAAAACTGAATTTTATTTTATTGAAAAACTGAATTTTATTTTATTGAAAAACTGAATTTTATTTTATTGAAAAACTGAATTTTATTTTATTGAAAAACTGAATATTATTTTGTTTGAAAAACTGAATTTTATTTTATTGAAAAACTGAATATTATTTTGTTTGAAAACTGAATTTTATTTTATTTAAAATTTGAATTTTATTTTGTTTAAAAACGGAATTTTATTTACTTTAAAAACTGGTTTTTAGTTATGTTGTAAAGTTATAAAAATATAATCTTTTATATTGTCGAATTAAAAATATGATTTTTATATGTTGAACTTCGAATTAAAAATATAGTTTTTATATATTGAACTTCGGCATAAAAATATGATTTTTATATGTTGAACTTCGAATTAAAAATATAGTTTTTATATATTGAACTTCGGCATAAAAATATGATTTTTATATATTGAACTTCGAATTAAAAATATAGTTTTTATATATTGAACTTCGGCATAAAAATATGATTTTTATATATTGAACTTCGAATTAAAAATATAGTTTTTATATATTGAACTTCGGCATAAAAATATGATTTTTTAAATCGAAAGTGAATAAATAAAAATGTGTTTTTTATTTCAAAAACAACAAAATATAAAAATGTGTGATTTTTACATATGTAGAGAATACGGGCGAAAGCGACAAAAAGGCGAGGTCGACGAAGAATTCTGCAAAAGAAGAGTCAAGATGATTGGATAGCTATATGTGAGAATTTCTCACTCTTCAATTTATTTTCTAGTTATATATATATACTAGGATGCAGACGGTGCTTAGTAGCACCCGACACAATCGTCCACAAACCATGGACTTGTTTGTTTGGTTGCATAGATTAGTTTGATTATGTGATTGAATTGAATTGTTTGGTGAAATGAATTGATATGATTGATGTGTGAATGGCGTGGGCCTTCACTAGACCGGGGATAAGGCTAGGCCTCGTCCCGTTTCTAATATCGTGCCGTTATGCCGCCAAAATTTTCTAAAATATGTTAGAAAAATAAAAATATCATTTTATTTAAAGAATGAATTGAATAGAAGTTCATATGTTGGAATAAAATGTTTTGTCGTTAAAAATATAATTTTTAACGTGAATGTGAATAAATAAATATTCATTTACAAACCAGAAGGTTTGTTTATGCACACCTATTTGAAGGACATTGATTGGGACGATAAATTTTACACATCGCCCAACTGCACAAATAAAATCTGTGTTTGGTTGTTTGAAAACCCTACACGGGTGTTGGGATGAAATTTGAAGTTCACTCATCCTGATTGATTAAATATGTCGATCGATTGATTGACAGGCTGTTATAAGCGTTAGATATCTATATTTGATGCTTATACAGTGTAGTGCACTTTGGTTGATGGTTGATTATTTTTCCATGCTATTATATACATGTGTTGTATGAAAATCCATATAATTAACGTTATATGGTAATTGATTGGGCCTCATTCCAAATTTGAAAAATAAAGAATATTATAAAATAAACGTTCATGTGTTGACAGTACTCATTCATTGAGATTGGTCATGTGTTGAACGAAATATTTTAATAATAAAGTTTACATCTTTATCGATATAAAATAAAAGTTCATGTGTTGACAGTACTCATTCATTGAGATTGGTCATGTGTTGAACGAAATATTTTAATATTAAAATTTACATCTTTATCGATATAAAATAAACGTTCATGTGTTGACAGTACTCATCCATTGAGATTGGTCATGTGTTGAACGAAATATTTTGATAATAACAACTATTTTGAAAAAGGAAATATTTGAAATAGAATATTTGAAAATAGAAATTTATGAAGCCGTGTTGACTAGATTGACGCCATTTTGACGTGAACGATATTTATATCGATTTTAAAACGAATTCAAAATGAATTGAAAACGATTTCGAAATGAATTGAATTGAAAACGAATTCAAAATGAATTGAAAACGATTTCGAAATGAATTGAATTGAAAACGATTTCGAAATGAATTGAATTGAAAACGATTTCGAAATGAATTGAATATAAAACGATTTCGAAATGAATTGAATATATAACGATTTCGAAATGAAATGAATTGAATATATAACGATTTCGAAATGAATTGAATTGAAAACGATTTCGAAATGAATTGAGTTGAAACGAATTCAAATTGAATTGAAAACGAATTGAAATGAATTCAAATTGAATTGAACTTTGAATTGAATAGAAATGAATTTTAAAACGAATTTATAAAGAAGAATTCAATTTTGATTTGAATTGAAAAGGAAGTTGAAATTGCTTTTGGAACGAAATTAAAACTATTTATATAATTCGTTTTAAATAGAAATCGACGAAATATATATTATATATATTTTATATATAATATAATGGCCTGAATAGAACGCGCCGCGCCGCGGCAGTTCGCGAATTTCGACCATTGATTTCAAACGGACATTACGGGAGATCCGACCGTCGGATTCTCCTAAAACCGGAACCGTTGGGTTCGTATCGAAAAGAGCTTTCTAACGAATATTAGAAATTTGAAATCTAACGGTTGGATTTGGAATTATGTCCAAGTCAAATTCGAAAAAGGTCGCTGTAAGTGCAGTTCGATGGCCATTGATGGAAATCGACTGTACGGGCCTAGATAAAATTATTAAAAATAGTAATAATTTGTGTAAAATCATAAGAAATGATTTGTGAAGATTTGGGATGAAAAACTCCATATTTGAAAGGATAAAAATAAATTTTTTTCAAAATGAACTAGTTTTGAACTAGAAATATAATTCTATTTATTTTTAAATAAATAAATTGAATTTGAAAAAGGTTTTAAAAATAACCAAAAGTTCCAATGATTGCATTGGAGTGGATTTGAATCGAAATTGTCTTCGGAATATTTCGATGTTGGAATTCGTGATTATACAGATGTTATTATGGAAATTTGAAAGATATATATTTATATCGTTATTTCCAATACGACATTTGTTAATCGTAGAATTTGATATTGAATATAAGCCGGGATATTTTCTATTCAGAGCCTTGTATTTAATATCAAATGTGATTTGGGTTTGTCGTGAATGGTGTCTTCACTAACACTGTTCTTGAACCCAGTTGAGAAAAGATTAAATCTTTTTTTTTAAGATTTAATGAAGTGTACCAATTAAATAATATTTAATTGGAATTGAATCGATATTGATTTTTGGGTTTATCGTGGACAGTGTTTTAAATAACACTCGTTCTTTAACCCGACCATTGATGAAATGTGATTTTGGGTTGTCGTGAACGGTATCTTCAATAATACAGTTCTTAGACCTAAAGAAGTTAAGAAAATCAGAAACTAACTGGAGATTAGTTAAGTTGAATAGTTCCCGAGGTATTGATCTGATGTTGGTTTCGGCCTTCGGGATTCATACTTAGGGAATTGCTCACTTGCTAATTTACAATTGGGGACTGATTGAAAGGTGATGTGATTTTGGGTTTATCGTGAACCGTGTTTTAAATGACACTAATTCTTTAACCCAGTCACAGATTAAAACTAAGTGGAGTTTTAATGAATCTTTAATTAGATTGAAATAATCGAAATGGAGTATCACCAGTTTTGCTCCAGGCGATAGTTAAATCTTTAATTAGATTTGAACGTGAAATGGTAATTGAATTTACCGATAACACCGTGGTGTTAGATATGAAGTATAACCAGCTTTACTTCATGGGATGAATAGGTTGGGATTGGGAAATTAAAACAAATGATTACTTCGGTAAGGTTCGCTAATCCCGACTAGTTTGAATTGATATTCAAAAGTAGATTAAAGCATAAATTCAAGAATTTATCTTTGATAAAATTAATGGGAACCTTTCCCTATGAATGTGAAATTTAGAAACTAACTGTCGGTTAGCCAAGCAGAACGGTTTTCTGGATATTGATCTGATGTTGGTTTCGGCCTTCGGGGTTAATATTTGGGGGATTATTCTCTTGATTAATTTACGGTTAGTGACTAATGAATTGGAATGAGGCGTATGTTGTGTTTGTGTAACACTTATTTAAAATATACGCGAGTTATTCGGAAAGACCGGGTTTATCCCATTCTGAATAACTGATACGACGATAAGTCGAAGATGAAGACGATGGTCGAAGACCGGAGGTCTTCACGTCGTTTGGGTGATAACTGATGATCTTGATTGGGCTGTACACCCAAGGAGATGGAAACAGTTGGTGATCGTCCAGACGTACTTGGAGATCGATGGATATGCGGGGTACTAGGTGCCTCCGGTTTCGTTCAGACCCAGAACGGACTTGTAAATGGACTGTGTGTCTGACATCGGATTTCATTCTGTGTGACTGATATCGGTTGCATAGGATGGTTTGCCTGTGTGGCATGCTAAGATGCAAATGATCAAGGCTTCTGTTGAAAAGCAAAGTCTTGTGGTGATGATCAAAGCACGGCCTTTGTGGCGTAGCTTTGTGTAACGTTTACCTCGCGTGTTTCACACCCGGTATGAACCAAAAACGGGAGACGGACCTCAGGGAGGACTTGCGTTTCTTTCTAGCTAAAAGTGGCGTCAGTGGTCTTACACGCCCTGACGAGTTTGACTTATGTGGTTGTTGCTGTTGCGAGGCGCCTCGGTTTGATCGGACGATCCGGGTCCGATGGAGTCATTCGTTGGCTCGTTTGCGCCCCAAAGGGCGGGGAGACGTATTGTTCAGGCATAATAATCCACATCGGTGGACCGGCCCTGACGATCCAGGGGGCAGTTGCGGCTGTTCCTGAGACATGGTAGGCTAGATTGTCTCGAATCGGTTGGGGACTATCTTTTGCCTCGGTTCATAGACGGAAATCTAATTTCCAAATACGTGACCTTGCGGTTTTAGTTGTAATCCTATATATGGCGACATAGTGGGATGGGGCGCTCATGCCGCCTATGATTGATACTTATGATTTGAAGTTGTTTTATACACTATGCACTTAAAATAGTATCAAATGATTTGTTTTAAACGTATCAAGCATTATTTGGCTGTTATAAGGTAAAAACCCTCTCCCCCGGCTTGCGTTGCATTGTGTGATAGGACCTGGGTCTTATAACAGCTTCATTTTTCTTTATTTAGCATTGCGCTGTTTGTTTTATGCACTGGTACTCTTGGGAGGAAACCCGTTCCGTGTTTACGGCGTGGTCCCTTGATTTACCTAATGATTTAAAATAAAGATTAATAACTGTTTTAGTTCTCACACCAGTCACATGACTGACCTGGAGTTTATTGTTTTAACCTAAACTCTGGGTGCCCTTATTTTGACACGGGCAGCTAGTAGTTTTGGTTTTGCAGATTTATATTCACAGGATCCTGGTTTACAGCTGGAACGATATCCGGAAAGCTTTGTATCCGTATATCTACTTCTAGTTGTGTATTGTATTATTTTCCGCTGCTATGTATTTAAATGTAATTTAAATCTCTGATATTTCTGTGTAATATTTATTCTTACTCTGTATATTCTTGTAATCTGATGCATTGTTGTAACATACAATGAAATGTTCTTCTGTATGTGTTTTGTTGTGGTTTGTTCTCGAACTATCCGTCGCTTTCCTTTACGGGGAAGTTACGGGTTTTCACAGTTGGTATCAGAGCTTTGGTTTACAAAGCTAGAGAACAAGACACATTAGAAACATACGAAAGAATTCATCAGATATTGGATTAGCAATATCCAATGAGAATGACTCGTTAGAGATGGGATCAGTAGTATCCTAGAACGAGTGTGAAGAGTATATTTTTAAAATGAAAACAAACTTTTGTTTTGAAAATTTAAATCAATTATTCGTATTTGATTTTCTATTTATATCGATGTGGACAATCCAGCATATATAGATTTTGCGTATACGTCTGATCTGCGTGTATTCGAAATTTTAATATATTGGATAGATATAGCATCACACTCTAGTCGCCCGAAGATGGTACTGATGATTGTCATGACATCATCAGTATTTATGTTCGTGTCTCGAAGGTGTGATTTTCTATATATTTCCATTAGGCTGGTGTGAGAACCAAAACTTATATATAGCTAGAATTCATTGTTGTGATTTGGCATCAAAAACATGATTTTTGTATATATATCAAATTTTGAATTTGAAACGTTAAATTCACTAATTGATTGATGTTTGTGTTGTTTGTTAAATTGTTTGATAATTTTTAACCAATTAGCCTAATTAAATCACATATTGACTTATATTGAAAATTGGTCGCATTTGCTAGCATACATGTATATCTTTTGAACAGGTCATAGCAAGGAGGCTAGAGCTAGAGAATAAAATTTGTTTGCCCGACAAATAGGTACATGTTTACTACATAATTTCCTGTTTTGTTTGGGTGATGATGATTTTGTGAGCCTATTGGCTAGCCGCTTGGCTTTTTCTTTTTCTTTTTGAGATCTGAAGGACCGGGGAAGCTATTTGAAATTCCCCGATGCTCCCATTGCAGGGGAGGTTATGGCGAAATTTTTCAAAAATTTAGGGTGTTAGCCAAATTTTTGAAATTTTGAAAATTCTCAGAAACTGAAAAGTTGGAGAATGGAAGCCAGATCGAACGTAGAGTTGATTAGTCAAACCACTTTCGACTTTGTTCCTTTTCGGGGACGAAAAGTTTTAAGTGGGGGAGATTGTAACAACCCGGAAAATCTGGGCCAGTTTAAAATTTTTATTTTGGCAATTTTAGCGAATTTTGATTATTTAAAATAGATTATTTTAAATATAATCGACGAGAAATTTATTTTGAATATAATTCGAACGTTTATATTTATACGCGTCGTCGTTAGAATATAAATATTTATATATAATTATAAATAGAATTGAAAATGGCGTGGTAGTTCGATAATTCGATTTCAAACTTCAATTGAATGTACCGGGTGCAAAACGATCCGGATTTTAGTGAAACCAAAAATAATAGGATCTAATTGATAGCATCTTTCCAACGAATCCGAATAATCGAAATTTCATAGCGGGAATCAAAAGATATGTCCAGTTGAAAATTCTGAATAGTCGCTATGGAATTCAGGCCCTTAAAAATGGACATTTTGCAAACGACCTCGGATTTCGACGAAACCAGTTTTGTTGGGTCCGCAGTGTCAAATTATTGCTAGATTTCAAATTTCATAATTTTTCGAATCAATATGTGAGCGTGGCAAACGAAAACGCGTTTGACCAGTTTCAGTTGATTTTAATCGACTGGAAATTGGCCATTTTTCCAACGGTCTCAGAATTCGACGAAACTAGTTTTGTTAGGACCGTATCGTCAATACGAAGCTAGAAAATATTTTTCGGGAATTTTTAGAGTTAGTATGTGACCCCGGTAAATTGAAATGTACGTTTAAAATTCAATATAGTGATTTAAATGTAAATTTAACGGAAACTGATTGTAACGATCGAATCAGCTTACGATACATATCCCATTGTGTTCGGAATGGGGGTAATTAGCTATGGACGACAGGCGGTGGGTCTCGTTCTGAGGTCGAAATTTAAAGTTACTTTTAGGAGGATAAATTAAATAATAATTAAAAAAAAATCCCTGGCCCTCCCCCTTTACACTCTCCCTCTTCCCTCATTCTTCATTCAGATCTTCAAAATAAAAAAAATAAAAAAAAAAGAGAACGGAGTCCTCCATCGCAACCGCCCGTCGATGTCGCGCCGCCACCCACCGCGCTCGCCGCCCTCATCAACGACGACCACTCCCCATCGCTTCTCCTCTCTCCTCCGCTCGTCCTTCTCCTCTCCTTCTAAACCGCGAGTTCGATTAGCCCTAGCCCCCTGATTAGTCCCTCCGCCGCCACCAAGGTGAACCGCCTCTGCTCCCCCTCCTCCGTCCATCCTCCGCCCGTCTCCAGCGTGGAGCAGCCCTCCTCTGGCCGTGAAGCCCCGCCCCTTCCGTAAGTCTTTTTTTTTTATTTCTTTATTTATTTTTATTTTATATAAATAGAGAAAAAACTGAATATTATTTTGTTTGAAAAACTGAATATTATTTTGTTTGAAAAACTGAATATTATTTTGTTTGAAAAACTGAATATTATTTTGTTTGAAAAACTGAATTTTATTTTATTGAAAAACTGAATTTTATTTTATTGAAAAACTGAATTTTATTTTATTGAAAAACTGAATTTTATTTTATTGAAAAACTGAATTTTATTTTATTGAAAAACTGAATTTTATTTTATTGAAAAACTGAATATTATTTTGTTTGAAAAACTGAATTTTATTTTATTGAAAAACTGAATATTATTTTGTTTGAAAAACTGAATTTTATTTTATTTAAAATCTGAATTTTATTTTGTTTAAAAACGGAATTTTATTTACTTTAAAAACTGGTTTTTAGTTATGTTGTAAAGTTATAAAAATATAATCTTTTATATTGTCGAATTAAAAATATGATTTTTATATGTTGAACTTCGAATTAAAAATATAGTTTTTATATATTGAACTTCGGCATAAAAATATGATTTTTATATGTTGAACTTCGAATTAAAAATATAGTTTTTATATATTGAACTTCGACATAAAAATATGATTTTTATATATTGAACTTCGAATTAAGAATATAGTTTTTATATATTGAACTTCGGCATAAAAATATGATTTTTATATATTGAACTTCGAATTAAAAATATAGTTTTTATATATTGAACTTCGGCATAAAAATATGATTTTTTAAATCGAAAGTGAATAAATAAAAATGTGTTTTTTATTTCAAAAACAACAAAATATAAAAATGTGTGATTTTTACATATGTAGAGAATACGGGCGAAAGCGACAAAAAGGCGAGGTCGACGAAGAATTCTGCAAAAGAAGAGTCAAGATGATTGGATAGCTATATGTGAGAATTTCTCACTCTTCAATTTATTTTCTAGTTATATATATATACTAGGATGCAGACGGTGCTTAGTAGCACCCGACACAATCGTCCACAAACCATGGACTTGTTTGTTTGGTTGCATAGATTAGTTTGATTATGTGATTGAATTGAATTGTTTGGTGAAATGAATTGATATGATTGATGTGTGAATGGCGTGGGCCTTCACTAGACCGGGGATAAGGCTAGGCCTCGTCCCGTTTCTAGTATCGTGCCGTTATGCCGCCAAAATTTTCTAAAATATGTTAGAAATATAAAAATATCATTTTATTTAAAGAATGAATTGAATAGAAGTTCATATGTTGGAATAAAATGTTTTGTCGTTAAAAATATAATTTTTAACGTGAATGTGAATAAATAAATATTCATTTACAAACCAGAAGGTTTGTTTATGCACACCTATTTGAAGGACATTGATTGGGACGATAAATTTTACACATCGCCCAACTGCACAAATAAAATCTGTGTTTGGTTGTTTGAAAACCCTACACGGGTGTTGGGATGAAATTTGAAGTTCACTCATCCTGATTGATTAAATATGTCGATCGATTGATTGACAGGCTGTTATAAGCGTTAGATATCTATATTTGATGCTTATACAGTGTAGTGCACTTTGGTTGATGGTTGATTATTTTTCCATGCTATTATATACATGTGTTGTATGAAAATCCATATAATTAACGTTATATGGTAATTGATTGGGCCTCATTCCAAATTTGAAAAATAAAGAATATTATAAAATAAACGTTCATGTGTTGACAGTACTCATTCATTGAGATTGGTCATGTGTTGAACGAAATATTTTAATAATAAAGTTTACATCTTTATCGATATAAAATAAAAGTTCATGTGTTGACAGTACTCATTCATTGAGATTGGTCATGTGTTGAACGAAATATTTTAATATTAAAATTTACATCTTTATCGATATAAAATAAACGTTCATGTGTTGACAGTACTCATCCATTGAGATTGGTCATGTGTTGAACGAAATATTTTGATAATAACAACTATTTTGAAAAAGGAAATATTTGAAATAGAATATTTGAAAATAGAAATTTATGAAGCCGTGTTGACTAGATTGACGCCATTTTGACGTGAACGATATTTATATCGATTTTAAAACGAATTCAAAATGAATTGAAAACGATTTCGAAATGAATTGAATTGAAAACGAATTCAAAATGAATTGAAAACGATTTCGAAATGAATTGAATTGAAAACGATTTCGAAATGAATTGAATTGAAAACGATTTCGAAATGAATTGAATATAAAACGATTTCGAAATGAATTGAATATATAACGATTTCGAAATGAAATGAATTGAATATATAACGATTTCGAAATGAATTGAATTGAAAACGATTTCGAAATGAATTGAGTTGAAACGAATTCAAATTGAATTGAAAACGAATTGAAATGAATTCAAATTGAATTGAACTTTGAATTGAATAGAAATGAATTTTAAAACGAATTTATAAAGAAGAATTCAATTTTGATTTGAATTGAAAAGGAAGTTGAAATTGCTTTTGGAACGAAATTAAAACTATTTATATAATTCGTTTTAAATAGAAATCGACGAAATATATATTATATATATTTTATATATAATATAATGGCCTGAATAGAACGCGCCGCGCCGCGGCAGTTCGCGAATTTCGACCATTGATTTCAAACGGACATTACGGGAGATCCGACCGTCGGATTCTCCTAAAACCGGAACCGTTGGGTTCGTATCGAAAAGAGCTTTCTAACGAATATTAGAAATTTGAAATCTAACGGTTGGATTTGGAATTATGTCTAAGTCAAATTCGAAAAAGGTCGCTGTAAGTGCAGTTCGATGGCCATTGATGGAAATCGACTGTACGGGCCTAGATAAAATTATTAAAAATAGTAATAATTTGTGTAAAATCATAAGAAATGATTTGTGAAGATTTGGGATGAAAAACTCCATATTTGAAAGGATAAAAATAAATTTTTTTCAAAATGAACTAGTTTTGAACTAGAAATATAATTCTATTTATTTTTAAATAAATAAATTGAATTTGAAAAAGGTTTTAAAAATAACCAAAAGTTCCAATGATTGCATTGGAGTGGATTTGAATCGAAATTGTCTTCGGAATATTTCGATGTTGGAATTCGTGATTATACAGATGTTATTATGGAAATTTGAAAGATATATATTTATATCGTTATTTCCAATACGACATTTGTTAATCGTAGAATTTGATATTGAATATAAGCCGGGATATTTTCTATTCAGAGCCTTGTATTTAATATCAAATGTGATTTGGGTTTGTCGTGAATGGTGTCTTCACTAACACTGTTCTTGAACCCAGTTGAGAAAAGATTAAATCTTTTTATTTAGATTTAATGAAGTGTACCAATTAAATAATATTTAATTGGAATTGAATCGATATTGATTTTTGGGTTTATCGTGGATAGTGTTTTAAATAACACTCGTTCTTTAACCCGACCATTGATGAAATGTGATTTTGGGTTGTCGTGAACGGTATCTTCAATAATACAGTTCTTAGACCTAAAGAAGTTAAGAAAATCAGAAACTAACTGGAGATTAGTTAAGTTGAATAGTTTCCGAGGTATTGATCTGATGTTGGTTTCGGCCTTCGGGATTCATACTTAGGGAATTGCTCACTTGCTAATTTACAATTGGGGACTGATTGAAAGGTGATGTGATTTTGGGTTTATCGTGAACCGTGTTTTAAATGACACTAATTCTTTAACCCAGTCACAGATTAAAACTAAGTGGAGTTTTAATGAATCTTTAATTAGATTGAAATAATCGAAATGGAGTATCACCAGTTTTGCTCCAGGCGATAGTTAAATCTTTAATTAGATTTGAACGTGAAATGGTAATTGAATTTACCGATAACACCGTGGTGTTAGATATGAAGTATAACCAGCTTTACTTCATGGGATGAATAGGTTGGGATTGGGAAATTAAAACAAATGATTACTTCGGTAAGGTTCGCTAATCCCGACTAGTTTGAATTGATATTCAAAAGTAGATTAAAGCATAAATTCAAGAATTTATCTTTGATAAAATTAATGGGAACCTTTCCCTATGAATGTGAAATTTAGAAACTAACTGTCGGTTAGCCAAGCAGAACGGTTTTCTGGATATTGATCTGATGTTGGTTTCGGCCTTCGGGGTTAATATTTGGGGGATTATTCTCTTGATTAATTTACGGTTAGTGACTAATGAATTGGAATGAGGCGTATGTTGTGTTTGTGTAACACTTATTTAAAATATACGCGAGTTATTCGGAAAGACCGGGTTTATCCCATTCTGAATAACTGATACGACGATAAGTCGAAGATGAAGACGATGGTCGAAGACCGGAGGTCTTCACGTCGTTTGGGTGATAACTGATGATCTTGATTGGGCTGTACACCCAAGGAGATGGAAACAGTTGGTGATCGTCCAGACGTACTTGGAGATCGATGGATATGCGGGGTACTAGGTGCCTCCGGTTTCGTTCAGACCCAGAACGGACTTGTAAATGGACTGTGTGTCTGACATCGGATTTCATTCTGTGTGACTGATATCGGTTGCATAGGATGGTTTGCCTGTGTGGCATGCTAAGATGCAAATGATCAAGGCTTCTGTTGAAAAGCAAAGTCTTGTGGTGATGATCAAAGCACGGCCTTTGTGGCGTAGCTTTGTGTAACGTTTACCTCGCGTGTTTCACACCCGGTATGAACCAAAAACGGGAGACGGACCTCAGGGAGGACTTGCGTTTCTTTCTAGCTAAAAGTGGCGTCAGTGGTCTTACACGCCCTGACGAGTTTGACTTATGTGGTTGTTGCTGTTGCGAGGCGCCTCGGTTTGATCGGACGATCCGGGTCCGATGGAGTCATTCGTTGGCTCGTTTGCGCCCCAAAGGGCGGGGAGACGTATTGTTCAGGCATAATAATCCACATCGGTGGACCGGCCCTGACGATCCAGGGGGCAGTTGCGGCTGTTCCTGAGACATGGTAGGCTAGATTGTCTCGAATCGGTTGGGGACTATCTTTTGCCTCGGTTCATAGACGGAAATCTAATTTCCAAATACGTGACCTTGCGGTTTTAGTTGTAATCCTATATATGGCGACATAGTGGGATGGGGCGCTCATGCCGCCTATGATTGATACTTATGATTTGAAGTTGTTTTATACACTATGCACTTAAAATAGTATCAAATGATTTGTTTTAAACGTATCAAGCATTCTTTGGCTGTTATAAGGTAAAAACCCTCTCCCCCGGCTTGCGTTGCATTGTGTGATAGGACCTGGGTCTTATAACAGCTTCATTTTTCTTTATTTAGCATTGCGCTGTTTGTTTTATGCACTGGTATTCTTGGGAGGAAACCCGTTCCGTGTTTACGGCGTGGTCCCTTGATTTACCTAATGATTTAAAATAAAGATTAATAACTGTTTTAGTTCTCACACCAGTCACATGACTGACCTGGAGTTTATTGTTTTAACCTAAACTCTGGGTGCCCTTATTTTGACACGGGCAGCTAGTAGTTTTGGTTTTGCAGATTTATATTCACAGGATCCTGGTTTACAGCTGGAACGATATCCGGAAAGCTTTGTATCCGTATATCTACTTCTAGTTGTGTATTGTATTATTTTCCGCTGCTATGTATTTAAATGTAATTTAAATCTCTGATATTTCTGTGTAATATTTATTCTTACTCTGTATATTCTTGTAATCTGATGCATTGTTGTAACATACAATGAAATGTTCTTCTGTATGTGTTTTGTTGTGGTTTGTTCTCGAACTATCCGTCGCTTTCCTTTACGGGGAAGTTACGGGTTTTCACACTAGCAAGGTGACTAGACGTCTCACCACGAATCAACTTGTCCATGACCTCGACTATCTGCGGATCTCCTTTCTGCGAAGCCCCAACTTGATCAAGAAGTATGGGTCTAAGCTCAAGGGATGCTAATGAACTCGTCATCGACTCAACAGCCGTCGTGAAATCAAAGGTTTCCAAGAATTCTAGGCTCCTCATCTCGACAAACAAGGGACTCAAAGTCAATCTACTTCTGCTTAGTGCATCTGCCACAACATTACCCTTGCCAGGGGTATAAGCTATCTCGAAGTCATAAGATGCCAAGAATTCCATCCACCTTTGCTGCCTTAGATTCAGATCTTTCTGCGAGAAAAGGTACTTGAGTGACTTGTGATCAGTATACAACTCAAACCTTTCGCCTAGAAGATAGTGGCGCCAGGATTTGAGTGCAAAGACGATCGCCGCTAACTCCAAATCATGAGTGGGATAGTTCTTCTCATGAACTTTAAGTTGCCTACCCCCATAACATATCACTTTTCCCTCTTGCATCAGAACAGCACCTAACCCCGTGCCACATGCATCTGTGTACACGGTAAACATCTTACCACTATCGGGTAATGCCAAAACTGGAGCTGAGGTAAGGGCTCTCTTGAGCCTTTAAAAAGCAAGCTCACACTCCAAGTCCCATGCAAAGGCTAAGTTCTTCTTCGTCAACTTAGTAAGAGGGGCTGAAATCTTAGCGAAGTCCCTGATGAACTTCCTATAGTAGCCCGCCAGACCGAGAAAGCTTCTTACTTCGGTTGCATTCCTAGGAGTCTTCCAGTCTTGAACTGCAACCACTTTCGCGGGATCCACTGTTATGCCTTGCTTAGAGACTATATGTCCAAGAAACCGAACTTCCCTTCTCCAGAAATGACATTTGGAGAACTTGGCTTTCAACTGATGCGCTCTAAGCGTATCCATTACTTCCTTGAGATGCCTAGCATGCTCTTCCTCATCCTTTGAGAAGATCAGAATATCATCCATGAAGACAGCAACAAACTTGTTAAGGAACTCCCTGAACACCCTACTCATCAAGTCCACGAAGTATGCGGGTGCATTAGTCAAACCGAATGGCATGACAAGCCATTCAAAGAATCCATCTGGAGTCCAAAACGCAGTCTTATCAATACTATCCTCGGCCACTCTAAGCTGATGGAATCCGGTGGCTAGATCAAGCTGAGAGAAAACAGAAGCACCAACAAGCTGGTCAAAGAGATCATCAATCCTCGGTAACGGGTGTCTATTCTTCTTTGTCAGCTTGTTCAATTCTCGATAATCAACACATAGACGAAGCGAACCATCCGCCTTAGTAGCGAATACCACCGGAGCACCCCATTCAGAAATGCTTCGTCTAATAAAATTCTTCTCAAGCAACTCCTTGATTTGCTTACTGAGCTCCCTTCTTTCACGTGGTTCAATGTGCCTAACGGGCAATGATACTGGCTTGGCATTATCGACTAGATAAATGCGGAAATCTATCTCTCGTTTAGGGGGTAACCCCTTAACTTCTTCAAAGACATCAGGATAGTCTCGGACCACCCTTACAGATTGCAGATCATCGATGGACGAGTCAAGAGATTCAAGATAACATAACATGACGGGACCTCTAGGGTTACAAGAAATTTCTAGGGTATTACCGAGGCGAGTCATGAGCCTCACCACCCTATGCTCACAATCGAGAATGGCTCCATAACTGGACAACCAATCCATGCCCAAGATCAACCCATATCCCGTGAACCCGAGAACATAAGCATTACACGTGAATTCTACGGTCAAGATAGAAATCTTCAAATCCACACAAATCATAGATAGATGGGCGAAATCCCCAATTGGATTTGAAACACAAACGGGATCCTCAACTAGACTAGTACTTAGGTGCAAACTTTCAACAATGTCAGAAGAAATAAAACTATGCGATGCGCCAGAATCAAATAAGGTGCGAACAGGAAAATCAGAAATATAAACAAGACTTTCTACAGAAATACTACCTCGGTCCTGAACTGGAGCAGCATTGAGAGCATGCACTTGCCCTCCAGAAGGTCCTGCACGCTGATTCTGTCCTTGCTTCTTGGGGCAATCCTTGCTAAAATGTCCAGTCTCTCCACAATGAAAGCATTCGCCCAACTTCCTCTTCTTCTTCTTACAGTCTTTAGCTATGTGCCCAACAATCCCACAATAGTGGCATTTTCTTGGGTCCTTTGCCTTGGCCTTGTTGCCCTTGTTGTTCTTGTTGTTCTTGTTGTTCTGATTGCTCTGATTTCTTCCCCACTTGGAGTCTGTCTTCTTGGTTTGAGTCTCATTAGTCTTGTCTTCCTTCTTGCTATTCTTATTGTCTCCTTGAAGCAATGCCATGTCCACTAGGCCTTCAAAAGTGGCTCCCATGGGTATATGAGATAGGGCTAAACCTTGTAATGGCTCGTTCAACCCTCGTGCAAAGCGTTAAACCTTCTTCTGGGGGGTATTAACCATGTCCAAACCGAATCGGGCGAGCTTGTTAAACTCATTCACATACTCCCTCACTGTCATGTCCCCTTGCTTCAAAGATATAAACTTCTCCAATTGCAAATTCGCCTCAACTGATGATAGAAACTTAAGCCCAAATCTTGTCCTAAAGTCGGCCCAAGTCTCTATAGGCCTCGTAGCACTGGTGACCTCCCACCAATAAGCAGCTTCTTCTTTTAATAACCATGTTGCCAATAAAACCTTTCTATGATCTGGCACATCAAAGATGGCGAAGAGATCTTCAGTTTCTTTCAACCAATTTCTTGCCTCCACAAAAGTCTCCGTCCCAATAAAGTTCTTGCCACCCATCGCCTTAAAGTCTTTGCAAATCTTAGTGAAATCTGCTTGCGGATTATGAGGAGGAGGAACCTCAGTTATATTGGGGGTAATTGCTGGGCCCACATCGTTGGCCCTAGCTTCCAAGTACCTCCGGAACCATCCGGGAATGGTCACTCCCTCGGGAAGGTTAAGATCGGCCATACTGAAAAAGGAAAAAGATAGATTCAGAACGAAGAAACGAAGGATAGTGCTATGGCTTTTGGGGAATAGCCTTTTTTAAAATAACTAGACTTTTCTTGGAAAATACTTAATTGGTTTTGAAAATAGTTTTTCAAAAGGTAATTTTCAAAAACACTTTTGCTCAAATCTTGTAAACCTTATGCTCTGATACCAAATGTAACACCCCACCTCCGCCAGGGTAACTCTTGTAAGCACACTAGCTTTGGAGGGGCGTTAAACAAGGTAAACATGCATGCAGATATCACAAGACAGAACATATAAGTAAAACATAGTAGTAAAGCAGTGGATAAAACTAGCATTTCAAAACCATAGTTAAGTTACAACAAAGTACTTTGTCATTATTTTCCAACAAACAAAGTCTAGAGAAAAGCACAAACTGAAAAACTGAAATACATAAAGTACTATCCCCAAAGTGAAGTGATAAACCATAGCTAGCTCAATGTCCAAAACCGTACATGAGCAAAACCAGTAAGCAAGCTATAAAGATCCAAGCTAAGCTCCAATGTTCCCACCCTGAGGACCTGAGGGGGGAAACGGAAGAAAAGAGGCGAAAGAAAACAGGTCAGTCAAAAAGACTGGTAAGCCCTAACTACTATCAGTTCATGAACTAGTAAAGTTAACTGGCATGAGAAGCTGAGATGAACATAAGGATAACAACATACTGACATGATGATTAACTAACAAGATAGATAAAGGTGTCATCGCATAGTCAAGGTTAAGTTTTACACCATGGGTGTACTAGCATTCTAACATGTCAAGTAAAAACAAGAATTGATCCCTTGGCCCAAGCTTGGCCCAACATCATGAGGTGACCTAAATCAAGGTCCAACTACACGGTCTAGTTGATCGGCTCCCTATAAGCCTAACTCGTCAAGTGTCGGTGTCATACGGCCCAAACATGAAATGTAGTTAAACTGCGCTAGGTCCACCCTAGGGTGTATCAAGTCCTAGGGTGTCAACCTCGGACACCAATCAAGTATGCACAGTCTAGATCTACTGGTACCCATGCCTGATTTTCCAACTCTGTACTATGTGCACGACCATAGTCCGCCTGGACCTACACAGGCGTACCTACTCAGCCGTTGTTTTGGTCGCTTACATGTCAGCCCAGTAATCGTGCCCCACCCTAGCCTAGTCCCTAGGGTCTTATGATACTATCAAGAGGGTTACTGCTGAAAAGGACCACGCCACTAGGGTTTCTTAACGGGTTAAATGTGGTTAACCCGATCCAAACGTGGATTAAATTGGTTAAGTGTACCCAAGGTTCATGACTTAACCCCGATTAACCCATCAAGCCCAAATTGGTTAAGTATTAAGTGGACCACGACTTAACCCTAATCAGGAGGCATTAATTAACTTAATGTGCTTTAACCTCTCACATTAGACCTTGTTGTGGTTACTAGTTAAGTCGGGCGGGTCCGGGTAGCTTTACACCACAACTTGGTCTAACCTCGGGTTCGAGCACAACATGACCAACTTCTCACATTGGGTCCTATTGTTTGTAGCCACTAGTTAAACCGGGCGGGTCCAGGTAGATGTATGCTACAAACTCAACCCAACCTCGAGTTGGCCACACTCATATTTTCTAAGTGTCATGTCCATTATGTTTCCAAAACATAATTACAAGCTAACATATCACGTCATGTTATAAAAACCATGTTTATGTCATAATGTTACCCAACCCCAACGTAATCCCATCGTTTACATAATCACAACAACGCATAAAGGATAAAATAGGGAACTTGGCATAATCATGACAAAAAGGTGTTGGAGCCACAAGTTTAACATGGTGGCATATGAAATGTACATATGTTCATATACTTGCATATTGCATTATTAGGCTTCAAAAGTATGCATAAAACCAAACTTAGCATATAAGTGATACATGGTGATAAATGACATGTAGAAGTTGCTAGAAGTTCGCATTTAGCCTCACATGCAAGTTATCATAAGGGATATGATAACTTCCATGTTGCCAAAATGCAACCTTTAATATAAAGCTTGAAGCTTTAAGCTCACAAACTCAAGTTTAACTTGCATAACATGATAACATGTGTATAATGATCAACCCAAACTTGCATAACATAGCAACACGTGTCATACATAATGATTAAACCAACTTGCATAACATAATGATCAACCAAACTTGCATATCACAATGATCAACCCAAACTTGCATCATTCATTTAACTTTAGAGTTCAAAAAAGAAAGTAGAAAAGGGCTTACAATGCTATGAAGACCCAAATGAATATTTATTATAAAGATTGAGACGAAGCCCTTATGCAATCACCAAAAAACCCAAATATGAAAGCTCCAAATGAAAACCCTTGAGCCAAATCAATAAAAACCCTTGCTTTGTAATAGAAATGTTGCAACTTGACTTGAATGCAAACTAAGAACACTCATACAAGCTTAAAAACACTTGTATGAACTTAAAATCTCTCATATAAATAAACTTAGAAATTTTAGCATGAGAGTGGAGGCCATGAGAGGAACAAATTTGGCATAGTTTAGTTGTAGAGTTGAATAATGATGATTTAGGCTAGGCTTAGGGGTCCTTTTATAGAAGATTAGGATAGTATTAGCCATAGGATTAACCCTAGATCCAATCCGAGCCATCAAATCACGTCACAAGCCTCCAAAACAGGTCCAAACAGCACAATTAAGTGCACCAGGCCGACCTGGCCGACCAGGGAGGTCGACCCCCAGGTCGACTCTAGTGTCGACCTGGTTGAGGGGAGGTCGACCCTAGTGTCGACCCCCCTGTCGACCTGTCTGGGCGGGAGTTTTCCCGCCCAGTCTGTTTTGGCTGAATTTGAATTCTAAATTCAAATTTGAACTGTTTTTGAAATTGTAATTTTCTGAAAACTTTGACGGGCCATAACTTGGTCATACGAACCCCGATTTTCGAAAAATCGGACTCTAATTCGCGTATTTTTCCGAGACGAACGCAATGGCACAGCCCGTTTTCCTTGATTCAGATTTTACATTTTAATTCTACCTTGATTTATGTTATAACATGTTATTCAAAAATACGGGTTGTTACAAATATTATTTTATGCCTCTGTTGAAAATTTGGATTAAGTTTCCTAATCCTATAGTTAAACATGGTTAAGGGGATTAAGGGTAAAATCATGGTTTTGGGCATGTTTGATCCAAAATAACTCATAAGATTGATGTTTTAACGTTTTTGATTGAACATGCATGTTATTACTGCTGTTTGGAATGTTTTATAGTTGCATAGGAAAGTTAGAATGGTCGAAAACGCCGTCGTGTGGCGTAAATAACTTGCTGGGAGTTGCATAGGAATTTAGATCGGAGCGGCTCGTGATAGCGGGTGCGGATCGGATCGGTGGAAGTAACCATGAACCGAACCCCAAGAAGAAGCACGAACCGACCCAGTGAGATCGCATGATCCGACCTAAACCTGTGAGCACCACGAACGAATGGCAGGACTCACGAACCGACCCGTTGCTCCGAACCCGAACCGATGCAACCACGAGCCGGAGTGCCAAGACCCGAACTGGTGAGTATCACGAACTGGTGATAATTACGTACCATGAACCGGAGGTGGACTACGAGCCGGACTACGACGAGGCACCACAAGCTGAACCGCTTCAGGGAGCACGAACTGGACTACTTTAGGAGGACCGAACCAAACTAGAGAAGACCAGAACCCGAGATGCAAAGGAAGTCCAAGTAGGTAGTTATTACTCATGATCCAAATAGGAACTAATGAGTTAACCGTTAGAGTTGGACTTTGCTGCGGGACATGTGCAAAGGGGTTATCGATATCTATAACTTTGGTCCACCGTTGAAGAGATGGGGCATGTAGACGAACCAGAGCCAGGGAAGTGTGGACTAGTTGGCCCTTAACCTAGAGCTAGAGATGTATGAACTGGGTAGGGCTATTGACTATAGACCAAGGAAGTATAGTCCTAGCAATAGTCGATGGAATTGTCGTTACGGCCCTATTGGATGTAGTGCTCAAAGCGGTGGATATCGTATAATTTACGCACTGAGTGAGGATGTGAGAATGATTGCTATGTTTGATGTTTCCTATCACCATGACATGCACACTCCCATTTTACACTTTATGTTAGTGTTATCTTAGAGTATTGTACATCTTGTTGTGCTAACTCTTTGGTTACAAGGTCAGGTTCAGGTATGATTATTTATACCTGTTAACGTTTTATATTGCTGCTATCACTCATACCAGACTTTTGTCTGACCTAGAGTTTTATGTCTCTTCTTATTACTCTGGGTGCTTCTAAACGAACAGACTAGAGATAGGTTAGGTGGTTATGCACGAGTAGTTATCCGGAGGCGAGCAGGAGACTTCCACATACTATTTACATATATTCTTCATGTGTTGTTGTTGGTCACTGCTTTGGGCATTAGTAGTGTACCTTTTCTATTTTGCTTTAGAGACAGTATTTTGAAGTTGTAATAATGATGGTTTAGATCATAAGCTATATTTTGGATTCCGTTGCTATAATGGTTTAGTTTTCAGTTTATGCACTGTCTCGCCTGTTTTATGTTAAGTTATGTTATTATTATATTTTATTCCATGCGCTGTGAGATATAATACAGGTTCTTTGGTGATTCATTGTTTTCAAATCCCTTATCTTTCGACAACCCTCCCGTGCTAGTCAGGAATTGGCACAACGCATTTTAGGGAAATGTCGGTTGGAAAGGGGCTGGCCGCCACACTTGGTAGCAGAGCCTAAGTTGCATAGTTAACCTAGAGAAGACATCAGGGAGAGATAGTATACGTATAGGTTCTTTGGTGATTCATTGTTTTCAAATCCCTTATCTTTCGACAACCCTCCCGTGCTAGTCAGGAATTGGCACAACGCATTTTAGGGAAATGTCGATTGGAAAGGGGCTGGCCGTCACACTTGGTAGCAGAGCCTAAGTTGCATAGTTAACCTAGAGAAGACATCAGGGAGAGATAGTATACGTATATGAGAGCAAGTATTTGTGATATTTTGGTTTTCAAAAACTATATATATACTATTAGTATATCTAAGGATGAAGTCGCACTGCACTAGCACCACTAAGGAGATGGTTAATCGTTTTCTCTTTACAGATTGAACAATGAGCCGAAATACAAGGAATACGGGTTCAGGAGCCAACAATGGGAATGCCCCTGATATAAGGACGATGTTTACTACCTTCATGCGAGAGATGCTTAGGGATGCTCAGGGAGTCGTTACTAGTGTTGCTAATGGTGGTGGTGCAGCAATGCAGGCACCTAGAGCCGATTTTGCCAAGCTCGGTAAGGATTACACTATTCTTGGTGGAAAGCCGTTCCACGGAACGAAATTGGCTACGGAGGTTCAATATTGGCTTGATAGTTGTGAGCGTATCTTCGAGGATTTGGCTATGAAGAGAAAGTTAGCATTGCGTCAGCTTCAAGGACGGGCTATGAATTGGTGGAATACTATCAAAGCGGCTACTCCCGAGGATCAAGTTACTTGGAATCAGTTTAAGACTCGCTTCAGTGACAAGTTTATTCTAACTGCTCTGAAATCAGAATTGTTCAGGAAGTTTTTGGAACTTAAGCAGAATGGTAGGGCAGTCTCGGAGTATATTGATGAGTTTGATACTTTATCAAAATATGGATTATCTCTCATCGATACTGCAGAGAAGAAGAACGAAAAGTTCATAACTGGCCCAGATGAGTACTTAAGGAAAAGACTCACAAACCATATCGATGAGACATTTGAATCTATTGCGGGAAAGGCATTGAGGTCTGAGAGCCTTTACCCTAAGTCAAAAACCGAGGTTGTTGTTACATTTGTAGAGGTGACAAAGCCACAGGAAAGCGGTAAAGGCAAGAATAATTCCTAAAATAAGAGGAAACAGAATCAGACCAAGGATGGTCAGAAAAAGAAGATTAAGAAAGATATCGAGTACTATAGTTGTGGCAAGAAGGGTCATTATGCCAAAGAGTGTCGAGCAAATCCCAGGTAAAAGAAGTGCTTCAACTGTGGCTAAGTGGGGCATTTTAAGAATGAATGTCCATAACCCCCTAAGGAGAAGCAGATCGTGAAAGCATATACTATCAACGCTGCTCCTTCTTCGTCGAATGCCCTAACTGCGGCACAAAAGGGAAAAGGTGCCGTTATCCAAGGTATGCTTAGTATTTATGATGTTTCTATTCGAGTGTTTTTCGATACCGGGGCTTCCCATTCCATCTTATCTAGTGACCTGGTAGATAGGTTGGAATTGGAACCCGAGATTGTCGATAGACCTTTAGTTGTGATGAACCCGATCGGTGGTTTGACTAGCCTTTGCATGATTTGTCGTAATTTGGTCTTATCGATTCATGGATGTATGTTTTCTTGTGATTTATTTGTTTTGGGTTTTACTGGATTTGACGTTATTTTTGGAGTCGATTGGCTCCAAAGATATGGGGTGGTGGTAGACTGTGAGGGGTCTTCGGTGACCATTAGAGAGGACGATGGGCGAAGGGTGGTATTGGGTTGCCTACCTAGTGATGAGATGATGGCTAGTTTTCTACATTCCCCCGACATCCCACAGGATGAGTTATCAGATGTGCCTATTGCTGGAGAGTATCCGGAGATCTTCGAGGAAGTGACCGGACTTCCACCACACCGAGAGATCGAGTTTCGGATTGATTTAGTGAAAGATGCCAGACCTATAGTGATGCCTCTTCGTCGTATGGCGCCAAGGGAGTAGCAAGAGCTCAAGGTGCAAGTGGGCGATCTTTTGAAGAAGGGATTTATCCAAATGAGTGTTTCCGAGTGGGGAGCACCAAATGTATTTGCTACTAAGACAGATGGTTCCCTTCGCTTATGTGTGGACTACCGCGAGTTAACAAGGTGACTAGGAAGAATAAGCATCATCTTCCACAGATAGATGATTTATTTGATCATTTAAATGGAGCAAGAGTGTTCTCCCAATTGGATCTCGCAACAGGTTTTCATCAGCTCCGAGTAGCAGTTGAGTGTATACCTAAAACGACATTTCGGACGCCGTCTGAATTCTATGAGTGGTTGGTCATGTCATTCGGGTTAACCAATGCAGCCGCATATTTTGTGGATCTTATTAATAGAGTTTTCAGAGATCAATTAAATAAGTTTGTTCTTGTGTTCGTGGACGATATCTTGGTTTACTCGAGAATAGAGGAAGAACACAAGGAACATTTGAGGACAGTGATGGAGGTGTTGAGGAAACACCAACTGAAAGCAAAATTTTCTAAGGGTCACTTCTGGAGGAGAGAAGTGAGATTCTTGGGTCATGTTATCTCAAAAAATGGTATTGCCATGGATCCTACAAAGGTGGCTACGGTACAAGATTGGTCTACGCCCAAGAATACAACAGACGTGAGAAGTTTCTTAGGGTTAGCTGGATATTATCGTAAGTTTATTCAAGACTTCTCCAAGATAGAAACACTGTTAACTCAGTTGACCAAGAAGAATCAAGTTGTCATTTGGGACGAATGGTGTGAGAATGCATTTAAGAACCTAAAGGAAAAGTTAACGTGCGCATGAGTGTTAGTTATTCCTAAAGGGAACGAAGAGATGATGGTATACACAGATGCCTGTGGTACTGGACTAGGTGTTGTATTGATGCAAGGAGGTAGGGTTGTTGCTTATGCTAGTCGGCAACTGAAACCACATGAGAAAAGATATTCTACCCATGATTTTGAATTGGCAGCGATCGTGTTCGCATTTAAGATGTGGAGACATTATCTCTTGGGAGAAAGATTCGAGATGTTTACCAATCACAAGTCATTAAAATACCTTTTCTCTCAAAAGGATTTAAATCTTCGTCTACAGAGATGGTTAGAGTCCCTAGCTTCATATGATTTCAATATCGCATACACACCCAGGTAGGGCAATGCGGTAGCTGATGCATTGAGTAGGAGACATACCAGTTTGGAGGCTATGTATCTAGAATGGAAGCAATTAGAATATATTGTAGGATATGATTTCAGACCTAAGTTCAAATTGGATCCAGAGATGTTAGCAAGTTTGACAATCATACCGACTTTGATTGAGCGGATTGGTTCCAATCAAAGGGACGATCCTAATCTATTGGAAATAATCTTCAAGGTGGAGATGGGTATCGACGGCGAGAGAATGAACAAGTATGGTCTTGATCGAGAAGAATGGCTTCGAAAGAATGGGAGACTAGTTGTACCCAATGTTAATGGATTGAGAGATGAAGTGCTTAGAGAATGTCCTCAATCAAAACTGACTATACATCCCGGTGATAAAAAAAATATCGAGACATGAAGCAGACCTACTACTAGGAAGGCATAAAGAGAGACGTTGGGAAGTTTATATCCAAGTGCATGAACTGCCAGCTAGTTAAAGCCGAGCAAAAGAAGCCTAGTGGTTTATTACAACTGCCGGAAATTCCCGAATGGAAATGGGAACAAGTCTCAATAGATTTCATTGTTTGTTTATCAAGGACTAGATCGGGTCATGATAGTATTTAGGAGATTGTGAATCGATTGACCAAAACTGCAAGGATTATACCAGTCAAGTCGAATAGAATGGCAACTAAGTTAGCAGAACTGTATATGAAGTGGGTAGTGATATTTCATGAAGTACCTAAAGGTATTGTGAGTGACCGAGATCCATTATTTACTAGTGGGTTTTGGAAGAGCTTACAAGAGGCTTTAAGGTCAGAATTACATCTCAGTACCGCGTACCATCCTCAAACCGACGGTCAAATAGAGAGGGTGAATCCTGTATTAGAGGATATCTTGATAGCTTGTATATTGGATTTTGGGGGTTCATGGGATGACCATTTACATCTGGTTGAGTTCGCATATAATAATAGTTACCAATCCGGTATTGGTATGGCTCCATTTGAAGCTTTGTACGGAAGACCATGCAACTCACCATCATGTTGGTTGGAGACTGGTAAGAAGTTTGTACTTAGGCCAGATGTAATAAGAGAAACTTCCGATAAGATTAAGTTTATTCAACAACGAATGAAGGCTGCCCAAGATAGACAGAAGAGTTATGCTGATAAAAGACGAAGAGAATTGAAATTCTCCGTTGGCGACTTGGTATTCGTCAAAATTTCTCCATTAAAGTGTGATTCGATTTGGTAGGAGAGGTAAATTGGCACAAGGTTTGTTGGTCCATTTCCAATTCTCGAACAAGTTGGGAATTTAGCGTATAAAGTTGGATTAATAGATAAGATGGCGGGAGTGCACAACGTATTTCATGTTTCTTAGTTAAGGAAGTTCATGCACGATTCTGATATGACTATTTCACCAGATCAGTTGGATGATATCGAAGTGAAATCTGAGGCAATTGGGAGCCATAGAACGATTCGTGTTTTCAGACATGATACGAAGCAACTTCGAAGGAAGACGGTGAAACTGGTTAAGGTCTAGTGGGGTGATAATGAGAATGAATGCACTTGGAAAACAGAGGAGAGCATAAGAAAGTCATGTCCAGAACTCTTTGTATGTTTTCTTAGTTAAGGAATTTCGAGGGCGAAGTTTCTTAGGGGGGGAGAGTGTAAGAACCCACATTCTACGTATCAGAGGATCATAGAATATTTATTTCATTCACATACGAATTCATATGGTCGTGTAACTTTGGGAAGCGACTACTAGGGTCATTTCCCATGTTCACGATTACTTGTGTGTGAGCAAAGATTCCATTACTTATGAGTAGCATGAGAATGCTTATGTTCTTTGACTAAAGCATTCTTATTCTTGAGATGTCAAACAAGCAGAAGACTGAATCTTGTTAAATCATTGACTTATTGGGTTTTTACCATTTCTTTAGCATCAACTTTAGTCGATATTTAATTTTAGTTTAGACTTGTGTATTCTAGAAATATTAGTATGAATCATAATATACCAAGCTAGAAATATCATTTGATTAGCAATTTTGTTTTGCAATATTCTGTTCACTATCATCAATGTGTCATAAGCTTTAAAGAATAGAAAGCAAGTTCACATTATTGTTATTGTTATTATTATACCACATTTTTACAGCTTGAACTCCAGCATGAGCATCCTCAATTACTATACACTAAATACGTTGAATGCTGTCAAGGTACAGAATTATAATTCGTAACTATACCTAAATCAGTCACTTCATAAGAAGTGGTTAATGCTTCTGTTAAAAGTATTTAATGAAATATACCTCACTGGGATGTACATCCAAAATCTTTGATGCAGCTAAGAAAATATCCGGAGCGGGTTACAAGTTCGCTAAAGCATTTGCTGAAATGATAGCGTCAAACCTGACAAGCAAACACGTAGAACTTAGTGGACATATATAATATAGTTTCACATGGTTCGTGTTATTGGTTTTCAAAAAGTTGGAAAAAAGATTGTGCAAGTCTATAATTAGCAAGATAAAACAAAATGACTAAAAGACGAAGTGAAAGTAAGAAACATTTCAAACACCCAAATTCATCCTTTCTATCATCTATAACCCTTTTCTTGCATTGGAAACTAGATATATCTAAAAATGGCCTGTATCAGCAGTTCTTACACATACGAATTCACATATGCATGTGCACACTGACAGTAAAAGTTGTGACCTAATTTCCTTGATATTATATAACAAAAAACATTAAAACTTAAAAGCATATGTGCCTCCTCTTTGTTGCTTCCCTTGCAGAACAGGAACTCATGGTTATCTTGTATGTTGTTGGCAGAGAAACATAGCTTGAGTGTTGACAGTAAACACAAATGATAAATCCTATTAACCTAGTTACAATGATTATCCTGCCACGTACGGATTATACTAGACATATATGACTTGTAGTGATTCAGAAAAAGAAAAAGCTTCAGAAGTCCAATGATAAAGGTAACGAAGAATAGGGAATGAAAAAAACGATATTCTAAGCCAAATTGTCTAAAGTTTGCATACCTAGGAAGCAATGAAACTTGACCAACTATCAGGCCTATACCTAGGATGCATTGAAACTTGTGGGTTAGCCTGAAAGTGCCACAGAGATCAGCCAGACACTTGACCAGAGAAATAACCTATGATCCAACTGGAGATTATTATTATTATTATCATTTTCCCTTTTTTCGTGAGCTTGTCTAATAGTGATGGCAGCTTATGCTGTGGAGTTAATGCATATTTCTCCACAAGCGAGTTAATTATGGTAATCATTTCAACGATCTAATTACAATAATTCCTCTGCTTTACTTAGTGACGTTCTAACTATAACTTGGTTCTTGATTTGAGTTTTCTTTAGAATCGATAAAATTTAATTAGTCTTCCAAATCAGTACCGTGAAAAATGAAAAAGTGTATTACTGTTGTTAACAACCCAATAAAGAAAACAGTGTTTGATACAAATGAGAAGTAAGAATGCACTAAAACACTTACGTAAGCTGGTACATACATGGCTACCGACAACCCAGCAGCAGCTAAGTTAGCATCAGCCTTGATTCGGTCAGCACTAGATGCAACAACCACTTTCAGATCTTTAACCTTACAGGCTTGAACTAATTTCAAATAGTGATACAGATAAATATATCTCTTTACGTTCATTTTAACATCTAAAGAGAAATCCAAAAATGGTTTTATTTGGAACCTGCATGATAAGTTCGAGCGCTCCAGGGAATCAAATCCCAGAGTTGGATTTTGAATACTTCAATAACAGAAAAGGCAATAAAAATATAATATAATGCAAAAGATACACAAGTTATATGTTGCGTGTGATGTATGTTACCTTATCAAGATATATCTCGAAAAATCTCTTTTTATCCTTGTCGGAATAAAAGCCTTTCGCTTCTTTAGCTGATGCAACTCCTCCTAAGAAGTTTGCCTCTCCTGCTCAACTTAAATGAAGTGGTTAGAAAAAAGTAGGTATCAAATTTTCGAGTCCATTGTCTGAGATAATTGAATCTAACATTAAAAGGAAATCTAAAGCTATTGAGAAAGTGGATGAATAGGAGAGGAAAACATAAGAAGAAGCATAGTACAGCAGTATACAAACATGTACCTTGTATGCATTCCTAAAAGTAGTAGAAAGATGGTCTTCCATGATGTCGAATGCAAACTATTACTATCACAAGAAAGGCCCAAGGAATTGAGGCTTAATTAGACATACACAACTAAGCAATTAAGTATAACAATTATGATTGGCTTAGTCCAGAAGCTCTTTCCAAATTCACAGATCCTTCTTGACAAAACATCTAACAGAAAATAATCAGGCTGGTTTCAAATAGAAAGGAAATCATGTTCCTTTAATTATGATTCTATTATTCTAGGTCCATATTAAAGAGTAGTCTATAATTTCATCATACTAAATTAATTTACAAAAGGTTAAGCATATTAAACAAATAGGAAAAATATGAAAATAGTTTATTCAATCGAGCAAAGGCATCAAAAGCATAGCAGAAAATAATCTAAAATTCGATAGAATAGGTTCGTTTACCAGAATCCATGGAGACTAGGGTTCCAGCATGCAAACGATGGAATTGAACGACTGTGACAAACGATGAAGGGCGCAGAGAATTTGGGGGAGAAGAACAGTGAAAAGAAATTCTTTCGGAGAGGAAATCTGTTTTGGCGAAGGGAGAGTAGTTGGAGACGAATGTGAAAAACATTTTGTTTTTGGGAGAGAGGCAAACAAATTTGGAGGGAGTGACGAAAATTTCAGGGGGAATAGAGCGTTACAAACCACAATCAAAACAAAATGCATAAAATAAATAAATATCTAGGTCTAATCAATAACACTTTAGAATAATATGCTATTAAATGACGTTATTAATAATATATTTTCTTATAGTGCGCCCAAACCGATAACAAATGGGCGTTGATAAAATCAATGCGCACATGCCCTTTTGTTGGGCAAATTTCAAAAAATGTGCCTGAGTATTTAGAATCGTAATATTAGAGTCTGAATTTTGTTGGAGATGCTCTTACCAGATCTATTTTTTGTTTTGCGTTGAAGAAAATGTTCAAAACCAACCCATCCCGTCCATCCCTACCAATGTAGCACCCTCCCCACTGCCCCCACCCAACCATGGTTGCACCGCTATCAATGACCAGCTCTGACCAACCTTAGTTCGACCCACCAAATCAGCCCTACTCCCTTTGGATTAAAATCCCATACAAAAAAAGAGAAATAGGTAGCCGACTTTTTCCCAGCCACCACCTGGCCTCTGACATCCGACCAACCACTGAGTTCAGCCCTAAACAAGGCTACAGTCTTAAACCCGAACCATTATTTAAAAAAATTGAAGCAGCCGAACAATAGTTAGGACTTGGAATGGGTTATGTTGGGTTGAACATCTGTTTGTTTAAATTTTATTTGCTTAAGTTTTATAGCAGAAGAACCATTGTTTGAAAAAAAAAGTAAGAAAACGATTTTGTTTTAGTTTTGCTGGGTGGAAATTTTATTACCTGAAACCATTTTTTTTTTTGAGTAACATATAGCTTTTCTTGTTGATGAAAACACATTGTTTACATTGCTGAAACTCTTCGCCTAGTTAGTTAAAGCAAAGCTTGTTGAAATCTTATTTTGTGAGAAATAGTTTGATGAAACCGTGGATGAACTGGAAAGCCATGTTGTGAAAAAAATGCTTATGCCATAGATTTGGGGGAAAAAAGAATTATGCTGTGTTAAAATCTTTGCCTTGTAGCTAAATCATTGCCTTGTCCATTAGTCTTAGGGCCCATTTGGCAACACAAAGTAGAAGTGCTTTTGCTTATTTGATAAGCACTTCTACTTTTAAGAAGTTAAAAAGGAAAAAATTTGTTTGGTGCAATAACGACTTATAAGTTATCCAAGCTGGAAGTTTGGACAGTTGGTTTGGATAATGTTTTCATTTAAAGATGATGACCGAAATTTGATGAAGCTGTCTGGCATTTACTTTACCGGCGATGCATCTGAAGTGGTTTATAACGGTGCTCTTGATCTCAAGAAATTTGCATCTCCTTTGACTGAATGCCTAGATGGAGCAACTGCATGTAGTTCAAAAATCAAAATTTTGGAGCTTTGGAACCAGGTTTATATGGACATTTGTGTTCTGCTTCTTGCTGGATTGTAATACTTGCACATAATCCCATAGGAAAAAACAGTAAGTGCAATTCATCGATTATTAAACCAAAACTGGTTGACTTTTTTCCTCTTAGAAAAATCCTTATTCAATAATATAATCTGTAATCACAAGTCCACCAAAAAAATAATCTGCGTGCAGGATAACAAATTCAATCGAAGGTCTATTTCCAAAGAAAAATTAGGGTTAGACCAATGGTCTCATGATACTACCTTCCATCTTTCTGTTACTTGAAAGAATGGAGGACACACGATGCCACTTGAGCATAAATTTCAAATCAATCTCCATTCTACTGAAAACATTTTGCATTCAAGTCCCCATCTACCACCAATCGAAATCAAAAGCTTGTAAAATCAAGCACAACAACAACACAAAATGAATAAATATCACGATCGATGGAACCAAATCCAGTAAATGGATTAACTATGGATTGAGAGAAATAGGAACAAAGAAGAGAAAAAATAAGTACCTTTGTTATGGATATCGAAGAAGAAGTATTGCGGCTCGATAGAATGGAGCACGAAAATGAAATCGCCTAAAAACCAAATTCAAAGAACCGTGACCAGGAAGTCGATATTTTTTTGTGGATCTCGGAAGTTGAAAAGCAAAAATAATTTGCTTTTGAAAAAAATCAGAAAGAAGCTTTCAAAAGGCCAAATAATATATGGATCCATGTGGGTTTTTCATATTTTGCTTTCAAAAATATAAAAAGCTAATTATTCTATCCCATCCAAACGGGCTCATAGTGTAACGATACGGATTTCGCTCGAGCCTAACTAAATCGATCAAAACCGGATACGCTAACTCTGAGCATACAACACAACATAACAAATAACAGAAGACTTTTATATACATCATGATAATGTTACATCAGAGTACATAATATATCAGAGTATATCGAAATATAATACAATGGAAGATTAATTTACAATAAATGTAATACAATGCAGCGGAAACAAATAAACTAACACAGCGGAAGACTATCAATGCTCTAGACACAGCTTTAAGCTTCAATCCAGAATCCTTCTTATATATCTGCAAAATAAACTACTCGACTACCCGTGTGGAAAATAGGGGCACCCGAGTTTGCAAGGGAAAAGCAAACTACGTTTCAGTCATGGGACTTGTATGAGAACTCAAAACAGTTATTAAACTTATTTAATAATAAGACAAATCACAGGACCATGCCGCTAGCGTGGAACGGGTTTACCCCCATGAATGCCAGTGTACAAACAACAATCAGTAATAGAGATATGGATCTATTATGCATCAATCAACATGCAATATCCCAATCTACTCATTTAGATTAATCACCGCACTTAGATTTTCCCAATCCAATTCAATTTACAGAAATTATTCCTTTGGACTTTATTTCCAGATTTCTATTTCAAATCATTTGAAATACATATCTAGCTTTTATATCAAAGTAGATTTCACTTCGAGATCTCAAATCAAAATCTTTGGAAATATGAATTCTAAATCATAACAATGCATACAAAAAAGTATGCAACCAAATATCGGGAATCTTCCCTCAGACAAGGCGGTACGCGCCTCTCCAACTCGATATATATAAATGTGCACCTCCCACTATGGAGCAGGCTACACGCTGACCACTCAACCTAAGGTCCTGGATCCAGCCTATACTTTTAGTTGTCCAGGTCACTCGATCTTTAGCCACATACTTGCTAAATCATTTTATATCCCAAAGTAGAGAAAATCATTTCATAACATAATAATCACAAGTACTTTCCAAAATATGGTACTTTACATTAGCAATTCACACATATGATCAGTCACTATTAATTACATAACCTTTGAGCTCGTACGTCTCAAAGAAGGGTGTTAAGCAAGAGAATAATTCTCTGCCACCAAATGGATGCATTACTAATAACAACTAATCGAATATGTGATGAACTACAATGTAAACCATAATACATTTCAAATCATTTCGAAATCATCGGGTTTTAGCCCTCAAAATCCTTTATGTTTTATAAAACATTTTTATAAAAAATTCTCTGTCCAAAATCGAGAATACATTTCTTTTCACTTAAGAAAAATATCATTTCAAAATCATTCATTAAATTTGAAATGAACACAACTCGCTAAACACCTTATCGTCAAATCGTGAAGTGTTTCACAATGCGTTAGCACACAGATATTTTCTACCCAACCCAATGCTAAATGTAAAAGCATATTCTGCTCATAAACTTATCAGCACCATTCACACAGTCAATCAATAATAATAATCAATATCAATAATCAGTTAGCCCAATCCATATCAACAACCAAGAATATTTGGTTCAATCACGTTTTGGTAATTTATTTATTACCATTTATTCATTCATAATCTAATTAAAGATTTATTCAAACTCCAATTGGTTTCAATCTCTAAAATCATTTCTTATTGATTGTTCAACTTTCTGGAAATTAATCCTATTTTAACTGGCTTAAAGAACCAATGTCATTGAAACACAGTTCATGACAAATCCAAATTCCAATTTGATATTAAATATAAGGCTCAGAATAGAAATTATATCGGTTTACATTCAATACCAAATTCTAAAACCAGAGGATATCGTATTGGAATAACGATATATATACATATATATATATATATATTCCAAATTCCCACAACAATATCAGTATAATCATGGATCCCAATATCGAAATATTCCAAAGATTATTTCTAATCAAATCCATTCCAATTTAAATATTGGAAATTTTTGGTTATATTAAAACCCTTTCCAAATCCAATTTATTTATTTAAAAATTATTGGATTATTAATCTAGTTAATAGCTAGTTCAATTTGATAAAAAAATATTTTTATCTTCGTAAATGTGGAATTTTTCATCCAAATTCTTTTCAAATCATTTATTATGATTTTACACAAATTATTAATAATTTTAATAATTTTATCAAGGCCCTTTCAGTCGATTTTCATAAACGGTCATCGAACTGCATTTACAGCGACCTTTTCCAAATTTGATTTGAATATAATTCCAAATCCAAACATTAAATTTCAAATCTCTTATATTCTTTGGAAAGCTCATTTCGATACGAACCCAACGGTTCTAGTTTTAGGAGAATCTGACGATCAGATCTCCCGTAATGTCAATTTGAAGTCAGCGGTCGAAATTCGCGAACGATCGCGGCGCGACGCGTTCTATTCAAGCCATTAATACATATAATATATACTTCGTCGATTTCCATTTAAAATGTATTTTATAAATCGTTTTAAATTCATTTTAAAAATGATTCCGACTTCCATTTCAATTTTAATCAAAATTGAATATTCCATCACATGACAATTTTATACATCTCATGTATAAGCTAAAAATATATTTTTAGCCGACCAATATTTATTTCATTCACGCTTCATATATATATTATTCACATCAAATATATATATATATATATATATATTATTCACATTCCATATATATATTTTATTCACACTTCATATATATATATATATATATATATATATATTATTTTCACACTTCATATATATATACATATATATTACACATTTCATATATATATATATATTATTTTCATTTCATATACATTTTTTATTCATTTCATATATATATTTTATTCATTTCATTTTTTTTCATTTCATATATATATAATTTTCATTTCAGATATATATTATTCACATTTCATATATATATGATTTTCATTTCATATATATATATATATATATAATTTTCATTTCAAATATATATTATTCACATTTCATATATATTTAATTTACATTTCAAATATATATTATTCACATTTCATATATATTTTATTTTCATTTCAAATATATATTATTTTCACATCGCATATATATTTTATTTTCACAACGCGTATATGTATAATTTTCACAATGCATATATATATATATATTTCATTCACACCACAATCACAACACAATACATTCAATTATGGTTTGTACAATAAATAGTGTCGGGTGCTACTATGCACCGTCTGCAACCTAGAATATTTTAACTGTAAAATAATTTCAGTGAGATAGAGTTCTCACCGCCGGTTTCCACTCCGCCAGTTTTATTTCTGAATTTTTGAACAGTTTGGACTTAAATTTGCCTGAAATTCTGATTTGCTTCAAATCGCTTCTAGTCATTACGTAGATCTCTTCAAGAAGGTTCTAACGCAATTTGAACTTCTCGATTCCGTGTCCGTATGCAAAAGTTATGGTCACTACAACAAAATATAATATTAATAACGCCATTTAACATAACATGTTTTGGTGAAGTGTTATAATTTATACTTGATTATTTGCTTTACAACTCATTTTGTTTTGACATCATGTGTAATGCTCCCATTTTAACCCCTCACAAAATTATTCGGTCTCCCTCCAACTTAATGAATTCATTTCCCTCTCCCTCCAAAACGATTTCGCCTCCCTCCAAAAACCAGAAGGTTGTTTCGCTCCAATCTCCTCACCTAATCGAAGAAAGCAAACTCTAACCGTCTCCAATCTCCTTACCTAATCTATTGAAGCTGTGGCAGCTCGCTCCTTTACGTTTTGAAACCCATATCTTGGATTTCGATTCTGGTAAGCAATTTCTATAGCTGTGATTTATAATTTCTATAACTACTATTGTTATGTGATACTTATATACTGCTTGTTAGACCCAAAAGTGGTTCTAACACCCAAATTGATCTAAAACAAGATAAAATGAGATAAAAATAGAAATGAACACACAGGATTTATAGTGGTTCGGCGAAGAAATGCCTACGTCCACTTATCTTTCACTATATTCAATAATTCAGTTGCAAATACAATGTAAGATTCACTCACAACTCACTTTTGTTCACTCAAATGATTAAAACAAGAAATGAAAGATGATTTGGATTCTCCGGGAGTAATGGAGTTCGGATGATGGAGGTAGTTGGATTCTTCAAAGTGCTGAAAAAAGATCCCTTTCTTTGTCTCCAGTCGGGGTATTTATAGGTGTGAATTTGCCTGAGATTCAATCCGGGTCGGGCCACGTGTTATCCATCGCACTCTCTTCGGGTTCGGATGAACTATCAAGCTGACAACACATCAAAGAGATGGACGTTAGGGGTAGGAATTAGTCATAGCCGGTCCGGTTCTCCAGGCGATTTTACAGGAGATTAACCTGGATCATGGGTGCGGGTCGGAGGCGTGCAGGTAGGGGGTTCGGATCGGGATACCCGATCCGAACCGGATTGGCTCGGGCGTCTCTCCTTCTTTAACCTACTCCGCTCCGCTCCAGCGTTGTGGTGAGCAGATGGCTTTCCATGCGAGATTTAGTTGTCCTCCGACCCGATTGGATATGCTTTACCAATCTATCCAGTAAGAGACCACCGATCCGAACAGAGAACTCTATCCGATCCGATCCAATATGCTGCTCTAACCCGATCCGAATAGAGGATCCTATCCGATCCGAACAACCGCAGCTATCAATCTGAATTGTAGTGTTTTCTTCCAATCCGAACCGAAGTCTTATAACTTAAAATACTCTTCAATGGTTGGTTTCTTGACTTTGTGTTGCCTAGTTCACAAAGTAGGCTAACATTTTGCCCCCTCAAAGGATGCTTCTGTTGTACGAAGCGTGCTTTGATGTTGTTTAAATGCTAGTCCTTGAATCAGAACAGTCAGGAGTAATGCACAGATTTCTATTCGGTTCGGCGCCCGACCCGAGCACATTTTCTTCATTTCTGAGCAAATTTGGGAACTCTTCTCGTCATATAATGCTTCTTGCAGGTATGCTCTTCCTTTATTCCCCTTCTTTTGAACTCAATTCTAGTCAGATGCTAAATTAATGTGTGAAACTTGTCCGGTTCGGATTCCGATCCGAAGCGCTTTGGTTCTTGGACAGTGGGCCTTCAGGCAGAGTCGTGCTACTGGGCCTTCACTCCGGTCCGAGCGGGTGAGAAAGAATAGGAATACGAGGAGTCAACACTACCCCTTATATAAATTCACTACTGTCTTCATTCTTTTCTTCTTCTTTTCCGCCGCCGCTTCCAAACCTAGTATTGAAAACTTCAAAAACTCCAACATCCTAAAACCATTCCTTGTAGATTTCTCAAATCGAACACATAGGTAGCTCTTTAATCTCGAATAACTTCATAGTAACTGTTCTTGATTTCAATTCGTGTTGGATTGGGATGGTTTAGCCACAGGCTTTGCTTGAACTCCACGTCGTTACTGGTGGATGCGCCATCGCTTCGAGGCGTTGCGAGGCTGGAGAGGGCAAATATTTGTCCTCAACGGTAGCTTTGGTGATAAAACGGATTCGTTTGTGAGTAGGGGGGAAAGAGGAAGAAGATGAAGAGCGTGATGACAAACTGGAGTTGGTTCGGGTAGAAGACGAAGGAGCAAAAAGGAAGGAGAAGGAAAGGGGATCGGTTCGGGTTGCATACTTTAGAAAGACGGGAAGGAAGGAAAATGTCGGTTCGGGTCGGAGAAGAGAATGGAATACGAGGTTGAAATAAATGGACTGGTTAAGTGATGCTGGTTCGGTTCGGATCAGGTCACCCGATCCGATCAGATCAGTCCTGCTTCCGAACCCATCGTTTCCCTTGTCTTGAACTGACCTTGCTTTAATGAAGCATCCGAACCGACCCTATATCTGCATTTGCATTGAGCCAATTATCATATGCATATCCGAACCGAACCGAACGTATCAAACTTGGAACTTAAAGACTACCCAACTAATTCAACTAACATTTACTCTAGACGATAACCTCGCGGACAGTTAGGATAGTGCCCTGTGAACATAAACGAGAATTAAGAACAACTCTGACTATCACTTTCTCTTCAAAGCTTCGTCTTACATTGCTGTACTTTTATTTTGCATTTCCCACGTTTGCTGCACACACTTTAGTTCACACACATACACAAAGGGGGGCACGGGATAATTTACTCTAATCCGCGCTATTGCTTTTTCAATAGTTCCATGACAATGAGGCCCAGACGCTCTTCCCGCCTAGCTGAGAGGAAAGAAGCTCCGGAAACTTCTAGCAAAATCACTCTTAAGGATATATCTTCTTCGTCCGATCCGGAATGGGACAGTGAGGGTTCAGATTATGGGGTTGGTCATCGGGAAAACGACGAGGTGTCTTCAGAAAATGAAGTTTCTCTGGGTTTCAAAGAGGAAGGAGGGATTGGTGATAATCGAGCACCTGATGAATTTGACTCAGCCATTATATTGGAGTCACCTCCAGATTCCGTAGAATCGACAATCGACGACGACCGACTTGTTCGAATTTGCTTAAAGTATGGAATAATGAAAAGGGACACCCTAGTGCCCTCACGCTCTGACCGTCCCCACAACCCTCCAGAAGGATATATGACGGTCACTCGATTGATGTGCATGGTCGGCGCCATTCCTCCGTTCTCGCCTTTCATCGTTGATTTCTTAAGACAAATGCGGATTGCCCCCATGCAGTTGCATCCCAATTCATATGCCTATTTGCACACCTTGTACATAGCATATCGTGAAATCCTGGGCCTAGAGCTCACATTCGATGACGTTCATTTCTTTTATAATTTTAAGCATCGGACTCGAGAGACTCCATCCTTCTGCTACTTTGAATCAGTCCCAAAGAGGAAGATAATCTCTGCACCATTTAGCAGTAAAGCTGGAGATTCCAGACTAGAATGGTTCTACATAAAGCAACAGTCTGGATGCGCCAGGAGATTGACAAAATCAAGTAAAGCGTTGATTTTCTGAACCCGGACTCTATACACTTGAATCATCACCCTGACCTGTTTTCCTTTTTATTTGCAGTTGACAATCCCAAACAGATATCAGATCAGGTGTTCTTTGATCGGATGCACCGACTTCTTAATGGTGATCAAAAATTCTTGACGATCGACGAGGTCCTTAAAGATGAATACCTTCACTTTCATGGGCTGCTATCTGTTTTTCGTAGCATTGGACATGGGACGGTTCCATACGCGTATATTCCTCCAGTGGAGGTGGTCCCAGAGATAGGAGAAGGTTCAGGAATTCCTACAGCTTCTCTTCACACTTCACCTTCTCCATCTTCTACGCAAGATGATGAATTGGCTAATCTGGCCAAAAAGCATCGTGAAGGGTATATTGCCCCCGAGGAAACTACTTCTTTAGACAAGTCAAAATCTTCCCAAGAGTCGCCACTTCACGCTTCCGAAGGGGATGTTCCTGGCACTGATGAACACATATTTCAGGGTTTGGGGGATCTCCCCTTACCTGAGACTATCTATACCTCAGAGGATTTCAGGAAGGATCCTTTAGTCTTCACTTCTTCCGAAGAAACTACTCCCGCTAAGGCCAAAGAGCCTGCCCGCACTAGTCTAGCTTCAGACTCGGGTTGGTTGGGGAGACACACACCACTTAGGATGCACTTTACACCACAGCATTAGCATTCATTGCACTTTTTTCTCCATGAATCCATTGATTCTAAACTTCGTTTATTTTATCGTGCAGGTACAATGTCTCGATCCTATTATGATATAAGAAAGCTTCGTCGCAGCATGTCCAATCCTCCTCAAGATGTTGAGTATGATCGCCGGGATGACCGTGGTAGGGAGGAAAGAAGACCTTATGATCCCTATCGATCTCGGCCCTCACGCTCCCGCTCACCAGTTCGACCGGAACAAGAAAAATACAAGAGCTATCAAGGTCGTAGGGAGGAGGATAGACCACCATCTAAGGATTCCACTTCCTCCCATGAAAAGCGGAGTAGAGAGAAAACTCCTCCAAAGGAAACCGGGTCTCGAAGCAAGCAAAAGGTCCCTGCTACTAAACGACCTAGGACAGACCAGGGTTCTACTGAATCTTCCTCAGGAAGAGACACTGAATTGACAATCCTTGCTCCTCCTCCACCAGATGCGGGAACTGCAGTAAGACGGGCATATTTGGAAGAGCAATTTCCTGAACACTACTTCGAAACTCTGACTTTTTTACCTGCCCTGGAGCCTATTTCGTCTAATTGGGCAGAGGAGGCCAAAGCAAAGATTGATTTGGTAGAAAAACAATATTCCGAGATGTTCAAGTATTCGCGCAATCTTTCTAGAATCGTCCGCACTCTAATGACAAATGCTAACTCAATGCAAAAGACCGCGGAGGAGGACGCTAAGGCCTTAAAAACCTTAGGAAAAGACTTAGAAGACACTCAAGCTCAACTGGCTGTCGCTCAAAAGAACGCTTCTAATTTCAAACAACAGTTTGAGGACATGCAAAAGCGTTATCATGACTTGCTTGAGTCTCATACTCAGGAGCGCTCCGAACTAAAAAAGCAAGCTGACGAGGCCAAATCAGAAGCCGCTAAAACACACCTTGCTTATGCTGAGCTTGAACGGAAAAACGCCGAGTTAGCGAAAAGGAGTGCTGAATTAGAAAAGGAGAATGCTGACTTGGCTTCGAAGCTGTTGGAGGCAGAAAACAGGGCTGCTCTGGCCGAGGGCAATGTGGAATGTGCCATTAAATCTGCGGAGGAAGCCCGCAAGCAATTATCTGAGGCGGAGGTTGAGATTCAAAGTTTCGGCGAATTAATGATTGAATTCTTCGCACATATTATTCGTCGTCGAAACATTTCTTGGATCGAGGACTATCCATCCACTCTGGTTCAAGTATGGAATCAAATCGTCGAGTGGGAAAAAGAAGAACTTAAGGTCGATTCTCTTGATGAAGATAAACTGATGGAGAAATACTTGAGAGACGATGAACCGGAGCGCCTAGCTGAAGGGCGCCGCCTTATTGCTGAGGCCATGGAAGAAGAGAGACGGAAGTCTAAACAGAAAACCATTCCCGAAGCTGGCTCCTCTTCTTCTGCTCTTACAACTCCCGAAGTAGAAGGGTATGATCCCGAAAACCCGGGAATTTCCCGGACAACTTTGTTATCTCCCATTCCTGAAATGACTCCAGAGGTAGTAGTCACCCCCGCTGAAAAGTCTTCAGAAGGTATTCCTATCTTTTCTCCTCAATTTGCCAAGGCTACTACTACCTTTGGCTTCGTGATTGAACGTTCGATGCGAAACCCTTTGCTTTCGCCTGAGTTGATAACCGATGTTTCTTATTCTGTAGGCGCTGAACCATCCGCAAAGACAGATGTAGCTCAAGGAGCTACCGCTGGGACAAAGCCCGCTGATAGGGCCAAAAAAGGGGAAGACAAGGCTGCTCCTGTAGACTCGGGAGACGGAAATGAGCCAACTAAGGTCACCACTCCCCATGATGAAGAAATGATCGCAGCTTTAAAAGACGACGGAGGAGACGGGGGGCATGATGAGGAACCGGAGGTTGCAATAACTGGGGAGTCGAAAAGCGCTGATGACGTTACCTTGGCTGCCATGAAGGCTGATCAAGATAAGCGCTTGCAATTAAAGGCCGAAGAACTAGACCCTGAGGTCCTCAAGCCCCTCGCAGTTGTGGATGTGGGATCAAGATTAGTTGTTAAGCTCTCAACTAGATCTATTACCGAAGAACTTGCTAAAAAATCTTCTCTTGATTCCAGTGTCCCGCCCTCCGGGAAGAAGTCTACTAGCTCCAGCACCGCATCTTCAGGGAAAAAGAAAACAAAACGAATCTTGACTGAAGCCGAGAAGGAAACAAAGGATGCGGAGAAAGCCGCCAAGAAATCTAAGGCTCATTCCAAACCTAAGTAGCGGATTCCCCTGTATTCCTTTTAGCATCTTTGTAACCCAATAATTGCTGCTACAAAAGCGGCTCCTGCACTTTCTTCTTTAGTTATTTCCCTGTACAAATTCATTCATTTGTAAATAAAATAACTCACTTTTTGCAATGTTTATCTGTTAGTAGTTCTGCACCTATGTACAAATGCATGTCTATAGTTATGAAACAAAGTTGTGGAAGGGGGAAATATGCGTATGCATATGTGTCCCTAGTCAATTTCCATAAGTTATTCAATGCTTAACCAAGCAATCTGAAAGCTCCCGATTTTCTGTCGGGATAAGACTTCCTGTGTCATCAATACCTGCCGTCTTTTCTGGCATTTCTTTTATACTCTCTCCCTTTCTCTTGAGAGTTAGAGTTCGAGCTTAGTCATCTATTCATTCCCCGGTCTCTCAACGGGGAAAGATTTCTTTTTCGGCGCTCAGTCGGAGACGCCTTTATACTCTCTTTCTCTCTGGAAAGTTAGAGTTAGGAGGAGAATCTCTTTTTCAGCGCTCAATCGGAGACGCTTTTATACTCTCTCTCTTTCTCTGGAGAGTTAGAGTTAAGAATAGAATTTCTTTTTCAGCGCTCAGTCTGAGACGCTTTTATACTCTCTCTCTTTCTCTGGAGAGTTATAGTTAAGAATAGAATTTCTTTTTCAGCGCTCAGTCTGAGACGCTTTTATACTCTCCCTCTCTCTCTGGAGAGTTAGAGTTAAGAATGTCGTTTTCTCATTCTTTTACGTCTTATTGCACAAATAATCATTGTGCTTCTTTTTATGTCCAAACTGTTTTTAACCTTCTTTAGGCTCTGAGTTATCCTGTACTTTATAATCACAACAGAACAACTAATGAATGTAAATGCATAAAAGTAAATAATCACACAATATTTTTATAGTGGTTCGGCTAAGTCATAGCCTACATCCACTTTATAGCCCTTTATTCATATCGTCATGTTTTCCCAAGGCAAGTCGTGCCTTATTACAGAGTTTACAGGAAGAATAACAAAAAGTATAGCATTTCTAATCCAAATATCGCATTAAGTGTTGGACATTCCATGCTCGAGGAATTTCTTCGCCATCTACGGTCGTTAACTTGAAGGTTCCTTTTTCAAGTTTCCGTTGGATGACAAAGGGTCCTTCCCATTTTGGGCCGAGGTGAGGAAGGGATGGAAAAACTCTCTTTAGCACCAAATCTCCTGGTTCAAAAGTTCTGAGGCGAACTTTTTTGTCATAATAGCGTGCCATCTGACGCCGATGTCTTGCTGCACGCAAGTCTGCTTCGTCCCTTTTCTCTTCGACTTCATCAAGAGACTCAAGTAAAAGTGCCCGATTCGTCATCGGATCATAATACGTCACCCTGTGGGAAGGAACTTCCAGTTCAACTGGAATTACTGCTTCTGAGCCAAAGGAGAGAGAGAAAGGGGTATGACCAGTAGCCGTTTTAAATGTTGTTCGATATGCCCACAAAGCTAGAGGCAATTCGTCAACCCATCTTGCCCTTGCACGCTCCAACCGTTTCTTGAGGATGGATTTTATAACTTTGTTTACTGCCTCTACTTGCCCATTCGATTGTGGATAGGCGACTGCAGCATATCGCTTGTCCATCTTATATTTCTGGCAAAAATTTCTGAATTCAGAGCTATCAAATTGGGTCCCGTTGTCAGTTATGATCGTCCTTGGAATCCCGAATCGGCATATAATATTTCTGACCACAAAACTTATCACTTTTCTTGTTGTGATCTTGGTCAAGGGCTCAGCTTCCACCCATTTCGTAAAATAGTCCACGGCCACTATTGCATATTTGGCTCCTCCTTTAGCAATCGGTAATACTCCAATGATATCAATTCCCCATGTGGCAAATGGCCAAGGACTCACCATTGATTTAAGTTGGGTCGATGGTGCTCTGGGGATTTTGGCGAATTTCTGGCACCTATCGTAGCGTCGTGAATAATCAGCTGCATCTTTGTTGATCGTAGGCCAGAAGTATCCGTACCGCAATATTTTCTTTGCTAAAGTTTGACCTCCTGTATGATCTCCACACTCACCTTCGTGCACTTCTCTTAGTACACGCTTGATGTCGTCGTGTGCGATACATCGTAACAGGGGCATAGAAAATCCTTGTCTATAGAGAGTATCGTCTTGTATAACATATCTGGTAGCTTTGCGAACTACAGCTCTTTTCTCACTCTTCTTCGATGGGAGTGTCCCATTCTTAAGAAAATTCTTAATTGGAGTCATCCATGACTCCTTCTCTGGTTCCGCTTCAAGAGCGAATTCAATTTCCATTGACTCAAAGCTTGGCGATTCCAACGTTTCAATTGGAATTACCTCAGTCCCTTCAGGATTGTCAGAACTAGCCAGTTTTGCCAGTCTATCCGCTTTCTGGTTTTCAATTCTGGGAATATGTGTTATGTTGTACCGCTCTAAGCTATTCAATAGCTCTTTCACTTTCTTGAGGTAGGCGATAAGTCGAGGTCCTCGAGCCGCGAATTCCTCTCGCACTTGACAAACAACAATCTTAGAGTCACAAAATATGTCCATCATTTTTACTCCGAGGTCTTTAGCAAGTTTCAGCCCGGCAATCAGGGCTTCATACTCAGAGTCATTGTTAGTTGCCGAAAATTCTAACCGTAGGGCGTAATATAACGACCGTCCCTCGGGAGTGACTAAGACAATTCCAGCTCCGGACCTTCGGTCATTTTTAGCTCCATCTGTATATAGCTTCCACGGATTCATCTCTAGCTTATCCTCGGACTTGACCACTCGGTCATCGATTATTTCCTCCTCTGGAATGGTGAACTCCGCAATAAAGTCTGCTAGAGCTTGCCCCCTGATTGACTTTCGTGGTTGAAAATTCAAATCAAACTGGCTCAGTTCTACATTCCATTTGATCAACCTTCCCGATGCTTCGGGTCTCTGCAACACCTGTCTTAACGGCTGGTCGGTGTATATGGTTATTGGATGGGCTTGGAAGTAGTGACGAAGTTTTCGGGATGCGATCAGGAGGCTGTAAGCAAGCTTCTCAACCTTTGGGTAGTTGCGCTCTGCCGCTGCTAATTTCTTACTCACATAGTACACTGGCCTTTGTACTTTGTCTTCTTCTCGAACCAGGGCTGTGCTGACAGCGTGAGCCGAGACTGCTAGATAAACAAATAATTCTTCGTGATCTACGGGCTTTGATAAGATTGGCGGTTTCTCTAACAGCTCTAACAGATTTTGAAAGGCCTCAACACAATCGGGAGTCCACTGGAAGTTCTTCTTTCCCCTTTTTATCAAATCAAAAAACGGAACACACTTATCTGTGGCTTTGGAGATGAATCTACTCAACGCCGCTACCTTCCCTGCCAGACTTTGGACGTCTTTAATTCTCCTCGGTTCTTCGATGTTTCTAATCGCTGCTATCTGGCTAGGGTTGATTTCAATTCCTCGGGAACTCACAATGAAGCCGAGAAACTTTCCCGATGCCACTCCAAATGAACATTTTAAAGGATTCAATTTCATACGGTATTTTCGCAAGATACCAAACATTTCCGCTAAATCTTGCGTATGACTGGAAGACTGCTTTGATTTGACAAGCATATCATCCACATAAACTTCCATAGTTTTTCCTATTTGATCATAAAACATTTTATTTACCAAGCGCTGATAAGTAGCTCCAGCGTTTTTTAACCCAAATGGCATTACAACATAACAATATAGCCCCAAATTCGTAATGAAACTCGTATGCTCTTGGTCTGGTACATGCATAGGAATTTGGTTGTATCCAGAGTATGCATCCATGAAAGAAAGAAGTTCATGACCTGCTGTCGAGTCTACAAGCTGGTCAATCCTGGGAAGTGGGAAACTATATTTTGGGCAAGCTTTATTTAAATCTGAAAAGTCAATACAAGTTCGCCATTTTCCGTTTGGCTTCTTTACCAAGACGGGATTCGATATCCAGTCGGGATAAGTCGAATCTCGAATAAATCCATTTTGCTTCAATTTCTCTACTTCCTCTTTGAGAGCAGCCGACCTCTCTGGGCCCAGCATGCGTCTCTTTTGCTTCACAGGCGGATGCTTCGGATTTACATTCAATTTGTGACTGATAATGGAAGGTGATATCCCACACATGTCAGCATGGGTCCAGGCGAACACATCTAAGTTTGCCTTCAAGAAGTCCGTCAGTTCTTCAGCACGACGTGGATCCAATTGAGAACCAATCTTCAAAACTTTCGTCGGATCAGCTTTATCAATGGGAATTTCCACTGTCGCTTCGTTAGGAGTTGCATTCCTAGCCTCTGGTTCCTCGTCTTTTCTAGGATCCAGGTCTTCAGGTGTCCCTTTGGGCAACTCCTTTGGGGTCAATTTCTCTAATTGCTATGCCGAGTCCCCCTTTAAGGGAGACGAGGCATCCTTACTCTCAGCATTAACTCCTTTCATCAACATCTTCAGTTCGGCCACATAGCAGGCCCGTCCAGAAACCTGATCCCCTCTTATTACTCCAGTCCCGGCTTCGGTTGGGAACTTTAGTAACAAGCACCAAGGGGCGATACAAACTCTAAATTCAGCGAGGGCAGGTCTCCCTAAAAATGCGTTATATGGCGAATCTACGTCCAATACTACGAACTGAAGCATTCGCACTCTTCTACGTTCTCCTTGCCCTAGGGTCACGGGCAACTCTATATATCCCATGGGAGCTGTCGTCGCTCCGTTGAAGCCTCTAATCCATCCTTCACAAGGTTTCAGATCTTCGGGCTCAAGCTTCATCTGATCAAATGACTTCTTGAACAAAATATTAACGGAACTTCCGTTGTCTACTAATAGCTTATGGACCAAGGCCGGCCCAATGGTGGTAGTAATAACCAACGAATCATTGGTGGGAGATTGTATCCCTGTGTTGTCTCGGCTGCGAAATACCACGTCGTCGAACATGGTTTTTTGTTGTTTTATGGGGGTGACATCTTCCAAATCGTCACCTTCATTCACATCTAGATGCTTGGCAGCATTCACATATTGGTCCATTGACCTAAAACTTCGAATTGCCGGGTGAGGTCCGCCTACTATGGAGTTGATGACAATCCCTTTACCTTTCTGCTGCGCGGTAGGCTTAGGAGCAGGTAGGATCTGTTTTGGAGCCTGCTCTCCTTGCTCCCTGTCCCTCGGGGCAACCTTGTATTCATCCAACTTTCCTTCACGCAGCAGCTTTTCAATTACATCCCTCAAATGCCGACATTCATTGGTCGAATGCCCATGAGTTCCGTGAAACAAGCAAAATTTCCCTGTCGCCATTTCTTTCTCGGTCGAATCACGAGGTGGCGGTCTTTTGTACTGCAACACATTGTATGTATCCAGGTAAATATTTTCCAGGGTGTCATTCAATGGTGTATAGTTCTCGTAGTTCTGGAATCGGGGCCTTTTGTTAGGGTCACTTCCCCTATTTCTGTTTCTCCTGTTACCGTTCGAATTACGGTTGCTGTTGTTTCCCCCATTTCCAGTATTGCTGTTTCCACCCTTGTTTCCTACGTTTACTTCAACTTTGCCAGAACTTTCCCCAGACTGCTTCACGGCAATATTACTCTGCACATTCTCCTTTGAAGCTGTCTCAGACTTTCTCTTTCGGTTTGCCCTGGCCTCCTCTCGTCTTAGATAAATATCGTCTTTTTCGTAGAATATCGCCCTTGTGGGAGGTGTCTTCCCAGAAAGGTAGTCTCCAAACTCTGATTCAGGATCAACTCCTTCCTTCAATGCCATCAGAATAGTGGGCTCATGCGGGTCACTGACCTCAGTTACGGCTTGGTTAAAACGATCAAGATATGCCCTTAAAGACTCTCCAGGCGCCTGTTTGATTCTTGACAATTCAATAACACTTTTGGACTTTCGGGCATGGAGACGGAACTGGTTCATGAAACGCTCGCTTAGTTCCTTGTAATTAGAAATCGAACGAGGAGGAAGTCGGGTAAACCAGAACAATGCCACATCTTCTAGGTAGATTGGGAATGCTTTGCACTTCACTTCATCTGGGGCAGCAGCAGCATTCATGAGCCACGAATATCTCATTAAATGCTGTCCCGGATCAGTCCTTCCGTTGTATTTATCCATTTGTGGCAGGTTAAAGCGTCGGGGAAATTGGAAGCCGAGGATATCGTCGGTGAACGGAGTATGGCTTCGCTCAATGCCATAGTCTTCATTTGTATAATTCCGGCTCTCGGACATAATTCGGCAAACCATTGCCTGTACATCAGCACTAGTTAGGGGCTGCTCAGGTTCCCTGGCCCTAGTATCCGAGTTCCTTCCGGGCTCTTGCTCAGGAGATGCCCTTCTTCTTCGAGCTGCCTCTGCTCGATTCCGTTCCCTGCGTTCCCGGTCGATCTCGGGAAGAGGGGACTGGAGTCTTTTCCCCCGAGTGGGGTCATCGGTTCCTAATGCTCGTGCGATATCCTCGCGAGATCCCAAAGATCCAAATGTCAGCTGCTCCACATTCTGAGGTCGTTCGAGTGGCCTCCGCTCACGGGGCCTCTCTTCCTCGGAAGATGAAGATTGATCTACTGATGTGTGACGAACCGGTGATGGAGTTCTTTGCCGACGGAGTTCACTAATCTCCCGACTCATGAGCCTCATATTTTCCTGCATCATGAGATTAGTGCGCTCATGGACTCTCATAGCTTCCCTCGTGCTCTCAAGCATATCAAGCAAGCGCGAGAAATCTCCTTGAGTGATGGGCGCAGATGGATTGACCTGATCTCCAACCCTGGCAGCTGGAATTGGAGCATTCGTAGGGACTCGAGTAGAGGTTCCAGCTTCACCAAGCATCGGGTCGGATCGGAGGTAGGAGGTCGGGTCGGATCGGAGCTGTGGTGCCTGGTCGGGTCGGTGCGCAGCGAGCAGCTCAGGTCGGTTCAAACTGGGGGAATGCACTACTTCAGAGTCTCCTACCCGGATCGGATCGGAGCTCTCCCCCTGCTGTCGGTTCGGATTTCCTGCATTGATTCTTCCTGCTGCTGAACTCTGCCCCCGAGACCTTGTTACAACAGCATTTTGCTGATCTTCGCCAGCTCCATTTCCTCGAAAAGTCTGAACTTCCTTGCCTTTTCCTTTGGCCATGAGTCTTCGACAATTACTTCAACGAATGTAAGAAAACGGAGAAACTTAAGGATTCACTTCTTTGAACTCAACGGTCCAAAAAGTAGAAAGAAATCCCGGAAAATAAAGAATTTAGATGAGGATTCTCAGTGAAAGCACCAAAATGTTAGACCCAAAAGTGGTTCTAACACCCAAATTGATCTAAAACAAGATAAAATGAGATAAAAATAGAAATGAACACACAGGATTTATAGTGGTTCGGCGAAGAAATGCCTACGTCCACTTATCTTTCACTATATTCAATAATTCAGTTGCAAATACAATGTAAGATTCACTCACAACTCACTTTTGTTCACTCAAATGATTAAAACAAGAAATGAAAGATGATTTGGATTCTCCGGGAGTAATGGAGTTCGGATGATGGAGGTAGTTGGATTCTTCAAAGTGCTGAAAAAAGATCCCTTTCTTTGTCTCCAGTCGGGGTATTTATAGGTGTGAATTTGCCTGAGATTCAATCCGGGTCGGGCCACGTGTTATCCATCGCACTCTCTTCGGGTTCGGATGAACTATCAAGCTGACAACACATCAAAGAGATGGACGTTAGGGGTAGGAATTAGTCATAGCCGGTCCGGTTCTCCAGGCGATTTTACAGGAGATTAACCTGGATCATGGGTGCGGGTCGGAGGCGTGCAGGTAGGGGGTTCGGATCGGGATACCCGATCCGAACCGGATTGGCTCGGGCGTCTCTCCTTCTTTAACCTACTCCGCTCCGCTCCAGCGTTGTGGTGAGCAGATGGCTTTCCATGCGAGATTTAGTTGTCCTCCGACCCGATTGGATATGCTTTACCAATCTATCCAGTAAGAGACCACCGATCCGAACAGAGAACTCTATCCGATCCGATCCAATATGCTGCTCTAACCCGATCCGAATAGAGGATCCTATCCGATCCGAACAACCGCAGCTATCAATCTGAATTGTAGTGTTTTCTTCCAATCCGAACCGAAGTCTTATAACTTAAAATACTCTTCAATGGTTGGTTTCTTGACTTTGTGTTGCCTAGTTCACAAAGTAGGCTAACACTGCTCTTGTTTCATTTCTCGGGAATTGAGGTAGAGAATTTTGAAACCCTAATTTTGAGAATGAATAGAGAGCCTCGTTTACTAAAGATGCTAAATTTGTCCGTCTTTCTTCCTAGGTCCAGCTTGCGTCTTATCATCCTGAATGGTTTTACGGCCAACTTTTTATTTGTTAGTTTCTGTGTATCTTTTTAAGTAGTAGGCTTAGTGGATGCAGGTTTATTAATAATAATTAGTTTCTAGTTACTTCAAAACTTTTATAAGGTCACTGTTGAATGCCAAGGCATTGGTTAATGGAGGCAATAATTTTGGGACTCTTAAGAGGAAACAAGTTAACTATGCCATGTTACCTCAAAAAATTAATAAATCAATGATAAATGCACGTTCTTCTTCAGTCAAGCGTATAGTTGGAAACCACGATAGTTTCATACGAAGTGGGTTGCCCCGACAAGTATTATTCTATCAAGATGGTGAGTGGAAGTATTTACCAGATATCATCAAATAAACCCGATAAATGATGGAAGTGGCAAGCTCCGTTGCACACAAAGTGCTTGGCCGCAGAGCACTTGATGTTGATGAACCGATAATAAGCTATGTCATCAACGTCCTTGCCGATGAAGATTTTGACTTCGGTCTCGATGGTGACAGCGCCTTTGATGTCATTGGCGAGCTTCTCGTCGATTCTGGATGTGTTTTAGACGTCCCCGGATGCTGATCTGTTTGTTGGACATTGTGCGACAAGTTTGGAAGGCATGGTCTTGTCAAACCCAAACAAGCTGTTAGGAGTCTCACAATGCCATTGCGTATGTTTGATGGTATGAATGAAGAAGAAGCTCCCAAGAACAAGGAAGAGTTGTTCGAGGGCCCCTTGATGTCTGAACGTGATCGTGCTAAGATTGAAAGAAGAAAGAGGAGCGCCAAAGAGAGGCCCAATACCAATTGCATCTGGCAAAGATGGAAGCAATCAAAGCAGGCATGCCTGTTGTGAGTGTAAATCATAATGGAAATTAGGGGGGTGGATCAGATGCTAGGGATACTCACATGGAGAACTTCACTGTTATTGTTGGTGGCCGTGATCTTATTCAAGACAGTTCAGTTACCCTTGCCTTTGGGAGATACTATGGTCTTGTTGGAAAAAATGGTACCGGAAAAACATCTTTTCTCAGGCATATGGCCATGCATGCTATTGATGGCATTTTGAGGAATTGCCAAATATTACACGTTGAGCAAGAAGTATTGGGAGATGACACATCATCCTTACAGTGTGTTCTCAATTCATATGTTGAAATGTTTAAGTTGTTGGATGAAGAAAGTCTTCTGCTTGCTTTACAGAAAGATTTAGAGTATGAAGCAGAAGATGGGAAAGGTGGTGCACAGACTATTGGAGGACTTGATAAAGATGAAATCAACAAAAAGCTTGAGCATATTTATAAAAGATTTGAATTCATTGATGCTGATGCTTCTGAGTCGCAAGCTGCTTCCATTCTTGCCGGTCTTAGTTTTACACCAGAAATGCAGAAGAAGCCTACAAAGGCATTCTCTGGTGGATGGAGGATGCGAATAGCTCTAGTGAATGCTCTGTTTATTGAACCTGATTTGTTATTACTTGATGAGCCAACGAATCACTTAGACCTTCATGTTGTTTTGTGGCTTGAAAATTATTTTATGAAATGGCCAAAGACATTTATTGTAGTCTCTCACGCCAGGGAGTTTTTAAATACAGTAACCACAGAAATCATCCATTTGCATGGGCAAAAGTTAACATGCTACAAAGGAGATTATGACACGTTGGGAGAATGCCAGAGGAAAATCTTAGAAACCAGCAAAAAGCTTTAGAGACAAGTGAAAAGGCTAAAGACCACATGCAGGCTTTCATTGATAAATTTCGTTTTAATAAAAAAACGAGCATCGCTTGTTCAATAAAGAATTAAGGCGTTGGAGAGTATGGGTCGTGTGAATGAAATCATTAATGATCCAGACTACAAGTTTGAATTCCCTACACTAGATGGCAGGTCAGGACCACCAATCATAAGCTTCAGTGATGCATCATTTGGGTATCCAGGAGGATCATTTTTGTTAAAGAATTTGAATTTTGGTATTGATCTGGACAGACGAATTGCAAGACCGCAGACCTTCAACCAACTTCTGGAACAGTATACCGCTCTGCTAAGGTTCACATGGCAGTATTTAGTTAACACCACGTTGATGGGCTCGATTTATCTTTGAATCCTCTTCTTTATATGATGCGCTGTGTTTCCCAGGAGTACCTGAACAGAAACTCAGGGCTCACTTAGGTTCTTTTGGTGTAACTGGAAGTCTTTGCTCTTTAGCCGATGTATACTTTATCTGGTACATATAATTCTTTGTAATTTGTACAGTACAATTAGTTCAAAAATGTTGGAAATATTGTGAATTATTTAAAACATGAAATAAGTGTATGATGGCTCCTATTTGTGAATAGTCCCACATCATGGGATTATATGGAAGAGGCAAGCTTATATACTTGTTTCTAAGAAGCTTTGATGGGGCCTTGGGCTCCCAATGCATGCTTTGTTGTGAGGAGGGAGCCCATGCATCATGACCACCACACACGCGCGCGCCCGACCCGGCCCGGCTCGGGCTTTGGGCTTTGGGCTTTGGGCCCTGGCTATGTGGTGTAGACACTTATATTTTTGGTCCAGAAAACACTGCTATTTTCAAACCAGTTTTTAAATCAGGAAAATAATTTCTGAACCGATTTTTATATGACGCGGTAAAACTTTGACCAAGTATTTTCGCAGATCCGATTTTTATATAACGGTAAGAGACGACAAATACGTCGTAAGCACAGCACGGTTAGAGAGCTACTTTCTACAGGTACCGTTAGAGTAGATTACGTACGTAGTGAAGAAAATTTGGCAGATCCTTTGACGAAAGGACTGTCAAGAGAGAAAGTCCATAATTCTTCTAAAAGAATGGGACTATTGCCCTTAGATTGTTGACTCACGCACAATGGTAACCCGACCTAAATGACTGGAGATCCCAAGAAATAGGTTCAATGGGTAATAACAAGTTGTGTAGTGATAGAAGTTGAACATGCTATATAATAAACTAAGAAGCATATATTCCTGAAGTGATAGAGGATGAGTTAATAGAAACTCTTAATGAGATCTATACTCTATTTGGAGTGGAGTACCTACCTTCAGGAGTACTCTTGATAGACTCACCTATGTGAATGTGGAAATGAGGCTGTTTCCTATGGAGTTTTGGGCAGAACTTCTAGAGCATTCACTAAACTGGGATAGACGTGTATGGCCATAAATGCACGGGCTTATTTGATTGCACTATGGAAAAGATTGTGTGTGATTTGATGTCAGGAATAGAGTTCAAGACTACGTGTCACTCTAGTAAAAACTGAATCTTATTCACTACGCAAAGGTTCAAGTCGGATGACACCTTTGTTTATGCACAGTCTTATGTGTTTAGAAACTGCTCGATAATATTTTAAAAAATTCAAGTGGGGGATTGTTGGAAATATTGTGAATTATTTAAAACATGAAATAAGTGTATGATGGCTCCTATTTGTGAATAGTCCCACATCATGGGATTATATGGAAGAGGCAAGCTTATATACTTGTTTCTAAGAAGCTTTGATGGGGCCTTGGGCTCCCAATGCATGCTTTGTTGTGAGGAGGGAGCCCATGCATCATGACCACCACACACGCGCGCGCCCGACCGACCGACTCGACTCGACCCGACCCGGCCCGGCTCGGCTCGGTTCGGTTCGGGCTCGGGCTTTGGGCTTTGGGCCCTGGCTATGTGGTGTAGACACTTATATTTTTGGTCCAGAAAACACTGCTATTTTCAAACCAGTTTTTAAATCAGGAAAATAATTTCTGAACCGATTTTTATATGACGCGGTAAAACTTTGACCAAGTATTTTCGCAGATCCGATTTTTCTCCACTGACCAGATTTTTCGAATACCCTGATCCACGTCTATATATTATCATTAGATTAGACGAGATCTAAAACAGAAAAAATTCTGCATTCTCTTTCTCCGCCATTAAAATAATCTTAAGAAATTTTCGAGCAGTAAAATCAGAAAGTGCAAATCTGCACTGGTTTGTTTGTGCAAAGCAGATCAGTTATTAATCAGAGAGAGGCTGTTTTATCCTAGAGGCGGCGGCGGAAGTACGAACTGGTTTTGCACCACCGGCCAGATCGCCGAATCGTCTTCAATAAAGCGACGAAGTACGTGACTCAGCCATTGTTTTCAACAATTTGAAGACGAACAGAAACAATGGCTTCGACAACAACTGTAGACGATGCTGCTGCTCCTGCTTCTGCATTCCAGATCCCATTGGTGACTGCTGCTCCATTTCGTTTCGAAGGTCTGCACTTCAAACGCTGGCGTCAAAAGATGGAGTTCTATCTGACGATGAGGAAGGTGGCTGCTGCTCTTACCACCGAGAAACCGCAGTTGCCAGACAAGCCTGACGGAACTGACGCAGCGCAGATGACATCCTGGAACGAACAATCGAAGCAGTTGCAAAGCTGAACAGAACAGGATTATTTGTGCAAAAATTTTATTCTGAACGGATTGAGCGATGATCTGTATGATTACTACAATTCAGAAGACAAGACAGCGAAGCAGATCTGGGAAGCACTGCAGAAGAAATACGATACAGAGGAGGCAGGGGCGAAGAAGTATGCTGTGAGCCGCTATCTGAAGTATCAGATGACAGACGATAGATCAGTAGAGATGCAGTCTCATGAGCTGCAGAAAATAGCTCATGAGATCATCTCCGAAGGTATGGTTTTAGATGAACAGTTTCAAGTTGCTGTTATTATTGACAAACTTCCCCCAGGTTGGAAAGACTTTAAGAATTTCTTGCGCCATAAGACTAAGGAATTCTCCTTAGAGAGTCTGATTACTCGCCTTCGCATTGAGGAGGCAGCACGCAAACAGGACCAGAAAGAGGAAGTGTTGTTTGTTTCAAACAACAACACTAAAAAGACCAAGCCCGCAGTTCTGAAACCAAATCAGAAATCTTTTAAGAATCAGAACAGACGCAACAATGGGAATCCGCAGGGAAACCCAAAAGGACAGCAAAAACCAGCCCAAAAGAATGACTCTGGACAGTTGTTTCTATGTTACAACTGTGGCAAACCAGGTCATATGGCACGAAAGTGTCGGAACAAGCCTAGCTCTGTACCACAGGCTAACTTGACTGAGGATGAGCCACTTATGGCTATGATTTCTGAGATTCACCTTGTTGGTGGATCAGATGGCTGGTGGATAGACACTGGTGCTTCGCGCCATGTCTGTTATGATCGTGCTATGTTCTCCACATACACGGCTGCTGATGATCAGAAAGTGTTGCTGGGAGATTCCCACACCACTAAAGTTGCTGGGGTTGGAAACGTGGAGATCAAGTTTACCTCTGGAAAGACTGTAATCCTCAAAGATGTTATGCATACTCCAGAGATGAGGAAGAATCTGGTTTCTGGCTATCTTCTCAATAAGGCAGGGTTCACTCAATTTATTGGTGCTGACTTGTATACTATAGTGTATAAGGGAAACTTTGTAGGAAAGGGTTATGCTTGTGAGGGAATGTTCAAATTAAATGTTGAATTGAATAAAGTGAATAATTCTGCTTATATGTTGTGTGATTTTAATATTTGGCATTCTAGATTATGTCATGTTAATAAACGAATAATTAATAACATGAGCACTCTAGATATGATACCTAAGATAGCAGAATCTGAATCTGATAAATGTGAATTCTGTACACAAGCAAAAATCACTAAGAAACCTCACAAGTCTGTTAATAGAGAATCTGAACCCTTAGACTTGATTCATTCTGACATATGTGAACTTGATGGTACTTTGACTAGACATGGACATCGTTATTTTATCACTTTTATCGATGATTGTTCTGATTTCACATATGTATATCTTATGAAACATAAAAGTGATGCCTTTGAATTGTTTAAAACATTCAAAACTGAAATTGAGAATCAAGTAAATAGAAAGATTAAGAGACTTCGTAGTGATAGAGGAACAGAATATGAATCTAATTCAATTCTGGACTTCTATAAATTACATGGTATTGTACATGAGAGAACTGCACCCTATTCACCTGAAATGAACGGTAAAGCTGAAAGAAAAAATAGGACTTTTACCGAATTAGTAGTGGCCATCCTACTAAATTCTGGTGCAGCAAAACATTGGTGGGGGGATATTTTATTGACTGTATGCTATGTTCTGAACAGAATCCCTAAATCTAAGAATAAAATTTCACCTTATGAAATTTTAAAGAATCATAAGCCCAATGTCTCATACTTTAGAACTTGGGGTTGTTTAGCATATGTTCGCATTCCAGACCCTAAGAGAATAAAATTGGCAAGTAGAGCATATGAATGTGCATTTATAGGCTATGCTATTAATAGCAAAGCATACAGATTTTATGACTTAAATGCACATAATATAATTGAATCAAATGATGCCGATTTTTATGAAACTAAATTTCCTTTTAAATTAAGGAATAGTGGGGGCACATCAAGTACGCCTATAAGAACAGAACTTGATAAAAGTTCTGAAGCTGAACCTAGAAGAAGTAAAAGAGCAAGAACCGAGAAAAACTTTGGCTCGGATTTTTGTGCTTTTACTATAGAGGAGGATCCATTAAACCTCCAAGAGGCCTTATCTTCTTTAGATGCCGATTTTTGGCGAGAGGCTATAAATGATGAGATGGATTCTCTGGAATCCAATAAGACTTGGCATTTGGCAGATTTACCCCCTGGTTGTAAATCTATAGGCTGTAAATGGGTGCTTAAAAAGAAACTAAAACCTGATGGTACTATAGATAAATACAAAGCACGACTAGTAGCTAAAGGTTTTAGACAAAAAGAAAATATAGATTTCTTTGACACTTTTTCACCTGTAACTAGAATAACATCCATTCGGGTATTGATCTCACTTGCTTCCATTCATAACTTACTAATACACCAAATGGATGTTAAAACTGCCTTTTTGAACGGTGAATTAGACGAAGAAATTTATATGGACCAGCCTGAAGGATTTGTAGTACATGGTCAAGAACATAAAGTATGCAAGTTAGATAAATCATTATATGGTTTAAAACAAGCACCTAAACAATGGCATGAAAAATTTGATAACTTAATCATTTCAAATGATTTTAAAGTTAATGAAAGTGACAAATGCATTTATTACAAATATGAGAATGACATTTGCACTATTATATGCCTTTATGTAGATGACCTACTCATCTTTGGGTCAAACATTCATGCCATAAATTCAGTCAAATCCTTATTATGTGCCAATTTTGATATGAAAGATCTAGGTGAAGCGAGTGTAATCCTCGGTATTAAAATTACTAGGTCAGAAAAGGGAATTTCTTTGGATCAGTCTCATTACATTGAGAAGATACTAAAGAAATATAATTACTTTGACTGTAAACCCGCATGTACACCATACGATCCAAGTGTAAAGTTATTTAAGAACACTGGTGAAGGTGTAAGACAGTCTGATTATGCGAGCATCATTGGCAGCCTTCGGTATGCCACTGATTGTACTAGACCCGACATTGCCTATGTCGTGGGATTATTGTGCAGGTTTACCAGTAGACCTAGTATAGAGCACTGGCATGCTATTGAAAGGGTCATGAGATACCTTAAACGAACAATGAACCTTGGATTACATTATGAAAAGTTTCCAGCTGTACTTGAAGGATATTCAGATGCAGACTGGAATACTTTATCTGATGATTCTAAAGCGACCAGTGGCTATATATTTAGCATCGCTGGAGGAGCTGTTTCTTGAAAATCCAAGAAACAGACTATTTTGGCTCAGTCCACTATGGAGTCTGAGATGATAGCACTAGCCACAGCTAGTGAAGAAGCAGAATATTTGAGAAATCTGCTAGCTGAGATTCCCTTATGGGAAAAACCGATACCGGCTGTGTTGATACATTGTGATAGTACCGCGGCTATTGCAAAAGTTCAGAACCGTTATTATAACGGTAAGAGACGACAAATACGTCGTAAGCACAGCACGGTTAGAGAGCTACTTTCTACAGGTACCGTTAGAGTAGATTACGTACGTAGTGAAGAAAATTTGGCAGATCCTTTGACGAAAGGACTGTCAAGAGAGAAAGTCCATAATTCTTCTAAAAGAATGGGACTATTGCCCTTAGATTGTTGACTCACGCACAATGGTAACCCGACCTAAATGACTGGAGATCCCAAGAAATAGGTTCAATGGGTAATAACAAGTTGTGTAGTGATAGAAGTTGAACATGCTATATAATAAACTAAGAAGCATGTATTCCTGAAGTGATAGAGGATGAGTTAATAGAAACTCTTAATGAGATCTATACTCTATTTGGAGTGGAGTACCTACCTTCAGGAGTACTCTTGATAGACTCACCTATGTGAATGTGGAAATGAGGCCGTTTCCTATGGAGTTTTGGGCAGAACTTCTAGAGCATTCACTAAACTGGGATAGACGTGTATGGCCATAAATGCACGGGCTTATTTGATTGCACTATGGAAAAGATTGTGTGTGATTTGATGTCAGGAATAGAGTTCAAGACTACGTGTCACTCTAGTAAAAACTGAATCTTATTCACTACGCAAAGGTTCAAGTCGGATGACACCTTTGTTTATGCACAGTCTTATGTGTTTAGAAACTGCTCGATAATATTTTAAAAAATTCAAGTGGGGGATTGTTGGAAATATTGTGAATTATTTAAAACATGAAATAAGTGTATGATGGCTCCTATTTGTGAATAGTCCCACATCATGGGATTATATGGAAGAGGCAAGCTTATATACTTGTTTCTAAGAAGCTTTGATGGGGCCTTGGGCTCCCAATGCATGCTTTGTTGTGAGGAGGGAGCCCATGCATCATGACCACCACACACGCGCGCGCCCGACCGACCGACTCGACTCGACCCGACCCGGCCCGGCTCGGCTCGGTTCGGTTCGGGCTCGGGCTTTGGGCTTTGGGCCCTGGCTATGTGGTGTAGACACTTATATTTTTGGTCCAGAAAACACTGCTATTTTCAAACCAGTTTTTAAATCAGGAAAATAATTTCTGAACCGATTTTTATATGACGCGGTAAAACTTTGACCAAGTATTTTCGCAGATCCGATTTTTCTCCACTGACCAGATTTTTCGAATACCCTGATCCACGTCTATATATTATCATTAGATTAGACGAGATCTAAAACAGAAAAAATTCTGCATTCTCTTTCTCCGCCATTAAAATAATCTTAAGAAATTTTCGAGCAGTAAAATCAGAAAGTGCAAATCTGCACTGGTTTGTTTGTGCAAAGCAGATCAGTTATTAATCAGAGAGAGGCTGTTTTATCCTAGAGGCGGCGGCGGAAGTACGAACTGGTTTTGCACCACCGGCCAGATCGCCGAATCGTCTTCAATAAAGCGACGAAGTACGTGACTCAGCCATTGTTTTCAACAATTTGAAGACGAACAGAAACAATGGCTTCGACAACAACTGTAGACGATGCTGCTGCTCCTGCTTCTGCATTCCAGATCCCATTGGTGACTGCTGCTCCATTTCGTTTCGAAGGTCTGCACTTCAAACGCTGGCGTCAAAAGATGGAGTTCTATCTGACGATGAGGAAGGTGGCTGCTGCTCTTACCACCGAGAAACCGCAGTTGCCAGACAAGCCTGACGGAACTGACGCAGCGCAGATGACATCCTGGAACGAACAATCGAAGCAGTTGCAAAGCTGGACAGAACAGGATTATTTGTGCAAAAATTTTATTCTGAACGGATTGAGCGATGATCTGTATGATTACTACAATTCAGAAGACAAGACAGCGAAGCAGATCTGGGAAGCACTGCAGAAGAAATACGATACAGAGGAGGCAGGGGCGAAGAAGTATGCTGTGAGCCGCTATCTGAAGTATCAGATGACAGACGATAGATCAGTAGAGATGCAGTCTCATGAGCTGCAGAAAATAGCTCATGAGATCATCTCCGAAGGTATGGTTTTAGATGAACAGTTTCAAGTTGCTGTTATTATTGACAAACTTCCCCCAGGTTGGAAAGACTTTAAGAATTTCTTGCGCCATAAGACTAAGGAATTCTCCTTAGAGAGTCTGATTACTCGCCTTCGCATTGAGGAGGCAGCACGCAAACAGGACCAGAAAGAGGAAGTGTTGTTTGTTTCAAACAACAACACTAAAAAGACCAAGCCCGCAGTTCTGAAACCAAATCAGAAATCTTTTAAGAATCAGAACAGACGCAACAATGGGAATCCGCAGGGAAACCCAAAAGGACAGCAAAAACCAGCCCAAAAGAATGACTCTGGACAGTTGTTTCTATGTTACAACTGTGGCAAACCAGGTCATATGGCACGAAAGTGTCGGAACAAGCCTAGCTCTGTACCACAGGCTAACTTGACTGAGGATGAGCCACTTATGGCTATGATTTCTGAGATTCACCTTGTTGGTGGATCAGATGGCTGGTGGATAGACACTGGTGCTTCGCGCCATGTCTGTTATGATCGTGCTATGTTCTCCACATACACGGCTGCTGATGATCAGAAAGTGTTGCTGGGAGATTCCCACACCACTAAAGTTGCTGGGGTTGGAAACGTGGAGATCAAGTTTACCTCTGGAAAGACTGTAATCCTCAAAGATGTTATGCATACTCCAGAGATGAGGAAGAATCTGGTTTCTGGCTATCTTCTCAATAAGGCAGGGTTCACTCAATTTATTGGTGCTGACTTGTATACTATAGTGTATAAGGGAAACTTTGTAGGAAAGGGTTATGCTTGTGAGGGAATGTTCAAATTAAATGTTGAATTGAATAAAGTGAATAATTCTGCTTATATGTTGTGTGATTTTAATATTTGGCATTCTAGATTATGTCATGTTAATAAACGAATAATTAATAACATGAGCACTCTAGATATGATACCTAAGATAGCAGAATCTGAATCTGATAAATGTGAATTCTGTACACAAGCAAAAATCACTAAGAAACCTCACAAGTCTGTTAATAGAGAATCTGAACCCTTAGACTTGATTCATTTTGACATATGTGAACTTGATGGTACTTTGACTAGACATGGACATCGTTATTTTATCACTTTTATCGATGATTGTTCTGATTTCACATATGTATATCTTATGAAACATAAAAGTGATGCCTTTGAATTGTTTAAAACATTCAAAACTGAAATTGAGAATCAAGTAAATAGAAAGATTAAGAGACTTCGTAGTGATAGAGGAACAGAATATGAATCTAATTCAATTCTGGACTTCTATAAATTACATGGTATTGTACATGAGAGAACTGCACCCTATTCACCTGAAATGAACGGTAAAGCTGAAAGAAAAAATAGGACTTTTACCGAATTAGTAGTGGCCATCCTACTAAATTCTGGTGCAGCAAAACATTGGTGGGGGGATATTTTATTGACTGTATGCTATGTTCTGAACAGAATCCCTAAATCTAAGAATAAAATTTCACCTTATGAAATTTTAAAGAATCATAAGCCCAATGTCTCATACTTTAGAACTTGGGGTTGTTTAGCATATGTTCGCATTCCAGACCCTAAGAGAATAAAATTGGCAAGTAGAGCATATGAATGTGCATTTATAGGCTATGCTATTAATAGCAAAGCATACAGATTTTATGACTTAAATGCACATAATATAATTGAATCAAATGATGCCGATTTTTATGAAACTAAATTTCCTTTTAAATTAAGGAATAGTGGGGGCACATCAAGTACGCCTATAAGAACAGAACTTGATAAAAGTTCTGAAGCTGAACCTAGAAGAAGTAAAAGAGCAAGAACCGAGAAAAACTTTGGCTCGGATTTTTGTGCTTTTACTATAGAGGAGGATCCATTAAACCTCCAAGAGGCCTTATCTTCTTTAGATGCCGATTTTTGGCGAGAGGCTATAAATGATGAGATGGATTCTCTGGAATCCAATAAGACTTGGCATTTGGCAGATTTACCCCCTGGTTGAAAATCTATAGGCTGTAAATGGGTGCTTAAAAAGAAACTAAAACCTGATGGTACTATAGATAAATACAAAGCACGACTAGTAGCTAAAGGTTTTAGACAAAAAGAAAATATAGATTTCTTTGACACTTTTTCACCTGTAACTAGAATAACATCCATTCGGGTATTGATCTCACTTGCTTCCATTCATAACTTACTAATACACCAAATGGATGTTAAAACTGCCTTTTTGAACGGTGAATTAGACGAAGAAATTTATATGGACCAGCCTGAAGGATTTGTAGTACATGGTCAAGAACATAAAGTATGCAAGTTAGATAAATCATTATATGGTTTAAAACAAGCACCTAAACAATGGCATGAAAATTTTGATAACTTAATCATTTCAAATGATTTTAAAGTTAATGAAAGTGACAAATGCATTTATTACAAATATGAGAATGACATTTGCACTATTATATGCCTTTATGTAGATGACCTACTCATCTTTGGGTCAAACATTCATGCCATAAATTCAGTCAAATCCTTATTATGTGCCAATTTTGATATGAAAGATCTAGGTGAAGCGAGTGTAATCCTCGGTATTAAAATTACTAGGTCAGAAAAGGGAATTTCTTTGGATCAGTCTCATTACATTGAGAAGATACTAAAGAAATATAATTACTTTGACTGTAAACCCGCATGTACACCATACGATCCAAGTGTAAAGTTATTTAAGAACACTGGTGAAGGTGTAAGACAGTCTGATTATGCGAGCATCATTGGCAGCCTTCGGTATGCCACTGATTGTACTAGACCCGACATTGCCTATGTCGTGGGATTATTGTGCAGGTTTACCGGTAGACCTAGTATAGAGCACTGGCATGCTATTGAAAGGGTCATGAGATACCTTAAACGAACAATGAACCTTGGATTACATTATGAAAAGTTTCCAGCTGTACTTGAAGGATATTCAGATGCAGACTGGAATACTTTATCTGATGATTCTAAAGCGACCAGTGGCTATATATTTAGCATCGCTGGAGGAGCTGTTTCTTGGAAATCCAAGAAACAGACTATTTTGGCTCAGTCCACTATGGAGTCTGAGATGATAGCACTAGCCACAGCTAGTGAAGAAGCAGAATATTTGAGAAATCTGCTAGCTGAGATTCCCTTATGGGAAAAACCGATACCGGCTGTGTTGATACATTGTGATAGTACCGCGGCTATTGCAAAAGTTCAGAACCGTTATTATAACGGTAAGAGACGACAAATACGTCGTAAGCACAGCACGGTTAGAGAGCTACTTTCTACAGGTACCGTTAGAGTAGATTACGTACGTAGTGAAGAAAATTTGGCAGATCCTTTGACGAAAGGACTGTCAAGAGAGAAAGTCCATAATTCTTCTAAAAGAATGGGACTATTGCCCTTAGATTGTTGACTCACGCACAATGGTAACCCGACCTAAATGACTGGAGATCCCAAGAAATAGGTTCAATGGGTAATAACAAGTTGTGTAGTGATAGAAGTTGAACATGCTATATAATAAACTAAGAAGCATGTATTCCTGAAGTGATAGAGGATGAGTTAATAGAAACTCTTAATGAGATCTATACTCTATTTGGAGTGGAGTACCTACCTTCAGGAGTACTCTTGATAGACTCACCTATGTGAATGTGGAAATGAGGCCGTTTCCTATGGAGTTTTGGGCAGAACTTCTAGAGCATTCACTAAACTGGGATAGACGTGTATGGCCATAAATGCACGGGCTTATTTGATTGCACTATGGAAAAGATTGTGTGTGATTTGATGTCAGGAATAGAGTTCAAGACTACGTGTCACTCTAGTAAAAACTGAATCTTATTCACTACGCAAAGGTTCAAGTCGGATGACACCTTTGTTTATGCACAGTCTTATGTGTTTAGAAACTGCTCGATAATATTTTAAAAAATTCAAGTGGGGGATTGTTGGAAATATTGTGAATTATTTAAAACATGAAATAAGTGTATGATGGCTCCTATTTGTGAATAGTCCCACATCATGGGATTATATGGAAGAGGCAAGCTTATATACTTGTTTCTAAGAAGCTTTGATGGGGCCTTGGGCTCCCAATGCATGCTTTGTTGTGAGGAGGGAGCCCATGCATCATGACCACCACACACGCGCGCGCCCGACCGACCGACTCGACTCGACCCGACCCGGCCCGGCTCGGCTCGGTTCGGTTCGGGCTCGGGCTTTGGGCTTTGGGCCCTGGCTATGTGGTGTAGACACTTATATTTTTGGTCCAGAAAACACTGCTATTTTCAAACCAGTTTTTAAATCAGGAAAATAATTTCTGAACCGATTTTTATATGACGCGGTAAAACTTTGACCAAGTATTTTCGCAGATCCGATTTTTCTCCACTGACCAGATTTTTCGAATACCCTGATCCACGTCTATATATTATCATTAGATTAGACGAGATCTAAAACAGAAAAAATTCTGCATTCTCTTTCTCCGCCATTAAAATAATCTTAAGAAATTTTCGAGCAGTAAAATCAGAAAGTGCAAATCTGCACTGGTTTGTTTGTGCAAAGCAGATCAGTTATTAATCAGAGAGAGGCTGTTTTATCCTAGAGGCGGCGGCGGAAGTACGAACTGGTTTTGCACCACCGGCCAGATCGCCGAATCGTCTTCAATAAAGCGACGAAGTACGTGACTCAGCCATTGTTTTCAACAATTTGAAGACGAACAGAAACAATGGCTTCGACAACAACTGTAGACGATGCTGCTGCTCCTGCTTCTGCATTCCAGATCCCATTGGTGACTGCTGCTCCATTTCGTTTCGAAGGTCTGCACTTCAAACGCTGGCGTCAAAAGATGGAGTTCTATCTGACGATGAGGAAGGTGGCTGCTGCTCTTACCACCGAGAAACCGCAGTTGCCAGACAAGCCTGACGGAACTGACGCAGCGCAGATGACATCCTGGAACGAACAATCGAAGCAGTTGCAAAGCTGGACAGAACAGGATTATTTGTGCAAAAATTTTATTCTGAACGGATTGAGCGATGATCTGTATGATTACTACAATTCAGAAGACAAGACAGCGAAGCAGATCTGGGAAGCACTGCAGAAGAAATACGATACAGAGGAGGCAGGGGCGAAGAAGTATGCTGTGAGCCGCTATCTGAAGTATCTGATGACAGACGATAGATCAGTAGAGATGCAGTCTCATGAGCTGCAGAAAATAGCTCATGAGATCATCTCCGAAGGTATGGTTTTAGATGAACAGTTTCAAGTTGCTGTTATTATTGACAAACTTCCCCCAGGTTGGAAAGACTTTAAGAATTTCTTGCGCCATAAGACTAAGGAATTCTCCTTAGAGAGTCTGATTACTCGCCTTCGCATTGAGGAGGCAGCACGCAAACAGGACCAGAAAGAGGAAGTGTTGTTTGTTTCAAACAACAACACTAAAAAGACCAAGCCCGCAGTTCTGAAACCAAATCAGAAATCTTTTAAGAATCAGAACAGACGCAACAATGGGAATCCGCAGGGAAACCCAAAAGGACAGCAAAAACCAGCCCAAAAGAATGACTCTGGACAGTTGTTTCTATGTTACAACTGTGGCAAACCAGGTCATATGGCACGAAAGTGTCGGAACAAGCCTAGCTCTGTACCACAGGCTAACTTGACTGAGGATGAGCCACTTATGGCTATGATTTCTGAGATTCACCTTGTTGGTGGATCAGATGGCTGGTGGATAGACACTGGTGCTTCGCGCCATGTCTGTTATGATCGTGCTATGTTCTCCACATACACGGCTGCTGATGATCAGAAAGTGTTGCTGGGAGATTCCCACACCACTAAAGTTGCTGGGGTTGGAAACGTGGAGATCAAGTTTACCTATGGAAAGACTGTAATCCTCAAAGATGTTATGCATACTCCAGAGATGAGGAAGAATCTGGTTTCTGGCTATCTTCTCAATAAGGCAGGGTTCACTCAATTTATTGGTGCTGACTTGTATACTATAGTGTATAAGGGAAACTTTGTAGGAAAGGGTTATGCTTGTGAGGGAATGTTCAAATTAAATGTTGAATTGAATAAAGTGAATAATTCTGCTTATATGTTGTGTGATTTTAATATTTGGCATTCTAGATTATGTCATGTTAATAAACGAATAATTAATAACATGAGCACTCTAGATATGATACCTAAGATAGCAGAATCTGAATCTGATAAATGTGAATTCTGTACACAAGCAAAAATCACTAAGAAACCTCACAAGTCTGTTAATAGAGAATCTGAACCCTTAGACTTGATTCATTCTGACATATGTGAACTTGATGGTACTTTGACTAGACATGGACATCGTTATTTTATCACTTTTATCGATGATTGTTCTGATTTCACATATGTATATCTTATGAAACATAAAAGTGATGCCTTTGAATTGTTTAAAACATTCAAAACTGAAATTGAGAATCAAGTAAATAGAAAGATTAAGAGACTTCGTAGTGATAGAGGAACAGAATATGAATCTAATTCAATTCTGGACTTCTATAAATTACATGGTATTGTACATGAGAGAACTGCACCCTATTCACCTGAAATGAACGGTAAAGCTGAAAGAAAAAATAGGACTTTTACCGAATTAGTAGTGGCCATCCTACTAAATTCTGGTGCAGCAAAACATTGGTGGGGGGATATTTTATTGACTGTATGCTATGTTCTGAACAGAATCCCTAAATCTAAGAATAAAATTTCACCTTATGAAATTTTAAAGAATCATAAGCCCAATGTCTCATACTTTAGAACTTGGGGTTGTTTAGCATATGTTCGCATTCCAGACCCTAAGAGAATAAAATTGGCAAGTAGAGCATATGAATGTGCATTTATAGGCTATGCTATTAATAGCAAAGCATACAGATTTTATGACTTAAATGCACATAATATAATTGAATCAAATGATGCCGATTTTTATGAAACTAAATTTCCTTTTAAATTAAGGAATAGTGGGGGCACATCAAGTACGCCTATAAGAACAGAACTTGATAAAAGTTCTGAAGCTGAACCTAGAAGAAGTAAAAGAGCAAGAACCGAGAAAAACTTTGGCTCGGATTTTTGTGCTTTTACTATAGAGGAGGATCCATTAAACCTCCAAGAGGCCTTATCTTCTTTAGATGCCGATTTTTGGCGAGAGGCTATAAATGATGAGATGGATTCTCTGGAATCCAATAAGACTTGGCATTTGGCAGATTTACCCCCTGGTTGTAAATCTATAGGCTGTAAATGGGTGCTTAAAAAGAAACTAAAACCTGATGGTACTATAGATAAATACAAAGCACGACTAGTAGCTAAAGGTTTTAGACAAAAAGAAAATATAGATTTCTTTGACACTTTTTCACCTGTAACTAGAATAACATCCATTCGGGTATTGATCTCACTTGCTTCCATTCATAACTTACTAATACACCAAATGGATGTTAAAACTGCCTTTTTGAACGGTGAATTAGACGAAGAAATTTATATGGACCAGCCTGAAGGATTTGTAGTACATGGTCAAGAACATAAAGTATGCAAGTTAGATAAATCATTATATGGTTTAAAACAAGCACCTAAACAATGGCATGAAAAATTTGATAACTTAATCATTTCAAATGATTTTAAAGTTAATGAAAGTGACAAATGCATTTATTACAAATATGAGAATGACATTTGCACTATTATATGCCTTTATGTAGATGACCTACTCATCTTTGGGTCAAACATTCATGCCATAAATTCAGTCAAATCCTTATTATGTGCCAATTTTGATATGAAAGATCTAGGTGAAGCGAGTGTAATCCTCGGTATTAAAATTACTAGGTCAGAAAAGGGAATTTCTTTGGATCAGTCTCATTACATTGAGAAGATACTAAAGAAATATAATTACTTTGACTGTAAACCCGCATGTACACCATACGATCCAAGTGTAAAGTTATTTAAGAACACTGGTGAAGGTGTAAGACAGTCTGATTATGCGAGCATCATTGGCAGCCTTCGGTATGCCACTGATTGTACTATACCCGACATTGCCTATGTCGTGGGATTATTGTGCAGGTTTACCAGTAGACCTAGTATAGAGCACTGGCATGCTATTGAAAGGGTCATGAGATACCTTAAACGAACAATGAACCTTGGATTACATTATGAAAAGTTTCCAGCTGTACTTGAAGGATATTCAGATGCAGACTGGAATACTTTATCTGATGATTCTAAAGCGACCAGTGGCTATATATTTAGCATCGCTGGAGGAGCTGTTTCTTGGAAATCCAAGAAACAGACTATTTTGGCTCAGTCCACTATGGAGTCTGAGATGATAGCACTAGCCACAGCTAGTGAAAAAGCAGAATATTTGAGAAATCTGCTAGCTGAGATTCCCTTATGGGAAAAACCGATACCGGCTGTGTTGATACATTGTGATAGTACCGCGGCTATTGCAAAAGTTCAGAACCGTTATTATAACGGTAAGAGACGACAAATACGTCGTAAGCACAGCACGGTTAGAGAGCTACTTTCTACAGGTACCGTTAGAGTAGATTACGTACGTAGTGAAGAAAATTTGGCAGATCCTTTGACGAAAGGACTGTCAAGAGAGAAAGTCCATAATTCTTCTAAAAGAATGGGACTATTGCCCTTAGATTGTTGACTCACGCACAATGGTAACCCGACCTAAATGACTGGAGATCCCAAGAAATAGGTTCAATGGGTAATAACAAGTTGTGTAGTGATAGAAGTTGAACATGCTATATAATAAACTAAGAAGCATGTATTCCTGAAGTGATAGAGGATGAGTTAATAGAAACTCTTAATGAGATCTATACTCTATTTGGAGTGGAGTACCTACCTTCAGGAGTACTCTTGATAGACTCACCTATGTGAATGTGGAAATGAGGCCGTTTCCTATGGAGTTTTGGGCAGAACTTCTAGAGCATTCACTAAACTGGGATAGACGTGTATGGCCATAAATGCACGGGCTTATTTGATTGCACTATGGAAAAGATTGTGTGTGATTTGATGTCAGGAATAGAGTTCAAGACTACGTGTCACTCTAGTAAAAACTGAATCTTATTCACTACGCAAAGGTTCAAGTCGGATGACACCTTTGTTTATGCACAGTCTTATGTGTTTAGAAACTGCTCGATAATATTTTAAAAAATTCAAGTGGGGGATTGTTGGAAATATTGTGAATTATTTAAAACATGAAATAAGTGTATGATGGCTCCTATTTGTGAATAGTCCCACATCATGGGATTATATGGAAGAGGCAAGCTTATATACTTGTTTCTAAGAAGCTTTGATGGGGCCTTGGGCTCCCAATGCATGCTTTGTTGTGAGGAGGGAGCCCATGCATCATGACCACCACACACGCGCGCGCCCGACCGACCGACTCGACTCGACCCGACCCGGCCCGGCTCGGCTCGGTTCGGTTCGGGCTCGGGCTTTGGGCTTTGGGCCCTGGCTATGTGGTGTAGACACTTATATTTTTGGTCCAGAAAACACTGCTATTTTCAAACCAGTTTTTAAATCAGGAAAATAATTTCTGAACCGATTTTTATATGACGCGGTAAAACTTTGACCAAGTATTTTCGCAGATCCGATTTTTCTCCACTGACCAGATTTTTCGAATACCCTGATCCACGTCTATATATTATCATTAGATTAGACGAGATCTAAAACAGAAAAAATTCTGCATTCTCTTTCTCCGCCATTAAAATAATCTTAAGAAATTTTCGAGCAGTAAAATCAGAAAGTGCAAATCTGCACTGGTTTGTTTGTGCAAAGCAGATCAGTTATTAATCAGAGAGAGGCTGTTTTATCCTAGAGGCGGCGGCGGAAGTACGAACTGGTTTTGCACCACCGGCCAGATCGCCGAATCGTCTTCAATAAAGCGACGAAGTACGTGACTCAGCCATTGTTTTCAACAATTTGAAGACGAACAGAAACAATGGCTTCGACAACAACTGTAGACGATGCTGCTGCTCCTGCTTCTGCATTCCAAATCCCATTGGTGACTGCTGCTCCATTTCGTTTCGAAGGTCTGCACTTCAAACGCTGGCGTCAAAAGATGGAGTTCTATCTGACGATGAGGAAGGTGGCTGCTGCTCTTACCACCGAGAAACCGCAGTTGCCAGACAAGCCTGACGGAACTGACGCAGCGCAGATGACATCCTGGAACGAACAATCGAAGCAGTTGCAAAGCTGGACAGAACAGGATTATTTGTGCAAAAATTTTATTCTGAACGGATTGAGCGATGATCTGTATGATTACTACAATTCAGAAGACAAGACAGCGAAGCAGATCTGGGAAGCACTGCAGAAGAAATACGATACAGAGGAGGCAGGGGCGAAGAAGTATGCTGTGAGCCGCTATCTGAAGTATCAGATGACAGACGATAGATCAGTAGAGATGCAGTCTCATGAGCTGCAGAAAATAGCTCATGAGATCATCTCCGAAGGTATGGTTTTAGATGAACAGTTTCAAGTTGCTGTTATTATTGACAAACTTCCCCCAGGTTGGAAAGACTTTAAGAATTTCTTGCGCCATAAGACTAAGGAATTCTCCTTAGAGAGTCTGATTACTCGCCTTCGCATTGAGGAGGCAGCACGCAAACAGGACCAGAAAGAGGAAGTGTTGTTTGTTTCAAACAACAACACTAAAAAGACCAAGCCCGCAGTTCTGAAACCAAATCAGAAATCTTTTAAGAATCAGAACAGACGCAACAATGGGAATCCGCAGGGAAACCCAAAAGGACAGCAAAAACCAGCCCAAAAGAATGACTCTGGACAGTTGTTTCTATGTTACAACTGTGGCAAACCAGGTCATATGGCACGAAAGTGTCGGAACAAGCCTAGCTCTGTACCACAGGCTAACTTGACTGAGGATGAGCCACTTATGGCTATGATTTCTGAGATTCACCTTGTTGGTGGATCAGATGGCTGGTGGATAGACACTGGTGCTTCGCGCCATGTCTGTTATGATCGTGCTATGTTCTCCACATACACGGCTGCTGATGATCAGAAAGTGTTGTTGGGAGATTCCCACACCACTAAAGTTGCTGGGGTTGGAAACGTGGAGATCAAGTTTACCTCTGGAAAGACTGTAATCCTCAAAGATGTTATGCATACTCCAGAGATGAGGAAGAATCTGGTTTCTGGCTATCTTCTCAATAAGGCAGGGTTCACTCAATTTATTGGTGCTGACTTGTATACTATAGTGTATAAGGGAAACTTTGTAGGAAAGGGTTATGCTTGTGAGGGAATGTTCAAATTAAATGTTGAATTGAATAAAGTGAATAATTCTGCTTATATGTTGTGTGATTTTAATATTTGGCATTCTAGATTATGTCATGTTAATAAACGAATAATTAATAACATGAGCACTCTAGATATGATACCTAAGATAGCAGAATCTGAATCTGATAAATGTGAATTCTGTACACAAGCAAAAATCACTAAGAAACCTCACAAGTCTGTTAATAGAGAATCTGAACCCTTAGACTTGATTCATTCTGACATATGTGAACTTGATGGTACTTTGACTAGACATGGACATCGTTATTTTATCACTTTTATCGATGATTGTTCTGATTTCACATATGTATATCTTATGAAACATAAAAGTGATGCCTTTGAATTGTTTAAAACATTCAAAACTGAAATTGAGAATCAAGTAAATAGAAAGATTAAGAGACTTCGTAGTGATAGAGGAACAGAATATGAATCTAATTCAATTCTGGACTTCTATAAATTACATGGTATTGTACATGAGAGAACTGCACCCTATTCACCTGAAATGAACGGTAAAGCTGAAAGAAAAAATAGGACTTTTACCGAATTAGTAGTGGCCATCCTACTAAATTCTGGTGCAGCAAAACATTGGTGGGGGGATATTTTATTGACTGTATGCTATGTTCTGAACAGAATCCCTAAATCTAAGAATAAAATTTCACCTTATGAAATTTTAAAGAATCATAAGCCCAATGTCTCATACTTTAGAACTTGGGGTTGTTTAGCATATGTTCGCATTCCAGACCCTAAGAGATTAAAATTGGCAAGTAGAGCATATGAATGTGCATTTATAGGCTATGCTATTAATAGCAAAGCATACAGATTTTATGACTTAAATGCACATAATATAATTGAATCAAATGATGCCGATTTTTATGAAACTAAATTTCCTTTTAAATTAAGGAATAGTGGGGGCACATCAAGTACGCCTATAAGAACAGAACTTGATAAAAGTTCTGAAGCTGAACCTAGAAGAAGTAAAAGAGCAAGAACCGAGAAAAACTTTGGCTCGGATTTTTGTGCTTTTACTATAGAGGAGGATCCATTAAACCTCCAAGAGGCCTTATCTTCTTTAGATGCCGATTTTTGGCGAGAGGCTATAAATGATGAGATGGATTCTCTGGAATCCAATAAGACTTGGCATTTGGCAGATTTACCCCCTGGTTGTAAATCTATAGGCTGTAAATGGGTGCTTAAAAAGAAACTAAAACCTGATGGTACTATAGATAAATACAAAGCATGACTAGTAGCTAAAGGTTTTAGACAAAAAGAAAATATAGATTTCTTTGACACTTTTTCACCTGTAACTAGAATAACATCCATTCGGGTATTGATCTCACTTGCTTCCATTCATAACTTACTAATACACCAAATGGATGTTAAAACTGCCTTTTTGAACGGTGAATTAGACGAAGAAATTTATATGGACCAGCCTGAAGGATTTGTAGTACATGGTCAAGAACATAAAGTATGCAAGTTAGATAAATCATTATATGGTTTAAAACAAGCACCTAAACAATGGCATGAAAAATTTGATAACTTAATCATTTCAAATGATTTTAAAGTTAATGAAAGTGACAAATGCATTTATTACAAATATGAGAATGACATTTGCACTATTATATGCCTTTATGTAGATGACCTACTCATCTTTGGGTCAAACATTCATGCCATAAATTCAGTCAAATCCTTATTATGTGCCAATTTTGATATGAAAGATCTAGGTGAAGCGAGTGTAATCCTCGGTATTAAAATTACTAGGTCAGAAAAGGGAATTTCTTTGGATCAGTCTCATTACATTGAGAAGATACTAAAGAAATATAATTACTTTGACTGTAAACCCGCATGTACACCATACGATCCAAGTGTAAAGTTATTTAAGAACACTGGTGAAGGTGTAAGACAGTCTGATTATGCGAGCATCATTGGCAGCCTTCGGTATGCCACTGATTGTACTAGACCCGACATTGCCTATGTCGTGGGATTATTGTGCAGGTTTACCAGTAGACCTAGTATAGAGCACTGGCATGCTATTGAAAGGGTCATGAGATACCTTAAACGAACAATGAACCTTGGATTACATTATGAAAAGTTTCCAGCTGTACTTGAAGGATATTCAGATGCAGACTGGAATACTTTATCTGATGATTCTAAAGCGACCAGTGGCTATATATTTAGCATCGCTGGAGGAGCTGTTTCTTGGAAATCCAAGAAACAGACTATTTTGGCTCAGTCCACTATGGAGTCTGAGATGATAGCACTAGCCACAGCTAGTGAAAAAGCAGAATATTTGAGAAATCTGCTAGCTGAGATTCCCTTATGGGAAAAACCGATACCGGCTGTGTTGATACATTGTGATAGTACCGCGGCTATTGCAAAAGTTCAGAACCGTTATTATAACGGTAAGAGACGACAAATACGTCGTAAGCACAGCACGGTTAGAGAGCTACTTTCTACAGGTACCGTTAGAGTAGATTACGTACGTAGTGAAGAAAATTTGGCAGATCCTTTGACGAAAGGACTGTCAAGAGAGAAAGTCCATAATTCTTCTAAAAGAATGGGACTATTGCCCTTAGATTGTTGACTCACGCACAATGGTAACCCGACCTAAATGACTGGAGATCCCAAGAAATAGGTTCAATGGGTAATAACAAGTTGTGTAGTGATAGAAGTTGAACATGCTATATAATAAACTAAGAAGCATGTATTCCTGAAGTGATAGAGGATGAGTTAATAGAAACTCTTAATGAGATCTATACTCTATTTGGAGTGGAGTACCTACCTTCAGGAGTACTCTTGATAGACTCACCTATGTGAATGTGGAAATGAGGCCGTTTCCTATGGAGTTTTGGGCAGAACTTCTAGAGCATTCACTAAACTGGGATAGACGTGTATGGCCATAAATGCACGGGCTTATTTGATTGCACTATGGAAAAGATTGTGTGTGATTTGATGTCAGGAATAGAGTTCAAGACTACGTGTCACTCTAGTAAAAACTGAATCTTATTCACTACGCAAAGGTTCAAGTCGGATGACACCTTTGTTTATGCACAGTCTTATGTGTTTAGAAACTGCTCGATAATATTTTAAAAAATTCAAGTGGGGGATTGTTGGAAATATTGTGAATTATTTAAAACATGAAATAAGTGTATGATGGCTCCTATTTGTGAATAGTCCCACATCATGGGATTATATGGAAGAGGCAAGCTTATATACTTGTTTCTAAGAAGCTTTGATGGGGCCTTGGGCTCCCAATGCATGCTTTGTTGTGAGGAGGGAGCCCATGCATCATGACCACCACACACGCGCGCGCCCGACCGACCGACTCGACTCGACCCGACCCGGCCCGGCTCGGCTCGGTTCGGTTCGGGCTCGGGCTTTGGGCCCTGGCTATGTGGTGTAGACACTTATATTTTTGGTCCAGAAAACACTGCTATTTTCAAACCAGTTTTTAAATCAGGAAAATAATTTCTGAACCGATTTTTATATGACGCGGTAAAACTTTGACCAAGTATTTTCGCAGATCCGATTTTTCTCCACTGACCAGATTTTTCGAATACCCTGATCCACGTCTATATATTATCATTAGATTAGACGAGATCTAAAACAGAAAAAATTCTGCATTCTCTTTCTCCGCCATTAAAATAATCTTAAGAAATTTTCGAGCAGTAAAATCAGAAAGTGCAAATCTGCACTGGTTTGTTTGTGCAAAGCAGATCAGTTATTAATCAGAGAGAGGCTGTTTTATCCTAGAGGCGGCGGCGGAAGTACGAACTGGTTTTGCACCACCGGCCAGATCGCCGAATCGTCTTCAATAAAGCGACGAAGTACGTGACTCAGCCATTGTTTTCAACAATTTGAAGGCGAACAGAAACAATGGCTTCGACAACAACTGTAGACGATGCTGCTGCTCCTGCTTCTGCATTCCAGATCCCATTGGTGACTGCTGCTCCATTTCGTTTCGAAGGTCTGCACTTCAAACGCTGGCGTCAAAAGATGGAGTTCTATCTGACGATGAGGAAGGTGGCTGCTGCTCTTACCACCGAGAAACCGCAGTTGCCAGACAAGCCTGACGGAACTGACGCAGCGCAGATGACATCCTGGAACGAACAATCGAAGCAGTTGCAAAGCTGGACAGAACAGGATTATTTGTGCAAAAATTTTATTCTGAACGGATTGAGCGATGATCTGTATGATTACTACAATTCAGAAGACAAGACAGCGAAGCAGATCTGGGAAGCACTGCAGAAGAAATACGATACAGAGGAGGCAGGGGCGAAGAAGTATGCTGTGAGCCGCTATCTGAAGTATCAGATGACAGACGATAGATCAGTAGAGATGCAGTCTCATGAGCTGCAGAAAATAGCTCATGAGATCATCTCCGAAGGTATGGTTTTAGATGAACAGTTTCAAGTTGCTGTTATTATTGACAAACTTCCCCCAGGTTGGAAAGACTTTAAGAATTTCTTGCGCCATAAGACTAAGGAATTCTCCTTAGAGAGTTTGATTACTCGCCTTCGCATTGAGGAGGCAGCACGCAAACAGGACCAGAAAGAGGAAGTGTTGTTTGTTTCAAACAACAACACTAAAAAGACCAAGCCCGCAGTTCTGAAACCAAATCAGAAATCTTTTAAGAATCAGAACAGACGCAACAATGGGAATCCGCAGGGAAACCCAAAAGGACAGCAAAAACCAGCCCAAAAGAATGACTCTGGACAGTTGTTTCTATGTTACAACTGTGGCAAACCAGGTCATATGGCACGAAAGTGTCGGAACAAGCCTAGCTCTGTACCACAGGCTAACTTGACTGAGGATGAGCCACTTATGGCTATGATTTCTGAGATTCACCTTGTTGGTGGATCAGATGGCTGGTGGATAGACACTGGTGCTTCGCGCCATGTCTGTTATGATCGTGCTATGTTCTCCACATACACGGCTGCTGATGATCAGAAAGTGTTGCTGGGAGATTCCCACACCACTAAAGTTGCTGGGGTTGGAAACGTGGAGATCAAGTTTACCTCTGGAAAGACTGTAATCCTCAAAGATGTTATGCATACTCCAGAGATGAGGAAGAATCTGGTTTCTGGCTATCTTCTCAATAAGGCAGGGTTCACTCAATTTATTGGTGCTGACTTTTATACTATAGTGTATAAGGGAAACTTTGTAGGAAAGGGTTATGCTTGTGAGGGAATGTTCAAATTAAATGTTGAATTGAATAAAGTGAATAATTCTGCTTATATGTTGTGTGATTTTAATATTTGGCATTCTAGATTATGTCATGTTAATAAACGAATAATTAATAACATGAGCACTCTAGATATGATACCTAAGATAGCAGAATCTGAATCTGATAAATGTGAATTCTGTACACAAGCAAAAATCACTAAGAAACCTCACAAGTCTGTTAATAGAGAATCTGAACCCTTAGACTTGATTCATTCTGACATATGTGAACTTGATGGTACTTTGACTAGACATGGACATCGTTATTTTATCACTTTTATCGATGATTGTTCTGATTTCACATATGTATATCTTATGAAACATAAAAGTGATGCCTTTGAATTGTTTAAAACATTCAAAACTGAAATTGAGAATCAAGTAAATAGAAAGATTAAGAGACTTCGTAGTGATAGAGGAACAGAATATGAATCTAATTCAATTCCGGACTTCTATAAATTACATGGTATTGTACATGAGAGAACTGCACCCTATTCACCTGAAATGAACGGTAAAGCTGAAAGAAAAAATAGGACTTTTACCGAATTAGTAGTGGCCATCCTACTAAATTCTGGTGCAGCAAAACATTGGTGGGGGGATATTTTATTGACTGTATGCTATGTTCTGAACAGAATCCCTAAATCTAAGAATAAAATTTCACCTTATGAAATTTTAAAGAATCATAAGCCCAATGTCTCATACTTTAGAACTTGGGGTTGTTTAGCATATGTTCGCATTCCAGACCCTAAGAGAATAAAATTGGCAAGTAGAGCATATGAATGTGCATTTATAGGCTATGCTATTAATAGCAAAGCATACAGATTTTATGACTTAAATGCACATAATATAATTGAATCAAATGATGCCGATTTTTATGAAACTAAATTTCCTTTTAAATTAAGGAATAGTGGGGGCACATCAAGTACGCCTATAAGAACAGAACTTGATAAAAGTTCTGAAGCTGAACCTAGAAGAAGTAAAAGAGCAAGAACCGAGAAAAACTTTGGCTCGGATTTTTGTGCTTTTACTATAGAGGAGGATCCATTAAACCTCCAAGAGGCCTTATCTTCTTTAGATGCCGATTTTTGGCGAGAGGCTATAAATGATGAGATGGATTCTCTGGAATCCAATAAGACTTGGCATTTGGCAGATTTACCCCCTGGTTGTAAATCTATAGGCTGTAAATGGGTGCTTAAAAAGAAACTAAAACCTGATGGTACTATAGATAAATACAAAGCACGACTAGTAGCTAAAGGTTTTAGACAAAAAGAAAATATAGATTTCTTTGACACTTTTTCACCTGTAACTAGAATAACATCCATTCGGGTATTGATCTCACTTGCTTCCATTCATAACTTACTAATACACCAAATGGATGTTAAAACTGCCTTTTTGAACGGTGAATTAGACGAAGAAATTTATATGGACCAGCCTGAAGGATTTGTAGTACATGGTCAAGAACATAAAGTATGCAAGTTAGATAAATCATTATATGGTTTAAAACAAGCACCTAAACAATGGCATGAAAAATTTGATAACTTAATCATTTCAAATGATTTTAAAGTTAATGAAAGTGACAAATGCATTTATTACAAATATGAGAATGACATTTGCACTATTATATGCCTTTATGTAGATGACCTACTCATCTTTGGGTCAAACATTCATGCCATAAATTCAGTCAAATCCTTATTATGTGCCAATTTTGATATGAAAGATCTAGGTGAAGCGAGTGTAATCCTCGGTATTAAAATTACTAGGTCAGAAAAGGGAATTTCTTTGGATCAGTCTCATTACATTGAGAAGATACTAAAGAAATATAATTACTTTGACTGTAAACCCGCATGTACACCATACGATCCAAGTGTAAAGTTATTTAAGAACACTGGTGAAGGTGTAAGACAGTCTGATTATGCGAGCATCATTGGCAGCCTTCGGTATGCCACTGATTGTACTAGACCCGACATTGCCTATGTCGTGGGATTATTGTGCAGGTTTACCAGTAGACCTAGTATAGAGCACTGGCATGCTATTGAAAGGGTCATGAGATACCTTAAACGAACAATGAACCTTGGATTACATTATGAAAAGTTTCCAGCTGTACTTGAAGGATATTCAGATGCAGACTGGAATACTTTATCTGATGATTCTAAAGCGACCAGTGGCTATATATTTAGCATCGCTGGAGGAGCTGTTTCTTAGAAATCCAAGAAACAGACTATTTTGGCTCAGTCCACTATGGAGTCTGAGATGATAGCACTAGCCACAGCTAGTGAAGAAGCAGAATATTTGAGAAATCTGCTAGCTGAGATTCCCTTATGGGAAAAACCGATACCGGCTGTGTTGATACATTGTGATAGTACCGCGGCTATTGCAAAAGTTCAGAACCGTTATTATAACGGTAAGAGACGACAAATACGTCGTAAGCACAGCACGGTTAGAGAGCTACTTTCTACAGGTACCGTTAGAGTAGATTACGTACGTAGTGAAGAAAATTTGGCAGATCCTTTGACGAAAGGACTGTCAAGAGAGAAAGTCCATAATTCTTCTAAAAGAATGGGACTATTGCCCTTAGATTGTTGACTCACGCACAATGGTAACCCGACCTAAATGACTGGAGATCCCAAGAAATAGGTTCAATGGGTAATAACAAGTTGTGTAGTGATAGAAGTTGAACATGCTATATAATAAACTAAGAAGCATGTATTCCTGAAGTGATAGAGGATGAGTTAATAGAAACTCTTAATGAGATCTATACTCTATTTGGAGTGGAGTACCTACCTTCAGGAGTACTCTTGATAGACTCACCTATGTGAATGTGGAAATGAGGCCGTTTCCTATGGAGTTTTGGGCAGAACTTCTAGAGCATTCACTAAACTGGGATAGACGTGTATGGCCATAAATGCACGGGCTTATTTGATTGCACTATGGAAAAGATTGTGTGTGATTTGATGTCAGGAATAGAGTTCAAGACTACGTGTCACTCTAGTAAAAACTGAATCTTATTCACTACGCAAAGGTTCAAGTCGGATGACACCTTTGTTTATGCACAGTCTTATGTGTTTAGAAACTGCTCGATAATATTTTAAAAAATTCAAGTGGGGGATTGTTGGAAATATTGTGAATTATTTAAAACATGAAATAAGTGTATGATGGCTCCTATTTGTGAATAGTCCCACATCATGGGATTATATGGAAGAGGCAAGCTTATATACTTGTTTCTAAGAAGCTTTGATGGGGCCTTGGGCTCCCAATGCATGCTTTGTTGTGAGGAGGGAGCCCATGCATCATGACCACCACACACGCGCGCGCCCGACCGACCGACTCGACTCGACCCGACCCGGCCCGGCTCGGCTCGGTTCGGTTCGGGCTCGGGCTTTGGGCTTTGGGCCCTGGCTATGTGGTGTAGACACTTATATTTTTGGTCCAGAAAACACTGCTATTTTCAAACCAGTTTTTAAATCAGGAAAATAATTTCTGAACCGATTTTTATATGACGCGGTAAAACTTTGACCAAGTATTTTCGCAGATCCGATTTTTCTCCACTGACCAGATTTTTCGAATACCCTGATCCACGTCTATATATTATCATTAGATTAGACGAGATCTAAAACAGAAAAAATTCTGCATTCTCTTTCTCCGCCATTAAAATAATCTTAAGAAATTTTCGAGCAGTAAAATCAGAAAGTGCAAATCTGCACTGGTTTGTTTGTGCAAAGCAGATCAGTTATTAATCAGAGAGAGGCTGTTTTATCCTAGAGGCGGCGGCGGAAGTACGAACTGGTTTTGCACCACCGGCCAGATCGCCGAATCGTCTTCAATAAAGCGACGAAGTACGTGACTCAGCCATTGTTTTCAACAATTTGAAGACGAACAGAAACAATGGCTTCGACAACAACTGTAGACGATGCTGCTGCTCCTGCTTCTGCATTCCAGATCCCATTGGTGACTGCTGCTCCATTTCGTTTCGAAGGTCTGCACTTCAAACGCTGGCGTCAAAAGATGGAGTTCTATCTGACGATGAGGAAGGTGGCTGCTGCTCTTACCACTGAGAAACCGCAGTTGCCAGACAAGCCTGACGGAACTGACGCAGCGCAGATGACATCCTGGAACGAACAATCGAAGCAGTTGCAAAGCTGGACAGAACAGGATTATTTGTGCAAAAATTTTATTCTGAACGGATTGAGCGATGATCTGTATGATTACTACAATTCAGAAGACAAGACAGCGAAGCAGATCTGGGAAGCACTGCAGAAGAAATACGATACAGAGGAGGCAGGGGCGAAGAAGTATGCTGTGAGCCGCTATCTGAAGTATCAGATGACAGACGATAGATCAGTAGAGATGCAGTCTCATGAGCTGCAGAAAATAGCTCATGAGATCATCTCCGAAGGTATGGTTTTAGATGAACAGTTTCAAGTTGCTGTTATTATTGACAAACTTCCCCCAGGTTGGAAAGACTTTAAGAATTTCTTGCGCCATAAGACTAAGGAATTCTCCTTAGAGAGTTTGATTACTCGCCTTCGCATTGAGGAGGCAGCACGCAAACAGGACCAGAAAGAGGAAGTGTTGTTTGTTTCAAACAACAACACTAAAAAGACCAAGCCCGCAGTTCTGAAACCAAATCAGAAATCTTTTAAGAATCAGAACAGACGCAACAATGGGAATCCGCAGGGAAACCCAAAAGGACAGCAAAAACCAGCCCAAAAGAATGACTCTGGACAGTTGTTTCTATGTTACAACTGTGGCAAACCAGGTCATATGGCACGAAAGTGTCGGAACAAGCCTAGCTCTGTACCACAGGCTAACTTGACTGAGGATGAGCCACTTATGGCTATGATTTCTGAGATTCACCTTGTTGGTGGATCAGATGGATGGTGGATAGACACTGGTGCTTCGCGCCATGTCTGTTATGATCGTGCTATGTTCTCCACATACACGGCTGCTGATGATCAGAAAGTGTTGCTGGGAGATTCCCACACCACTAAAGTTGCTGGGGTTGGAAACGTGGAGATCAAGTTTACCTATGGAAAGACTGTAATCCTCAAAGATGTTATGCATACTCCAGAGATGAGGAAGAATCTGGTTTCTGGCTATCTTCTCAATAAGGCAGGGTTCACTCAATTTATTGGTGCTGACTTGTATACTATAGTGTATAAGGGAAACTTTGTAGGAAAGGGTTATGCTTGTGAGGGAATGTTCAAATTAAATGTTGAATTGAATAAAGTGAATAATTCTGCTTATATGTTGTGTGATTTTAATATTTGGCATTCTAGATTATGTCATGTTAATAAACGAATAATTAATAACATGAGCACTCTAGATATGATACCTAAGATAGCAGAATCTGAATCTGATAAATGTGAATTCTGTACACAAGCAAAAATCACTAAGAAACCTCACAAGTCTGTTAATAGAGAATCTGAACCCTTAGACTTGATTCATTCTGACATATGTGAACTTGATGGTACTTTGACTAGACATGGACATCGTTATTTTATCACTTTTATCGATGATTGTTCTGATTTCACATATGTATATCTTATGAAACATAAAAGTGATGCCTTTGAATTGTTTAAAACATTCAAAACTGAAATTGAGAATCAAGTAAATAGAAAGATTAAGAGACTTCGTAGTGATAGAGGAACAGAATATGAATCTAATTCAATTCTGGACTTCTATAAATTACATGGTATTGTACATGAGAGAACTGCACCCTATTCACCTGAAATGAACGGTAAAGCTGAAAGAAAAAATAGGACTTTTACCGAATTAGTAGTGGCCATCCTACTAAATTCTGGTGCAGCAAAACATTGGTGGGGGGATATTTTATTGACTGTATGCTATGTTCTGAACAGAATCCCTAAATCTAAGAATAAAATTTCACCTTATGAAATTTTAAAGAATCATAAGCCCAATGTCTCATACTTTAGAACTTGGGGTTGTTTAGCATATGTTCGCATTCCAGACCCTAAGAGAATAAAATTGGCAAGTAGAGCATATGAATGTGCATTTATAGGCTATGCTATTAATAGCAAAGCATACAGATTTTATGACTTAAATGCACATAATATAATTGAATCAAATGATGCCGATTTTTATGAAACTAAATTTCCTTTTAAATTAAGGAATAGTGGGGGCACATCAAGTACGCCTATAAGAACAGAACTTGATAAAAGTTCTGAAGCTGAACCTAGAAGAAGTAAAAGAGCAAGAACCGAGAAAAACTTTGGCTCGGATTTTTGTGCTTTTACTATAGAGGAGGATCCATTAAACCTCCAAGAGGCCTTATCTTCTTTAGATGCCGATTTTTGGCGAGAGGCTATAAATGATGAGATGGATTCTCTGGAATCCAATAAGACTTGGCATTTGGCAGATTTACCCCCTGGTTGTAAATCTATAGGCTGTAAATGGGTGCTTAAAAAGAAACTAAAACCTGATGGTACTATAGATAAATACAAAGCACGACTAGTAGCTAAAGGTTTTAGACAAAAAGAAAATATAGATTTCTTTGACACTTTTTCACCTGTAACTAGAATAACATCCATTCGGGTATTGATCTCACTTGCTTCCATTCATAACTTACTAATACACCAAATGGATGTTAAAACTGCCTTTTTGAACGGTGAATTAGACGAAGAAATTTATATGGACCAGCCTGAAGGATTTGTAGTACATGGTCAAGAACATAAAGTATGCAAGTTAGATAAATCATTATATGGTTTAAAACAAGCACCTAAACAATGGCATGAAAAATTTGATAACTTAATCATTTCAAATGATTTTAAAGTTAATGAAAGTGACAAATGCATTTATTACAAATATGAGAATGACATTTGCACTATTATATGCCTTTATGTAGATGACCTACTCATCTTTGGGTCAAACATTCATGCCATAAATTCAGTCAAATCCTTATTATGTGCCAATTTTGATATGAAAGATCTAGGTGAAGCGAGTGTAATCCTCGGTATTAAAATTACTAGGTCAGAAAAGGGAATTTCTTTGGATCAGTCTCATTACATTGAGAAGATACTAAAGAAATATAATTACTTTGACTGTAAACCCGCATGTACACCATACGATCCAAGTGTAAAGTTATTTAAGAACACTGGTGAAGGTGTAAGACAGTCTGATTATGCGAGCATCATTGGCAGCCTTCGGTATGCCACTGATTGTACTAGACCCGACATTGCCTATGTCGTGGGATTATTGTGCAGATTTACCAGTAGACCTAGTATAGAGCACTGGCATGCTATTGAAAGGGTCATGAGATACCTTAAACGAACAATGAACCTTGGATTACATTATGAAAAGTTTCCAGCTGTACTTGAAGGATATTCAGATGCAGACTGGAATACTTTATCTGATGATTCTAAAGCGACCAGTGGCTATATATTTAGCATCGCTGGAGGAGCTGTTTCTTGGAAATCCAAGAAACAGACTATTTTGGCTCAGTCCACTATGGAGTCTGAGATGATAGCACTAGCCACAGCTAGTGAAGAAGCAGAATATTTGAGAAATCTGCTAGCTGAGATTCCCTTATGGGAAAAACCGATACCGGCTGTGTTGATACATTGTGATAGTACCGCGGCTATTGCAAAAGTTCAGAACCGTTATTATAACGGTAAGAGACGACAAATACGTCGTAAGCACAGCACGGTTAGAGAGCTACTTTCTACAGGTACCGTTAGAGTAGATTACGTACGTAGTGAAGAAAATTTGGCAGATCCTTTGACGAAAGGACTGTCAAGAGAGAAAGTCCATAATTCTTCTAAAAGAATGGGACTATTGCCCTTAGATTGTTGACTCACGCACAATGGTAACCCGACCTAAATGACTGGAGATCCCAAGAAATAGGTTCAATGGGTAATAACAAGTTGTGTAGTGATAGAAGTTGAACATGCTATATAATAAACTAAGAAGCATGTATTCCTGAAGTGATAGAGGATGAGTTAATAGAAACTCTTAATGAGATCTATACTCTATTTGGAGTGGAGTACCTACCTTCAGGAGTACTCTTGATAGACTCACCTATGTGAATGTGGAAATGAGGCCGTTTCCTATGGAGTTTTGGGCAGAACTTCTAGAGCATTCACTAAACTGGGATAGACGTGTATGGCCATAAATGCACGGGCTTATTTGATTGCACTATGGAAAAGATTGTGTGTGATTTGATGTCAGGAATAGAGTTCAAGACTACGTGTCACTCTAGTAAAAACTGAATCTTATTCACTACGCAAAGGTTCAAGTCGGATGACACCTTTGTTTATGCACAGTCTTATGTGTTTAGAAACTGCTCGATAATATTTTAAAAAATTCAAGTGGGGGATTGTTGGAAATATTGTGAATTATTTAAAACATGAAATAAGTGTATGATGGCTCCTATTTGTGAATAGTCCCACATCATGGGATTATATGGAAGAGGCAAGCTTATATACTTGTTTCTAAGAAGCTTTGATGGGGCCTTGGGCTCCCAATGCATGCTTTGTTGTGAGGAGGGAGCCCATGCATCATGACCACCACACACGCGCGCGCCCGACCGACCGACTCGACCCGACCCGGCCCGGCTCGGCTCGGTTCGGTTCGGGCTCGGGCTTTGGGCTTTGGGCCCTGGCTATGTGGTGTAGACACTTATATTTTTGGTCCAGAAAACACTGCTATTTTCAAACCAGTTTTTAAATCAGGAAAATAATTTCTGAACCGATTTTTATATGACGCGGTAAAACTTTGACCAAGTATTTTCGCAGATCCGATTTTTCTCCACTGACCAGATTTTTCGAATACCCTGATCCACGTCTATATATTATCATTAGATTAGACGAGATCTAAAACAGAAAAAATTCTGCATTCTCTTTCTCCGCCATTAAAATAATCTTAAGAAATTTTCGAGCAGTAAAATCAGAAAGTGCAAATCTGCACTGGTTTGTTTGTGCAAAGCAGATCAGTTATTAATCAGAGAGAGGCTGTTTTATCCTAGAGGCGGCGGCGGAAGTACGAACTGGTTTTGCACCACCGGCCAGATCGCCGAATCGTCTTCAATAAAGCGACGAAGTACGTGACTCAGCCATTGTTTTCAACAATTTGAAGACGAACAGAAACAATGGCTTCGACAACAACTGTAGACGATGCTGCTGCTCCTGCTTCTGCATTCCAGATCCCATTGGTGACTGCTGCTCCATTTCGTTTCGAAGGTCTGCACTTCAAACGCTGGCGTCAAAAGATGGAGTTCTATCTGACGATGAGGAAGGTGGCTGATGCTCTTACCACCGAGAAACCGCAGTTGCCAGACAAGCCTGACGGAACTGACGCAGCGCAGATGACATCCTGGAACGAACAATCGAAGCAGTTGCAAAGCTGGACAGAACAGGATTATTTGTGCAAAAATTTTATTCTGAACGGATTGAGCGATGATCTGTATGATTACTACAATTCAGAAGACAAGACAGCGAAGCAGATCTGGGAAGCACTGCAGAAGAAATACGATACAGAGGAGGCAGGGGCGAAGAAGTATGCTGTGAGCCGATATCTGAAGTATCAGATGACAGACGATAGATCAGTAGAGATGCAGTCTCATGAGCTGCAGAAAATAGCTCATGAGATCATCTCCGAAGGTATGGTTTTAGATGAACAGTTTCAAGTTGCTGTTATTATTGACAAACTTCCCCCAGGTTGGAAAGACTTTAAGAATTTCTTGCGCCATAAGACTAAGGAATTCTCCTTAGAGAGTCTGATTACTCGCCTTCGCATTGAGGAGGCAGCACGCAAACAGGACCAGAAAGAGGAAGTGTTGTTTGTTTCAAACAACAACACTAAAAAGACCAAGCCCGCAGTTCTGAAACCAAATCAGAAATCTTTTAAGAATCAGAACAGACGCAACAATGGGAATCCGCAGGGAAACCCAAAAGGACAGCAAAAACCAGCCCAAAAGAATGACTCTGGACAGTTGTTTCTATGTTACAACTGTGGCAAACCAGGTCATATGGCACGAAAGTGTCGGAACAAGCCTAGCTCTGTACCACAGGCTAACTTGACTGAGGATGAGCCACTTATGGCTATGATTTCTGAGATTCACCTTGTTGGTGGATCAGATGGCTGGTGGATAGACACTGGTGCTTCGCGCCATGTCTATTATGATCGTGCTATGTTCTCCACATACACGGCTGCTGATGATCAGAAAGTGTTGCTGGGAGATTCCCACACCACTAAAGTTGCTGGGGTTGGAAACGTGGAGATCAAGTTTACCTCTGGAAAGACTGTAATCCTCAAAGATGTTATGCATACTCCAGAGATGAGGAAGAATCTGGTTTCTGGCTATCTTCTCAATAAGGCAGGGTTCACTCAATTTATTGGTGCTGACTTGTATACTATAGTGTATAAGGGAAACTTTGTAGGAAAGGGTTATGCTTGTGAGGGAATGTTCAAATTAAATGTTGAATTGAATAAAGTGAATAATTCTGCTTATATGTTGTGTGATTTTAATATTTGGCATTCTAGATTATGTCATGTTAATAAACGAATAATTAATAACATGAGCACTCTAGATATGATACCTAAGATAGCAGAATCTGAATCTGATAAATGTGAATTCTGTACACAAGCAAAAATCACTAAGAAACCTCACAAGTCTGTTAATAGAGAATCTGAACCCTTAGACTTGATTCATTCTTACATATGTGAACTTGATGGTACTTTGACTAGACATGGACATCGTTATTTTATCACTTTTATCGATGATTGTTCTGATTTCACATATGTATATCTTATGAAACATAAAAGTGATGCCTTTGAATTGTTTAAAACATTCAAAACTGAAATTGAGAATCAAGTAAATAGAAAGATTAAGAGACTTCGTAGTGATAGAGGAACAGAATATGAATCTAATTCAATTCTGGACTTCTATAAATTACATGGTATTGTACATGAGAGAACTGCACCCTATTCACCTGAAATGAACGGTAAAGCTGAAAGAAAAAATAGGACTTTTACCGAATTAGTAGTGGCCATCCTACTAAATTCTGGTGCAGCAAAACATTGGTGGGGGGATATTTTATTGACTGTATGCTATGTTCTGAACAGAATCCCTAAATCTAAGAATAAAATTTCACCTTATGAAATTTTAAAGAATCATAAGCCCAATGTCTCATACTTTAGAACTTGGGGTTGTTTAGCATATGTTCGCATTCCAGACCCTAAGAGAATAAAATTGGCAAGTAGAGCATATGAATGTGCATTTATAGGCTATGCTATTAATAGCAAAGCATACAGATTTTATGACTTAAATGCACATAATATAATTGAATCAAATGATGCCGATTTTTATGAAACTAAATTTCCTTTTAAATTAAGGAATAGTGGGGGCACATCAAGTACGCCTATAAGAACAGAACTTGATAAAAGTTCTGAAGCTGAACCTAGAAGAAGTAAAAGAGCAAGAACCGAGAAAAACTTTGGCTCGGATTTTTGTGCTTTTACTATAGAGGAGGATCCATTAAACCTCCAAGAGGCCTTATCTTCTTTAGATGCCGATTTTTGGCGAGAGGCTATAAATGATGAGATGGATTCTCTGGAATCCAATAAGACTTGGCATTTGGCAGATTTACCCCCTGGTTGTAAATCTATAGGCTGTAAATGGGTGCTTAAAAAGAAACTAAAACCTGATGGTACTATAGATAAATACAAAGCACGACTAGTAGCTAAAGGTTTTAGACAAAAAGAAAATATAGATTTCTTTGACACTTTTTCACCTGTAACTAGAATAACATCCATTCGGGTATTGATCTCACTTGCTTCCATTCATAACTTACTAATACACCAAATGGATGTTAAAACTGCCTTTTTGAACGGTGAATTAGACGAAGAAATTTATATGGACCAGCCTGAAGGATTTGTAGTACATGGTCAAGAACATAAAGTATGCAAGTTAGATAAATCATTATATGGTTTAAAACAAGCACCTAAACAATGGCATGAAAAATTTGATAACTTAATCATTTCAAATGATTTTAAAGTTAATGAAAGTGACAAATGCATTTATTACAAATATGAGAATGACATTTGCACTATTATATGCCTTTATGTAGATGACCTACTCATCTTTGGGTCAAACATTCATGCCATAAATTCAGTCAAATCCTTATTATGTGCCAATTTTGATATGAAAGATCTAGGTGAAGCGAGTGTAATCCTCGGTATTAAAATTACTAGGTCAGAAAAGGGAATTTCTTTGGATCAGTCTCATTACATTGAGAAGATACTAAAGAAATATAATTACTTTGACTGTAAACCCGCATGTACACCATACGATCCAAGTGTAAAGTTATTTAAGAACACTGGTGAAGGTGTAAGACAGTCTGATTATGCGAGCATCATTGGCAGCCTTCGGTATGCCACTGATTGTACTAGACCCGACATTGCCTATGTCGTGGGATTATTGTGCAGGTTTACCAGTAGACCTAGTATAGAGCACTGGCATGCTATTGAAAGGGTCATGAGATACCTTAAACGAACAATGAACCTTGGATTACATTATGAAAAGTTTCCAGCTGTACTTGAAGGATATTCAGATGCAGACTGGAATACTTTATCTGATGATTCTAAAGCGACCAGTGGCTATATATTTAGCATCGCTGGAGGAGCTGTTTCTTGGAAATCCAAGAAACAGACTATTTTGGCTCAGTCCACTATGGAGTCTGAGATGATAGCACTAGCCACAGCTAGTGAAGAAGCAGAATATTTGAGAAATCTGCTAGCTGAGATTCCCTTATGGGAAAAACCGATACCGGCTGTGTTGATACATTGTGATAGTACCGCGGCTATTGCAAAAGTTCAGAACCGTTATTATAACGGTAAGAGACGACAAATACGTCGTAAGCACAGCACGGTTAGAGAGCTACTTTCTACAGGTACCGTTAGAGTAGATTACGTACGTAGTGAAGAAAATTTGGCAGATCCTTTGACGAAAGGACTGTCAAGAGAGAAAGTCCATAATTCTTCTAAAAGAATGGGACTATTGCCCTTAGATTGTTGACTCACGCACAATGGTAACCCGACCTAAATGACTGGAGATCCCAAGAAATAGGTTCAATGGGTAATAACAAGTTGTGTAGTGATAGAAGTTGAACATGCTATATAATAAACTAAGAAGCATGTATTCCTGAAGTGATAGAGGATGAGTTAATAGAAACTCTTAATGAGATCTATACTCTATTTGGAGTGGAGTACCTACCTTCAGGAGTACTCTTGATAGACTCACCTATGTGAATGTGGAAATGAGGCCGTTTCCTATGGAGTTTTGGGCAGAACTTCTAGAGCATTCACTAAACTGGGATAGACGTGTATGGCCATAAATGCACGGGCTTATTTGATTGCACTATGGAAAAGATTGTGTGTGATTTGATGTCAGGAATAGAGTTCAAGACTACGTGTCACTCTAGTAAAAACTGAATCTTATTCACTACGCAAAGGTTCAAGTCGGATGACACCTTTGTTTATGCACAGTCTTATGTGTTTAGAAACTGCTCGATAATATTTTAAAAAATTCAAGTGGGGGATTGTTGGAAATATTGTGAATTATTTAAAACATGAAATAAGTGTATGATGGCTCCTATTTGTGAATAGTCCCACATCATGGGATTATATGGAAGAGGCAAGCTTATATACTTGTTTCTAAGAAGCTTTGATGGGGCCTTGGGCTCCCAATGCATGCTTTGTTGTGAGGAGGGAGCCCATGCATCATGACCACCACACACGCGCGCGCCCGACCGACCGACTCGACTCGACCCGACCCGGCCCGGCTCGGCTCGGTTCGGTTCGGGCTCGGGCTTTGGGCTTTGGGCCCTGGCTATGTGGTGTAGACACTTATATTTTTGGTCCAGAAAACACTGCTATTTTCAAACCAGTTTTTAAATCAGGAAAATAATTTCTGAACCGATTTTTATATGACGCGGTAAAACTTTGACCAAGTATTTTCGCAGATCCGATTTTTCTCCACTGACCAGATTTTTCGAATACCCTGATCCACGTCTATATATTATCATTAGATTAGACGAGATCTAAAACAGAAAAAATTCTGCATTCTCTTTCTCCGCCATTAAAATAATCTTAAGAAATTTTCGAGCAGTAAAATCAGAAAGTGCAAATCTGCACTGGTTTGTTTGTGCAAAGCAGATCAGTTATTAATCAGAGAGAGGCTGTTTTATCCTAGAGGCGGCGGCGGAAGTACGAACTGGTTTTGCACCACCGGCCAGATCGCCGAATCGTCTTCAATAAAGCGACGAAGTACGTGACTCAGCCATTGTTTTCAACAATTTGAAGACGAACAGAAACAATGGCTTCGACAACAACTGTAGACGATGCTGCTGCTCCTGCTTCTGCATTCCAGATCCCATTGGTGACTGCTGCTCCATTTCGTTTCGAAGGTCTGCACTTCAAACGCTGGCGTCAAAAGATGGAGTTCTATCTGACGATGAGGAAGGTGGCTGCTGCTCTTACCACCGAGAAACCGCAGTTGCCAGACAAGCCTGACGGAACTGACGCAGCGCAGATGACATCCTGGAACGAACAATCGAAGCAGTTGCAAAGCTGGACAGAACAGGATTATTTGTGCAAAAATTTTATTCTGAACGGATTGAGCGATGATCTGTATGATTACTACAATTCAGAAGACAAGACAGCGAAGCAGATCTGGGAAGCACTGCAGAAGAAATACGATACAGAGGAGGCAGGGGCGAAGAAGTATGCTGTGAGCCGCTATCTGAAGTATCAGATGACAGACGATAGATCAGTAGAGATGCAGTCTCATGAGCTGCAGAAAATAGCTCATGAGATCATCTCCGAAGGTATGGTTTTAGATGAACAGTTTCAAGTTGCTGTTATTATTGACAAACTTCCCCCAGGTTGGAAAGACTTTAAGAATTTCTTGCGCCATAAGACTAAGGAATTCTCCTTAGAGAGTCTGATTACTCGCCTTCGCATTGAGGAGGCAGCACGCAAACAGGACCAGAAAGAGGAAGTGTTGTTTGTTTCAAACAACAACACTAAAAAGACCAAGCCCGCAGTTCTGAAACCAAATCAGAAATCTTTTAAGAATCAGAACAGACGCAACAATGGGAATCCGCAGGGAAACCCAAAAGGACAGCAAAAACCAGCCCAAAAGAATGACTCTGGACAGTTGTTTCTATGTTACAACTGTGGCAAACCAGGTCATATGGCACGAAAGTGTCGGAACAAGCCTAGCTCTGTACCACAGGCTAACTTGACTGAGGATGAGCCACTTATGGCTATGATTTCTGAGATTCACCTTGTTGGTGGATCAGATGGCTGGTGGATAGACACTGGTGCTTCGCGCCATGTCTGTTATGATCGTGCTATGTTCTCCACATACACGGCTGCTGATGATCAGAAAGTGTTGTTGGGAGATTCCCACACCACTAAAGTTGCTGGGGTTGGAAACGTGGAGATCAAGTTTACCTCTGGAAAGACTGTAATCCTCAAAGATGTTATGCATACTCCAGAGATGAGGAAGAATCTGGTTTCTGGCTATCTTCTCAATAAGGCAGGGTTCACTCAATTTATTGGTGCTGACTTGTATACTATAGTGTATAAGGGAAACTTTGTAGGAAAGGGTTATGCTTGTGAGGGAATGTTCAAATTAAATGTTGAATTGAATAAAGTGAATAATTCTGCTTATATGTTGTGTGATTTTAATATTTGGCATTCTAGATTATGTCATGTTAATAAACGAATAATTAATAACATGAGCACTCTAGATATGATACCTAAGATAGCAGAATCTGAATCTGATAAATGTGAATTCTGTACACAAGCAAAAATCACTAAGAAACCTCACAAGTCTGTTAATAGAGAATCTGAACCCTTAGACTTGATTCATTCTGACATATGTGAACTTGATGGTACTTTGACTAGACATGGACATCGTTATTTTATCACTTTTATCGATGATTGTTCTGATTTCACATATGTATATCTTATGAAACATAAAAGTGATGCCTTTGAATTGTTTAAAACATTCAAAACTGAAATTGAGAATCAAGTAAATAGAAAGATTAAGAGACTTCGTAGTGATAGAGGAACAGAATATGAATCTAATTCAATTCTGGACTTCTATAAATTACATGGTATTGTACATGAGAGAACTGCACCCTATTCACCTGAAATGAACGGTAAAGCTGAAAGAAAAAATAGGACTTTTACCGAATTAGTAGTGGCCATCCTACTAAATTCTGGTGCAGCAAAACATTGGTGGGGGGATATTTTATTGACTGTATGCTATGTTCTGAACAGAATCCCTAAATCTAAGAATAAAATTTCACCTTATGAAATTTTAAAGAATCATAAGCCCAATGTCTCATACTTTAGAACTTGGGGTTGTTTAGCATATGTTCGCATTCCAGACCCTAAGAGAATAAAATTGGCAAGTAGAGCATATGAATGTGCATTTATAGGCTATGCTATTAATAGCATAGCATACAGATTTTATGACTTAAATGCACATAATATAATTGAATCAAATGATGCCGATTTTTATGAAACTAAATTTCCTTTTAAATTAAGGAATAGTGGGGGCACATCAAGTACGCCTATAAGAACAGAACTTGATAAAAGTTCTGAAGCTGAACCTAGAAGAAGTAAAAGAGCAAGAACCGAGAAAAACTTTGGCTCGGATTTTTGTGCTTTTACTATAGAGGAGGATCCATTAAACCTCCAAGAGGCCTTATCTTCTTTAGATGCCGATTTTTGGCGAGAGGCTATAAATGATGAGATGGATTCTCTAGAATCCAATAAGACTTGGCATTTGGCAGATTTACCCCCTGGTTGTAAATCTATAGGCTGTAAATGGGTGCTTAAAAAGAAACTAAAACCTGATGGTACTATAGATAAATACAAAGCACGACTAGTAGCTAAAGGTTTTAGACAAAAAGAAAATATAGATTTCTTTGACACTTTTTCACCTGTAACTAGAATAACATCCATTCGGGTATTGATCTCACTTGCTTCCATTCATAACTTACTAATACACCAAATGGATGTTAAAACTGCCTTTTTGAATGGTGAATTAGACGAAGAAATTTATATGGACCAGCCTGAAGGATTTGTAGTACATGGTCAAGAACATAAAGTATGCAAGTTAGATAAATCATTATATGGTTTAAAACAAGCACCTAAACAATGGCATGAAAAATTTGATAACTTAATCATTTCAAATGATTTTAAAGTTAATGAAAGTGACAAATGCATTTATTACAAATATGAGAATGACATTTGCACTATTATATGCCTTTATGTAGATGACCTACTCATCTTTGGGTCAAACATTCATGCCATAAATTCAGTCAAATCCTTATTATGTGCCAATTTTGATATGAAAGATCTAGGTGAAGCGAGTGTAATCCTCGGTATTAAAATTACTAGGTCAGAAAAGGGAATTTCTTTGGATCAGTCTCATTACATTGAGAAGATACTAAAGAAATATAATTACTTTGACTGTAAACCCGCATGTACACCATACGATCCAAGTGTAAAGTTATTTAAGAACACTGGTGAAGGTGTAAGACAGTCTGATTATGCGAGCATCATTGGCAGCCTTCGGTATGCCACTGATTGTACTAGACCCGACATTGCCTATGTCGTGGGATTATTGTGCAGGTTTACCAGTAGACCTAGTATAGAGCACTGGCATGCTATTGAAAGGGTCATGAGATACCTTAAACGAACAATGAACCTTGGATTACATTATGAAAAGTTTCCAGCTGTACTTGAAGGATATTCAGATGCAAACTGGAATACTTTATCTGATGATTCTAAAGCGACCAGTGGCTATATATTTAGCATCGCTGGAGGAGCTGTTTCTTGGAAATCCAAGAAACAGACTATTTTGGCTCAGTCCACTATGGAGTCTGAGATGATAGCACTAGCCACAGCTAGTGAAGAAGCAGAATATTTGAGAAATCTGCTAGCTGAGATTCCCTTATGGGAAAAACCGATACCGGCTGTGTTGATACATTGTGATAGTACCGCGGCTATTGCAAAAGTTCAGAACCGTTATTATAACGGTAAGAGACGACAAATACGTCGTAAGCACAGCACGGTTAGAGAGCTACTTTCTACAGGTACCGTTAGAGTAGATTACGTACGTAGTGAAGAAAATTTGGCAGATCCTTTGACGAAAGGACTGTCAAGAGAGAAAGTCCATAATTCTTCTAAAAGAATGGGACTATTGCCCTTAGATTGTTGACTCACGCACAATGGTAACCCGACCTAAATGACTGGAGATCCCAAGAAATAGGTTCAATGGGTAATAACAAGTTGTGTAGTGATAGAAGTTGAACATGCTATATAATAAACTAAGAAGCATGTATTCCTGAAGTGATAGAGGATGAGTTAATAGAAACTCTTAATGAGATCTATACTCTATTTGGAGTGGAGTACCTACCTTCAGGAGTACTCTTGATAGACTCACCTATGTGAATGTGGAAATGAGGCCGTTTCCTATGGAGTTTTGGGCAGAACTTCTAGAGCATTCACTAAACTGGGATAGACGTGTATGGCCATAAATGCACGGGCTTATTTGATTGCACTATGGAAAAGATTGTGTGTGATTTGATGTCAGGAATAGAGTTCAAGACTACGTGTCACTCTAGTAAAAACTGAATCTTATTCACTACGCAAAGGTTCAAGTCGGATGACACCTTTGTTTATGCACAGTCTTATGTGTTTAGAAACTGCTCGATAATATTTTAAAAAATTCAAGTGGGGGATTGTTGGAAATATTGTGAATTATTTAAAACATGAAATAAGTGTATGATGGCTCCTATTTGTGAATAGTCCCACATCATGGGATTATATGGAAGAGGCAAGCTTATATACTTGTTTCTAAGAAGCTTTGATGGGGCCTTGGGCTCCCAATGCATGCTTTGTTGTGAGGAGGGAGCCCATGCATCATGACCACCACACACGCGCCCGCCCGACCGACCGACTCGACTCGACCCGACCCGGCCCGGCTCGGCTCGGTTCGGTTCGGGCTCGGGCTTTGGGCTTTGGGCCCTGGCTATGTGGTGTAGACACTTATATTTTTGGTCCAGAAAACACTGCTATTTTCAAACCAGTTTTTAAATCAGGAAAATAATTTCTGAACCGATTTTTATATGACGCGGTAAAACTTTGACCAAGTATTTTCGCAGATCCGATTTTTCTCCACTGACCAGATTTTTCGAATACCCTGATCCACGTCTATATATTATCATTAGATTAGACGAGATCTAAAACAGAAAAAATTCTGCATTCTCTTTCTCCGCCATTAAAATAATCTTAAGAAATTTTCGAGCAGTAAAATCAGAAAGTGCAAATCTGCACTGGTTTGTTTGTGCAAAGCAGATCAGTTATTAATCAGAGAGAGGCTGTTTTATCCTAGAGGCGGCGGCGGAAGTACGAACTGGTTTTGCACCACCGGCCAGATCGCCGAATCGTCTTCAATAAAGCGACGAAGTACGTGACTCAGCCATTGTTTTCAACAATTTGAAGACGAACAGAAACAATGGCTTCGACAACAACTGTAGACGATGCTGCTGCTCCTGCTTCTGCATTCCAGATCCCATTGGTGACTGCTGCTCCATTTCGTTTCGAAGGTCTGCACTTCAAACGCTGGCGTCAAAAGATGGAGTTCTATCTGACGATGAGGAAGGTGGCTGCTGCTCTTACCACCGAGAAACCGCAGTTGCCAGACAAGCCTGACGGAACTGACGCAGCGCAGATGACATCCTGGAACGAACAATCGAAGCAGTTGCAAAGCTGGACAGAACATGATTATTTGTGCAAAAATTTTATTCTGAACGGATTGAGCGATGATCTGTATGATTACTACAATTCAGAAGACAAGACAGCGAAGCAGATCTGGGAAGCACTGCAGAAGAAATACGATACAGAGGAGGCAGGGGCGAAGAAGTATGCTGTGAGCCGCTATCTGAAGTATCAGATGACAGACGATAGATCAGTAGAGATGCAGTCTCATGAGCTGCAGAAAATAGCTCATGAGATCATCTCCGAAGGTATGGTTTTAGATGAACAGTTTCAAGTTGCTGTTATTATTGACAAACTTCCCCCAGGTTGGAAAGACTTTAAGAATTTCTTGCGCCATAAGACTAAGGAATTCTCCTTAGAGAGTCTGATTACTCGCCTTCGCATTGAGGAGGCAGCACGCAAACAGGACCAGAAAGAGGAAGTGTTGTTTGTTTCAAACAACAACACTAAAAAGACCAAGCCCGCAGTTCTGAAACCAAATCAGAAATCTTTTAAGAATCAGAACAGACGCAACAATGGGAATCCGCAGGGAAACCCAAAAGGACAGCAAAAACCAGCCCAAAAGAATGACTCTGGACAGTTGTTTCTATGTTACAACTGTGGCAAACCAGGTCATATGGCACGAAAGTGTCGGAACAAGCCTAGCTCTGTACCACAGGCTAACTTGACTGAGGATGAGCCACTTATGGCTATGATTTCTGAGATTCACCTTGTTGGTGGATCAGATGGCTGGTGGATAGACACTGGTGCTTCGCGCCATGTCTGTTATGATCGTGCTATGTTCTCCACATACACGGCTGCTGATGATCAGAAAGTGTTGCTGGGAGATTCCCACACCACTAAAGTTGCTGGGGTTGGAAACGTGGAGATCAAGTTTACCTCTGGAAAGACTGTAATCCTCAAAGATGTTATGCATACTCCAGAGATGAGGAAGAATCTGGTTTCTGGCTATCTTCTCAATAAGGCAGGGTTCACTCAATTTATTGGTGCTGACTTGTATACTATAGTGTATAAGGGAAACTTTGTAGGAAAGGGTTATGCTTGTGAGGGAATGTTCAAATTAAATGTTGAATTGAATAAAGTGAATAATTCTGCTTATATGTTGTGTGATTTTAATATTTGGCATTCTAGATTATGTCATGTTAATAAACGAATAATTAATAACATGAGCACTCTAGATATGATACCTAAGATAGCAGAATCTGAATCTGATAAATGTGAATTCTGTACACAAGCAAAAATCACTAAGAAACCTCACAAGTCTGTTAATAGAGAATCTGAACCCTTAGACTTGATTCATTCTGACATATGTGAACTTGATGGTACTTTGACTAGACATGGACATCGTTATTTTATCACTTTTATCGATGATTGTTCTGATTTCACATATGTATATCTTATGAAACATAAAAGTGATGCCTTTGAATTGTTTAAAACATTCAAAACTGAAATTGAGAATCAAGTAAATAGAAAGATTAAGAGACTTCGTAGTGATAGAGGAACAGAATATGAATCTAATTCAATTCTGGACTTCTATAAATTACATGGTATTGTACATGAGAGAACTGCACCCTATTCACCTGAAATGAACGGTAAAGCTGAAAGAAAAAATAGGACTTTTACCGAATTAGTAGTGGCCATCCTACTAAATTCTGGTGCAGCAAAACATTGGTGGGGGGATATTTTATTGACTGTATGCTATGTTCTGAACAGAATCCCTAAATCTAAGAATAAAATTTCACCTTATGAAATTTTAAAGAATCATAAGCCCAATGTCTCATACTTTAGAACTTGGGGTTGTTTAGCATATGTTCGCATTCCAGACCCTAAGAGAATAAAATTGGCAAGTAGAGCATATGAATGTGCATTTATAGGCTATGCTATTAATAGCAAAGCATACAGATTTTATGACTTAAATGCACATAATATAATTGAATCAAATGATGCCGATTTTTATGAAACTAAATTTCCTTTTAAATTAAGGAATAGTGGGGGCACATCAAGTACGCCTATAAGAACAGAACTTGATAAAAGTTCTGAAGCTGAACCTAGAAGAAGTAAAAGAGCAAGAACCGAGAAAAACTTTGGCTCGGATTTTTGTGCTTTTACTATAGAGGAGGATCCATTAAACCTCCAAGAGGCCTTATCTTCTTTAGATGCCGATTTTTGGCGAGAGGCTATAAATGATGAGATGGATTCTCTAGAATCCAATAAGACTTGGCATTTGGCAGATTTACCCCCTGGTTGTAAATCTATAGGCTGTAAATGGGTGCTTAAAAAGAAACTAAAACCTGATGGTACTATAGATAAATACAAAGCACGACTAGTAGCTAAAGGTTTTAGACAAAAAGAAAATATAGATTTCTTTGACACTTTTTCACCTGTAACTAGAATAACATCCATTCGGGTATTGATCTCACTTGCTTCCATTCATAACTTACTAATACACCAAATGGATGTTAAAACTTGCCTTTTTGAACGGTGAATTAGACGAAGAAATTTATATGGACCAGCCTGAAGGATTTGTAGTACATGGTCAAGAACATAAAGTATGCAAGTTAGATAAATCATTATATGGTTTAAAACAAGCACCTAAACAATGGCATGAAAAATTTGATAACTTAATCATTTCAAATGATTTTAAAGTTAATGAAAGTGACAAATGCATTTATTACAAATATGAGAATGACATTTGCACTATTATATGCCTTTATGTAGATGACCTACTCATCTTTGGGTCAAACATTCATGCCATAAATTCAGTCAAATCCTTATTATGTGCCAATTTTGATATGAAAGATCTAGGTGAAGCGAGTGTAATCCTCGGTATTAAAATTACTAGGTCAGAAAAGGGAATTTCTTTGGATCAGTCTCATTACATTGAGAAGATACTAAAGAAATATAATTACTTTGACTGTAAACCCGCATGTACACCATACGATCCAAGTGTAAAGTTATTTAAGAACACTGGTGAAGGTGTAAGACAGTCTGATTATGCGAGCATCATTGGCAGCCTTCGGTATGCCACTGATTGTACTAGACCCGACATTGCCTATGTCGTGGGATTATTGTGCAGGTTTACCAGTAGACCTAGTATAGAGCACTGGCATGCTATTGAAAGGGTCATGAGATACCTTAAACGAACAATGAACCTTGGATTACATTATGAAAAGTTTCCAGCTGTACTTGAAGGATATTCAGATGCAGACTGGAATACTTTATCTGATGATTCTAAAGCGACCAGTGGCTATATATTTAGCATCGCTGGAGGAGCTGTTTCTTGGAAATCCAAGAAACAGACTATTTTGGCTCAGTCCACTATGGAGTCTGAGATGATAGCACTAGCCACAGCTAGTGAAGAAGCAGAATATTTGAGAAATCTGCTAGCTGAGATTCCCTTATGGGAAAAACCGATACCGGCTGTGTTGATACATTGTGATAGTACCGCGGCTATTGCAAAAGTTCAGAACCGTTATTATAACGGTAAGAGACGACAAATACGTCGTAAGCACAGCACGGTTAGAGAGCTACTTTCTACAGGTACCGTTAGAGTAGATTACGTACGTAGTGAAGAAAATTTGGCAGATCCTTTGACGAAAGGACTGTCAAGAGAGAAAGTCCATAATTCTTCTAAAAGAATGGGACTATTGCCCTTAGATTGTTGACTCACGCACAATGGTAACCCGACCTAAATGACTGGAGATCCCAAGAAATAGGTTCAATGGGTAATAACAAGTTGTGTAGTGATAGAAGTTGAACATGCTATATAATAAACTAAGAAGCATGTATTCCTGAAGTGATAGAGGATGAGTTAATAGAAACTCTTAATGAGATCTATACTCTATTTGGAGTGGAGTACCTACCTTCAGGAGTACTCTTGATAGACTCACCTATGTGAATGTGGAAATGAGGCCGTTTCCTATGGAGTTTTGGGCAGAACTTCTAGAGCATTCACTAAACTGGGATAGACGTGTATGGCCATAAATGCACGGGCTTATTTGATTGCACTATGGAAAAGATTGTGTGTGATTTGATGTCAGGAATAGAGTTCAAGACTACGTGTCACTCTAGTAAAAACTGAATCTTATTCACTACGCAAAGGTTCAAGTCGGATGACACCTTTGTTTATGCACAGTCTTATGTGTTTAGAAACTGCTCGATAATATTTTAAAAAATTCAAGTGGGGGATTGTTGGAAATATTGTGAATTATTTAAAACATGAAATAAGTGTATGATGGCTCCTATTTGTGAATAGTCCCACATCATGGGATTATATGGAAGAGGCAAGCTTATATACTTGTTTCTAAGAAGCTTTGATGGGGCCTTGGGCTCCCAATGCATGCTTTGTTGTGAGGAGGGAGCCCATGCATCATGACCACCACACACGCGCGCGCCCGACCGACCGACTCGACTCGACCCGACCCGGCCCGGCTCGGCTCGGTTCGGTTCGGGCTCGGGCTTTGGGCCCTGGCTATGTGGTGTAGACACTTATATTTTTGGTCCAGAAAACACTGCTATTTTCAAACCAGTTTTTAAATCAGGAAAATAATTTCTGAACCGATTTTTATATGACGCGGTAAAACTTTGACCAAGTATTTTCGCAGATCCGATTTTTCTCCACTGACCAGATTTTTCGAATACCCTGATCCACGTCTATATATTATCATTAGATTAGACGAGATCTAAAACAGAAAAAATTCTGCATTCTCTTTCTCCGCCATTAAAATAATCTTAAGAAATTTTCGAGCAGTAAAATCAGAAAGTGCAAATCTGCACTGGTTTGTTTGTGCAAAGCAGATCAGTTATTAATCAGAGAGAGGTTGTTTTATCCTAGAGGCGGCGGCGGAAGTACGAACTGGTTTTGCACCACCGGCCAGATCGCCGAATCGTCTTCAATAAAGCGACGAAGTACGTGACTCAGCCATTGTTTTCAACAATTTGAAGACGAACAGAAACAATGGCTTCGACAACAACTGTAGACGATGCTGCTGCTCCTGCTTCTGCATTCCAGATCCCATTGGTGACTGCTGCTCCATTTCGTTTCGAAGGTCTGCACTTCAAACGCTGGCGTCAAAAGATGGAGTTCTATCTGACGATGAGGAAGGTGGCTGCTGCTCTTACCACCGAGAAACCGCAGTTGCCAGACAAGCCTGACGGAACTGACGCAGCGCAGATGACATCCTGGAACGAACAATCGAAGCAGTTGCAAAGCTGGACAGAACAGGATTATTTGTGCAAAAATTTTATTCTGAACGGATTGAGCGATGATCTGTATGATTACTACAATTCAGAAGACAAGACAGCGAAGCAGATCTGGGAAGCACTGCAGAAGAAATACGATACAGAGGAGGCAGGGGCGAAGAAGTATGCTGTGAGCCGCTATCTGAAGTATCAGATGACAGACGATAGATCAGTAGAGATGCAGTCTCATGAGCTGTAGAAAATAGCTCATGAGATCATCTCCGAAGGTATGGTTTTAGATGAACAGTTTCAAGTTGTTGTTATTATTGACAAACTTCCCCCAGGTTGGAAAGACTTTAAGAATTTCTTGCGCCATAAGACTAAGGAATTCTCCTTAGAGAGTCTGATTACTCGCCTTCGCATTGAGGAGGCAGCACGCAAACAGGACCAGAAAGAGGAAGTGTTGTTTGTTTCAAATAACAACACTAATAAGACCAAGCCCGCAGTTCTGAAACCAAATCAGAAATCTTTTAAGAATCAGAACAGACGCAACAATGGGAATCCGCAGGGAAACCCAAAAGGACAGCAAAAACCAGCCCAAAAGAATGACTCTGGACAGTTGTTACTATGTTACAACTGTGGCAAACCAGGTCATATGGCACGAAAGTGTCGGAACAAGCCTAGCTCTGTACCACAGGCTAACTTGACTGAGGATGAGCCACTTATGGCTATGATTTCTGAGATTCACCTTGTTGGTGGATCAGATGGCTGGTGGATAGACACTGGTGCTTCGCGCCATGTCTGTTATGATCGTGCTATGTTCTCCACATACACGGCTGCTGATGATCAGAAAGTGTTGCTGGGAGATTCCCACACCACTAAAGTTGTTGGGGTTGGAAACGTGGAGATCAAGTTTACCTCTGGAAAGACTGTAATCCTCAAAGATGTTATGCATACTCCAGAGATGAGGAAGAATCTGGTTTCTGGCTATCTTCTCAATAAGGCAGGGTTCACTCAATTTATTGGTGCTGACTTGTATACTATAGTGTATAAGGGAAACTTTGTAGGAAAGGGTTATGCTTGTGAGGGAATGTTCAAATTAAATGTTGAATTGAATAAAGTGAATAATTCTGCTTATATGTTGTGTGATTTTAATATTTGGCATTCTAGATTATGTCATGTTAATAAACGAATAATTAATAACATGAGCACTCTAGATATGATACCTAAGATAGCAGAATCTGAATCTGATAAATGTGAATTCTGTACACAAGCAAAAATCACTAAGAAACCTCACAAGTCTGTTAATAGAGAATCTGAACCCTTAGACTTGATTCATTCTGACATATGTGAACTTGATGGTACTTTGACTAGACATGGACATCGTTATTTTATCACTTTTATCGATGATTGTTCTGATTTCACATATGTATATCTTATGAAACATAAAAGTGATGCCTTTGAATTGTTTAAAACATTCAAAACTGAAATTGAGAATCAAGTAAATAGAAAGATTAAGAGACTTCGTAGTGATAGAGGAACAGAATATGAATCTAATTCAATTCTGGACTTCTATAAATTACATGGTATTGTACATGAGAGAACTGCACCCTATTCACCTGAAATGAACGGTAAAGCTGAAAGAAAAAATAGGACTTTTACCGAATTAGTAGTGGCCATCCTACTAAATTCTGGTGCAGCAAAACATTGGTGGGGGGATATTTTATTGACTGTATGCTATGTTCTGAACAGAATCCCTAAATCTAAGAATAAAATTTCACCTTATGAAATTTTAAAGAATCATAAGCCCAATGTCTCATACTTTAGAACTTGGGGTTGTTTAGCATATGTTCGCATTCCAGACCCTAAGAGAATAAAATTGGCAAGTAGAGCATATGAATGTGCATTTATAGGCTATGCTATTAATAGCAAAGCATACAGATTTTATGACTTAAATGCACATAATATAATTGAATCAAATGATGCCGATTTTTATGAAACTAAATTTCCTTTTAAATTAAGGAATAGTGGGGGCACATCAAGTACGCCTATAAGAACAGAACTTGATAAAAGTTCTGAAGCTGAACCTAGAAGAAGTAAAAGAGCAAGAACCGAGAAAAACTTTGGCTCGGATTTTTGTGCTTTTACTATAGAGGAGGATCCATTAAACCTCCAAGAGGCCTTATCTTCTTTAGATGCCGATTTTTGGCGAGAGGCTATAAATGATGAGATGGATTCTCTGGAATCCAATAAGACTTGGCATTTGGCAGATTTACCCCCTGGTTGTAAATCTATAGGCTGTAAATGGGTGCTTAAAAAGAAACTAAAACCTGATGGTACTATAGATAAATACAAAGCACGACTAGTAGCTAAAGGTTTTAGACAAAAAGAAAATATAGATTTCTTTGACACTTTTTCACCTGTAACTAGAATAACATCCATTCGGGTATTGATCTCACTTGCTTCCATTCATAACTTACTAATACACCAAATGGATGTTAAAACTGCCTTTTTGAACGGTGAATTAGACGAAGAAATTTATATGGACCAGCCTGAAGGATTTGTAGTACATGGTCAAGAACATAAAGTATGCAAGTTAGATAAATCATTATATGGTTTAAAACAAGCACCTAAACAATGGCATGAAAAATTTGATAACTTAATCATTTCAAATGATTTTAAAGTTAATGAAAGTGACAAATGCATTTATTACAAATATGAGAATGACATTTGCACTATTATATGCCTTTATGTAGATGACCTACTCATCTTTGGGTCAAACATTCATGCCATAAATTCAGTCAAATCCTTATTATGTGCCAATTTTGATATGAAAGATCTAGGTGAAGCGAGTGTAATCCTCGGTATTAAAATTACTAGGTCAGAAAAGGGAATTTCTTTGGATCAGTCTCATTACATTGAGAAGATACTAAAGAAATATAATTACTTTGACTGTAAACCCGCATGTACACCATACGATCCAAGTGTAAAGTTATTTAAGAACACTGGTGAAGGTGTAAGACAGTCTGATTATGCGAGCATCATTGGCAGCCTTCGGTATGCCACTGATTGTACTAGACCCGACATTGCCTATGTCGTGGGATTATTGTGCAGGTTTACCAGTAGACCTAGTATAGAGCACTGGCATGCTATTGAAAGGGTCATGAGATACCTTAAACGAACAATGAACCTTGGATTACATTATGAAAAGTTTCCAGCTGTACTTGAAGGATATTCAGATGCAGACTGGAATACTTTATCTGATGATTCTAAAGCGACCAGTGGCTATATATTTAGCATCGCTGGAGGAGCTGTTTCTTGGAAATCCAAGAAACAGACTATTTTGGCTCAGTCCACTATGGAGTCTGAGATGATAGCACTAGCCACAGCTAGTGAAGAAGCAGAATATTTGAGAAATCTGCTAGCTGAGATTCCCTTATGGGAAAAACCGATACCGGCTGTGTTGATACATTGTGATAGTACCGCGGCTATTGCAAAAGTTCAGAACCGTTATTATAACGGTAAGAGACGACAAATACGTCGTAAGCACAGCACGGTTAGAGAGCTACTTTCTACAGGTACCGTTAGAGTAGATTACGTACGTAGTGAAGAAAATTTGGCAGATCCTTTGACGAAAGGACTGTCAAGAGAGAAAGTCCATAATTCTTCTAAAAGAATGGGACTATTGCCCTTAGATTGTTGACTCACGCACAATGGTAACCCGACCTAAATGACTGGAGATCCCAAGAAATAGGTTCAATGGGTAATAACAAGTTGTGTAGTGATAGAAGTTGAACATGCTATATAATAAACTAAGAAGCATGTATTCCTGAAGTGATAGAGGATGAGTTAATAGAAACTCTTAATGAGATCTATACTCTATTTGGAGTGGAGTACCTACCTTCAGGAGTACTCTTGATAGACTCACCTATGTGAATGTGGAAATGAGGCCGTTTCCTATGGAGTTTTGGGCAGAACTTCTAGAGCATTCACTAAACTGGGATAGACGTGTATGGCCATAAATGCACGGGCTTATTTGATTGCACTATGGAAAAGATTGTGTGTGATTTGATGTCAGGAATAGAGTTCAAGACTACGTGTCACTCTAGTAAAAACTGAATCTTATTCACTACGCAAAGGTTCAAGTCGGATGACACCTTTGTTTATGCACAGTCTTATGTGTTTAGAAACTGCTCGATAATATTTTAAAAAATTCAAGTGGGGGATTGTTGGAAATATTGTGAATTATTTAAAACATGAAATAAGTGTATGATGGCTCCTATTTGTGAATAGTCCCACATCATGGGATTATATGGAAGAGGCAAGCTTATATACTTGTTTCTAAGAAGCTTTGATGGGGCCTTGGGCTCCCAATGCATGCTTTGTTGTGAGGAGGGAGCCCATGCATCATGACCACCACACACGCGCGCGCCCGACCGACCGACTCGACCCGACCCGGCCCGGCTCGGCTCGGTTCGGTTCGGGCTCGGGCTTTGGGCTTTGGGCCCTGGCTATGTGGTGTAGACACTTATATTTTTGGTCCAGAAAACACTGCTATTTTCAAACCAGTTTTTAAATCAGGAAAATAATTTCTGAACCGATTTTTATATGACGCGGTAAAACTTTGACCAAGTATTTTCGCAGATCCGATTTTTCTCCACTGACCAGATTTTTCGAATACCCTGATCCACGTCTATATATTATCATTAGATTAGACGAGATCTAAAACAGAAAAAATTCTGCATTCTCTTTCTCCGCCATTAAAATAATCTTAAGAAATTTTCGAGCAGTAAAATCAGAAAGTGCAAATCTGCACTGGTTTGTTTGTGCAAAGCAGATCAGTTATTAATCAGAGAGAGGCTGTTTTATCCTAGAGGCGGCGGCGGAAGTACGAACTGGTTTTGCACCACCGGCCAGATCGCCGAATCGTCTTCAATAAAGCGACGAAGTACGTGACTCAGCCATTGTTTTCAACAATTTGAAGACGAACAGAAACAATGGCTTCGACAACAACTGTAGACGATGCTGCTGCTCCTGCTTCTGCATTCCAGATCCCATTGGTGACTGCTGCTCCATTTCGTTTCGAAGGTCTGCACTTCAAACGCTGGCGTCAAAAGATGGAGTTCTATCTGACGATGAGGAAGGTGGCTGCTGCTCTTACCACCGAGAAACCGCAGTTGCCAGACAAGCCTGACGGAACTGACGCAGCGCAGATGACATCCTGGAACGAACAATCGAAGCAGTTGCAAAGCTGGACAGAACAGGATTATTTGTGCAAAAATTTTATTCTGAACGGATTGAGCGATGATCTGTATGATTACTACAATTCAGAAGACAAGACAGCGAAGCAGATCTGGGAAGCACTGCAGAAGAAATACGATACAGAGGAGGCAGGGGCGAAGAAGTATGCTGTGAGCCGCTATCTGAAGTATCAGATGACAGACGATAGATCAGTAGAGATGCAGTCTCATGAGCTGCAGAAAATAGCTCATGAGATCATCTCCGAAGGTATGGTTTTAGATGAACAGTTTCAAGTTGCTGTTATTATTGACAAACTTCCCCCAGGTTGGAAAGACTTTAAGAATTTCTTGCGCCATAAGACTAAGGAATTCTCCTTAGAGAGTCTGATTACTCGCCTTCGCATTGAGGAGGCAGCACGCAAACAGGACCAGAAAGAGGAAGTGTTGTTTGTTTCAAACAACAACACTAAAAAGACCAAGCCCGCAGTTCTGAAACCAAATCAGAAATCTTTTAAGAATCAGAACAGACGCAACAATGGGAATCCGCAGGGAAACCCAAAAGGACAGCAAAAACCAGCCCAAAAGAATGACTCTGGACAGTTGTTTCTATGTTACAACTGTGGCAAACCAGGTCATATGGCACGAAAGTGTCGGAACAAGCCTAGCTCTGTACCACAGGCTAACTTGACTGAGGATGAGCCACTTATGGCTATGATTTCTGAGATTCACCTTGTTGGTGGATCAGATGGCTGGTGGATAGACACTGGTGCTTCGCGCCATGTCTGTTATGATCGTGCTATGTTCTCCACATACACGGCTGCTGATGATCAGAAAGTGTTGCTGGGAGATTCCCACACCACTAAAGTTGCTGGGGTTGGAAACGTGGAGATCAAGTTTACCTCTGGAAAGACTGTAATCCTCAAAGATGTTATGCATACTCCAGAGATGAGGAAGAATCTGGTTTCTGGCTATCTTCTCAATAAGGCAGGGTTCACTCAATTTATTGGTGCTGACTTGTATACTATAGTGTATAAGGGAAACTTTGTAGGAAAGGGTTATGCTTGTGAGGGAATGTTCAAATTAAATGTTGAATTGAATAAAGTGAATAATTCTGCTTATATGTTGTGTGATTTTAATATTTGGCATTCTAGATTATGTCATGTTAATAAACGAATAATTAATAACATGAGCACTCTAGATATGATACCTAAGATAGCAGAATCTGAATCTGATAAATGTGAATTCTGTACACAAGCAAAAATCACTAAGAAACCTCACAAGTCTGTTAATAGAGAATCTGAACCCTTAGACTTGATTCATTCTGACATATGTGAACTTGATGGTACTTTGACTAGACATGGACATCGTTATTTTATCACTTTTATCGATGATTGTTCTGATTTCACATATGTATATCTTATGAAACATAAAAGTGATGCCTTTGAATTGTTTAAAACATTCAAAACTGAAATTGAGAATCAAGTAAATAGAAAGATTAAGAGACTTCGTAGTGATAGAGGAACAGAATATGAATCTAATTCAATTCTGGACTTCTATAAATTACATGGTATTGTACATGAGAGAACTGCACCCTATTCACCTGAAATGAACGGTAAAGCTGAAAGAAAAAATAGGACTTTTACCGAATTAGTAGTGGCCATCCTACTAAATTCTGGTGCAGCAAAACATTGGTGGGGGGATATTTTATTGCCTGTATGCTATGTTCTGAACAGAATCCCTAAATCTAAGAATAAAATTTCACCTTATGAAATTTTAAAGAATCATAAGCCCAATGTCTCATACTTTAGAACTTGGGGTTGTTTAGCATATGTTCGCATTCCAGACCCTAAGAGAATAAAATTGGCAAGTAGAGCATATGAATGTGCATTTATAGGCTATGCTATTAATAGCAAAGCATACAGATTTTATGACTTAAATGCACATAATATAATTGAATCAAATGATGCCGATTTTTATGAAACTAAATTTCCTTTTAAATTAAGGAATAGTGGGGGCACATCAAGTACGCCTATAAGAACAGAACTTGATAAAAGTTCTGAAGCTGAACCTAGAAGAAGTAAAAGAGCAAGAACCGAGAAAAACTTTGGCTCGGATTTTTGTGCTTTTACTATAGAGGAGGATCCATTAAACCTCCAAGAGGCCTTATCTTCTTTAGATGCCGATTTTTGGCGAGAGGCTATAAATGATGAGATGGATTCTCTGGAATCCAATAAGACTTGGCATTTGGCAGATTTACCCCCTGGTTGTAAATCTATAGGCTGTAAATGGGTGCTTAAAAAGAAACTAAAACCTGATGGTACTATAGATAAATACAAAGCACGACTAGTAGCTAAAGGTTTTAGACAAAAAGAAAATATAGATTTCTTTGACACTTTTTTCACCTGTAACTAGAATAACATCCATTCGGGTATTGATCTCACTTGCTTCCATTCATAACTTACTAATACACCAAATGGATGTTAAAACTGCCTTTTTGAACGGTGAATTAGACGAAGAAATTTATATGGACCAGCCTGAAGGATTTGTAGTACATGGTCAAGAACATAAAGTATGCAAGTTAGATAAATCATTATATGGTTTAAAACAAGCACCTAAACAATGGCATGAAAAATTTGATAACTTAATCATTTCAAATGATTTTAAAGTTAATGAAAGTGACAAATGCATTTATTACAAATATGAGAATGACATTTGCACTATTATATGCCTTTATGTAGATGACCTACTCATCTTTGGGTCAAACATTCATGCCATAAATTCAGTCAAATCCTTATTATGTGCCAATTTTGATATGAAAGATCTAGGTGAAGCGAGTGTAATCCTCGGTATTAAAATTACTAGGTCAGAAAAGGGAATTTCTTTGGATCAGTCTCATTACATTGAGAAGATACTAAAGAAATATAATTACTTTGACTGTAAACCCGCATGTACACCATACGATCCAAGTGTAAAGTTATTTAAGAACACTGGTGAAGGTGTAAGACAGTCTGATTATGCGAGCATCATTGGCAGCCTTCGGTATGCCACTGATTGTACTAGACCCGACATTGCCTATGTCGTGGGATTATTGTGCAGGTTTACCAGTAGACCTAGTATAGAGCACTGGCATGCTATTGAAAGGGTCATGAGATACCTTAAACGAACAATGAACCTTGGATTACATTATGAAAAGTTTCCAGCTGTACTTGAAGGATATTCAGATGCAGACTGGAATACTTTATCTGATGATTCTAAAGCGACCAGTGGCTATATATTTAGCATCGCTGGAGGAGCTGTTTCTTGGAAATCCAAGAAACAGACTATTTTGGCTCAGTCCACTATGGAGTCTGAGATGATAGCACTAGCAACAGCTAGTGAAGAAGCAGAATATTTGAGAAATCTGCTAGCTGAGATTCCCTTATGGGAAAAACCGATACCGGCTGTGTTGATACATTGTGATAGTACCGCGGCTATTGCAAAAGTTCAGAACCGTTATTATAACGGTAAGAGACGACAAATACGTCGTAAGCACAGCACGGTTAGAGAGCTACTTTCTACAGGTACCGTTAGAGTAGATTACGTACGTAGTGAAGAAAATTTGGCAGATCCTTTGACGAAAGGACTGTCAAGAGAGAAAGTCCATAATTCTTCTAAAAGAATGGGACTATTGCCCTTAGATTGTTGACTCACGCACAATGGTAACCCGACCTAAATGACTGGAGATCCCAAGAAATAGGTTCAATGGGTAATAACAAGTTGTGTAGTGATAGAAGTGGAACATGCTATATAATAAACTAAGAAGCATGTATTCCTGAAGTGATAGAGGATGAGTTAATAGAAACTCTTAATGAGATCTATACTCTATTTGGAGTGGAGTACCTACCTTCAGGAGTACTCTTGATAGACTCACCTATGTGAATGTGGAAATGAGGCCGTTTCCTATGGAGTTTTGGGCAGAACTTCTAGAGCATTCACTAAACTGGGATAGACGTGTATGGCCATAAATGCACGGGCTTATTTGATTGCACTATGGAAAAGATTGTGTGTGATTTGATGTCAGGAATAGAGTTCAAGACTACGTGTCACTCTAGTAAAAACTGAATCTTATTCACTACGCAAAGGTTCAAGTCGGATGACACCTTTGTTTATGCACAGTCTTATGTGTTTAGAAACTGCTCGATAATATTTTAAAAAATTCAAGTGGGGGATTGTTGGAAATATTGTGAATTATTTAAAACATGAAATAAGTGTATGATGGCTCCTATTTGTGAATAGTCCCACATCATGGGATTATATGGAAGAGGCAAGCTTATATACTTGTTTCTAAGAAGCTTTGATGGGGCCTTGGGCTCCCAATGCATGCTTTGTTGTGAGGAGGGAGCCCATGCATCATGACCACCACACACGCGCGCGCCCGACCGACTCGACTCGACCCGACCCGGCCCGGCTCGGCTCGGTTCGGTTCGGGCTCGGGCTTTGGGCTTTGGGCCCTGGCTATGTGGTGTAGACACTTATATTTTTGGTCCAGAAAACACTGCTATTTTCAAACCAGTTTTTAAATCAGGAAAATAATTTCTGAACCGATTTTTATATGACGCGGTAAAACTTTGACCAAGTATTTTCGCAGATCCGATTTTTCTCCACTGACCAGATTTTTCGAATACCCTGATCCACGTCTATATATTATCATTAGATTAGACGAGATCTAAAACAGAAAAAATTCTGCATTCTCTTTCTCCGCCATTAAAATAATCTTAAGAAATTTTCGAGCAGTAAAATCAGAAAGTGCAAATCTGCACTGGTTTGTTTGTGCAAAGCAGATCAGTTATTAATCAGAGAGAGGCTGTTTTATCCTAGAGGCGGCGGCGGAAGTACGAACTGGTTTTGCACCACCGGCCAGATCGCCGAATCGTCTTCAATAAAGCGACGAAGTACGTGACTCAGCCATTGTTTTCAACAATTTGAAGACGAACAGAAACAATGGCTTCGACAACAACTGTAGACGATGCTGCTGCTCCTGCTTCTGCATTCCAGATCCCATTGGTGACTGCTGCTCCATTTCGTTTCGAAGGTCTGCACTTCAAACGCTGGCGTCAAAAGATGGAGTTCTATCTGACGATGAGGAAGGTGGCTGCTGCTCTTACCACCGAGAAACCGCAGTTGCCAGACAAGCCTGACGGAACTGACGCAGCGCAGATGACATCCTGGAACGAACAATCGAAGCAGTTGCAAAGCTGGACAGAACAGGATTATTTGTGCAAAAATTTTATTCTGAACGGATTGAGCGATGATCTGTATGATTACTACAATTCAGAAGACAAGACAGCGAAGCAGATCTGGGAAGCACTGCAGAAGAAATACGATACAGAGGAGGCAGGGGCGAAGAAGTATGCTGTGAGCCGCTATCTGAAGTATCAGATGACAGACGATAGATCAGTAGAGATGCAGTCTCATGAGCTGCAGAAAATAGCTCATGAGATCATCTCCGAAGGTATGGTTTTAGATGAACAGTTTCAAGTTGCTGTTATTATTGACAAACTTCCCCCAGGTTGGAAAGACTTTAAGAATTTCTTGCGCCATAAGACTAAGGAATTCTCCTTAGAGAGTCTGATTACTCGCCTTCGCATTGAGGAGGCAGCACGCAAACAGGACCAGAAAGAGGAAGTGTTGTTTGTTTCAAACAACAACACTAAAAAGACCAAGCCCGCAGTTCTGAAACCAAATCAGAAATCTTTTAAGAATCAGAACAGACACAACAATGGGAATCCGCAGGGAAACCCAAAAGGACAGCAAAAACCAGCCCAAAAGAATGACTCTGGACAGTTGTTTCTATGTTACAACTGTGGCAAACCAGGTCATATGGCACGAAAGTGTCGGAACAAGCCTAGCTCTGTACCACAGGCTAACTTGACTGAGGATGAGCCACTTATGGCTATGATTTCTGAGATTCACCTTGTTGGTGGATCAGATGGCTGGTGGATAGACACTGGTGCTTCGCGCCATGTCTGTTATGATCGTGCTATGTTCTCCACATACACGGCTGCTGATGATCAGAAAGTGTTGCTGGGAGATTCCCACACCACTAAAGTTGCTGGGGTTGGAAACGTGGAGATCAAGTTTACCTCTGGAAAGACTGTAATCCTCAAAGATGTTATGCATACTCCAGAGATGAGGAAGAATCTGGTTTCTGGCTATCTTCTCAATAAGGCAGGGTTCACTCAATTTATTGGTGCTGACTTGTATACTATAGTGTATAAGGGAAACTTTGTAGGAAAGGGTTATGCTTGTGAGGGAATGTTCAAATTAAATGTTGAATTGAATAAAGTGAATAATTCTGCTTATATGTTGTGTGATTTTAATATTTGGCATTCTAGATTATGTCATGTTAATAAACGAATAATTAATAACATGAGCACTCTAGATATGATACCTAAGATAGCAGAATCTGAATCTGATAAATGTGAATTCTGTACACAAGCAAAAATCACTAAGAAACCTCACAAGTCTGTTAATAGAGAATCTGAACCCTTAGACTTGATTCATTCTGGCATATGTGAACTTGATGGTACTTTGACTAGACATGGACATCGTTATTTTATCACTTTTATCGATGATTGTTCTGATTTCACATATGTATATCTTATGAAACATAAAAGTGATGCCTTTGAATTGTTTAAAACATTCAAAACTGAAATTGAGAATCAAGTAAATAGAAAGATTAAGAGACTTCGTAGTGATAGAGGAACAGAATATGAATCTAATTCAATTCTGGACTTCTATAAATTACATGGTATTGTACATGAGAGAACTGCACCCTATTCACCTGAAATGAACGGTAAAGCTGAAAGAAAAAATAGGACTTTTACCGAATTAGTAGTGGCCATCCTACTAAATTCTGGTGCAGCAAAACATTGGTGGGGGGATATTTTATTGACTGTATGCTATGTTCTGAACAGAATCCCTAAATCTAAGAATAAAATTTCACCTTATGAAATTTTAAAGAATCATAAGCCCAATGTCTCATACTTTAGAACTTGGGGTTGTTTAGCATATGTTCGCATTCCAAACCCTAAGAGAATAAAATTGGCAAGTAGAGCATATGAATGTGCATTTATAGGCTATGCTATTAATAGCAAAGCATACAGATTTTATGACTTAAATGCACATAATATAATTGAATCAAATGATGCCGATTTTTATGAAACTAAATTTCCTTTTAAATTAAGGAATAGTGGGGGCACATCAAGTACGCCTATAAGAACAGAACTTGATAAAAGTTCTGAAGCTGAACCTAGAAGAAGTAAAAGAGCAAGAACCGAGAAAAACTTTGGCTCGGATTTTTGTGCTTTTACTATAGAGGAGGATCCATTAAACCTCCAAGAGGCCTTATCTTCTTTAGATGCCGATTTTTGGCGAGAGGCTATAAATGATGAGATGGATTCTCTGGAATCCAATAAGACTTGGCATTTGGCAGATTTACCCCCTGGTTGTAAATCTATAGGCTGTAAATGGGTGCTTAAAAAGAAACTAAAACCTGATGGTACTATAGATAAATACAAAGCACGACTAGTAGCTAAAGGTTTTAGACAAAAAGAAAATATAGATTTCTTTGACACTTTTTCACCTGTAACTAGAATAACATCCATTCGGGTATTGATCTCACTTGCTTCCATTCATAACTTACTAATACACCAAATGGATGTTAAAACTGCCTTTTTGAACGGTGAATTAGACGAAGAAATTTATATGGACCAGCCTGAAGGATTTGTAGTACATGGTCAAGAACATAAAGTATGCAAGTTAGATAAATCATTATATGGTTTAAAACAAGCACCTAAACAATGGCATGAAAAATTTGATAACTTAATCATTTCAAATGATTTTAAAGTTAATGAAAGTGACAAATGCATTTATTACAAATATGAGAATGACATTTGCACTATTATATGCCTTTATGTAGATGACCTACTCATCTTTGGGTCAAACATTCATGCCATAAATTCAGTCAAATCCTTATTATGTGCCAATTTTGATATGAAAGATCTAGGTGAAGCGAGTGTAATCCTCGGTATTAAAATTACTAGGTCAGAAAAGGGAATTTCTTTGGATCAGTCTCATTACATTGAGAAGATACTAAAGAAATATAATTACTTTGACTGTAAACCCGCATGTACACCATACGATCCAAGTGTAAAGTTATTTAAGAACACTGGTGAAGGTGTAAGACAGTCTGATTATGCGAGCATCATTGGCAGCCTTCGGTATGCCACTGATTGTACTAGACCCGACATTGCCTATGTCGTGGGATTATTGTGCAGGTTTACCAGTAGACCTAGTATAGAGCACTGGCATGCTATTGAAAGGGTCATGAGATACCTTAAACGAACAATGAACCTTGGATTACATTATGAAAAGTTTCCAGCTGTACTTGAAGGATATTCAGATGCAGACTGGAATACTTTATCTGATGATTCTAAAGCGACCAGTGGCTATATATTTAGCATCGCTGGAGGAGCTGTTTCTTGGAAATCCAAGAAACAGACTATTTTGGCTCAGTCCACTATGGAGTCTGAGATGATAGCACTAGCCACAGCTAGTGAAGAAGCAGAATATTTGAGAAATCTGCTAGCTGAGATTCCCTTATGGGAAAAACCGATACCGGCTGTGTTGATACATTGTGATAGTACCGCGGCTATTGCAAAAGTTCAGAACCGTTATTATAACGGTAAGAGACGACAAATACGTCGTAAGCACAGCACGGTTAGAGAGCTACTTTCTACAGGTACCGTTAGAGTAGATTACGTACGTAGTGAAGAAAATTTGGCAGATCCTTTGACGAAAGGACTGTCAAGAGAGAAAGTCCATAATTCTTCTAAAAGAATGGGACTATTGCCCTTAGATTGTTGACTCACGCACAATGGTAACCCGACCTAAATGACTGGAGATCCCAAGAAATAGGTTCAATGGGTAATAACAAGTTGTGTAGTGATAGAAGTTGAACATGCTATATAATAAACTAAGAAGCATGTATTCCTGAAGTGATAGAGGATGAGTTAATAGAAACTCTTAATGAGATCTATACTCTATTTGGAGTGGAGTACCTACCTTCAGGAGTACTCTTGATAGACTCACCTATGTGAATGTGGAAATGAGGCCGTTTCCTATGGAGTTTTGGGCAGAACTTCTAGAGCATTCACTAAACTGGGATAGACGTGTATGGCCATAAATGCACGGGCTTATTTGATTGCACTATGGAAAAGATTGTGTGTGATTTGATGTCAGGAATAGAGTTCAAGACTACGTGTCACTCTAGTAAAAACTGAATCTTATTCACTACGCAAAGGTTCAAGTCGGATGACACCTTTGTTTATGCACAGTCTTATGTGTTTAGAAACTGCTCGATAATATTTTAAAAAATTCAAGTGGGGGATTGTTGGAAATATTGTGAATTATTTAAAACATGAAATAAGTGTATGATGGCTCCTATTTGTGAATAGTCCCACATCATGGGATTATATGGAAGAGGCAAGCTTATATACTTGTTTCTAAGAAGCTTTGATGGGGCCTTGGGCTCCCAATGCATGCTTTGTTGTGAGGAGGGAGCCCATGCATCATGACCACCACACACGCGCGCGCCCGACCGACCGACTCGACTCGACCCGACCCGGCCCGGCTCGGCTCGGTTCGGTTCGGGCTCGGGCTTTGGGCTTTGGGCCCTGGCTATGTGGTGTAGACACTTATATTTTTGGTCCAGAAAACACTGCTATTTTCAAACCAGTTTTTAAATCAGGAAAATAATTTCTGAACCGATTTTTATATGACGCGGTAAAACTTTGACCAAGTATTTTCGCAGATCCGATTTTTCTCCACTGACCAGATTTTTCGAATACCCTGATCCACGTCTATATATTATCATTAGATTAGACGAGATCTAAAACAGAAAAAATTCTGCATTCTCTTTCTCCGCCATTAAAATAATCTTAAGAAATTTTCGAGCAGTAAAATCAGAAAGTGCAAATCTGCACTGGTTTGTTTGTGCAAAGCAGATCAGTTATTAATCAGAGAGAGGCTGTTTTATCCTAGAGGCGGCGGCGGAAGTACGAACTGGTTTTGCACCACCGGCCAGATCGCCGAATCGTCTTCAATAAAGCGACGAAGTACGTGACTCAGCCATTGTTTTCAACAATTTGAAGACGAACAGAAACAATGGCTTCGACAACAACTGTAGACGATGCTGCTGCTCCTGCTTCTGCATTCCAGATCCCATTGGTGACTGCTGCTCCATTTCGTTTCGAAGGTCTGCACTTCAAACGCTGGCGTCAAAAGATGGAGTTCTATCTGACGATGAGGAAGGTGGCTGCTGCTCTTACCACCGAGAAACCGCAGTTGCCAGACAAGCCTGACGGAACTGACGCAGCGCAGATGACATCCTGGAATGAACAATCGAAGCAGTTGCAAAGCTGGACAGAACAGGATTATTTGTGCAAAAAATTTATTCTGAACGGATTGAGCGATGATCTGTATGATTACTACAATTCAGAAGACAAGACAGCGAAGCAGATCTGGGAAGCACTGCAGAAGAAATACGATACAGAGGAGGCAGGGGCGAAGAAGTATGCTGTGAGCCGCTATCTGAAGTATCAGATGACAGACGATAGATCAGTAGAGATGCAGTCTCATGAGCTGCAGAAAATAGCTCATGAGATCATCTCCGAAGGTATGGTTTTAGATGAACAGTTTCAAGTTGCTGTTATTATTGACAAACTTCCCCCAGGTTGGAAAGACTTTAAGAATTTCTTGCGCCATAAGACTAAGGAATTCTCCTTAGAGAGTCTGATTACTCGCCTTCGCATTGAGGAGGCAGCACGCAAACAGGACCAGAAAGAGGAAGTGTTGTTTGTTTCAAACAACAACACTAAAAATACCAAGCCCGCAGTTCTGAAACCAAATCAGAAATCTTTTAAGAATCAGAACAGACGCAACAATGGGAATCCGCAGGGAAACCCAAAAGGACAGCAAAAACCAGCCCAAAAGAATGACTCTGGACAGTTGTTTCTATGTTACAACTGTGGCAAACCAGGTCATATGGCACGAAAGTGTCGGAACAAGCCTAGCTCTGTACCACAGGCTAACTTGACTGAGGATGAGCCACTTATGGCTATGATTTCTGAGATTCACCTTGTTGGTGGATCAGATGGCTGGTGGATAGACACTGGTGCTTCGCGCCATGTCTGTTATGATCGTGCTATGTTCTCCACATACACGGCTGCTGATGATCAGAAAGTGTTGCTGGGAGATTCCCACACCACTAAAGTTGCTGGGGTTGGAAACGTGGAGATCAAGTTTACCTCTGGAAAGACTGTAATCCTCAAAGATGTTATGCATACTCCAGAGATGAGGAAGAATCTGGTTTCTGGCTATCTTCTCAATAAGGCAGGGTTCACTCAATTTATTGGTGCTGACTTGTATACTATAGTGTATAAGGGAAACTTTGTAGGAAAGGGTTATGCTTGTGAGGGAATGTTCAAATTAAATGTTGAATTGAATAAAGTGAATAATTCTGCTTATATGTTGTGTGATTTTAATATTTGGCATTCTAGATTATGTCATGTTAATAAACGAATAATTAATAACATGAGCACTCTAGATATGATACCTAAGATAGCAGAATCTGAATCTGATAAATGTGAATTCTGTACACAAGCAAAAATCACTAAGAAACCTCACAAGTCTGTTAATAGAGAATCTGAACCCTTAGACTTGATTCATTCTGACATATGTGAACTTGATGGTACTTTGACTAGACATGGACATCGTTATTTTATCACTTTTATCGATGATTGTTCTGATTTCACATATGTATATCTTATGAAACATAAAAGTGATGCCTTTGAATTGTTTAAAACATTCAAAACTGAAATTGAGAATCAAGTAAATAGAAAGATTAAGAGACTTCGTAGTGATAGAGGAACAGAATATGAATCTAATTCAATTCTGGACTTCTATAAATTACATGGTATTGTACATGAGAGAACTGCACCCTATTCACCTGAAATGAACGGTAAAGCTGAAAGAAAAAATAGGACTTTTACCGAATTAGTAGTGGCCATCCTACTAAATTCTGGTGCAGCAAAACATTGGTGGGGGGATATTTTATTGACTGTATGCTATGTTCTGAACAGAATCCCTAAATCTAAGAATAAAATTTCACCTTATGAAATTTTAAAGAATCATAAGCCCAATGTCTCATACTTTAGAACTTGGGGTTGTTTAGCATATGTTCGCATTCCAGACCCTAAGAGAATAAAATTGGCAAGTAGAGCATATGAATGTGCATTTATAGGCTATGCTATTAATAGCAAAGCATACAGATTTTATGACTTAAATGCACATAATATAATTGAATCAAATGATGCCGATTTTTATGAAACTAAATTTCCTTTTAAATTAAGGAATAGTGGGGGCACATCAAGTACGCCTATAAGAACAGAACTTGATAAAAGTTCTGAAGCTGAACCTAGAAGAAGTAAAAGAGCAAGAACCGAGAAAAACTTTGGCTCGGATTTTTGTGCTTTTACTATAGAGGAGGATCCATTAAACCTCCAAGAGGCCTTATCTTCTTTAGATGCCGATTTTTGGCGAGAGGCTATAAATGATGAGATGGATTCTCTGGAATCCAATAAGACTTGGCATTTGGCAGATTTACCCCCTGGTTGTAAATCTATAGGCTGTAAATGGGTGCTTAAAAAGAAACTAAAACCTGATGGTACTATAGATAAATACAAAGCACGACTAGTAGCTAAAGGTTTTAGACAAAAAGAAAATATAGATTTCTTTGACACTTTTTCACCTGTAACTAGAATAACATCCATTCGGGTATTGATCTCACTTGCTTCCATTCATAACTTACTAATACACCAAATGGATGTTAAAACTGCCTTTTTGAACGGTGAATTAGACGAAGAAATTTATATGGACCAGCCTGAAGGATTTGTAGTACATGGTCAAGAACATAAAGTATGCAAGTTAGATAAATCATTATATGGTTTAAAACAAGCACCTAAACAATGGCATGAAAAATTTGATAACTTAATCATTTCAAATGATTTTAAAGTTAATGAAAGTGACAAATGCATTTATTACAAATATGAGAATGACATTTGCACTATTATATGCCTTTATGTAGATGACCTACTCATCTTTGGGTCAAACATTCATGCCATAAATTCAGTCAAATCCTTATTATGTGCCAATTTTGATATGAAAGATCTAGGTGAAGCGAGTGTAATCCTCGGTATTAAAATTACTAGGTCAGAAAAGGGAATTTCTTTGGATCAGTCTCATTACATTGAGAAGATACTAAAGAAATATAATTACTTTGACTGTAAACCCGCATGTACACCATACGATCCAAGTGTGAAGTTATTTAAGAACACTGGTGAAGGTGTAAGACAGTCTGATTATGCGAGCATCATTGGCAGCCTTCGGTATGCCACTGATTGTACTAGACCCGACATTGCCTATGTCGTGGGATTATTGTGCAGGTTTACCAGTAGACCTAGTATAGAGCACTGGCATGCTATTGAAAGGGTCATGAGATACCTTAAACGAACAATGAACCTTGGATTACATTATGAAAAGTTTCCAGCTGTACTTGAAGGATATTCAGATGCAGACTGGAATACTTTATCTGATGATTCTAAAGCGACCAGTGGCTATATATTTAGCATCGCTGGAGGAGCTGTTTCTTGGAAATCCAAGAAACAGACTATTTTGGCTCAGTCCACTATGGAGTCTGAGATGATAGCACTAGCAACAGCTAGTGAAGAAGCAGAATATTTGAGAAATCTGCTAGCTGAGATTCCCTTATGGGAAAAAACCGATACCGGCTGTGTTGATACATTGTGATAGTACCGCGGCTATTGCAAAAGTTCAGAACCGTTATTATAACGGTAAGAGACGACAAATACGTCGTAAGCACAGCACGGTTAGAGAGCTACTTTCTACAGGTACCGTTAGAGTAGATTACGTACGTAGTGAAGAAAATTTGGCAGATCCTTTGACGAAAGGACTGTCAAGAGAGAAAGTCCATAATTCTTCTAAAAGAATGGGACTATTGCCCTTAGATTGTTGACTCACGCACAATGGTAACCCGACCTAAATGACTGGAGATCCCAAGAAATAGGTTCAATGGGTAATAACAAGTTGTGTAGTGATAGAAGTGGAACATGCTATATAATAAACTAAGAAGCATGTATTCCTGAAGTGATAGAGGATGAGTTAATAGAAACTCTTAATGAGATCTATACTCTATTTGGAGTGGAGTACCTACCTTCAGGAGTACTCTTGATAGACTCACCTATGTGAATGTGGAAATGAGGCCGTTTCCTATGGAGTTTTGGGCAGAACTTCTAGAGCATTCACTAAACTGGGATAGACGTGTATGGCCATAAATGCACGGGCTTATTTGATTGCACTATGGAAAAGATTGTGTGTGATTTGATGTCAGGAATAGAGTTCAAGACTACGTGTCACTCTAGTAAAAACTGAATCTTATTCACTACGCAAAGGTTCAAGTCGGATGACACCTTTGTTTATGCACAGTCTTATGTGTTTAGAAACTGCTCGATAATATTTTAAAAAATTCAAGTGGGGGATTGTTGGAAATATTGTGAATTATTTAAAACATGAAATAAGTGTATGATGGCTCCTATTTGTGAATAGTCCCACATCATGGGATTATATGGAAGAGGCAAGCTTATATACTTGTTTCTAAGAAGCTTTGATGGGGCCTTGGGCTCCCAATGCATGCTTTGTTGTGAGGAGGGAGCCCATGCATCATGACCACCACACACGCGCGCGCCCGACCGACTCGACTCGACCCGACCCGGCCCGGCTCGGCTCGGTTCGGTTCGGGCTCGGGCTTTGGGCTTTGGGCCCTGGCTATGTGGTGTAGACACTTATATTTTTGGTCCAGAAAACACTGCTATTTTCAAACCAGTTTTTAAATCAGGAAAATAATTTCTGAACCGATTTTTATATGACGCGGTAAAACTTTGACCAAGTATTTTCGCAGATCCGATTTTTCTCCACTGACCAGATTTTTCGAATACCCTGATCCACGTCTATATATTATCATTAGATTAGACGAGATCTAAAACAGAAAAAATTCTGCATTCTCTTTCTCCGCCATTAAAATAATCTTAAGAAATTTTCGAGCAGTAAAATCAGAAAGTGCAAATCTGCACTGGTTTGTTTGTGCAAAGCAGATCAGTTATTAATCAGAGAGAGGCTGTTTTATCCTAGAGGCGGCGGCGGAAGTACGAACTGGTTTTGCACCACCGGCCAGATCGCCGAATCGTCTTCAATAAAGCGACGAAGTACGTGACTCAGCCATTGTTTTCAACAATTTGAAGACGAACAGAAACAATGGCTTCGACAACAACTGTAGACGATGCTGCTGCTCCTGCTTCTGCATTCCAGATCCCATTGGTGACTGCTGCTCCATTTCGTTTCGAAGGTCTGCACTTCAAACGCTGGCGTCAAAAGATGGAGTTCTATCTGACGATGAGGAAGGTGGCTGCTGCTCTTACCACCGAGAAACCGCAGTTGCCAGACAAGCCTGACGGAACTGACGCAGCGCAGATGACATCCTGGAACGAACAATCGAAGCAGTTGCAAAGCTGGACAGAACAGGATTATTTGTGCAAAAATTTTATTCTGAACGGATTGAGCGATGATCTGTATGATTACTACAATTCAGAAGACAAGACAGCGAAGCAGATCTGGGAAGCACTGCAGAAGAAATACGATACAGAGGAGGCAGGGGCGAAGAAGTATGCTGTGAGCCGCTATCTGAAGTATCAGATGACAGACGATAGATCAGTAGAGATGCAGTCTCATGAGCTGCAGAAAATAGCTCATGAGATCATCTCCGAAGGTATGGTTTTAGATGAACAGTTTCAAGTTGCTGTTATTATTGACAAACTTCCCCCAGGTTGGAAAGACTTTAAGAATTTCTTGCGCCATAAGACTAAGGAATTCTCCTTAGAGAGTCTGATTACTCGCCTTCGCATTGAGGAGGCAGCACGCAAACAGGACCAGAAAGAGGAAGTGTTGTTTGTTTCAAACAACAACACTAAAAAGACCAAGCCCGCAGTTCTGAAACCAAATCAGAAATCTTTTAAGAATCAGAACAGACACAACAATGGGAATCCGCAGGGAAACCCAAAAGGACAGCAAAAACCAGCCCAAAAGAATGACTCTGGACAGTTGTTTCTATGTTACAACTGTGGCAAACCAGGTCATATGGCACGAAAGTGTCGGAACAAGCCTAGCTCTGTACCACAGGCTAACTTGACTGAGGATGAGCCACTTATGGCTATGATTTCTGAGATTCACCTTGTTGGTGGATCAGATGGCTGGTGGATAGACACTGGTGCTTCGCGCCATGTCTGTTATGATCGTGCTATGTTCTCCACATACACGGCTGCTGATGATCAGAAAGTGTTGCTGGGAGATTCCCACACCACTAAAGTTGCTGGGGTTGGAAACGTGGAGATTAAGTTTACCTCTGGAAAGACTGTAATCCTCAAAGATGTTATGCATACTCCAGAGATGAGGAAGAATCTGGTTTCTGGCTATCTTCTCAATAAGGCAGGGTTCACTCAATTTATTGGTGCTGACTTGTATACTATAGTGTATAAGGGAAACTTTGTAGGAAAGGGTTATGCTTGTGAGGGAATGTTCAAATTAAATGTTGAATTGAATAAAGTGAATAATTCTGCTTATATGTTGTGTGATTTTAATATTTGGCATTCTAGATTATGTCATGTTAATAAACGAATAATTAATAACATGAGCACTCTAGATATGATACCTAAGATAGCAGAATCTGAATCTGATAAATGTGAATTCTGTACACAAGCAAAAATCACTAAGAAACCTCACAAGTCTGTTAATAGAGAATCTGAACCCTTAGACTTGATTCATTCTGGCATATGTGAACTTGATGGTACTTTGACTAGACATGGACATCGTTATTTTATCACTTTTATCGATGATTGTTCTGATTTCACATATGTATATCTTATGAAACATAAAAGTGATGCCTTTGAATTGTTTAAAACATTCAAAACTGAAATTGAGAATCAAGTAAATAGAAAGATTAAGAGACTTCGTAGTGATAGAGGAACAGAATATGAATCTAATTCAATTCTGGACTTCTATAAATTACATGGTATTGTACATGAGAGAACTGCACCCTATTCACCTGAAATGAACGGTAAAGCTGAAAGAAAAAATAGGACTTTTACCGAATTAGTAGTGGCCATCCTACTAAATTCTGGTGCAGCAAAACATTGGTGGGGGGATATTTTATTGACTGTATGCTATGTTCTGAACAGAATCCCTAAATCTAAGAATAAAATTTCACCTTATGAAATTTTAAAGAATCATAAGCCCAATGTCTCATACTTTAGAACTTGGGGTTGTTTAGCATATGTTCGCATTCCAGACCCTAAGAGAATAAAATTGGCAAGTAGAGCATATGAATGTGCATTTATAGGCTATGCTATTAATAGCAAAGCATACAGATTTTATGACTTAAATGCACATAATATAATTGAATCAAATGATGCCGATTTTTATGAAACTAAATTTCCTTTTAAATTAAGGAATAGTGGGGGCACATCAAGTACGCCTATAAGAACAGAACTTGATAAAAGTTCTGAAGCTGAACCTAGAAGAAGTAAAAGAGCAAGAACCGAGAAAAACTTTGGCTCGGATTTTTGTGCTTTTACTATAGAGGAGGATCCATTAAACCTCCAAGAGGCCTTATCTTCTTTAGATGCCGATTTTTGGCGAGAGGCTATAAATGATGAGATGGATTCTCTGGAATCCAATAAGACTTGGCATTTGGCAGATTTACCCCCTGGTTGTAAATCTATAGGCTGTAAATGGGTGCTTAAAAAGAAACTAAAACCTGATGGTACTATAGATAAATACAAAGCACGACTAGTAGCTAAAGGTTTTAGACAAAAAGAAAATATAGATTTCTTTGACACTTTTTCACCTGTAACTAGAATAACATCCATTCGGGTATTGATCTCACTTGCTTCCATTCATAACTTACTAATACACCAAATGGATGTTAAAACTTGCCTTTTTGAACGGTGAATTAGACGAAGAAATTTATATGGACCAGCCTGAAGGATTTGTAGTACATGGTCAAGAACATAAAGTATGCAAGTTAGATAAATCATTATATGGTTTAAAACAAGCACCTAAACAATGGCATGAAAAATTTGATAACTTAATCATTTCAAATGATTTTAAAGTTAATGAAAGTGACAAATGCATTTATTACAAATATGAGAATGACATTTGCACTATTATATGCCTTTATGTAGATGACCTACTCATCTTTGGGTCAAACATTCATGCCATAAATTCAGTCAAATCCTTATTATGTGCCAATTTTGATATGAAAGATCTAGGTGAAGCGAGTGTAATCCTCGGTATTAAAATTACTAGGTCAGAAAAGAGAATTTCTTTGGATCAGTCTCATTACATTGAGAAGATACTAAAGAAATATAATTACTTTGACTGTAAACCCGCATGTACACCATACGATCCAAGTGTAAAGTTATTTAAGAACACTGGTGAAGGTGTAAGACAGTCTGATTATGCGAGCATCATTGGCAGCCTTTGGTATGCCACTGATTGTACTAGACCCGACATTGCCTATGTCGTGGGATTATTGTGCAGGTTTACCAGTAGACCTAGTATAGAGCACTGGCATGCTATTGAAAGGGTCATGAGATACCTTAAACGAACAATGAACCTTGGATTACATTATGAAAAGTTTCCAGCTGTACTTGAAGGATATTCAGATGCAGACTGGAATACTTTATCTGATGATTCTAAAGCGACCAGTGGCTATATATTTAGCATCGCTGGAGGAGCTGTTTCTTGGAAATCCAAGAAACAGACTATTTTGGCTCAGTCCACTATGGAGTCTGAGATGATAGCACTAGCCACAGCTAGTGAAGAAGCAGAATATTTGAGAAATCTGCTAGCTGAGATTCCCTTATGGGAAAAACCGATACCGGCTGTGTTGATACATTGTGATAGTACCGCGGCTATTGCAAAAGTTCAGAACCGTTATTATAACGGTAAGAGACGACAAATACGTCGTAAGCACAGCACGGTTAGAGAGCTACTTTCTACAGGTACCGTTAGAGTAGATTACGTACGTAGTGAAGAAAATTTGGCAGATCCTTTGACGAAAGGACTGTCAAGAGAGAAAGTCCATAATTCTTCTAAAAGAATGGGACTATTGCCCTTAGATTGTTGACTCACGCACAATGGTAATCCGACCTAAATGACTGGAGATCCCAAGAAATAGGTTCAATGGGTAATAACAAGTTGTGTAGTGATAGAAGTTGAACATGCTATATAATAAACTAAGAAGCATGTATTCCTGAAGTGATAGAGGATGAGTTAATAGAAACTCTTAATGAGATCTATACTCTATTTGGAGTGGAGTACCTACCTTCAGGAGTACTCTTGATAGACTCACCTATGTGAATGTGGAAATGAGGCCGTTTCCTATGGAGTTTTGGGCAGAACTTCTAGAGCATTCACTAAACTGGGATAGACGTGTATGGCCATAAATGCACGGGCTTATTTGATTGCACTATGGAAAAGATTGTGTGTGATTTGATGTCAGGAATAGAGTTCAAGACTACGTGTCACTCTAGTAAAAACTGAATCTTATTCACTACGCAAAGGTTCAAGTCGGATGACACCTTTGTTTATGCACAGTCTTATGTGTTTAGAAACTGCTCGATAATATTTTAAAAAATTCAAGTGGGGGATTGTTGGAAATATTGTGAATTATTTAAAACATGAAATAAGTGTATGATGGCTCCTATTTGTGAATAGTCCCACATCATGGGATTATATGGAAGAGGCAAGCTTATATACTTGTTTCTAAGAAGCTTTGATGGGGCCTTGGGCTCCCAATGCATGCTTTGTTGTGAGGAGGGAGCCCATGCATCATGACCACCACACACGCGCGCGCCCGACCGACCGACTCGACTCGACCCGACCCGGCCCGGCTCGGCTCGGTTCGGTTCGGGCTCGGGCTTTGGGCTTTGGGCCCTGGCTATGTGGTGTAGACACTTATATTTTTGGTCCAGAAAACACTGCTATTTTCAAACCAGTTTTTAAATCAGGAAAATAATTTCTGAACCGATTTTTATATGACGCGGTAAAACTTTGACCAAGTATTTTCGCAGATCCGATTTTTCTCCACTGACCAGATTTTTCGAATACCCTGATCCACGTCTATATATTATCATTAGATTAGACGAGATCTAAAACAGAAAAAATTCTGCATTCTCTTTCTCCGCCATTAAAATAATCTTAAGAAATTTTCGAGCAGTAAAATCAGAAAGTGCAAATCTGCACTGGTTTGTTTGTGCAAAGCAGATCAGTTATTAATCAGAGAGAGGCTGTTTTATCCTAGAGGCGGCGGCGGAAGTACGAACTGGTTTTGCACCACCGGCCAGATCGCCGAATCGTCTTCAATAAAGCGACGAAGTACGTGACTCAGCCATTGTTTTCAACAATTTGAAGACGAACAGAAACAATGGCTTCGACAACAACTGTAGACGATGCTGCTGCTCCTGCTTCTGCATTCCAGATCCCATTGGTGACTGCTGCTCCATTTCGTTTCGAAGGTCTGCACTTCAAACGCTGGCGTCAAAAGATGGAGTTCTATCTGACGATGAGGAAGGTGGCTGCTGCTCTTACCACCGAGAAACCGCAGTTGCCAGACAAGCCTGACGGAACTGACGCAGCGCAGATGACATCCTGGAACGAACAATCGAAGCAGTTGCAAAGCTGGACAGAACAGGATTATTTGTGCAAAAATTTTATTCTGAACGGATTGAGCGATGATCTGTATGATTACTACAATTCAGAAGACAAGACAGCGAAGCAGATCTGGGAAGCACTGCAGAAGAAATACGATACAGAGGAGGCAGGGGCGAAGAAGTATGCTGTGAGCCGCTATCTGAAGTATCAGATGACAGACGATAGATCAGTAGAGATGCAGTCTCATGAGCTGCAGAAAATAGCTCATGAGATCATCTCCGAAGGTATGGTTTTAGATGAACAGTTTCAAGTTGCTGTTATTATTGACAAACTTCCCCCAGGTTGGAAAGACTTTAAGAATTTCTTGCGCCATAAGACTAAGGAATTCTCCTTAGAGAGTCTGATTACTCGCCTTCGCATTGAGGAGGCAGCACGCAAACAGGACCAGAAAGAGGAAGTGTTGTTTGTTTCAAACAACAACACTAAAAAGACCAAGCCCGCAGTTCTGAAACCAAATCAGAAATCTTTTAAGAATCAGAACAGACGCAACAATGGGAATCCGCAGGGAAACCCAAAAGGACAGCAAAAACCAGCCCAAAAGAATGACTCTGGACAGTTGTTTCTATGTTACAACTGTGGCAAACCAGGTCATAAGGCACGAAAGTGTCGGAACAAGCCTAGCTCTGTACCACAGGCTAACTTGACTGAGGATGAGCCACTTATGGCTATGATTTCTGAGATTCACCTTGTTGGTGGATCAGATGGCTGGTGGATAGACACTGGTGCTTCGCGCCATGTCTGTTATGATCGTGCTATGTTCTCCACATACACGGCTGCTGATGATCAGAAAGTGTTGCTGGGAGATTCCCACACCACTAAAGTTGCTGGGGTTGGAAACGTGGAGATCAAGTTTACCTCTGGAAAGACTGTAATCCTCAAAGATGTTATGCATACTCCAGAGATGAGGAAGAATCTGGTTTCTGGCTATCTTCTCAATAAGGCAGGGTTCACTCAATTTATTGGTGCTGACTTGTATACTATAGTGTATAAGGGAAACTTTGTAGGAAAGGGTTATGCTTGTGAGGGAATGTTCAAATTAAATGTTGAATTGAATAAAGTGAATAATTCTGCTTATATGTTGTGTGATTTTAATATTTGGCATTCTAGATTATGTCATGTTAATAAACGAATAATTAATAACATGAGCACTCTAGATATGATACCTAAGATAGCAGAATCTGAATCTGATAAATGTGAATTCTGTACACAAGCAAAAATCACTAAGAAACCTCACAAGTCTGTTAATAGAGAATCTGAACCCTTAGACTTGATTCATTCTGACATATGTGAACTTGATGGTACTTTGACTAGACATGGACATCGTTATTTTATCACTTTTATCGATGATTGTTCTGATTTCACATATGTATATCTTATGAAACATAAAAGTGATGCCTTTGAATTGTTTAAAACATTCAAAACTGAAATTGAGAATCAAGTAAATAGAAAGATTAAGAGACTTCGTAGTGATAGAGGAACAGAATATGAATCTAATTCAATTCTGGACTTCTATAAATTACATGGTATTGTACATGAGAGAACTGCACCCTATTCACCTGAAATGAACGGTAAAGCTGAAAGAAAAAATAGGACTTTTACCGAATTAGTAGTGGCCATCCTACTAAATTCTGGTGCAGCAAAACATTGGTGGGGGGATATTTTATTGACTGTATGCTATGTTCTGAACAGAATCCCTAAATCTAAGAATAAAATTTCACCTTATGAAATTTTAAAGAATCATAAGCCCAATGTCTCATACTTTAGAACTTGGGGTTGTTTAGCATATGTTCGCATTCCAGACCCTAAGAGAATAAAATTGGCAAGTAGAGCATATGAATGTGCATTTATAGGCTATGCTATTAATAGCAAAGCATACAGATTTTATGACTTAAATGCACATAATATAATTGAATCAAATGATGCCGATTTTTATGAAACTAAATTTCCTTTTAAATTAAGGAATAGTGGGGGCACATCAAGTACGCCTATAAGAACAGAACTTGATAAAAGTTCTGAAGCTGAACCTAGAAGAAGTAAAAGAGCAAGAACCGAGAAAAACTTTGGCTCGGATTTTTGTGCTTTTACTATAGAGGAGGATCCATTAAACCTCCAAGAGGCCTTATCTTCTTTAGATGCCGATTTTTGGCGAGAGGCTATAAATGATGAGATGGATTCTCTGGAATCCAATAAGACTTGGCATTTGGCAGATTTACCCCCTGGTTGTAAATCTATAGGCTGTAAATGGGTGCTTAAAAAGAAACTAAAACCTGATGGTACTATAGATAAATACAAAGCACGACTAGTAGCTAAAGGTTTTAGACAAAAAGAAAATATAGATTTCTTTGACACTTTTTCACCTGTAACTAGAATAACATCCATTCGGGTATTGATCTCACTTGCTTCCATTCATAACTTACTAATACACCAAATGGATGTTAAAACTGCCTTTTTGAACGGTGAATTAGACGAAGAAATTTATATGGACCAGCCTGAAGGATTTGTAGTACATGGTCAAGAACATAAAGTATGCAAGTTAGATAAATCATTATATGGTTTAAAACAAGCACCTAAACAATGGCATGAAAAATTTGATAACTTAATCATTTCAAATGATTTTAAAGTTAATGAAAGTGACAAATGCATTTATTACAAATATGAGAATGACATTTGCACTATTATATGCCTTTATGTAGATGACCTACTCATCTTTGGGTCAAACATTCATGCCATAAATTCAGTCAAATCCTTATTATGTGCCAATTTTGATATGAAAGATCTAGGTGAAGCGAGTGTAATCCTCGGTATTAAAATTACTAGGTCAGAAAAGGGAATTTCTTTGGATCAGTCTCATTACATTGAGAAGATACTAAAGAAATATAATTACTTTGACTGTAAACCCGCATGTACACCATACGATCCAAGTGTGAAGTTATTTAAGAACACTGGTGAAGGTGTAAGACAGTCTGATTATGCGAGCATCATTGGCAGCCTTCGGTATGCCACTGATTGTACTAGACCCGACATTGCCTATGTCGTGGGATTATTGTGCAGGTTTACCAGTAGACCTAGTATAGAGCACTGGCATGCTATTGAAAGGGTCATGAGATACCTTAAACGAACAATGAACCTTGGATTACATTATGAAAAGTTTCCAGCTGTACTTGAAGGATATTCAGATGCAGACTGGAATACTTTATCTGATGATTCTAAAGCGACCAGTGGCTATATATTTAGCATCGCTGGAGGAGCTGTTTCTTGGAAATCCAAGAAACAGACTATTTTGGCTCAGTCCACTATGGAGTCTGAGATGATAGCACTAGCCACAGCTAGTGAAGAAGCAGAATATTTGAGAAATCTGCTAGCTGAGATTCCCTTATGGGAAAAACCGATACCGGCTGTGTTGATACATTGTGATAGTACCGCGGCTATTGCAAAAGTTCAGAACCGTTATTATAACGGTAAGAGACGACAAATACGTCGTAAGCACAGCACGGTTAGAGAGCTACTTTCTACAGGTACCGTTAGAGTAGATTACGTACGTAGTGAAGAAAATTTGGCAGATCCTTTGACGAAAGGACTGTCAAGAGAGAAAGTCCATAATTCTTCTAAAAGAATGGGACTATTGCCCTTAGATTGTTGACTCACGCACAATGGTAATCCGACCTAAATGACTGGAGATCCCAAGAAATAGGTTCAATGGGTAATAACAAGTTGTGTAGTGATAGAAGTTGAACATGCTATATAATAAACTAAGAAGCATGTATTCCTGAAGTGATAGAGGATGAGTTAATAGAAACTCTTAATGAGATCTATACTCTATTTGGAGTGGAGTACCTACCTTCAGGAGTACTCTTGATAGACTCACCTATGTGAATGTGGAAATGAGGCCGTTTCCTATGGAGTTTTGGGCAGAACTTCTAGAGCATTCACTAAACTGGGATAGACGTGTATGGCCATAAATGCACGGGCTTATTTGATTGCACTATGGAAAAGATTGTGTGTGATTTGATGTCAGGAATAGAGTTCAAGACTACGTGTCACTCTAGTAAAAACTGAATCTTATTCACTACGCAAAGGTTCAAGTCGGATGACACCTTTGTTTATGCACAGTCTTATGTGTTTAGAAACTGCTCGATAATATTTTAAAAAATTCAAGTGGGGGATTGTTGGAAATATTGTGAATTATTTAAAACATGAAATAAGTGTATGATGGCTCCTATTTGTGAATAGTCCCACATCATGGGATTATATGGAAGAGGCAAGCTTATATACTTGTTTCTAAGAAGCTTTGATGGGGCCTTGGGCTCCCAATGCATGCTTTGTTGTGAGGAGGGAGCCCATGCATCATGACCACCACACACGCGCGCGCCCGACCGACCGACTCGACTCGACCCGACCCGGCCCGGCTCGGCTCGGTTCGGTTCGGGCTCGGGCTTTGGGCTTTGGGCCCTGGCTATGTGGTGTAGACACTTATATTTTTGGTCCAGAAAACACTGCTATTTTCAAACCAGTTTTTAAATCAGGAAAATAATTTCTGAACCGATTTTTATATGACGCGGTAAAACTTTGACCAAGTATTTTCGCAGATCCGATTTTTCTCCACTGACCAGATTTTTCGAATACCCTGATCCACGTCTATATATTATCATTAGATTAGACGAGATCTAAAACAGAAAAAATTCTGCATTCTCTTTCTCCGCCATTAAAATAATCTTAAGAAATTTTCGAGCAGTAAAATCAGAAAGTGCAAATCTGCACTGGTTTGTTTGTGCAAAGCAGATCAGTTATTAATCAGAGAGAGGCTGTTTTATCCTAGAGGCGGCGGCGGAAGTACGAACTGGTTTTGCACCACCGGCCAGATCGCCGAATCGTCTTCAATAAAGCGACGAAGTACGTGACTCAGCCATTGTTTTCAACAATTTGAAGACGAACAGAAACAATGGCTTCGACAACAACTGTAGACGATGCTGCTGCTCCTGCTTCTGCATTCCAGATCCCATTGGTGACTGCTGCTCCATTTCGTTTCGAAGGTCTGCACTTCAAACGCTGGCGTCAAAAGATGGAGTTCTATCTGACGATGAGGAAGGTGGCTGCTGCTCTTACCACCGAGAAACCGCAGTTGCCAGACAAGCCTGACGGAACTGACGCAGCGCAGATGACATCCTGGAACGAACAATCGAAGCAGTTGCAAAGCTGGACAGAACAGGATTATTTGTGCAAAAATTTTATTCTGAACGGATTGAGCGATGATCTGTATGATTACTACAATTCAGAAGACAAGACAGCGAAGCAGATCTGGGAAGCACTGCAGAAGAAATACGATACAGAGGAGGCAGGGGCGAAGAAGTATGCTGTGAGCCGCTATCTGAAGTATCAGATGACAGACGATAGATCAGTAGAGATGCAGTCTCATGAGCTGCAGAAAATAGCTCATGAGATCATCTCCGAAGGTATGGTTTTAGATGAACAGTTTCAAGTTGCTGTTATTATTGACAAACTTCCCCCAGGTTGGAAAGACTTTAAGAATTTCTTGCGCCATAAGACTAAGGAATTCTCCTTAGAGAGTCTGATTACTCGCCTTCGCATTGAGGAGGCAGCACGCAAACAGGACCAGAAAGAGGAAGTGTTGTTTGTTTCAAACAACAACACTAAAAAGACCAAGCCCGCAGTTCTGAAACCAAATCAGAAATCTTTTAAGAATCAGAACAGACGCAACAATGGGAATCCGCAGGGAAACCCAAAAGGACAGCAAAAACCAGCCCAAAAGAATGACTCTGGACAGTTGTTTCTATGTTACAACTGTGGCAAACCAGGTCATAAGGCACGAAAGTGTCGGAACAAGCCTAGCTCTGTACCACAGGCTAACTTGACTGAGGATGAGCCACTTATGGCTATGATTTCTGAGATTCACCTTGTTGGTGGATCAGATGGCTGGTGGATAGACACTGGTGCTTCGCGCCATGTCTGTTATGATCGTGCTATGTTCTCCACATACACGGCTGCTGATGATCAGAAAGTGTTGCTGGGAGATTCCCACACCACTAAAGTTGCTGGGGTTGGAAACGTGGAGATCAAGTTTACCTCTGGAAAGACTGTAATCCTCAAAGATGTTATGCATACTCCAGAGATGAGGAAGAATCTGGTTTCTGGCTATCTTCTCAATAAGGCAGGGTTCACTCAATTTATTGGTGCTGACTTGTATACTATAGTGTATAAGGGAAACTTTGTAGGAAAGGGTTATGCTTGTGAGGGAATGTTCAAATTAAATGTTGAATTGAATAAAGTGAATAATTCTGCTTATATGTTGTGTGATTTTAATATTTGGCATTCTAGATTATGTCATGTTAATAAACGAATAATTAATAACATGAGCACTCTAGATATGATACCTAAGATAGCAGAATCTGAATCTGATAAATGTGAATTCTGTACACAAGCAAAAATCACTAAGAAACCTCACAAGTCTGTTAATAGAGAATCTGAACCCTTAGACTTGATTCATTCTGACATATGTGAACTTGATGGTACTTTGACTAGACATGGACATCGTTATTTTATCACTTTTATCGATGATTGTTCTGATTTCACATATGTATATCTTATGAAACATAAAAGTGATGCCTTTGAATTGTTTAAAACATTCAAAACTGAAATTGAGAATCAAGTAAATAGAAAGATTAAGAGACTTCGTAGTGATAGAGGAACAGAATATGAATCTAATTCAATTCTGGACTTCTATAAATTACATGGTATTGTACATGAGAGAACTGCACCCTATTCACCTGAAATGAACGGTAAAGCTGAAAGAAAAAATAGGACTTTTACCGAATTAGTAGTGGCCATCCTACTAAATTCTGGTGCAGCAAAACATTGGTGGGGGGATATTTTATTGACTGTATGCTATGTTCTGAACAGAATCCCTAAATCTAAGAATAAAATTTCACCTTATGAAATTTTAAAGAATCATAAGCCCAATGTCTCATACTTTAGAACTTGGGGTTGTTTAGCATATGTTCGCATTCCAGACCCTAAGAGAATAAAATTGGCAAGTAGAGCATATGAATGTGCATTTATAGGCTATGCTATTAATAGCAAAGCATACAGATTTTATGACTTAAATGCACATAATATAATTGAATCAAATGATGCCGATTTTTATGAAACTAAATTTCCTTTTAAATTAAGGAATAGTGGGGGCACATCAAGTACGCCTATAAGAACAGAACTTGATAAAAGTTCTGAAGCTGAACCTAGAAGAAGTAAAAGAGCAAGAACCGAGAAAAACTTTGGCTCGGATTTTTGTGCTTTTACTATAGAGGAGGATCCATTAAACCTCCAAGAGGCCTTATCTTCTTTAGATGCCGATTTTTGGCGAGAGGCTATAAATGATGAGATGGATTCTCTGGAATCCAATAAGACTTGGCATTTGGCAGATTTACCCCCTGGTTGTAAATCTATAGGCTGTAAATGGGTGCTTAAAAAGAAACTAAAACCTGATGGTACTATAGATAAATACAAAGCACGACTAGTAGCTAAAGGTTTTAGACAAAAAGAAAATATAGATTTCTTTGACACTTTTTCACCTGTAACTAGAATAACATCCATTCGGGTATTGATCTCACTTGCTTCCATTCATAACTTACTAATACACCAAATGGATGTTAAAACTGCCTTTTTGAACGGTGAATTAGACGAAGAAATTTATATGGACCAGCCTGAAGGATTTGTAGTACATGGTCAAGAACATAAAGTATGCAAGTTAGATAAATCATTATATGGTTTAAAACAAGCACCTAAACAATGGCATGAAAAATTTGATAACTTAATCATTTCAAATGATTTTAAAGTTAATGAAAGTGACAAATGCATTTATTACAAATATGAGAATGACATTTGCACTATTATATGCCTTTATGTAGATGACCTACTCATCTTTGGGTCAAACATTCATGCCATAAATTCAGTCAAATCCTTATTATGTGCCAATTTTGATATGAAAGATCTAGGTGAAGCGAGTGTAATCCTCGGTATTAAAATTACTAGGTCAGAAAAGGGAATTTCTTTGGATCAGTCTCATTACATTGAGAAGATACTAAAGAAATATAATTACTTTGACTGTAAACCCGCATGTACACCATACGATCCAAGTGTGAAGTTATTTAAGAACACTGGTGAAGGTGTAAGACAGTCTGATTATGCGAGCATCATTGGCAGCCTTCGGTATGCCACTGATTGTACTAGACCCGACATTGCCTATGTCGTGGGATTATTGTGCAGGTTTACCAGTAGACCTAGTATAGAGCACTGGCATGCTATTGAAAGGGTCATGAGATACCTTAAACGAACAATGAACCTTGGATTACATTATGAAAAGTTTCCAGCTGTACTTGAAGGATATTCAGATGCAGACTGGAATACTTTATCTGATGATTCTAAAGCGACCAGTGGCTATATATTTAGCATCGCTGGAGGAGCTGTTTCTTGGAAATCCAAGAAACAGACTATTTTGGCTCAGTCCACTATGGAGTCTGAGATGATAGCACTAGCCACAGCTAGTGAAGAAGCAGAATATTTGAGAAATCTGCTAGCTGAGATTCCCTTATGGGAAAAACCGATACCGGCTGTGTTGATACATTGTGATAGTACCGCGGCTATTGCAAAAGTTCAGAACCGTTATTATAACGGTAAGAGACGACAAATACGTCGTAAGCACAGCACGGTTAGAGAGCTACTTTCTACAGGTACTGTTAGAGTAGATTACGTACGTAGTGAAGAAAATTTGGCAGATCCTTTGACGAAAGGACTGTCAAGAGAGAAAGTCCATAATTCTTCTAAAAGAATGGGACTATTGCCCTTAGATTGTTGACTCACGCACAATGGTAACCCGACCTAAATGACTGGAGATCCCAAGAAATAGGTTCAATGGGTAATAACAAGTTGTGTAGTGATAGAAGTTGAACATGCTATATAATAAACTAAGAAGCATGTATTCCTGAAGTGATAGAGGATGAGTTAATAGAAACTCTTAATGAGATCTATACTCTATTTGGAGTGGAGTACCTACCTTCAGGAGTACTCTTGATAGACTCACCTATGTGAATGTGGAAATGAGGCCGTTTCCTATGGAGTTTTGGGCAGAACTTCTAGAGCATTCACTAAACTGGGATAGACGTGTATGGCCATAAATGCACGGGCTTATTTGATTGCACTATGGAAAAGATTGTGTGTGATTTGATGTCAGGAATAGAGTTCAAGACTACGTGTCACTCTAGTAAAAACTGAATCTTATTCACTACGCAAAGGTTCAAGTCGGATGACACCTTTGTTTATGCACAGTCTTATGTGTTTAGAAACTGCTCGATAATATTTTAAAAAATTCAAGTGGGGGATTGTTGGAAATATTGTGAATTATTTAAAACATGAAATAAGTGTATGATGGCTCCTATTTGTGAATAGTCCCACATCATGGGATTATATGGAAGAGGCAAGCTTATATACTTGTTTCTAAGAAGCTTTGATGGGGCCTTGGGCTCCCAATGCATGCTTTGTTGTGAGGAGGGAGCCCATGCATCATGACCACCACACACGCGCCCGCCCGACCGACCGACTCGACTCGACCCGACCCGGCCCGGCTCGGCTCGGTTCGGTTCGGGCTCGGGCTTTGGGCTTTGGGCCCTGGCTATGTGGTGTAGACACTTATATTTTTGGTCCAGAAAACACTGCTATTTTCAAACCAGTTTTTAAATCAGGAAAATAATTTCTGAACCGATTTTTATATGACGCGGTAAAACTTTGACCAAGTATTTTCGCAGATCCGATTTTTCTCCACTGACCAGATTTTTCGAATACCCTGATCCACGTCTATATATTATCATTAGATTAGACGAGATCTAAAACAGAAAAAATTCTGCATTCTCTTTCTCCGCCATTAAAATAATCTTAAGAAATTTTCGAGCAGTAAAATCAGAAAGTGCAAATCTGCACTGGTTTGTTTGTGCAAAGCAGATCAGTTATTAATCAGAGAGAGGCTGTTTTATCCTAGAGGCGGCGGCGGAAGTACGAACTGGTTTTGCACCACCGGCCAGATCGCCGAATCGTCTTCAATAAAGCGACGAAGTACGTGACTCAGCCATTGTTTTCAACAATTTGAAGACGAACAGAAACAATGGCTTCGACAACAACTGTAGACGATGCTGCTGCTCCTGCTTCTGCATTCCAGATCCCATTGGTGACTGCTGCTCCATTTCGTTTCGAAGGTCTGCACTTCAAACGCTGGCGTCAAAAGATGGAGTTCTATCTGACGATGAGGAAGGTGGCTGCTGCTCTTACCACCGAGAAACCGCAGTTGCCAGACAAGCCTGACGGAACTGACGCAGCGCAGATGACATCCTGGAACGAACAATCGAAGCAGTTGCAAAGCTGGACAGAACAGGATTATTTGTGCAAAAATTTTATTCTGAACGGATTGAGCGATGATCTGTATGATTACTACAATTCAGAAGACAAGACAGCGAAGCAGATCTGGGAAGCACTGCAGAAGAAATACGATACAGAGGAGGCAGGGGCGAATAAGTATGCTGTGAGCCGCTATCTGAAGTATCAGATGACAGACGATAGATCAGTAGAGATGCAGTCTCATGAGCTGCAGAAAATAGCTCATGAGATCATCTCCGAAGGTATGGTTTTAGATGAACAGTTTCAAGTTGCTGTTATTATTGACAAACTTCCCCCAGGTTGGAAAGACTTTAAGAATTTCTTGCGCCATAAGACTAAGGAATTCTCCTTAGAGAGTCTGATTACTCGCCTTCGCATTGAGGAGGCAGCACGCAAACAGGACCAGAAAGAGGAAGTGTTGTTTGTTTCAAACAACAACACTAAAAAGACCAAGCCCGCAGTTCTGAAACCAAATCAGAAATCTTTTAAGAATCAGAACAGACGCAACAATGGGAATCCGCAGGGAAACCCAAAAGGACAGCAAAAACCAGCCCAAAAGAATGACTCTGGACAGTTGTTTCTATGTTACAACTGTGGCAAACCAGGTCATATGGCACGAAAGTGTCGGAACAAGCCTAGCTCTGTACCACAGGCTAACTTGACTGAGGATGAGCCACTTATGGCTATGATTTCTGAGATTCACCTTGTTGGTGGATCAGATGGCTGGTGGATAGACACTGGTGCTTCGCGCCATGTCTGTTATGATCGTGCTAAGTTCTCCACATACACGGCTGCTGATGATCAGAAAGTGTTGCTGGGAGATTCCCACACCACTAAAGTTGCTGGGGTTGGAAACGTGGAGATCAAGTTTACCTCTAGAAAGACTGTAATCCTCAAAGATGTTATGCATACTCCAGAGATGAGGAAGAATCTGGTTTCTGGCTATCTTCTCAATAAGGCAGGGTTCACTCAATTTATTGGTGCTGACTTGTATACTATAGTGTATAAGGGAAACTTTGTAGGAAAGGGTTATGCTTGTGAGGGAATGTTCAAATTAAATGTTGAATTGAATAAAGTGAATAATTCTGCTTATATGTTGTGTGATTTTAATATTTGGCATTCTAGATTATGTCATGTTAATAAACGAATAATTAATAACATGAGCACTCTAGATATGATACCTAAGATAGCAGAATCTGAATCTGATAAATGTGAATTCTGTACACAAGCAAAAATCACTAAGAAACCTCACAAGTCTGTTAATAGAGAATCTGAACCCTTAGACTTGATTCATTCTGACATATGTGAACTTGATGGTACTTTGACTAGACATGGACATCGTTATTTTATCACTTTTATCGATGATTGTTCTGATTTCACATATGTATATCTTATGAAACATAAAAGTGATGCCTTTGAATTGTTTAAAACATTCAAAACTGAAATTGAGAATCAAGTAAATAGAAAGATTAAGAGACTTCGTAGTGATAGAGGAACAGAATATGAATCTAATTCAATTCTGGACTTCTATAAATTACATGGTATTGTACATGAGAGAACTGCACCCTATTCACCTGAAATGAACGGTAAAGCTGAAAGAAAAAATAGGACTTTTACCGAATTAGTAGTGGCCATCCTACTAAATTCTGGTGCAGCAAAACATTGGTGGGGGGATATTTTATTGACTGTATGCTATGTTCTGAACAGAATCCCTAAATCTAAGAATAAAATTTCACCTTATGAAATTTTAAAGAATCATAAGCCCAATGTCTCATACTTTAGAACTTGGGGTTGTTTAGCATATGTTCGCATTCCAGACCCTAAGAGAATAAAATTGGCAAGTAGAGCATATGAATGTGCATTTATAGGCTATGCTATTAATAGCAAAGCATACAGATTTTATGACTTAAATGCACATAATATAATTGAATCAAATGATGCCGATTTTTATGAAACTAAATTTCCTTTTAAATTAAGGAATAGTGGGGGCACATCAAGTACGCCTATAAGAACAGAACTTGATAAAAGTTCTGAAGCTGAACCTAGAAGAAGTAAAAGAGCAAGAACCGAGAAAAACTTTGGCTCGGATTTTTGTGCTTTTACTATAGAGGAGGATCCATTAAACCTCCAAGAGGCCTTATCTTCTTTAGATGCCGATTTTTGGCGAGAGGCTATAAATGATGAGATGGATTCTCTGGAATCCAATAAGACTTGGCATTTGGCAGATTTACCCCCTGGTTGTAAATCTATAGGCTGTAAATGGGTGCTTAAAAAGAAACTAAAACCTGATGGTACTATAGATAAATACAAAGCACGACTAGTAGCTAAAGGTTTTAGACAAAAAGAAAATATAGATTTCTTTGACACTTTTTCACCTGTAACTAGAATAACATCCATTCGGGTATTGATCTCACTTGCTTCCATTCATAACTTACTAATACACCAAATGGATGTTAAAACTGCCTTTTTGAACGGTGAATTAGACGAAGAAATTTATATGGACCAGCCTGAAGGATTTGTAGTACATGGTCAAGAACATAAAGTATGCAAGTTAGATAAATCATTATATGGTTTAAAACAAGCACCTAAACAATGGCATGAAAAAATTGATAACTTAATCATTTCAAATGATTTTAAAGTTAATGAAAGTGACAAATGCATTTATTACAAATATGAGAATGACATTTGCACTATTATATGCCTTTATGTAGATGACCTACTCATCTTTGGGTCAAACATTCATGCCATAAATTCAGTCAAATCCTTATTATGTGCCAATTTTGATATGAAAGATCTAGGTGAAGCGAGTGTAATCCTCGGTATTAAAATTACTAGGTCAGAAAAGGGAATTTCTTTGGATCAGTCTCATTACATTGAGAAGATACTAAAGAAATATAATTACTTTGACTGTAAACCCGCATGTACACCATACGATCCAAGTGTGAAGTTATTTAAGAACACTGGTGAAGGTGTAAGACAGTCTGATTATGCGAGCATCATTGGCAGCCTTCGGTATGCCACTGATTGTACTAGACCCGACATTGCCTATGTCGTGGGATTATTGTGCAGGTTTACCAGTAGACCTAGTATAGAGCACTGGCATGCTATTGAAAGGGTCATGAGATACCTTAAACGAACAATGAACCTTGGATTACATTATGAAAAGTTTCCAGCTGTACTTGAAGGATATTCAGATGCAGACTGGAATACTTTATCTGATGATTCTAAAGCGACCAGTGGCTATATATTTAGCATCGCTGGAGGAGCTGTTTCTTGGAAATCCAAGAAACAGACTATTTTGGCTCAGTCCACTATGGAGTCTGAGATGATAGCACTAGCCACAGCTAGTGAAGAAGCAGAATATTTGAGAAATCTGCTAGCTGAGATTCCCTTATGGGAAAAACCGATACCGGCTGTGTTGATACATTGTGATAGTACCGCGGCTATTGCAAAAGTTCAGAACCGTTATTATAACGGTAAGAGACGACAAATACGTCGTAAGCACAGCACGGTTAGAGAGCTACTTTCTACAGGTACCGTTAGAGTAGATTACGTACGTAGTGAAGAAAATTTGGCAGATCCTTTGACGAAAGGACTGTCAAGAGAGAAAGTCCATAATTCTTCTAAAAGAATGGGACTATTGCCCTTAGATTGTTGACTCACGCACAATGGTAACCCGACCTAAATGACTGGAGATCCCAAGAAATAGGTTCAATGGGTAATAACAAGTTGTGTAGTGATAGAAGTTGAACATGCTATATAATAAACTAAGAAGCATGTATTCCTGAAGTGATAGAGGATGAGTTAATAGAAACTCTTAATGAGATCTATACTCTATTTGGAGTGGAGTACCTACCTTCAGGAGTACTCTTGATAGACTCACCTATGTGAATGTGGAAATGAGGCCGTTTCCTATGGAGTTTTGGGCAGAACTTCTAGAGCATTCACTAAACTGGGATAGACGTGTATGGCCATAAATGCACGGGCTTATTTGATTGCACTATGGAAAAGATTGTGTGTGATTTGATGTCAGGAATAGAGTTCAAGACTACGTGTCACTCTAGTAAAAACTGAATCTTATTCACTACGCAAAGGTTCAAGTCGGATGACACCTTTGTTTATGCACAGTCTTATGTGTTTAGAAACTGCTCGATAATATTTTAAAAAATTCAAGTGGGGGATTGTTGGAAATATTGTGAATTATTTAAAACATGAAATAAGTGTATGATGGCTCCTATTTGTGAATAGTCCCACATCATGGGATTATATGGAAGAGGCAAGCTTATATACTTGTTTCTAAGAAGCTTTGATGGGGCCTTGGGCTCCCAATGCATGCTTTGTTGTGAGGAGGGAGCCCATGCATCATGACCACCACACACGCGCCCGCCCGACCGACCGACTCGACTCGACCCGACCCGGCCCGGCTCGGCTCGGTTCGGTTCGGGCTCGGGCTTTGGGCTTTGGGCCCTGGCTATGTGGTGTAGACACTTATATTTTTGGTCCAGAAAACACTGCTATTTTCAAACCAGTTTTTAAATCAGGAAAATAATTTCTGAACCGATTTTTATATGACGCGGTAAAACTTTGACCAAGTATTTTCGCAGATCCGATTTTTCTCCACTGACCAGATTTTTCGAATACCCTGATCCACGTCTATATATTATCATTAGATTAGACGAGATCTAAAACAGAAAAAATTCTGCATTCTCTTTCTCCGCCATTAAAATAATCTTAAGAAATTTTCGAGCAGTAAAATCAGAAAGTGCAAATCTGCACTGGTTTGTTTGTGCAAAGCAGATCAGTTATTAATCAGAGAGAGGTTGTTTTATCCTAGAGGCGGCGGCGGAAGTACGAACTGGTTTTGCACCACCGGCCAGATCGCCGAATCGTCTTCAATAAAGCGACGAAGTACGTGACTCAGCCATTGTTTTCAACAAAAAATCCCTTTATAATTGTGAATTATGGTCAAGGAACCACTACATCAAATGGTAAATTGTACAACGCTGTATGCTGAGTTCCTAGATGTCACGAGTTCAAAGTTCAAACCTTTGAGATATTAAAATGAATGCTTTGCTTGAATGTAGTACAACATTCTGAAATTATTTCAGAATATACATTTGCTGGCTTTTTTTTCTTTTTATTTTCCAATACTGCAAATGATACTTTTCCTTTTTTTATTTATTTCAGGGGGTCAAAAAAGTAGAGTTGCATTTGCCAAAATCACCTTCAAAAAACCACATATTATGTTGCTTGATGAACCTTCAAACCATCTTGTAAGTTTATCCAGAACTACAAACTTCAATGTACTGTGTTTGTATGTTTTGTATTTATTTGAGGCTTTTTGCTTTATATTCCAGATTAGCTGCAACAAAAGAATAGTTCTGTGTTGTGCTTTATACGGTTTACTTTTTGTTGGTAGGAAATATAAGAACAAAAACGATACATTGTAAAATGAAAGGAAAAATCAAGAATCACAAGTAGCACTGTGCTTATACCATTCAATTATAATATGTACATATTTTCCTTACTGGTAGCTATAGAGTAGAAAAAAATCTTCCTAAGTTTTAGCTGATATAAGCTCATGGTTTGTAGGATTTGGATGCGGTTGAGGCACTTATCCAAGGTCTTGTCCTGTTTCAAGGAGTTCTTATGGTGATTTATTCTCTACTTTTATACCGTCTTTTTAGTTCATATTGTCTTTCTCTCTGTTTCAAGGAGGAGTTCTCATGGCTTTCCGCTGCTTTTTTAATTATGTTTTTAATCATTAGTGTCAATAGAACACATAAGACATTTAGCCATTTTGTTAAAAAGTCAAATGTATTAATCATTAGCCATTTAGTTATTATATATGACTTCAAATTAGATATATCATCCCCCAACTTTCAATCTCAAGTCTGATGACACAATCGTTCGATTGTATGATTAACAGTCGGGCAATGTTGACACAATCGTTCGATTGTATGAAAGCTGTTGTTTTATGTGTTCAGGCAACTTCTTTTTCCTTAACACTTGGTCTTTTCTGTAAATGCATTCTATGTATTGCCTTGTATCTTTCACGAAAGGCTTCTAATGATGCAAATTGTTGTTCCAGTGGTGGCCAGAAAATCAGTTTTTGGTATTGCTGCGGAGAATGGTTTCTTGAACATCTGGGATCATCAAATGGTAAATTCTTTTGACTGTATTTAGAATATAATATATTTTTTTGCAAGGCATTTTTAGAATATAATTTTGATACCATAAAAGAGTTAATAGTCTGAGTATTTCAATTTGGTTAATTTTCAAATGGTAAATTCTTTTGACTGTTGTTTTATTGTTTGCATAGAAAAAATTTATGTTGTTTGAAATAAGCGAGATGAAGTTTCAAACTCGAAACAACATAAAAAAGTTTACAGTTTGAGTATTTCAAATTGGCTAATTTTCTGAAGGACACTTTAGAATTCCACTTTTCTATGGTCATTTTTCACTTCAATAATCTTTTATGCAAATTGCAGCTAAAGCCTATGGGAAAAATAGTCGAGAAGCATCGACAAAATTAGTCCTTTCCGATAGAATTAGAGAATAGTGACCAGCTATTTAAGTCCCATTTGTTTTGTAGTATGTACTAGAGTTTTCTTGCCAGAGCTTTTCTCTTAATTAGCATACTGCCAGAGTTTCCTAAAATTTGTCCCATATAACTCAACGTATGCTAGAAAATGCTCCAAATCGCAGTTAGTAATTCAACAGAAACAAGAATCTGCACAGGGTCCTATAAGCGGAAAGCAGATTCATTTGAAATGTGTTTTGTACAAGCAGAGGAAATTATAAATCTATTAAATTAGTCACCAGCATTTAACCATGCATAGGTCTAAAACACATAACTGATGATACACACAAATTCAAAATTGTGCAAAATAAACGACATGGTTGCAAAACCAAGTCCGTATGCACTGTTAGTTGACATCTAGTGTTTTAAATTTTCTTTATCTTGGAGAAAGTCCCGACCTCAGAGACGTAGGTGCTTTGATACAGAAAAATTACTTGATCGCTATATTTACTACATATAATATATGCTGTTGCTTATATAATTTACCAAACAATATTAATGTACGTTTGTTTGTTCATGTAGATAGGGTCAACTGGTCAAGCATACAAGTGATAGTAAATAATTATGTGATCATATTTAGTTACGGGTATATTGAGGGCAGTCAAAATGGTTATATTATGTATGGTTACTGGTTATTGGTGCAACATCGTGTATGGTATCATATCAGTATTTTACTACCAACAGGAGTAGGTTCTACATTATACACCACCAATTTGTATGATTAAGTTTATGAAGAGGGTCGTTGAAAGTGTACAATGAATTTTATAGCATGATCAAGTTTATTAAGAGGCGATTTTGGTATATGAAATGACACTCATGTTTATGGGAAGGAAAAATAGAGGAAATGGGGTTTCACATACTAGTATTTCTAGTTTAAATCATCAGTTTGAAGTTATCTTAAAATTGTAAGTTTAAATAATTTCATGATTGTGTATACAGTTGACAGAAACAAGTTATATGATTTTACTTCGAAACAAGTAAGCTAAAAGAAATTATTAACAAATCACGAAGATTTAGTTAAATTCATGTTTGTTTGTTTGTACCTTTGTATACAAACCTAAATGCAATGTTTGTTTGAATGGTTTGCACTGAAGTAATTGAAGATGGTGTTGCTAGATTCAATAGCAAATCTCATTGATTTAGTTAGACTCCTGTTTGACATTCTACATTGGTTACATAAATATTTTCACTTTTCTTTGATTACAGAAGTAGTATAGCTTTGATTTTACATAAATATCTTATTACTTATGTAAGAGTTGATGTAATAAGGTAGTGGAACCATTCAAACAGTATTAGAATTAAATTTCGGAATTAACTCATAGCCCAAAATATAATTCAGTGGACCTGCAATGTATCAACTTGCAACATGTTGGTCCAGGTTTACCTTAATTTGGAATTTAACTTTGGAGATGCTCAGTGATGTCATTTATCATTTATGTATGCATGTATACATGATTTTTATTTTTGATTTATTTATTTATGATATGTTATACTTTGTCATTAGAGAATATTAAGCATGAATTGTAAACTGATGCAAATCTTTGTTAAAACCCTTACGGGCAAAACCATCACTCTTGAAGTAGGGAGTTCCGACACCATCGACAATGTCAAAGCCAAAATCTAAGACAAGGAAATGCATTCCCCCGGGCCAACAAAGGCTCATCTTTGTCGGGAAGCAATTAGAAGATGGCCGAACCTTGACTGACTACAACAATCAGAAAGAGTCCACCCTCCATTTAGTTCTTAGATTGAGAGGTGGCATGCAAATATTTGTGAAAGCACTAATGGGGAAGACCGTAACTACACCAACGGGGAAGACCGTAACTATTGAGGTTGAGAGCTCGGACACAATTGACAATGTCAAAGCCAAAATACTAATATGTATTGAATTTGGTAACTCATGGATTGAAAACATATGTATTGAATTTGGTAACTCATGGATTTTTTGTTAGTTGATACTTTATTTTGTTATTATGAATGTACGTTATGTTTGCTAATTATTATATATTTTTCGTTCATACGTTGTTTTTTAAATTTGTATGAAGATTTATTTTGAGTGCTATTATTAAAATGAATGAGCAGTAAAAGGATTTACCAATACTATAACATGTTGATTTAATAGCGTCATATAGCCGCTATCGAATAAGTGTGTTATAACGGTTATAGTGAGTTATAAAGATTCTCACTTTCATTGAAATTTAGATGTATTATAGCAGTGAAAAGGAGTTATTGTATTTAATAACATAGCGGCAAATATGTGCTATAAAACCATGCTCTTTTATAACGGCTGTTTTTGCGTTATAATTATTTAGCAGTTTTTTTATAACATGTTGATATACAACGTTTATCGAACCGCTATAGTATTGATTAATAGCGGCTATATACCGCTATAAAAGATAATTTCTGTTGTAGTGGGTAATACAAACATTTAAACATTAATTACATAGTTATTATAATTAACTAATAATTTAAAACATAATCCATCTCTCCCCCGTTACCTTCTACTGTAAAACAACGAAGTCTCCCAGCCCCTAGGGCATCATCGCGTCGCCTCTAGGATCATCTTTGCTCCGATCAAAGACCACCCCGTCCACCGCCTACGAAAACCGATCTTCCACCCAAAACAGCATGGAAACCGATGCACCCAATCTCCCCAAAAACCCTTGCGGTCGAAGGTGGTTCGTGAACGATTTATGGCCAAATTCCTCAACAATATCATATCGTGGCCGTTGGTCTAGTAGATCTCAGTGAGGTCTTCGATCTTCACATTTTAAATTTTGCAAACCGATTTAAGGATTAGAAGAAAACGGGGGAGAAATAATTGAGCAATCATTGCCGTTCGTAGTGAAGGAGGCGGGTTTCTTTGGGGTTGACCGCAGAAGTGAATTGGACCAACAAAATTTTGAGGTTTAGCTATATATATTTATTTATTTAATTCTTTACATTTGAAAAATATTTGCTCGTTGCTATCAACTCCAAATCGAACCCAATGACTGTCGTCCCTAGCTAAACACCCTCATTCCGAACACAATGGAATATGTTTCGTAAGCTAGTTCGACTGTTTCGATTTGTTTTCATTTAAATTAAAATATAAATCAATATATATTTAATTTGAATATACATTTTAATTTACCGGGGCCACATATTGTCCCGAAAAATAAATTTGACTATGTTTTGACGATACGGTCCTTACAAAACTAATTTTGTCGAATTTTGAAACTGTTTGAAAATCGGTCATCTTTCAGTCGATTAAATTCAAACTGAACTGACCAAACGCGTTTATCCACCACGCTCACATATTGATTCCAAAAATTATGAAAATTGGAACCTAGCAATAAGTTGACATTCCGAAGCCAACCAAAGTGACTTCGTCGAAAACAGAGGTCGTTTGCAAAATGACTATTTTTAAAGGCTATATATTATATAAAATTCCATAGCGACTATTCTGAATTTTTAATTGGCCATAACTTTTTATTCCCATTATGAAATCTGGATTTTTCACATTCGTTGGAAAGATATTTTCAAATTGATTCAAATATTTCTGGTTTTACTGAAATCCGGTTTATTTTGAATCATGTACATTCATTTGAAATTTGAAATCGAAATTTCAAATTGCCGCGCCATTTTAGGCTCGTTATATAACTAAAATAAATTTATTCATTCTAAATTCGATTAAAACAAATTTCTAGTCGTTATTATTTAAAGTAATTCATTATAAATGTCCAAAATTCATTAAAATTGCTGAAATAATTTTTTTTAAATTGGTTTCGATTTTCTGGGTTGTTACACTTAGTGAAAAAACATGTTGAAATCATGATTTGGTAAGATGGTGTTTTACAAAAACTTTTTCCTTACGTTTAGATCCAAGCTTGCTATGTTGAAACATTTCCTTATCCACTTTCCTTTATCATGAAAAGCCATGTTAAAAAAGGGTTCGGGTTCCTTGAAGTTTCGTTAATGATGACAGAATATCTTCTTTTTACTTCTTCTTCCATATATTTTTCTACAAACTCCTTGCAATCACCTCAATTACATCCCGCTACCACTTCTTCTCTACCTATCGTATCCCCTACTGCTGCTTTCACCTGTGTGATACTATAAGAAACCCTAGTTTTTTTCAATTACGATCTGAACCCTGACTCTCCTTATCGCCCCTTTTCAGACCGTATCTCCCCAGATCCGTTTTCCCTATTATACTGCATAGTCCTTCCTGGTTTAAGCGTGGTAGCCTTCTGGGTCTTACTGACTTTGGAGGTATCGACTTGTTAAAATCTAAAAGTTGGAATCTTCGGGGAGCTACGGTAAAAGTAGCAACTTTTCGAGCCCTGGTATTGGTTTCGTGTCTCACCCCAGATCTGTTATGTATTTTTCTTATCAACCAAGAATTTGTTAAACTCTACTTTGTGAGTACTGGTGGATTTTCGTGTCAGTAATGGGGTTGAGATGAGTCAGTATGGGGTTCTTGATATTCAATGATGAAGCGGTAGGCTTCTTATTGGTTTCATGTGATGTTTTCAGTATATTATGGAAATTGTTTTCTTTGTGCGTTTATGTTCTGTTTTTTGGGTGTAAGGAGATTTGTGCTGCCCATGGAAAGTTATGTTTGTTTGGGTTTCTTTGTTTTGGTCAGTGGAGTACCATCACAGGAAGAATGGTGAAGCGAAGCTCTCGATTGCTTTAATGGTCTTCCTTACCTTATCTCTTACCAACTGCACATTCTTACCCACGAGCTATTATGCCATATCGGTATGCAATGTTTTCCTGTGGCATTTACTGGTTCGGTCGTGTGGTTTGGTGCTCTGGTCCATTGCTTGTTCATTGGATCTACAATGATACATGTGAAGCTTTTCGGCTCTCAACATTGTTGTTCTTTTCGATGAGCTACTTTTCCTCTCTCTCTCTCTCCCATGGCTCTCACCAGTACTTGTCAATATGCCAGGATGCACGTATTGAAAGTTGTACAAGATATTTCTCCATAGTAGGGGTGAGCGTTCGGTCGGTTTGGTTTGTTTGAAGCTAAAAAAACTCAAACCGAACTAGAACCGAATTTTTTTCAAACCAAACCGAATTAATTTCGGTTAATTCGGTCGGTAACCGATTTAACCAAACTTGAAGGATGTATTATTTTTCAAATGATGAATTCATTCAAAGTAAAACATAAATTCATGTTTGGAGAAATTTTAGATAGTAAAATTTATGTTTTATGATAAGATTTGATCTATTTTCACCAAATGTCTTTGTATTATATAGCTAAAATAATTATATAAAGTACTACAATATTGTAAAATTATATAATAAATTAAAAGTTCGGTTAAACCGATAACCAAAAAAATTTATTTTACAAACCGAACTCAAACCGATTTAATTTTAAAACCGAACCGAACCGACCGAAATGAACCGGTTTGGTCGGTTAATTCGGTTTGAACCGAATATTGCCCACCCCTACTCCATACTGTATGGTGTGGAGCTCATGATACCTAGCCTAGCTGTTGTATGGTTTTACTGAAGCTACATGCACATTTTATAAATTGTACCTACCGCGGTCTTGTCATGCAACTGTCAGATACTTATGTTACACTGTACGCAATCTAGTGCTACTTTTTTTTTTGCATTCGATTGTAATCCACTTCATTTCGAAGTATGTAAAATTTATACTCTCCTTGCATTGAGAATGAGGTCATAAAAGGTTGTAAATTGTAGTATAGTAATTTAGCTAGCTTCTGTTTTGTAAGCTTGTTAGGTAGAATGGACGGAACACTATAAACTCTATAGGCGGTGGACGGTCCACCTTAAAAGCCGAATTAGCACCTGTAATATACTGCATTTTTATTATTGGTTATAATAAAAGGTGTTTGCGGCCATCTTAAAAACCAGTCAGCTATGCCAAAAAAGAAAACCTTGTTGCTGAAACATGTTTTGTTGAAAAAAATTCTTTTCCTTATTTTTAAAAAAGAAAAAGAAAAAAGGGGTGATTTTTTTTCTTTCTAGTTTGCGTTGTTGAGAAACTTTAGCCTTTTCCTTAGATCTTTATTGAATCTCTGTGTGAATTTCAGTTTCGAATTTGGTGATATAATCTTCATGTTAAATCTCAAATTGTTGAATCTATGTTGTTGATCTACATTGTTGAGTTTTTGAATTAGGGCAAGAGAAATGTGGTTGTTTTCTGTAGTTGTTTGCCTTCTTCCGTGTTTGAGTTTTTTCATCTCGTCTCCATTCCGTGCTTCGGAAGGTGAGTTAATCTCACTCTTGACTAATGTTTTGTGAAAATATAATTTAACACATGTGAATAGATAATTTGAAATGTTTGGATCATTTTGTGACATGATTGTTTATGTTGCATCCATGACACAAAATTGTGCTATTTTGTGATATCTGCTTATTTGTGCACATATGATATACTATGACCATTATTGACACAAATGACATGATACAAATTTGCTATGTGATATATTATTATGTTTTAATTTATGTTCTCACACTGTTAGGTCATTGTAAATTTAGGAAAAAATCATTATGAATTGAAATGATATATATCCAAATTATTGTATAGATTTTAGGAAAATAGAAACTTAGAGGATTTGGGGTTCGGGTTGAAAATGATATATATCCGATAATTAAAATTTTGGGTTGAATGATAAATAGTTGTATCACTTGACCTAGGAAGAGAACTATACACGGACACCGAGGTTAGTATTGAAACATCTTGTTAGATGAATTGATTTAAAAGAATTAAGAAAAATATTTTTATAAAAGGTTTTAAAAATATAAATATCTATAAAGTAAGTAAAAGCTAAGTTATAATTTAAGGTAAAGATTTCTTTAAGAAAAATGTAAAATTTTAACTTACTTATGATAACTTAGTTTTTAAAAGTTAAATTATTATTTAATAAATTTTATTAACTTATTTTAATCTAAAGATAGGTTTACCTATGTAAATTTATTTTAAATCTAATTTAATACAAAATGTATTTTATAACTTTATTTTAATACCATTCAAAGATAAATGTCAAGTCACTGTTAAATTAATGTTAAGAAATGATATTTTATGATGCAAATTTTGGATTTTTTTAACATAAACTTAATGATTGGTTGGTTCAAATTAAATTGACAAATAATTTCAAATGTATTGAAGTTAATATTTGAAGCTTATTCAAATGATAATTTTTGACTTTATATCAAATTTGATTTGTAAACAACTACGATGTGTAATAAACATATGGTTGTTAAAGAGGCTGGAACGGTATTAGCATACTCTCTATCAATATTCAATATGGATACCGCTTTAACAACTGTATATGTGGTGCAGAATCAAGAATAAAGTAGGATGGTTTGGAGAACGTTACTCGAATGAAGTAAGAGATGATGATAGATAGTCTTAACCTTTGGGTCATAATTAAAATGACTAAAACCGAAGTTATATCAGGACCAAATGAGGTCTTTCTTCCAATCAGACACGCTACTTTAATAACATATCTATTATTTGTGATTTGACTGGGCACCCTTTGATTGCGGGAGTGTTGTTTGAGGTGGATGATAATTGCGTCTATGCGTTTCCACTAGTCTGATTCTGCAAACGGTAGAATCCTACCATGGATATTACCTCGTGTGTCTTGTCGTATTTTCTTGATCGAGCCTCATATGATTTTGATTTGTGTCGTACCTATGGACTGCCCTCTGATGCAACTACTTTATAGCGGGTTTACGGTACTATATAGACTTCAAAGTTATAAACGGTGTAAGTGTAATAATAGCAATCCCGCTTGCTCTATTTTAAATAGTATATTTACCGTAGACACCATTATAATAACGTATTGTATTATATGATGTCCATTTTAACAGATCCTTAGAGGGTAGGAATCCCAACATCCATTAAGTTATTTGTACGTTTCATTTGAATAATTCACTTGAGTTGATTAAATTTTATGAGGATATTAGTCCTGTTTTTTTTTTTTTTTTTTTTTTTTTTTTTTTTTTTTGCTTTGTTCTTGGGTTAGCATGAGTGTTACAGTTCCGTAGACTTATCTTGGAGCTAGAGATCCATCGCAGGTTTAACCGTCTATCTGCTAGTTTTTCTCAATTATTTCTATTTCTGTCAGTTGTTTTATTATAAATTATGTAACAGTGGACACCTTATGTATCTAGAATTTCTGTTGTACTCGTTTTTGTGACTATGGTAGTATGTATTTGCTTTCGGAGACTATATACTTCATAGTACCTTTATGAAGTACTATGGCTTTATTTTATTCCGCGACAAGTTACTCTGATTTTTTTATGTCTATGATTTTGTGATATGATTTGTATTTACCCAAATTAAATAATAATCTTATGCTTTGAATGATTCAAGTTGGTTTTATTATTGCCTTGAATGGTTGGAAATGGCTGTTTGTTACAGTTGGTATCAGATCTTTGGTTTTAGGAAAACCTCAGCCTATGGGCCAAAAACTCATTAGAGATAGGATAGAAATATCCTAGAATGAGTGCAAATCAATTTTATAATTGTTCTTGAGAAAGCGTATTTTCAAAGGTATAGATGGGTTTCAAAATGATTTTTAATGATTTTAAAAGTACCTTATTATCTAAAGAAATTGTTTGAAATGAAGTCTTATAAAAAAAATCTTACCTTCATTTCCATCTAGCTTGCTAAAATTCTGTTTAGTAGAGTTTCCTATTTGGATGAGTTAAATCTTTGTCTTTAGTTGTTTTAAAATACATCCTTGATAATTTTCCATATGAGTAGCCATAGGAACACCAGAGGTAGAGGTCGTGGGAAAGCCCCAGTTACACCCGCAGCTCCTCCAGGCTTTCCTCTAGTAGCTCTAACCTATCCTAATCCTCTTATTTCCCTAGCTTGGCTTGCCCCACCCGTTGCTTCGGTTGCTCCACCTCAGCCAACTGCACCAGTTCCATCTCATCCTATTAGATTAACTCAGTTTAGCAAGGAGTACACTCAACTTAGGGAAACAAAGTTTTCTGGTTCAGAGAGCATAATAGAGGCACAGCAGTGGGTGCAAGGACAAGATAGGAAATTTTATGGTGTAGAGATCACGAACGCTCAAAAGTCTTAGCAAAGCAGCTTGGCAGATGTATGAAGTTACTCAGGACTGGTGGGAGTCAATCACTACTCCGATAGATGACACCTGCATTTCTTGGGATTAATTTAGTTATAAATTTTTAGTTAATCTTAGAACTTTAGCCATTTTTTCATCGAAACCTGTTATAATCCTAAATTCTTTGTTTAGAGAGGCTTTTACCACTAAGTGGATGTCCGCGGTGGGGAACTCATAGCTTTACCGTGAGTTCATGATTCTTCATCGGGGTGATATGACATTTTTTGAGTACACAAGAAGATTTAATGAACTCTCGAAATTTGGCCCAAGCTTAATAGATACTCCTTTGAAGAAGAACAAGAAGTTTTTTCTTGGAGCACTCCTAGAGTTTTATGACAATTTGATGAACCACATTGACAAACCCTTTCCCATCCTGATGAATTTTGCTATCCGATTCGAGAATTCTCCTAATATCAAAGGATATAGGATACTCAGACATCTCAAACTCTAGGATCTTTAGTAGGATCAAAGAAGGGGAAGATCAACTTCCACCAACAGAAAAAGAATTGATAGAGTTCACAAGGATTGGATATTCTGCATAGAAGCAGCTAATGAAATATCTCGAATCACTTGGTTTAGATGTAATAATAGGGACATTATGCTAGTCATTGCCCTAATTTAGTCAGTTTAGTCGTTCCGCCTCCATCTCAACTGGTCCGGGCCAACCTTTGTCATATTTGTCTTCAGTCTGGCCATTTCAAGAAGGAACTCCCCTCGTAGCAGAAGGGAAACACTTTAGGAGTGTTTTCTTTGACTTCTTCCACCCCTCCTCTAGTGATGATGCTCAGGGTATGTTTCATAGTGCCTTTACTTTATTTTCTCATCTAGTTCGTGTTTTGTTTAATACTTGTGTATCTCATAGCTTTGTTTCTGTTGACTTATGTGATAAGTTTGAACACCTCTTAAAACCTGAATATTCATAGGAATCTTTATGTGTGTCTAATCCCAATGGCGGCCCAACCAGTCTTTGTTTGATCTGTAAAGGGGTGAAACTCCTTTGTAATAGCAACAATTTATAGGAGATTTATGTGTTCTTGGTTTTGATGCATCCAATGTTTTACTTAGAGGTTTTGGCTTATGAGATATGAGGCCATTATCTCTTGCAAAGCCCAAACATCTACTTTGATTGATAATATTTGGAAATATTTTCACTTCTAGGAAATATTGAGTATCATCAATAAGGATTTGGAAAGTCTATGTTTGGCATGCTGTTTTATTTAGAAAATTGTTATAGAATTCCATGGATTAAGGATGATATTCAACGGATTGAATTATAAAGTTTTACATTATCAAGGAAATATTTAAAGAATATTTAACTTGGTATTTTATTAAAGAAATCTGTAATCCCTTCATCATTGGATAGATGTGAAGAGGATAATTATGACTTAGATGATTAGCAAATCAGGTGAGACTGGTGTAGGGTCGTGTAACGACCCGGCGAATTCACGATCCTGAGTAACCGACATAACTCAATGTCAACTATTCAAGCATCGGAAATATCGGATAGTCCATGAAAGAAATTAGAGGGTGAGAATAGATAAGATAGAAACTTAGAATAGAAGAAGAAGAAGAACATACAACATCAGAGTAAACATGAATCTCACAGCGGAACGAATAAATATATTTCATAACATAACTTTGAAATAAAACAGTATCTGTACACAATACCATTATTAGAGTATAACACTTATAACACAGCGAAAATAACAATCTATATAATCCTAACGCCTCCTGCTCCAGCGGTTCAAGTATTTGTAAATCCCGACTACTTGACTGCCCGTACAAAATTGGGCACCAAAGAGTTTAGGGAAAACAAAACAAAATACACTCTGGGTCAGTCATGTGACTGGTGTGAGTAAACTCAAATCATTTGTTTAACTTTTCAAAAATCCTTTTGAAACAAAGGATAATCGTAAGATCGATCCACACATAAACACGGATGGTTTTTACCTTATGATAACCCAATATATTTTTCTAAAACAATACTTGTCTGATATTATAATAATGTCTAGACCAAGAAAATAGAAATCTAGTAGAGCGCTTTCATCTCACGTTCTACATATATAATATACAATCAAAACCGTGGGCTCTTATTGGATAATGGATTTCCAACTCTGACAAGGTATGGAACCACCTTCCGATTAGTGTACTCTAGAAGCGATACACTGAAGTTCTACAAGAACATCTTGTAACTCGACCACACATGACCGACCATTCATTTCGCTTGAATGTTCCGAATATATTATCACCTTATGGTTGGTATACCAACATAACCGTTCCCGGGAGATACAGTAGCGAAAGAAGTAACAAATATGAATATTCTTTAGATGGTGACAATATACCCAAATTGGGTGCGACCACGTAGCCATGTTGCCTGCCTGATTTCTGTCATTTCTCGGTTGATGAGGCTTGAGGTCATATCGCATTCTTTGTCCGATCATCTTCATTTATTTTGAACGCCACATCGTCTACCCGTCAAATCACAAATTTATTTCCCCAAAAATACCATGGGTATAAGCTAAGAGAAGCAAATTCCTCCGCCACCAACGTAAATACGTATGAAACGATCAACTTACGCGATCAACCAGATATACTCTGTCAGACATTCGTCCATTCAGGTTGTCCTAGGACTGGACAATCTGAAGGAATTATTCTGCAAATCCATTTTAGGCAATTTCAACCTAGGATTTACTGAACATTCCTTGCATAACTATGTCTTCAATTATCTTCATCATATTTGATTCGCAACGCTAATGCCATACGGAGTGGTTTTCAGATAATATATCTGATCCCGGTCTCGCCGTATTGACAACGAAAATGATCAAAATCTTCAATAGTCGGTGATTTAACTATCAAAGGAAAACATGTGTGCAACCAACGATTCTATTTCCAGATGGAAATTCTATCGATCAATCATCAATAAACATTTATTCATTTCCCTATTTCTCGTTTCCATATATTCATCAAATCCTTATTTTCTAATTTTAGAAATATACGTTATTAACTTTGGAAAACGTTTCCATTTCTGATTCACGCATCACTATCTTTTCACATATATCAGTCTCTAACTATAAATTAGTAAGAGAACAACCCCTACGTATTAACTCCGAAGGCCGAAACCAATATCAGATCGATACCCAGAAAGCCATTCAACTCAACTAATTTCCAGTCAGTTCTAATTTCAGTAATTCCATTTAAATTCCTAACTCAAACCCCAAATTCCTTTATAATATTTTATTTGCAAAATATTTACTTAAATCTATTTTTCACATAGAATGCAAATAATATTTCTTCTTTGCAATCAAAACAGTTTGATTTAGTATTTAAAACAATATCCCAAATCCAATTTCTATTTATACTTCTAATTATAGAATTTTTTTATACAAATCTTCTTTTTATTTCTAACACTTAAATCTCAATTGTAATTCCCTTTATATATTTCTATTTATTTTATATAAAACCTTTTATATAATTCTATTTATTTTATATAAATCCTTTTATATAATCCTTAATTATATTTTCCAATATTTGTTTTCCAAATATTACCTTTTATAATATCCTATGTATTTCATATATAAATATTTCATTTTCAATATTCACTTTGAAAATTTCCTTTTTACATTCCAGTATTTCATATGGTATTTAAAATACCAAATAACATGACCAGTGTCATCGTAATCAATCACAGATTATATATCACATCATATATCACAATATATGAAAAACAAACAGTATTATAAATATTGAGGAATCCAGTTGGATCCCTCCAACCTATTTCCCTGCATCACATATATTAAACAGTATAAACAACATCGATTTCACTTCAATGTGAAATATTTTGATAAACAGAATCAATATTTGATTAAAGATTTATATATATATCGTTATCTACAATTTCAACCAATACATCAGCAATTCAACCAAACAATTAACACACATCAATCAATCATCATTTATCGACACTAGATTATATTTATAAAAAAATATAAACTGGTAGAGTTAGTGAGTTTTACTCACATTGGACAGTCATCGTTAAATAACGATTAACTATCTTTGATTCAGACGGACATTCTATTTTGCAATAAATTGTAGCGAGCTCCAATTCACTTCGAACCAGTTCCGTTTTGTAGTGTCCGTCCCTACGATCCTAAGGATCTTGTTTCGCTGAAAACCCATATCGTATGATAAAGTTATTAAATTTCGAAGTTTACATAAATTTAAATTAAATAAAACTTGGACTTTATTCTCAAATGGGCCTTACTCTTCTTTTCTCGAGCCCAACATCCCGCGGGTAAAAACCAACCCGTTAAACCAACTTCCCCAAACACATGAAATTCACGGCAGACTTAAGCATGGCCATTGCCGAGTTTTTATTCCATCCTATCTCCCTTTCCACTACATGATTTCAAAAACCAATTACATCGTCGCTCTTCTCGTTCAAAACCATACCACTCCATCTCCATTTCATCGCACTCGCACCTCATAACTCCATCGCGTCGAACAACTTCGACGAATGTTATGGTGCCCAGATCGACATCAAATTTCACCAATGTTCACCAGAAATTCACATAAGGTCGTACTCTTTCCCAAAATCACAACTAGACTACTCGCTCCTTCAATCGATGCTCGACCATCCCTAAAACTCAAGCCCTAAGCTCACTGTTCCTAATTCGAACTACAGAAAAAATGCGTCGAGTTCTAAAAAAATGATACGAGCTTTAATATCTTCCTTCGGCGGTTACAATATATAAATCCCATGATTTTAGGATTTTTCCTTGAATTGTTATGATTTTTTTGAAGACTCACGAAATTGGTTTTGAGAAAGAATATGACGGCGGGTTTATGTTTGACTCGAGAATGAGTTGAATTAGGTTTAAATAATGGGAACGGTATTTATAGAGATTTTTAAATAATTTTATATTCGAATTTTATATATATTTACAATCAACTGTTGTTTGTATTTGTCCTTTAAAATTCCTGTGATCACATACAACATCCAAAAATCATGAAAATGGACATGCAGCTACAGTTCGACATTATGGACTCAACAAAATTGGTTTCGTCAAATTCCGACTCCATCTGCTCACACAGCATATTTTTAAAGGTCAAATGATCGACTGTTTTTTACATTAAAATCCTGTACGGCCACATACTGATTCCAAAAATCACGAAAACTGAAATCTAATAATAATTTAATATTCCGGATCCAACAAAATTAGTTTCATTGAAAACAGTGGTCGTTTGCAAAACTGGCTATTTATAAAGCTCTAAATAACCCATTTAAATATTAATATATTTAAAAATAATAAAATTAATATAATCGTATATATTCACACTAGAATATCATACAACTGCAATTGGATTTATAACTCGATATTCAAATCCAGGTAGAATCGATATTCAATTTATATTGAAAATCCATTTATAATATAAATAAATCGTTATAAATTATAAAGGAATTCCATAGCGACTTTTCGAAAATTTGATTGGGACATAACTCAAAATCTACACGACGAAATCTCGAATTTTCTCTTCCATTAGAAAAATATACTTCACCAGCTCCGAACATTTCTTGTTTCACAGAAATCTGATTTAAAACAGATTATGTATACTCAATTGAAGTTTGAATCGCCAAATTACGAACTGCAGCGCCATTTCGAGCACGATTTTAATTATAATATAATTATATGTTCTAACGTCGATTAAATAATATATATGATCCAATTCACACTATATTGTGAATTCAGCTATTTTTGATTATTTCGGAATTATAATATATTTTTCTATTATTTATATTAATTAAATATTCAATATTACTTAATTATGACCATTTTAAATTACCAAATCATCTTTTAAATAATTAAATAAATTATTAATTATCCGTTAAAAATACGGGTCGTTACATTCTTCCCCCCTTAAAATAATTTCGTCCTTGAAATTGTTGAGGTAGAAAACAAGCCCTATTAACTAGTAAAAATTTATTTATTTACTTCTTTAATTTCAATTTCAACTGAACAAATAAACTTCAATTAAAAAATTAATTAATTCTTATCAACGAAAATTTTCAAAAATTTCGAAAATTTTCTAAAACTCGAAATTTTCGAAAAATTTCGCCAGCACCTCCTTTGTACTAGTCAATCGGTACAATTACAACTCGCCTCTCTAGGCCTTCTCTAACCCAAAAGAAAATCAAACAGCCAAGCGGCTTGCCAATTCGGCTCGTCAAAATCTCAAACCCATATATAATATAAACTGGTACCTTTTATCGAGCATATCAATATATCCTTTCTATATGTTACCAATTCTGCATATACCAATGTCATCCCAATCATTCGGTTATACCCAAGCCAAATCCTGTTCTTAACTCAGATTCCATTTTTAATTTCAACTCTTAACTTACCAGTCAAATTCCATTTCGGATTATCTCTGATCCAATCTAGTTCGATACTTTCTATCTTAATTCATTTTCCACTTAACTGGTTTCAGTTCAATTTCTATTTCCATTTGCTTTCAATTTCTATTTCTATTTGCTTTTACAAATTCTAATTTAACTTGTTTTTAATTCAAACAGTCTTTTCTGGGAGTTTTAACACTTTACCATATCGAAAATCAAATTTTCCTTTTCAGGATTCAAAACAACTTGCTTTTCTCAAATCAATTCAAAAACAAAATCCTTGGTAGTAATCTGTCACTTACCAACTTGAAAATAAACACTGATGATGCAGCTGTCATCATCAGAATTTATTTTCCATCGATAGAAGTGAGTTCAATACTATATCACTTTTAAAACCATTTCTAAACGCTTCCATTTTGAAATACATTTCAAAATACCATTCACAGTGCTTGTAAAACAATATAAAATCTCCAAATATTTTAAAATTCTCATATATTTAATCCAATTACATTTACAAACACTTTTCATGTTTTTGGAATTTTAATTCCAGTTCTGATTTAAATTCAGATTTAATTCATCTGATTTCATACATTACACTTGTATGAATTCTGATTGGTTATTTATATAACCATTTCACATTTTATAATCTTATTCAATTATAATCACAATCAACACATCCAATATACTATAATATATCGAATATCTATACTTTGATTATATCAAAATATAATTTGGATAAAATTATTTCATTTACCCTCTTTTCAAACCATACTGTGTCGGTTCATCGTATTCAAGTGTTTATAAACCCCTATCGATACAGTGGATCAAACTGATCGACCAGAACTCATAAACAACTCAACCAATAAATCTCCACAATATAAAACCATTTTATATCAAATAACAAATACATTCACTCGTATATATACACACAACTCAATCCAGGGTGTTACTAACCCCATCTCTACTGAGTCACGCTACAGAGCCAAGTTAATCACTTAACCTTCAGCTCTGATACCACTGTAACGACCCGGCAAATTCACGATCCTGAGTAACCGACATAACTCAATGTCGACTATTCAAGCATCGGAAATACCGGATAGTCCATGGAAGAAATTAGAGGGTGAGAATAGATAAGCTAGAAACTTAGAATAGAAGAAGAAGAAGAACATACAACATCAGAGCAAACACGAATCTCACAGCGGAACGAATAAATATATTTCATAATATAACTTTGAAATAATACAGTATCTTTATACAATACCATTATTAGAGTATAACACTTACAACATAGCGGAACTAACAATCTATATAATCCTGAAGCCTCTTGCTCCAGCACTTCTAGTATCTGTAAATCCCGACTACTTGATTGTTCGTACAAAATTGGGCACCCAAGAGTTTAGGGAAAACAAAACAAAATAAACTCTGGGTCAGTCATGTGACTGGTGTGAGTAAACTCAAATCATTTGTTTAACTTTTCAAAAATCCTTTTAAAACAAAGGATAATCGTAAGACTGATCCACACATAAACACGGATGGTTTTTACCTTATGATCACCCAAAATATTTTTCTAAAACAATACTTGTCTGATATTATAATAATGTCTAGACCAAGTAAATAGAAATATAGTAGAACGCTTTCATCTCACGTTCTACATATATAATATACAATCAAAACCGCGGGCTCTTATTGGGTAATAGATTTCTAACTCTGACAAGGCATGGAACCACCTTCCGATCAGTGTACTCTAGAGGAGATACACTGAAGTTCAACAAGAACATCTTGTAACTCGGCCATACATGAGCGACCATTCATTTCGCTTGAATGTTCCGAATATATTATCACCTTATGGTTGGTATACCAACATAACCGTTCCCGGGAGATGCAGAAGTGAAAGAAGTAACAAATATGAATATTCTCTAGATGGTGACAATATACCCTAATTGGGTGCGACCCACTTAGCCATGTTGCCTGCCCGATTTCTGTCATTTCTCGGTTGATGAGGCTTGAGGTCATATCGTATTCTTTAACCGATCATCTTCATTTACTTTGAATGCCACATCGTCATACCCATCGAATCACAAATTGATTTCCCCAAAAAATACCACGGGTATAAGCTAAGAGAAACGAATTCCTCCGCCACCAACGTAAATACATTTGAAACGATCAACTTACGTGATCTACCAGATATACTCTGTCAGACATTCGTCCATTCAGGTTGTCCTAGGACTGGACAACCCGAAGGAATTATTCTGTAAATCCATTTTAGGCAATTTCTACCTAGGATTTACTGAACAGCCCTTGCATAACTCCGTCTTCAATTATCTTCATCATATTTGATTCGCAACGCTAATGCCGTACGGAGTGGTTTTCAGATAATATATCTGATCCCGGTCTCTCCGTATTGACAACGGAAATGGTCAAAATCTTCGATATCGGTGATTTAACTATCAAAGGAAAACATGTGTGCAACCAACGATATTATTTCCAGATGGAAATTCTATCGATCAATCATCAATCAACATTTATTCATTTCACCATTTCTCGTTTCCATATATTCATCAAATCCTTATTATCTAATTTTAGAAATATACATTATTAACTTTGGAAAATGTTTCCATTTCTGATTCACGCATCACTATCTTTTCACATATATCAGTCTCTAACTGAAAACTAGTAAGAGAACAACCCCCTACGTATTAACCCCGAAGGCCGAAACCAACATCAGATCGATACCCAGAAAGCCATTCAACTCAACTAATTTCCAGTCAGTTCTAATTTCAGTAATTCCATTTAAATTCCTAACTCAAACCCCAAATTCCTTTATAATATTTTATTTGCAAAATATTTACTTAAATCTATTTTTCACATAGAATGCAAATAATATTTCTTCTTTGCAATCAAAACAGTTTGATTTAGTATTTAAAACAATATCCCAAATCCAATTTCTATTTATACTTCTAATTATAGAATTTTTTTATACAAATCTTCTTTTTATTTCTAACACTTAAATCTCAATTGTAATTCCCTTTATATATTTCTATTTATTTTATATAAAACCTTTTATATAATTCTATTTATTTTATATAAATCCTTTTATATAATTCTTATTTATATTTTCCAATATTTGTTTTCCAAATATTACCTTTTATAATACCCTATTTATTTCATATATAAATATTTCATTTTCAATATTCACTTTGAAAATTTCCTTTTTACATTCCAGTATTTCATATGGTATTTAAAATACCAAATAACATGACCACTGTCATCATAATCAATCACAGATTATATATCATATCATATATCACAATATATGAAAAACAAAGAGTATTATAAATATTGAGGAATCCAGTTGGATCCCTCCAACCTGTTTCCTGCATCACAGATGTTAAAAAGTATAAACAACATCAATTTCACTTCAATGTGAAATATTCTGATAAACAGAATCAATATTTTATTAATGATATATATATATATATCATTATCTATAATTTCAACCAATACATCAACAATTCAACCAAACAATTATCACATAACAATCAATCATCATTCATCAACACTAGATTATATTTATATAAAAAATATAAACTGGCAGAGTTAATGAGTTTTACTCACATTGGACAGTCATCGTTAAATAACAATTAACTATCTTTGATTCAGACGGACATTCTATTTTGCAATAAATTGTAGCGAACTCCAATTCACTTCGAACCAGTTCCATTTTGTAGTGTCCGTCCCTACGATCCCAACGGATCTTGTTTCGTCGAAAACCCATATCATATGATAAAGTTATTAAATTTCGAAGTTTACATAAATTTAAATTAAATAAAAACTTGGACTTTATTCTCAAATGGGCCTTACTCTTCTTTTCTCGAGCCCAACATCCCGCGGGTAAAAACCAACCCGTTATCCATCTTCCCCAAACACATGAAATTCGCGGCAGACTTCATCATGGCCATTGCCGAGTTTTTATTCCATCCTATCTCCCTTTCCACTACATGATTTCAAAAACCAATTACATTGTTGCTCTCCTCGTTCAAAACCGTACCACTCCATTTCATCGCACCTCACAACTCCATCGCGTCGAACAACTTCGACGACTGTTACGGTGCCCAGATCGACATCAAATTTCACCAATGTTCACCAGAAATTCACATAAGGTCATACTCTTCCCCAAAATCACAACTAGACTACTCGCTCCTTCAATCGATGCTCGACCATCCCCAAAACTCAAGCCCTAAGCTCACTGTTCCTAATTCGAACTACAGAAAAAATGCGTCGAGTTCTAAAAAAATGATACAAGCTTGAATCTCTTCCTTCAGCGGTTACAATATATAAATCCCATGATTTTAGGATTTTTCCTTGAATTGTGATGATTTTTTTGAAGACTCACAAAATTGGTTTTGAGAAAGAATATGATGGCGAGTTTATGTTTGACCCGAGAATGAGTTGAATTAGGTTTAGACAATGTGAAGGGTATTTATAGAGATTTTTAAATAATTTTATATTCGAATTTTATATTTATTTATAATCAACTGTTGTTTGTATTTGTCCTTTAAAATTCCTGTGAATACATATCCAAAAATCATGAAAATGGACATGCAGCTACAGTTCGACATTACGGACTCAACGAAACTGGTTTGGTCAAATTTCGACTCCGTTTCCTCACACAGCGTATTTTTTAAGGTCAAATTATCGTCTGTTTTTCACATTAAAATCATGTACGGCCACATACTGGTTTCAAAAATCGCAAAAACTGAAATCTAACAATAATTTAATATTCCGGATCCAACAAAATTAGTTTCGTCCAAAACGGAGGTCGTTTGCAAAACTGGCTATTTTTAAAGCTCTAAATAACCCATTTAAATATTAATATATTTAAAAATAATAAAATTAATATTATCGTATATATTCACACTAGAATATCATACAGCTCCAATTGGATTTATAACTCGATATTTGAATCCCGGTTGAATCGATATTCAGTTTATATTGAAAATCCATTTATAATATAAATAAATCATTATAAATTATAAAGGAATTCCATAGCGACTTTTCGAAAATTTGATTTGGACATAACTTAAAATCTACACGACGAAATCTCGATTTTTCTCTTTCATTAGAAAAATATACTTTACCAGCTCCGAACGTTTCTTGTTTCATAAAAATCCGAGTTAAAACGGATTATGTATACTCAATTGAAGTTTGAATCGACAAATTACGAACTGCAGTGTCATGTCGAGCTCGATTTTAATTATAATATAATTATACGTTCTAACGTCGATTAAATAATATATTCGTTATTCTAATTCAATTCCAGTCATTATTCTACCTTATATATATGATCCAATTCACACTATATTATGAATTCAGCTATTTTTGATTATTCGGAATTATAATATATTTTTCTATTATTTATATTAATTAAACATTCAATATTATTTAATTTTGATCATTTTAAATCACCAAACCGTCTTTTAAATAATTAAATAAATTATTAATTATCCGTTAAAAATATGGGTTGTTACAGGTCACATCTTGTACTTCATTTATCGCCTCCAACAGAAATTGTTCAACATTGCAATATAGTAAAGTTAAGGTAAAACTAGAAGCATGATATGTACAGAATATAAGCTAGATGATTTTGGTATATCTGATAAGCCCAAGCCAGCAATATAGGCTTTGGTCAACCTAATAAAGCTATGTACTAAAGACGGACAGTTGGGATTACCCGTGAGATAGTCAAAAGTACCCATAAGAGATAGATAGTCTGGATAGTCATTGAAACTTGCATGGATACGATTGTTTGTGAATAATTATCAATTATCATGTTCAATAACTATTGTGATTGTATGCGCAGCATATAGTTTGTTTGATTTGATTCAACGAAGAATACTAGCGAGGGGAATCTCATTCTGCTCATCAGGAACATGTTCTCACTAGATATTCGTTTATTGATATGACATATTATCATATACACCAGAATATTTGCCTTGCTCGACGTCTTTGTTTTTTACCTCTAATTTTTGAATACTCCATTAAATACGATTTCAGGTTTTCAGGTCGTCTAGCGAATAATGCTTACAAAAACGTGCAATAGGCATCGTTAGTTATTTAGGAGTATTTTGGAGTCTACTGTGTTTCGCTAGGAATGTTGTATTAATTGTTGTTATAACTGGCACTCCAATCAATCAAGGGAGCATCTTTATATGTTGCTCTTGAAGTATTTATGTATTTATATTTTATTTGAACCAAACAAAACGATTATGAGAATACGTATGTAAAGAATATGAAATGAGAAATGTATTTGGAAATTGTGTTCAAATGTTGTTTCATATTCATGTGTTATTGGCACTGATATCATCATTAATATATCAACATTGAACTATTATAAATCAATATTATATATGACTGTAGCATTTGTAGCGCTTAGCTCTGGACCTCGAAATGAGAGATGTTGCAGTACATAATAGACCCACGAACATTAGCGTAGCACAAAGACTACACAACATCACTACCCAATGCAGGGCAAGGGTGTGTGTCCTTCAACAAAGAAAAGCAAGATACGAAGGTCCTTAAAAGAATGCAGCCCCAACTAGAAGAGAAGGACTACACCTCATTGTAGTCTTGTTCACAGGAAAGTGCACTCCATAGGCCTATTGAATATCATAACAACATTGAGCCTATTCCAACCCTAGTTCCAGTTCAATTTCAACCTTCTTGCCGACATCATAAATTCAACAGCTTAAGTTATTGGTTTCCCACTCAAGGCAGCGTAACGAATTCATGCACGTTGATTAACGAAGTGGGTGATAGACACATGGCATGATCCACTTTAGATGACAGAAGAACAATGTTGACAACCCATATTCTTTTCTGCACCATATGTAGAAAAGAAACTGTAGCACAAAGAAACTGTCATCATTGATTTTGAAATAGCAAATTGGTTTCCTAGTCCTTTTAGATATTTTCCCTTTAATAGTAAACATTAGTAGTGAGGCTGTATAACTGCTCCTTTTCAACATTACTTAATTGTGATAATTCATAATCACAAAACCATATTGCATCATGGTTACTTCATAAAAAAATAACAAGTTGTTGTTGAGATGAAAAATGGCATTAACATTGCTTATTAAGTTGAATTTTCATTTCTGAAATTTATTTTGGAAAAACAAACTAATGTTCGTAATCCAATACAAAAAGCTCAACTGACAAGCGGGGTGCCTTTTTAGATTTAGATTCTAAAAGTCATGATTTTGAACTTTGAAGCATCAAAATAAGTGTTCTGGTTTAATAAAGTACAACTCTTGTTCTAAGACAAAGATTTTTTTACAATTCAACCCGATTTTTACATTTTATTTCAAATTTAGACCACTTTTGCAAAATATTACATACATCTGGCCACGATAAATTTATACAGAACGCTCCTCTCCTTTTCCATCTCATTCTTCACTCTCAAAAAAACAAACCCAAAAAACCTAAAAAACCCAATCCGAGCTTAAATCATCAAGTTTCAATTTTCAATTAAAAAATGGCAAGCTCTTCTATAAAAGAACAAGATACAGGTATTAATTCCTATCATTTTACCTAGTTTGTTCAAAAATTAGGTTTTTATTAATTTTTGGGGATTGCTAGTCATTGTTGATTTGTAGTTGTTTATTCTTAGTTGATTACATGAGAGTTTTGTTGAGGTTGGGAACATTAGTCATTGGTTTTGGCTAATTTTTGTTGTGGTTGAAAACGTAAGTTAATGATATGTAATGTGTGCTCAGAAATGTCATTTTGGGTTTGTAATTGATCTTGAAGATGAGTACGTAATTTTTATTCGCTAATTTTAGATTTGGAAATGTCATTTTGGGTTTGGAATATTTTTTGGTGTTGTTGAACATATATTCGAACAATGTTGATTTATGTAGATTAACATATATGCTTCGGGTTGAATTATAAAGTGAAATAAGTTTTTGTGTAGAATTAATGATTGCTAGTTGTGTATTTGTTATGAAAATGCATAATGTTGAATTTGTTATCGTTGAATATTTGTAGAGTATGCAGAGATGTTACCCAGACCTAAAGACGGGAGTGTCTTATATATGCAGCCGCATCATCGATGAAGCAATGTGGATTTGATGGGGTAATCAAATTTCTATTATGAATACAAATAAGAATATATGTGTATAATACGCAGTTGAAAATCAATTTTGTTATTTGGTGGCAGAGCAAAACTCCTGTTACTACCATCGATCACTCATCTTCCTTAAAATTGGTCAATTCTACTCATCTAGGCATGCTAGCGCTAGTAGAACGAGCTGGCTTTCTATTGATACATCGGCTTCGGCTCAAGTACATCCAACTAGACTACTGTCTTATCACTGCTTTGCTTGATCAATGGAGGCTAGAGACGTCGTCATTTCACCTTAGATGCGGTGAAATGGCCATTACATTGACCGATGTGGCAATATTACTAGGCATACCCATCGATGGACATCTATTAAGATATCTTGAAACCGTTGATCACGCAGAGATGTGCAAAGATTGTTAGGCTTATGACCTCCTGGTGATCAGTGGTGGGGGAACGAGATGATAAATACCAGGTGGTATAGGGCGCAGCTAGCGGGGGAAATTCCCTCAAATGCTTCTCGGATGCAGATAGAGCAGTATGCCTGTGCTATTATATTGCACATTATCACGCCTCATTTGGTATGTGACCATTCTAAGTCACGTGTATAGCTGGGTGGCTACATTTTCTAGAGAACTTCGATGTATGCCTTCAGTACTCATAGAGCAGCGCCGTGCTAGCATACACATATACCGAGCTGACACATTTTTCTTTACAGCAGGGTGAGTCCATTGGAGGCCTTCTGACTTTAGTGCAGGTATTATAACCATAAGTTAATCATTTTCACGAATATTATTTGTTGTTACATTTCCTGTTTTAATATATGTATACTTGTATGTAGATTTGGTTTTGGGCATATCTCCCGGTCGAGAGAATAGCTATGAAGTGCTCAAATGTTGATATATCTTTGCCTTTTTCTGGCAGGTTATTTTACAAGAATATTAAATTGCAATTATTTCTTTTGAATATGCAGTAATTAATACTAAATATAAGTAACATGTGGGTTGGCTTGAAGAGCATGTTGTTGTTGCCTAGACATAATGTTAAGTTCTATCGTAACGGGTTTGGTATGCTCGATTACGATATTGTCTCATGGACCCTTTACACCGAAGCATTTCCTCATCTACTGCACTTATGTGTTGCATCTATCCAGCTTTAGACAACACATGTTCCGTTAATTTGTTTTGGGGATGTAGCGTTTTATGTTCCGGATAGAGTTATGAGACAGTTTGGCCTTATGTAGCATATTCCAGAGCAAGCTCTGCACTACAAGATCAAGCTCATGGATGAAGACGCCAATCAAATGGCAATTGATACAATGAACCAGCGGTATGCATTTGTTCAACAACAAAGAGATGTAACGGTCTCGGATTTGGAGTACTACACATGGTAGTGGAACATCGCTCGCCACTATATTTTATTGCTATAGACCCTCCTTTAGATGTTCCTCAGGGAATAGAACCGTACATCCCTAGAGCACCGCTTGAGAGGAATGCGGTATGTAACTTTTTTTTGAAAATCAAACTGTATATAACATACATTCTCATAAATTTGTTTTACAGTCCGACGGAATTTATCATGCGGTTGATTTGGTTGATGAGCTATCGGAGGAGGTATCGTAGCCTTCAAAAGCTAGCATACTCCAGTCGATATTAGGGAAGAACAGCTTGTTAAACTGCCACCACCTCAACTTCCTGCCGCTATTCTTCAAGACACTAGACGTCTTCGTAAATATACCCGTACGGCTAAGAAGGCTCCAGCTTCATCTTCTCAACCATCACAAACGGAGTACGAACATGGTCCTTCCCAGCCAAGCAAATCACAGGACCCGGATGAGCCAACTTAAAGGTCTCAAAAGAAAACTACAGCACCTCTTAAGAAAACTACAACTCCTAGAGAGATTAAAAATCTTCAATAGGATTGCTAGCGGTAAACAGTATAAATGTATGTTTTGTTTAACTTGAATTGTTCTGATTTGGTGTATATGTTCAACGTTGAATTGTTCTAATTTGGTGGTTGTTTTGTATGTTTAAACGTTGAATAGTTGGTATGTTTTATGTTATGGATGGATTGTTGGTTTGTTGAATCGTTGGCTTGTTAGTATTTTGAATGATTGGTATGTTGAATGGTTAGTATGTTGCATTGTATTAAATGGTCGGTATGTTGCGAAATTGCTCTTTTAAAGTGCCTGGGGTGCAATTTCGGATTGCGCCAGTTGGCAAACTACTCTCTGTAATTAGCTTGGGGCACAATTCAAAATTTCTCCCCTTTCTCGCAGCTATAAAAGAAACCCTGCTTCCCTCTTCTCCCACTTACTTTTTTACCTTCCTACTTTACCAAAGCTTTTCCCCAAAAAGAAAAAACACAATACCCCATTTTCACTTCCACTCAAAAATTTATAGTATAAGTTCTAGTAATTGCGCTATTTAGCTAGATTTACATCAAAATCAAAGGTAATTTTATCTTACTTAACAAGTTTTCTTTTTTTTCATACATCGAATGTTATACAATTTTTTGCCAAATTTTCCCCTAAATTTTATTTCATCGTTAGTTAGAATGAATCAATGGGAAATTGATGGTGAGACTTTAATGAAGTTTTGGGATAATTTAGATTTTGGATCGCATGATAACATGACGGATGTTGATCCGGTATCACAAGCCCAAGTATCACCTAATCGTCGTCGACCGGGGAAAGAAATTTGCTCCGAAACTGAAATGTCTGAATTGTTCGAACAACCAAATCATTTTCTCCGTAGCAAGCAGATGTATTTCGCCGTGGTGGATGGAGGTAAATGGGTTAGTCATGGTCAAGCACTAGCTATCGGGGAACCTGTACCAAAAAAGCCTTGTTATTGTGGCAGAGTATGCGACGTGATTATGGCAAAAAATAGAAGCGTTAATACAGGTTGTAAGATCAACAAATATACTAATTATAATTTGAACAAATGTTATCCGAATTCATTCCGCTGTTGTAACCATAGCGAGTTTATTCATCCTCCTATTTGTCAAAGGGGACATGAGTATACATTGGAGATGCAGGACGAAAATGAACGATTAAAACAAGAGATAGCAGGAAAAAAAATGTTTGGAGAAGGAAATTTTACGTTTGAAACTACCCAATTCAGACTTAGAGTCGAAGCTCCCAAGATATCCCAATGCGTAGTCTGGACCTGTAGTTTGTAACATTGTATCCCAACCACTGTATTCAGTTTGAAAACGTAGCATGTAACAATGTACCAGTCATTGTATTAGATTTGAAAATGTAGTTTGTAACAATGTATCTAGTGCACGAATGTACGAATGAAAGTGATAAATGAATGCTCGTTGCAAATTATCATCAATGTACGAATGAAAGTTATTCTTCTACAAGCAATATTAATAATAATCGTTCAAACATGAACAACAATATTAAAAACTAATTTACTGAATTACAACGACTCCTTTTATGATCTACCACTTCGCATTTACTGCATCTATTTGATTTAGGAGCATGCATTTTATCCATCATCCCTTTAATTCTTGTTGATCTAGGTCTCCCAGGGGCTCTACGCACTGTTGGCGGCAGGACAACACGTCGCACGAACGCACTCCAGTAATGTTTATCTGGAATAGGATGAAACTCTGGTTTGTAAGCTACCAAGTAATTCTGGACCAAATACCACTCAGAAGCGAAGTCATGATGAAATCTGTTAGTACCATTGGCTACATTTGAACAAGCACCATTACATGTTCACATGGAAGTTGTTGCAGTAAAGGGATATTGCATGTACAAGAACATGTGTTTGCATCAATTTTTACCTTATACTCATTGCCAAAATAGTGAATCATTGCCCACTCATTTCCACTAAATTGGACAATCCGTCAACCTTTTTACTTTAAATCCAGCATCTTGAAAATTGACTTTTAAATGTCTTGCACAGAATCTATGCTTGTGAGGGGATCTCCAATGACTCTCTAACACTGTCGGTATTTCTTCCATTCTATCAGAAATGAAAGTAATATGTCGATTGTTAACACTGTGAATGAATCTTCGCATACAAGCAAAAAACCAACCCCAACTATCGCATGATTCAGACTCAACAATCGCATAAGCCAAAGGGTATAGTTGATCATTAACACCTACTGCAGCTGCAACTAGTAAGGTACCTTTATATTTACCGTGTAAATATATATATCGTTGATGCAAAGCAAAGGTCAATAATATACAAATCCTTCGATGCAAGGTCCAAATGCCCAAAATGCTCTTTCAAATACACCACACTCATTAGTATTTACATGCCCAACACTATTCGAATTAGTTTTGGCCATTTCATCAAAATATTATCATAGGGTGGAGTATGACTCCGCCCAATCACCATATATATATTCAATTGCTTTACTTAACGCCCTCCATGCTTTCATATAACCAATTTTTATAAATAGTTATTCCTTCATTAAGAGGTGCATTGTCCCAACAGCAATGCTAAAATCCTCTTTCACAAAAGGCATGATCTTCGAAACCAAAAACGTGGGCGTTGTTTGCTTGTGATTGGAGTTAACTGTTGGATTTACGCAACTATGTTCAACTGGATATTTTTTAATAACCCACCAACCTGTTTATGATTTTTTGGAATCTATGGCAAGTATACTCCAGGAGCAGTTGGGATCGATGTTGCAAATAGCAGTGTATTTCTTTTTATTTCACCAGATCGTCTTAAACGAAACTGCATGTAAAATTGGCTATTCACTTAGTTGTTGAACGAATTTACTTTTCCTCCCGAAAATCATACCGACTTTGAAACCATTTTGAACACAGGACGATGAGAAATTTTCATTATTGAATTGCAAATTAGCAATAATAGATCTAGCCAACGTTTGTGCAATGCACAAATCATCATCTAACGGTATCTCCATATCTGGCTCTGTATCATATCTATCTTCGGGAGCATTGTCTTCACCCCGAAAATCATAATTTAAAGGAGCATTGTTTACTTGTATTACATCGACCTACGTCGTATCATTTTTGGGAATACTAACAAAGGTCATGCTATCAAGTGAAGGAACGTGATTTAATTCTCCAATGTCAGGTTCTTCTATATCTATATCGACGTCGGATTGATTTGGTTCCATGTTCGATTCTGTTTCGGTAGCATGTATCGGGTAAATGCAGTAAGCAAGTGGAAAATTTTGAATAAACCTTTATATGCAACATAGTTCTATATCAATAATGGACGTAACTTACTGTTGGCAATTCAAAGGGCATTGGCTGCATGGAAAAAGACCGAAAACCTGCTGACGGTCCAGCGGTATTTTGCGTCGGGAAGTAATGCAGAACACAACCGAAAAATACAAATGTTTTTACTATTAAACACAAAACAATAGTCATATTGTTCAATTGGAGAAGTTTGAATTTCGGGTTACCCTGGACTAATATTTGCGATGGTTTCCTGCGTCCGATATAGATAGACAGGTTGTGATGCTTGTTGAAAATTCATAAACGAAGTATACCCAATAAATATTTGTTGTTGCCCATAATTGGGTATGTTTATAGGAGGATATGGATGGTTGGCTGAGGAGCCGCTAGGGCAAGAGTTACATGGTGTTCTGGCAGCAATCTTCTTTCTTTCAAAACAACTAATTCTATAGATTTTGACACGGTAGAAAACATTAGTTGAACGTCATCATCATCTACAATTTTTATTGCCTTAGATCTGGAATCGGTTGGCCAATTGCAAAATAATTCATTGTCAAACTCCCCCGATTTAATCCTAGTAGCTTTATAGACAGTCTCTTACACTTATAAGAAGTTTGACCCTTTTAAAACTTTTGCCGGTTTACTAGATCCACAGTTACATATTCCACATTTATGTTCATTAATAACAAAATCTCCATCATAATAACATATAGTAGCAATATAATTTGAAGTCATTCTATGTTGAACACAAAATAAAAAGTACTTAGATTGCGAAATATAAAACTAAACTAAAATAAAATAAAAGACATACCTTTGATAACCTAACACAAGCTAAATCCGTTAGTCTACAAATAGATCTGCAAAAATGATTCTTGTTTCAATGAATAACAATGTTGCATGTGAAAATATTTTATTTTCGGTTATGGTTTCGGTTCTTTTTTTTTTTTTTATAGAGTTGAAGAATGAGAAAAAGAAAGTGGAAAGCATGCAGCTGTATAAAGCTCCAGGGCGCAATATGGGATCGCGCCCTACTGGCGCAAAGCTTCATGGTTCTTTTTTTATTTAAACTGAACTGGCGCAATCTAGGATTGCGCCAGTGTACCGACGTAATCCGAGATTGCATCAGTTCATTCTGACCTACTTAGCGCTGAGTTGGCCAGAAGTAAGCTATGAATATAATATTTCACAAAAGTGGGCTAAATTTGAAATAAAATGTAAAAATCGGGCTAAATTGAATAAAAAAATCCTCATAAAAATATTCAAGCGTGATGTTAATGGAATTATAGGCTTTTTATATAAATATAATTGTGAAAATTAGGGAGGCATCCCTATTATAGTTTCATATTGTGAATCCGGTCTCTGTCAAAGTTTCATTGTAAATCTGGTCCCTATTTTCTAGAAACAAAAATTAATGCTGATATGTCAGCAACTTTCACTGGTAAAGTTTTATTGTAAATCCAATCCTTATTTTCCAGAAACAAATGAAAAATTATTGCTGAAATGTTAGCAACTTTTATACAATGTACAGAAAAATGAAAAATTATTGTCGAAATGTCAGCAAATTTTGTAAATAATTGCTGATATATCAGCAACTTTTATATCGTGTACAGAAAAGTTGATAATATGTCAGCAACTTTTATGAAATGTTGCTGATATGTCTGCAACAATCGTGGATAAAAAAAAGACCTAATTTACACTGAAATTCAATGAATGACTTTTTGTGTATTTTAAACCGTAATAAGGACTTGTGCCAAAAGTATCCAATATAATTACCTGTGTTATTTATACTCAAAGGTTTTCTAATAAAATTAATGACATTATAGTGTAAATGAGTATTCCCTACAAACGAAAGCTAATAAATTGTCTTTAGTTGCAGACTGAAAAACACAGATATGCTCAACCAGGGAGCATACGTTCTATAAATTACATGATATTCTCACAGGAAAAGCTTATCAAAAAATATGAGTTTGTTTTTCTTTTTCAGCATCAAGAAAACTAAAGAGAAATGAACAATCGAAAATTTCAACTTAAAGATATCAAAAAAAGAATTTATCAAAAAAATACACCTTTCATATAGGCATGATAAAATGAAATTTGTTTGAGCTAACGAGTAATTTCATGAAAACAAGAAATAAATATTTATTTGCACAAAAATTTACTATAATTTTCAATAGATTTTTCGTTGGAGAATGTTGAAACTAAAACCGAACTTGATTTAGAAAATATTAGGTAGAGTTTTCAAAAGTAAGACGACTCCATACATCATTCAATTGAAAAATATTGTAGAATTTTTCATTCTACACAAAACTATGAAAGAATTTAAATTTGTATGGAATGATAAAAGATTCTATTGTTTCATGTGAAATGATAAAATAAATCATCAGTATTAGCGTACATAATCAAGTAATTTATCTTTTTTAATTAAACCGATTGTGTTGTCCTCGCTTATTGGTATTATTTGCATAAAATAACAAATAAATTTATCTCTTTCCACAAAATGATAAATTACCAGTATGTATAGTATAAAATGATAGATTGTAATATTGTATGTATAAAAAGTGTGTTCCTTGGTCAAATGAGAAAGGATTTGGAATGAGCTTTCAAAAGGAGCATGAAAACAGATTGTTTAACAAAGGATAGATGTGTTCTTCTGCTGCAAAATGAACATTTAAAAGACGTATTTAAACTGCTTTGTCATGTATATATTTTTATCATTCTGTATGGTTCAATTATTTTTAAATAACATATAGTCGAATTATTTTTCATTATTCATAAATAAATCATGAGATGTTATAAAGAGTACATTGCCCATTCGAATTATAAATACAACTAGAATATGGCCCGTGCTTCGCATACGAGCCATTGTTTCCATCATTGATGTTAGATATGATAGATACACGTGGTTCGAGCTCGATTAGAAGTAAGTCTACCGTCATCAGTTCTGAAGGTATGACTTGCCCAATTAATAATTTCCCGAAATTCACATTTTATTTATGCTTACACACATCAACTTTGGAATTTAATCTATGTATTTATGGCAACGAATATGAAATGCTGGAATTTAACTATTAGTTACTAACTTGTTTGGAAGCTACATATCAATTTGTATGTAAAGTAGGTACATGACCACAAATTCAAAATGCAGATACATGCCCACAAATTCAAAATGCATTGCCAAATGCATCGATACAAATACAATTATGTGTATAAAGTTACAACTGGATCATTCATGTATTCCTACTTTAAAAAAAAAATTAGTTTACATTAGCCACTATAGAGTTAAAAACATGACTAATAAAAACATTAAAATGAAATGAAAATGTACAAAGGCATCCAATCAATTTACTCCTGTTATATTAGTTTATTTATTGATAAAATATTCTTTCTCAACATCTAGTCACTCTATTCCTAAGTTTTCTTTTAGAATTGCAGATTTTTGCTCATGCATCAATTTTCGAGCACTGATAGTCTGAACCCACATTCCCTTGGGTCTCTGGAGCCGACCAATCAAAGAGCCAGGTTTTGTCCATTTTACAATAAAATACATATTAAAATTTGTATATAAACAAAATGGTATCATTCAATGGAAAATATAACAGAAAGGGTTACTGCAATTTCAAAAATTGTTCATTTTTTATGCTCCTTATATATCATCTTTGTCAGATCTCCAATATATAATACGTTTCCTATTTTTACATGTGTAAAATAGAATTAAATACCACTAATACATTGGATGGTCCGCGTGGCACATACATGTAAATGTAAGGAAGAGAAAAGCTAAGGTCACTCGCGCAGCAGGCGAGTGTTACCATACTTGCTCAATGTTTGGCTAGATAATCAAAGGTGGGACCCACTTTAATTCAAGTAATAAATAAAAAAATGGTGGAAAATTGTGCCCACCCAATCAAGTGAGCGAGTGCAGTATCACTCGCCTGATGCGCGAGTGGTATTAGCCTTTCTCGTGTAAGGAAATACTTACTCAATTAACCAAATTTATCGATAAATGTGCAACTGATTGTAATCTTATTTTTAAAAAATTGTCAGTCGACAGCTAATTTAATTTGGTCAACATTTTCATAAATGTCAAATCAATAGAGAGGGTTGCACAATTTCAGTTGCTTAAACTACTAAATAAAATACCATGCAGCAAGAGGTTGATGTATGTAAACGTATGTATGTATATTTTAACATATGCATATGTCTATTTAAGTGTATATAGGTAGATTAAAAGTAATTAATAAAAGGATACGTTGATTAAAATCCTCAAGTTATGACAAAATTAAGTAATATATATTTTATGATGAATGTTATTAACTACTTTTTTTAAAAATATATGTTGCATATATACACGTGCATACTCATGTGAATCATGTACGAAGATGAAGATAACAAACCAAAATTTATATGGTCATCAGTTACAACTTCAATTGCTGAAATCAATAGGTAATCTAACAAACACCTTTTGTGCAGTTTTTTAGCAAAGCCTATTAATTCTATTTATTACACAAAAATAAAGCATGAACTTATGTTCTAAAAGAAACCAGATAAAAATATTCAAAAATATAGTCATAAAAGCATGAAGATAGAAAGATAAGATGGAGAAACATACTCGTTCCAATATCTCTCGCAGCCTAAAATTGAACGGCATTCCTCCTCTACCATGGAGATCGGGAACCTGGATATGACATCTGTAATATGTAGAACCGATTTAACAAAATGTATGATGATCTTTATAGGGTTTAGAAATTTATGGTAGTTCAAAATCAACCACCGGCGGTCGAAATTGGAACCAGAAAGAATATAGCAATTTTTGACTTATAATAGCATATCTAATACTCAATTAATCTTTCTTGCATATCATGGGAAATTACATGACTTATTTTACTTTGTCATGCATCTTGGGAATTATATCGTTTGAGGTAAGAAATATCATGGGCAAATTTTATTCAAGCCCACATAATTTCTTAGTAGCACCCCGTTTTTATGAAAAAATTCAAGGACGAAACTACCCTTTTCAATTATAATTTTTTTTTTTTTAATCTTCAGCCTACCTTGTAGGGGCTCTACGTGGTTTAGGAGCACTGTGTGGTACACTACAAAGCCACGTAGGGCGCCTACGTGGTTTTGTAACATACCACGTAGTGATCCTACGTGGTTTCCTTACAAACCACGTAGAGCTCGTACGAGAGAGCGTATTTTCGGTTTTTTTAAAATTTCATGAGGGGATACTAAGAAATTAATTGGGTTCGAATAGAATTTGCCAATATCATGTATAGTCAGAAAAAATCATTTAGACAGACACTTCCAAAAAGAAGTCTTGGCCAGGCTAATGCATGTCTGTGCAATATATTATACCTATTTGAGTTTACCAATACTATAAACCAACTGCATTCACATATTTTAGCATGCCATAACGTCCGCTAAAGTAGCATGTTAAATACATTGAAATATACTTTTACGGGGATGTCATGCAACCTATGTTCCGGATAAGTATAAAATCTGCGTATGTGATCAAAAATTCTGGTCTAAAACACTTATCATTGTAGCATAGCATGGTACATTATACCACGTTGAAAGTGAAATGATAAACAGTCCTTTAAAGTAAATTGTATATGAATATATATGCTACTGTACGGCAAAGCTTGTGAATACAATAACCAATTTGAACAACAGGACATGGTGGAAAGATTTAGTGGGAAATTGTAGGTAGGAGAAAACAAACCTGATGACAAAATCAAGTCGAGTGTATGTGAGTTTACAGCGGTCGGAAAGTTGATAAATCTGGAAGGCAGGAGGGCCGTAGCCCCGAAACTTGATAAATCTGGGAGGGTAAGTTGCCACGTTAAAATTCTGGGTTTTCGGGTTTGTAGTTTAAGTAATAGATTGGATATGAACATGTTACCGTGTAATAAAGGTTCCGACTACGCTATAACCAATTCGAACAGCAAAAAATGGTGCAAAAATAATAGCGGCAAATTGAAATTGGGCTAGATCAAACCTGAGGAGTAATCAAGTCGAGGACAGGAAACTCTGCAGCAGTCGTAAAATTGGAACTGACGGTCTTTGGCTGATGGCTTAGAGTTAAAACATGAACGGACGGTCGTTCGGAGACTGGAATGTAGGCGGCTGTTGTAAACATTGAAATAGAGTGAATATCCGGCAGCAGATGAAGGGGTATAAGTTAGCATTGTTGGCCAGCGGTACAACCTCTGATTTAACGGACTTCGATTAGGCAGAGAAGGAAGGACGCCGTGGCGACATGTGAGCGGAAATTGGTAGGGAGGCAGTGGATTTAGTGAGCGTAATAAACGTTGAGATAATCTGTTGATGAATGGAGGGATTGAGTGGCTGCGGTTAAGAAGTTTGGGATCATCCTCTGGTACTCCTCCTAGGTATAAAACGTTGTTGCATCTAACCAAAATCTCCCCTATATATGCCGTGAAGTGTCTGTCAATGTATCCCTTCGTGTTGGCAAGCTCCAAGTATATAGGAATCCACTGAGGCAAGAAAGCCTTTGTATTCCATTCCCCATTTTTAGTTTGAAATCACAAGCTTCCCAGCCAAATTATTTAGGAAAAGGTATCAGGTTAACTGTTAACAGTTATAGCCGCCATTAACAGGGATACGGATTGTGCCGCCATTATGAAAGAGGTTGATGCTTCAACTGCTGATATATTCTAATACCAAGTTCACTTACATAGCTATTGAAAAAAATAAACTATATTACCATTTTACACAAACATAGTTATTCAATGACCAGTGGGGGCCATGGCCCCCCCAAGATTTTTTTATGTTACCAGCACTGAAACAAATTTTTTATTTTTAACCAGTTTGGCACCCCATGATTAAATGCAATGTATATGATTACAGACTGCTCGAAAGATTATATGTTTATTTAAATGTAATATTGCATTTTTCTATGATTACTATAGTATTTAAATGAAACATTGCATTTGTCTATGATTAGAGACTGCTCGAAAGAATAATAAAGTACTAAGCTACATTCATTGCAATGTTACAAAATTTTTACATTTAAACATTTTGGCACTCCCAGTGAAGAAACAGACAGAACAGAAATTTTTTGGCACCTCCATGATGTAATTTCTGGCTACGTCCCTGCATGTATGATGTATGTATATACATGATATATGTACGAACTACAGCCTAAGGGCATGACCATATTTTTGGAGAAAAAAGTCAGATTTACTGTTAGTTGTCCACAAATTTAAATAATAAAAGGACTAAATGATTGGCATTCCCATCTTTGCATGGTGCATTACTTCTCCAAATGAGTAATGTAAAACAAAGGAGCACGAAGAACTGCAATCATTCTCATGATGCATTTTTTAACTTAAAACCTTGTCCGTCATTCAATCGTATGTGTGAGTTTACGTTTTCATGGGTATGTCAAATGTTGTAAAATAACTCCATGAGTCAGTGGGTTTGAAAAATCCAATGACCAAGAAGTTAGTGTCACAACCATTAAAAATTTGGCAAAACTATCGGCTAAGCTTAGTTTTGTGCTTCATATATATGGAATGGATGGTAAAAACAAATAATTTAAGTGCAACGTCAAATTCCAGATAACGGACATAAATAATGATACCAAGCACTTGGTTATACAAACAGGTCTAAAAAATGTAATAGCACAGAAGAATGATCAAGATATTACCGTCACGACCAACGGTAGGAGTTGCCAACAAAGCGACGAAAAACTACAGTGGACAAAGTTTAGAAAACGTTTAAGGAAGTTACCTCGAAGAATATTGCCGTCGTGCATCGTCCACCACTGATATTTTACAACATTTGACAACTTGGACCATCAAGATCATTAGCCGGATTCATCGTCATCTGGCTCGAAAATTCGTATAAACGGTGAAACAAATATTTACAAACAGAGCCTCCAAATCGAAGCTCTGGCCTGCTGAAATATGTAAAGAAAATTAGGTAAGGGGAAAAAGCACATTTAGAGAAGAAGATCATCTAAGAATATGATTCACGCATTGTTAAACAACTGAACACAGTATGCAGCCATGTCAAAAATGGTGAGGCCAGGTTATATATGAAGACATTGTTATTAAGTTTATTGATCTGTTTAATGAAATCAATGGGACTGTAATTCTACATAAGTCGCGTATAATCTTAACTGCCAAAAATGGCAAATCAAATATGAATCAAATTAATGAAGGATATTGTTCATGCATGGTAAAATGGTGGATTGCTTTACATGTTCGTGGCACAAGCAATGATGACAGATTATGAACTAGTACGCTACTGTTAACTTTGATGAAAATTTTAATGAAAATCACTATGACCATAGGATACACAGATGGCAAAATGGATATGAACATGTTACCGTGTAATAAAGGTTCCGACTAGGCTATAACCAATTTGAACAGCAAAAAATGGTGCAAAATAATAGCAGCAAATTGAAATTGGGCTAGATCAAACCTGAGGAGTAATTAAGTCGAGGACAGGAAACTTTGCAGCAGTCGTATAAAGTTGGAACTGACGGTCTTCGGCTGATGGCTTAGAGTTAAAACATGAACGTACAGTCGTTTGGAGACTGGAATGTAGGCAGCGGTTGTAAAGATTGAAATAGAGTGAATATCCGACAGCGGAAGAAGGGGCATAAGTTTACCATTGTTGACCAACGGTACGAACTCTAATTTAAGGGACTTCGATTAGGCAGAGAAGGAAGAACACCGTGGCGACAGATGAGCGGAAATTGGTAGGGTAGGTAGTGGATTTAGTGAGCGTAATAAACGTTGAGATAATCCATTGACAATGAAGGGATTGAGTGGCTACACTTAAGAAGTTCGGGGATTTTTTTTCTTTTTTTAATGGGAGACGAAGTCAGTTATAGGGAGATTTTTTGAGAAGTTGAACGAAAACGGGTTGTACTCTCGTTCTTTGCCAAACACTGGTACGGGGCATCATAAAAAAGATGGGTTTCCTGCTTTCTTGTTTAAGCAATAGATAGATACCACATCCTCTTAGAATTCTCAGCTAGATATACCACAAACAATAAAAGCTCCTCGAGCACGTCGATCAGACAACAAACATATCTATGTTCTGCCTCACCAGCGCTCAAAACATAGAACTCTAAAACGAAAAATTTATTGACAGATAGACGTTCCACAAAATAAGAATACCTCAACCAAAAGACATCAATAAATTTTGAAGGCAGAAAATTACCGATAATTTCAGCAGCCAACAGCAATAATCGGACAGCAAACGACGAGTAAAATAAAGAAGAATGTTTCACAAAAGGAAATTGTAACATTAAAATACATAGGGCAGATCTGTAGCTGAAAACAAAAGGCCAATGGTGCAAACGAAGAACACAAACTAGATAAACAAGTACAACCAATAAAATTTGTGCGTTCAAGAAAAGCAAAAGGAAACCAATCGAGATTAAGATGTAGCAGCAGCTGCAGCCTTCTTCCTTGGAGCAGCTTCGGTGCCTGCATTGAAAAAACAATGTTCATATCCGGTTCCATGATTACAGCAATACACATGGTATACCGTATGATTGCCGACAATCCTCCCATATATATAGAGTATGAATAGGACCATACCTAGGTCCAAAAATCATTCTATTCTGAAAATGCATATTAGAATGCCATCAGCATTCAATATACATCACCTAATTCTACCAAACTGAAAAGCTAGAAATTTTGTGTGTGATACACTTTGTTTTCTTCACTAATCAATTTTGTATGTAACCATTAAATTGCCTTCCGATGTACAGCTTTCAATGAATTGCGGCACAAAATAGGAATAAAAATAAAATTAGGAAAAGTACCTTCTCTGAACCCACTCTTGAACCTTCGGGGCACATGACGAAGGTACCTCATCCTTCCGGTACCTGTTGTCTTTCTTCTAATAGCTTTTACACTCCAGTTATCTGTTCCGAGGCATCATCGTGTAAAAATCACATATATATACAACAATACAAATAAAGCAGAGTAGTTGTTTTTGTGTAACATAATATCAGTAAACCAAATAAATCTGAAGTTCTAGCTGAAAATGAAACGATTAAAGCTATCATGTGAGGCTGCATACCTTAGTAACCTAGGGTTAATATAAAACATTTTTGACTATATTACATGGAGTCGTTAGGCATCACACAAAGGCCAAGTGACCAAGTGCAAGCTAGCATTTTGTCATTATAATGAGCTAACTCTGAAATAAATTTAACAAATCTATCGAAGATGCTCTCGCAAACACGACTTTGCTTTTAATTTATCTTGCCAGCAGCTCAGCTAACAATACCATGGTAACAAGTACCGATACATACCCATATTTTCATATACTGATTTGAACTGATTTGTGATTTTTTAACCACAGCATTGTATACCTCCCACATAAAACTTGTAAGGGAAAGGCAAGTAGTTGATACGCAAAACTTAAGTTGCGTTTGTTTGTGACATGAAATGAGCATTATTAAAGGGCACAAAAGGGAAGTGTGTTCCAATGTTAAAAAAAATGACATTTTAGTTGTCTTGTAAATATAATTATTTTTGTTGCATTTTTACTTTCATTATTTTTTACATAGTTGGATGATATAAGCAAGCAAGAAAATTTTCATTAATCAGTAGAAACTGAAATAAAAATAAATCTAGAAATACAAATGGAATACCAAAATACAACTAGAACTTAGAAAGCAAGCGGACATCCCATCATAAAATGTCCATATCTGATTGTATGTTGCCGACGTTCCACATCCGACGGAGAACCAATTTGAAGCTTCATCGTCTCCCAAATTAAAAGGTTGGGTTAACATTGGTGGGGAGGAAGAAGAGAGAAAGATGGTAACATATAAGGGTAAGAACATGAACAATGGGCTTAACCGTTGACGTTAAATGCATCTGACACCAATCATTGATTTTCAAACGGCCGACTCAAATGGTTCATTGGTAAGTCCCAATGGGGTTAACCGTTGACGTTAAATGCATCTGACACCAATCATTGATTTTCAAACGGCTGACTCAAATGGCTCATTGGTAAGTCCCACGTCATACGTGTTTGATGTGTCTAACTAATGCAAACATTTTCAAAGTGTTTATAGATCTGCCCTTTTTTAAAAGAGTGTTAAAACCAAGTTCAAAAGCTCATTTTAATACTCCTTATAAAAAGTTTAAAAAATCACCTTCTAAAATAGTTTTAAATAGTAATATATTAGTAGAAGTTGCCTGATCATAATATGACTTTTAACTTAAAGTTTCATAAAATAATTAAAACACGTTATGAAATGTGTTCATATCTCAAAAACATAATCTTACTAGTCACGAATAACTTACCAGCTACTTTAATAAGCTTCCTACAGTACGCTCTAAGAAAAGTTTCAAATAAGTGTCTTACACATAGTTTTGAATGCTTAGAAGTAGTTGCCAAACATCTAGGTTTTGAATTTTAGAGGACTCGACCTAGTATTGGGAGACAGCTTTGATAAGAAAAGTCCAACTAGAGTGTCTATCTCAGAGTTCCATCTAGAGCCTTAAAATTCTTATCAAAAGATTCAAAACCATCTCAATGTATACGATATGTTAGAAATTGGTATTCTTAAAACATTTTTTATGAATGCTACCATAATAACAAGTTAATCTTGATTTTCAAAATTATTCGATTATTATTCATCTACGAAAGAAAATTCATATTCAGAATCATAAAACGTTTAAACTAAACAAAATAACACAATACATAACCTACAACTTATGATCCACATGGAACATAAAAAAGATCCAAAACATTAAGCAACTAGACAAAAAAAGAACACAACAAACATACTTCCATAAGTAACATGCATGTAAAAAAACGATGGAACACGAAAATTCTAAAGATTGTAGAACATATGTGAATATAAGATATGATTATATGACATGCAAGATGTACATAAAATATTTTAAAAAATCGGGCTTTAACCGAAACATAAATCCTTTTCAAATTTTATATTTACATACAATTAAAAAGAGCATTATGGTAAACCAAAGTAAAATCAGATTTTTACCATTACAAGTTAATTAGCAAAATAGTCATTATTATACTTTAAAAGGCTATTCTTCAATTGACTCGGGATATGACTCAGACGTCTAGCATTGGATCGTTCGGTTTAAGTATTTCTTTTTTGGGGTTATTATGGCAATCAAAAGAGTTAACTATTGAAATAGCAAAAGATTATATCAGTTAGATTTCAATTTTTTTAGTTGCTATTGTGGGTCAGGCGCAGACTTAAAAAACCTAGGGTGACATTTCAATATCTCATCTCGACTAATATTCTCATATCTCAAAATATTCAAAACGAAAGTAACATCCAGACTTGCTGTTTTGTTTTGAGGAGCGAGCAAAACAAGATCTCCATCAAGATATCCGGTAATATTTCCAAGATTTGCAGTGAAAATAAATATGACAATTAAATCATAATCAGTTTTTCCTTGAATGAAAATTTAGCTGCAGACCAAGTAAATTCTTAGCCATTCAACTCTGAACAAGATTGATTGTGTTGGCAGAAATAAATCCTAAGATTATACCGGTTTTGGTTTTGCAAATATAATCATTAACCAGCAGACGACATTAAATATACAATTAAAAATGGAATTAAATCCACAGACTTCTATAAAACCATTGCCTTTCCAAATTTTGATAATTTTTCAAAACATTATACTGCATTTTATTTTTTATCTGACGTGACCAGGAAAATCATTCTTTAATTTATTAGCCAGATTTCAAAAACAAAATAAAATGCGACTTCAAAACAACGGATATAACTCTGCACTCTTCGCCGATATAAGCCCATGTACCAAAATCGATTTGCCTCCTTTTCGATTACAACGAGTGTACAGTGACAATGATCATTAGAAATGCTGATGCGTAATAAATTCCTCAATCATTCTAAATAAACTTAAAAATCAAAGCAACAGCGGAATCAGGATAAACATACATTTCCTGGTTCGGGCAGCTGGAAAACCGCAGGATGCGCAACGACTCTTCTGGAGATGGAAACTACGGCGACCGCATCGAACGCATAAAGTGTGAGTCTTATTCCTCCTTTTTCCGAAGCTTCCTGTTCCTTTCCCCTAATTTAAATAAAACAAATAACTAAAGATATGCTATGTTGAAAAGATCTGAAAAACAGAACTGGAGTTGATATTAGAGGAGATTCTTTACCATTGTAGACCTGGCGGCGGTTAGAAGGACGATGAAACCCTCGGAGAAGATTAGAGTAGTGAATTTATACGAGAATTCATTCAGTATAAGCCCTTTCGCTTTCTCCAATTACAGGAATGCCAAGTCTTCTTTAATATGGGCCGGACTTTTATCGATCTGGGTCAACTGGACCTATTTCGTTAGGTTAATCAACAGTTGGTGTCCTTATTGAATAATCAAAAGAAAAAGTCTATTTGAACACAAATTGATAACACAAATTTTGATATATAAATTGTGGACAATTTGATTTTCCTTTGAATTCCAACTCTCAAGTAAAGACAAACAAATCTAATGGTGCACAATTTATACATTTAATTTTGTGTCATCAATTTGTGTTCAAATAGTCGCTCAAAAACATGTGATGTTGTTTAGTTGTTATGGACCCAAGATAATACGGAATTTTTTGACAAACATCATTAGCATAAAAAGTTAGTCTTATTTCCCTTACAATTTCTTTTATAAATTATAACTCTATTTTAAAAAAAAAATGAAAATAAGAAGATAATTGGGTAATTTACCAATTTGGACATGTACTTTCAGAGTATATAGCCATCTTTACCGATAATTGGTATGCAGTCTCATTTTTTTAGTCCAACCAAGAACTTCTCAAATATCCTTCACTCATATGTAGTTTAACCATTATCTATAACTTCACGTAAAACCATCCACAAAGAAATGGTAGAATCCAAACAAATGAAGCTATTTTACTAATTCAAACGGTATGACCAAAAACACCCTTAAAGATATTACAATCACACAAAAATAGGATTTAAGAAATTGCTATACTTTACCAGTTTATAATGTTTGTTTACAAATATTACCAAATTTTAATATCATTTAAAAAAGGAATACAAAAAAATATAGTTAGTTTACAAATTCATCTTTTGTTAATTGATAATAGAAAATCAAAGTTCAAACTAACAGCGCATTAAGCTTTGCAAGTTAGAAATAACAACTAAAACCACATGTGTTGACATATGAGTTGTTGATGCAGGGTGACAGTTTGGAAGGATCCTGCAGGATTCCTCAATGTGATTGTTATGTTTTTGTATTCATATTATTGACGTATGAACTTTATAGCATATAACCTGATTTCGATTGATGATTGCTACATTAAATTTAAACTTATTGAGAACTGGGGTATCTACAACACAATGTTAATAGATCTTAAGGTTATTCAGACATTAAAGGGGTGAAGTGTATTTATGAATTTAATCCTATATCTATTCAAATTGCAAACGGAATGAACTAAGTAATAAAATAAAATGCATTAAAGTAAATAACATTAGAATTTTTATACTGGTTCGAATTAACCAATCCTACATCCAGTCTTACACTTCATCGTGCATAATTACACTATAATCGCTTGTTTTCCACGGGCGTCAATAACTCATTTACGATCTTAATTTCACGAGCTACAAGATATACTTTCTTCTTATCAACAACAAAAACTATGGCAAGTGGTTGTATCTTCAATACAAATTCGTGTATATTCAGTACAATGATCCTATAGACCTCAAGTGGCAATATATAGTTGAATTATTTGAGGAAATAGGATGAAATCAGAGAGACAGAATGATGTAAATTCAAGTACAACTTTCTGATATTGTGTGGCTTGCAAATCAATGAAGAATAAGAGTGAAAGAGACTGGATTTGCAAGAATAATTGGAAAGTATTCAATGAATTTATAGTGCAAATGTAAGGAGAAGAAAGAGTTGGAGAAAATGATAAAATTAGTTTTCAGAAGCCTTCAGATAGTGGCTGAAAAGATGCGTCTTTCGGTGAAGGGATGGAGGGAAATGACTCTTCATTTGAAATTTGAAAATTTGAAAAACCGTTATATATCGACATATAAGTGTTGCAAATTTTCAGCATTTCAAATTACCTTATATTTGTGAATTTTTTTGTAATTCATTTGAGGTTAATGGCCGATTGTCTTCAAGTATAATTGTATGAGATTTTTAACAATATATTCTAAGATTAAACCAACTCCTCATTGCTTCAAATACCTTTGTTCTTCAACATTCTTCTCTAATAGGCTTCGGTCTTCAATTGCTTTGATTATCCCTCTTCTGTTATTCTTCCACTGCTCAATCTAAGCTTCTTTTACAATTCTTCTTTTGTTGTAACGACCCGGATATTTAACCATTTAATTTTGAACATTTAAAAAATATTTTAAATGTTGAATTGGAAATATAAATGCACTCTTATATGGAAGTTATCGATTTAATAAACATAATATGATTTAGTTTTGAATATATTGAATTCTTGTAATACGAAAACGAGAAATAATTGAATATAAGTTAAAAATGAATCGAAAACGATTCTAATTATTAATATAAATTCTATTTGAAAATATATGATAATAATTTATTATTAATGGATTTGATTGTTTTGAAATCGATTTATATTTTACCGATTCAATTCAATACATGGAAATGGACAATTTGCAAATGACCTCGGATTTCAACGAAACTAATTTTATAAAATCTGAATTGGTTAATTATTGTAAGATTTCAATTATCAGGTCAATTGGAGTTATTATGTGATCATTTGCCATATAAACGCATATTGATTTACGTTTCAAAATTAAAATAGGAGTTTTTCAAATAGTCTCGGAATTCGATGAAACTGGTTCCATCGGGTCCGGAATATTAAGTTATTGTAAGATTTCAAATTTCATTGTGCGCGGAGCTCATACGTGACCGTACGAGCGTTAAACATGTGACTAAAATACGAGTGGATATTGTATTGGAATAAAATAATATTAAACCCTCCGTATAAGTAACCTATTACTAAACCTAATTCCTTCTTCATCGTTTCTTGGTCAACGAAAATTCTGAATCTCCATTCGTAATTTCTTCAAAAACTTGATGAAATCAAAAATCGTTCGATCCGTTTAACTTGGGTGTTGGAGAGCTTCAACTTGATAGCTTCCACGGCAGGTGCGATTAAATTATGGGGGTTGACTTTTTCTTTAGACCAACCAAGGGCTAGCGACTACGGTCGACATGGAGGAAGGTAGGGAAAATGGAGGTTTGTGTGGTGTTTGGGAGGAGTAGACGAGCTAGTAGGAGGAGTAGACGAGCTAGTAGGAGGAGATTGGGATGTTACAATGGCAAATGATGTCGCATGGTTTTTTAGTATGTGCTAATGCAGGGTAGGATGTGTTTTTCAGGGAGGCTTCACGGTTGAGGTGGTGGTGATAGCCATGTCGGGGAAGGTGAGAGTGGAACAGTGGTGAAGTCAATTCATGGTTTCATGAAGAATTGAGCTTGGTGGAGAAGTAAGAAGGACAAGATCATGAGGAAAGTTCTATAGTCGGTGGTTTGAATTAGGGGAAGGAGCATAAGATAGGAAGAAAGGATTAACGTTGGTTAGGGATTAATTTGATAATTAAGTTATTTAATTACATTTAGTTCCATCGGTTTCTTATAAAAGCAATATTTTGTTCATACGAAATCAGATCAGAGCGGGAAAAAACATTGGAATCTTATTGGAAAATTCTACAAATACAACCTGGAATGGAGTGCTTTGAGCTAATCAGAATTTTGTTTAATTTTAAACGCTAGTTTGAAATTAGATAAATTAACCTGATTTGTCGATTGGGAATGAAATGTGAGTTAACTCTCATGCTTTCTGAAAAAATGTGATGTGATAAAATTCATACAATTCTAATTTATCGTTATTAGTATAAATTGAGTGTTTGGATGCCTTAGATGATTATTGTTTGATTGTTGATTGGCGATATTTATATTCCCGTCGCCTTAAATGCATAAGATTAGAATTTCTATTGTATATTCATATATTAAAAGATAATATGAGTTGTGATATAGGAAAAAACATGTGGGAGGGATCCAACTGGATTCCTCAAATATTTTGGATATTGCTTGTTTCATATTATTTGTATATGAACTGTTTAAACCCAAGTAACGTTAAACTTGTTTGGATATTGATTGTTAAACAAAATTCAACATTTATATGTTATTAATAAATAAATAGTATTAATCAAGTGATTGGCAGCGGATGGCCTAAAATCCATCTTTTGGAGACGTTAATTCACCATCAGGCGAATTGAAAAAGTTAAAGTTATAATATTTATTTTTATAACTTAAGCAGAGTTTTAAATTATAAGTTATATAAATAAAAGTTTTACAAATAAATTTATATTTATAATTGGTTTTTATTAGGGGTGAGCAGTATTCGGTTCAAACCGAATCAACCGACCGAACTGGTTCATTTCAGTTGGTTCGGTTTGGTTTTAAAACTAAATCGGTTTGAATTCGGTTTGTAAAATAATTTCTTTTGGTTATCGATTTAACCGAATTAACCAAAATTTTAATTATTATCTAATTTCATGATGTTGTAATACTTAAAATAATTAGTTTAGTGATAAAATATAAAGGCATGTATTATGAATAGGTCAAATTTTATTATAAACATAAAATTTACTACATAAAATTTTTCCAAACTTGAATTTGTGTATTATTTTGAATGAATTCATCGTTTAAATAATAACACATCGTTCAAGTTTGGTTAAATAGGTTACCGACCGAATTAACCGAAATTAATTTGGTTCGGTTCGGTTTGGAAAATTTTCGGTTCCAATTCGGTTTGAGTTTTTTTACCTCAAAACCAACCAAACCGGCCGAACACTCACCCTAGTTCTTAATTATAAAATATTTAATATAGCAAATTCTTATGTTTTAACAAGTTTTATAAGCCAAAAAATCAGAATTAACCTAAGATTAATAATTTGGAATAATTGTTTCTAAGAAAACAATCAAGTGTAATGTTATTAAATTAACTATATTATTAATTAATTTAATAGGGAGGATTAGTGGAAATTAGTTAACAAGTTAACTGATGTTTCCAAGTGGACTAAGTCAAATGTTTTAATTGAAACTGGTTTATTAATTTGTTTTCAATTAATCCAATAGAAATAGTTTTGACAAATAGTTGTTTAAACTTAATAAGATTTCTTAAAAGTAAATTATCTTTTAATTAACTGTGTTTTAAAGGTAATTGTCGAGTTGTTTATTATTAATGAAGCTAATTCTAATTGTTATAACATTTTAAAAAAGGATAAATTATTCTATTTTGGTTAATAATGAAATAAACTACTTTTACTTCAGTTAATGTTGAAGTTACTTATTATTTTAATTAGTAATAATTAAATTGGTTACTTTTTAATTGAAACTCATTTAAGAAGTAATCAAGGTTGTAATGAGATTTTGATTGAATTTTGTATAGGGTATAAAAAGGAATATTATAATAAAATCCAAGTGTTACAAACAAGGTTTGTATAGAAATTTATAGCCAATGTGATGATTTAAATTAGCGTTTACTTAATAGTCGAATTAAGTAAAAATGATGTGAGAAAAATGAGATGTCAAAAATGTAAAAGGAAAGGTGATAAATAGAATGGTGTAAAGAATTTGGTAAATAGACTTTTGTAATAAATCCAAATTGTTAATGAATTGTATTAATAAGGTTTAAAATAAAGGATTAATCTTCGGTAAGAGTTTACTTGATCAACAAATTAAGTAAAAATAGTTATGATCGAAAGGAGATTTTTAAATCTTAAATGCGGTATATAAAATAACATTTTAAATGGAATTTTAAATAAAATTGATATGATATTATTATTAATATATGTTTTTGAATTACAGACTTTTATCAATCATAAGATAAGAACGTTGTTGGGTCAAGGTTTGAAAGGTAAATAAAATACTCCAACTTGAACGACTTCACCATTATCCAATGGATGGTACTAATTTGAAATAGTAAAGATGTTGGAAATAGTTGTTATTTCCGTAAGAAATATTGCAACTTCATTTGCAAGGTTTAGAAATGTAATAAACCATTGGGTTTTAAAGTAAGAAATGAATCACTTAACATTGTCGGCTCAGATATGAAGTGTGATTACACTTGTACCATTCAGTTTAGTAAATAGCACTATTGTTTAAGTAATGAAAATAGTACGATTTTGTGATTACACTTATTCAAAGAAATAAATATATAGCTATAGTTTTGAGGAATTGTAGACGGGAGGTTTTACTGGTTTGAATTTGAAAGTGCATATGGAAAATTGAATTGTTATTTCCGTAATGAAGTTTTGAACTTTAATCCACAAAGTTTTGAAGATAAATAAAATAGTTTAGGTTTATATAATAAAAAAAATGTCACATGACATTATTTGGGCCTATATAAAAATTGGTGATTAGGCCTCTACCAATTGGCTATGCATATATTTTTTTTGGAGTAAAGGAAATAAAGAGGGGAATATGTGAATACGTTTATTCTAAAGATATAAGAGTTGGCTATCGTTTTCAAAGTAATGAAAACAAGAGAGATTTGTGAACGTAATTATCTGGCTGAAATAAGTGTAGGGAATCAGTCTTTTAAGAATTGATGAAAATAATTTTAATGAATGATTTTAATTAAAAGGGCATGAGCTGCTGATGTACTTAACTGTACCGTTGAGTTGACAGTTAAAGAACCGGCTATCAATAAATATCCCTTTTGACTATTGACGTGTTAGTTCGAAGAGACCAGGATAGGAACTGGACCCAAAACCCCTTCGAACCAACTTTGCATTCGAAAATTAATTTGAAGGGATGCTTATGAAGATGATTTGAAGGCATGGACCTTCTAAGCAAAAGGATTGCTCACTGATGCCTCTGGTTAACACCAGGGTTAAACTTATAGAAGTAACCCCTACGTTATGGGGTTTGTTTGATTTCGTTCAGTCCTAGAACAAACTTGTATGGACGAATGTCTAACATAGTATTTTTCTAAGATCATGTACGTTGATGTTTTAAAATATACGGTATGGTGGCGAAGAAGGTAACTTCTTTTAGCTTAACACCAAGAGTATAATTCGCAAATCAATTAATGATTTTATGGATCTGAGAATGTGGCATTTAATTTGAATGTGATGTTCCAAAAAAGATAATCGTGACCTCAAACCTCATCATCCGAAAAATAACTGAAATCAGGTAGGTAATAGGGCTATGTGGGTCATACCATTAGAGTATATCATCACCTGATCTAGAGAAATCGGTTGTCCCTTTTTATATGCTTCTAAATAGAATGGTTGTTGATCCCAATCGTGGTGATAATATATTCGGTACACTCAAGTTAAATGAGTGGCTGACTCAGTGTGACCGAGTTGCAAGATGTTCTTGTTGAACCTCCAGTGTTTTGTCTCTAGAGGACATCGATCGGAAGGTGATTCCATACCTAGTCATGTATGGTAATCCAAACTCCAATACGAGCCATACTGTAACAATACGGAATTTTGGAACCAATTTAAAATTTATTCTCAATTGACTTTGATAGAAATTAAATCTTTTAGACGATTATTTTGAGAACAAACGATGAAAAATTTATTTAAAGCAAAGTTAGAACATATAAATTTAAAATTTAATTAAAACGAGCTTGAAATGGATCGGTAGTTTGAAAATTTGATTTTAAACTTTGAATGAATGTATAGAATTCAATATAAATCAAGATATGATAAAACAAGAAACATTGAAATGTTTTGAATTGTAATTTTCTAACGAATGTAAGAAATTGAGATTTCACTTTATAAATTGCAAGTTGTGTCTAAATTAAAATTTAGAATAGTCGCAATGGAAGTGAAATATATTTTTAAAAGGTATATATAGCCGTAAAAAAGTCACATTTTGCATACGAATGAATTTGAACTCGAAATCACTTCCATTGAGTTCAAAATACCGTTTGCATGTTCGAAAACTATAAGCATCGGTACCTTTGGAGTTAGAGAAATTTCGGTCTTTTTCATTGGATATAAGACCAAAATATCACTTTTTACATATGGACGAATTTGGGCTTGAAACCACTTCCATTGAGTTTGAAATGTCGTTTTTGTGCTCGAAAACTATATGCTTTGATATGTTTCGAGTTTGTAAAAATTGGCACTTGGGTTGGGTCTTGGTTTAGCTAAACCTAGCCCACTCTTATAACCCACCTAGCCCTCTTCTCCTTCATTCATTCTCACTTTAAAAAGAAAATAGAAAATGGGGAAAGGGAAATCAAAATTCCAAAGTTAGGGTTGGCTTCTAGAGATCCAAATCAGGGGGAAAATCAAAGAGACGGCTTGTGTAAGCTTCTCCATCTCCGTCACCATCTTGTTTTCTCTTCGAATTCTAGGATTTCCTATGACCTAAATCTTAGGAAATTCAATTATATGTGTTTAATTGAAGGTTAACAAGCTATTTTGGAAGAAAGGTTGTTCTAACTTGTCATTGGATCGATTTCTTGCTTATAACCATCAAAGGTGAGCGCTTTGTGAGTTCTTAGTGTCTACGCCACAAGTTATTTGCTTGTATTGTGTCAATTAGGTTTATTTATAGTTGTGTGTATGCATATGAATTGGTTAGATAAATATACACTTTCCGGTTCATTAGTTTTAGTTTCATTCAATTGGGATTTCTCGTTTAAATTGTTCACACAATCGAATGCACATGCCATGAGTTGTTTTAGTGATATTGTGAAGTTCCGTCGTCGCACTGACAAGTTCTAAGACTCCACAATTCGCTTGTATTGCGTTTGATTGCTTTGATTAGTGAATTTGGTTCACTTTTGAATTTATAACCAAAATCATTGCAATCTCATGTATATATATTTGTGCATGTGTGTTTGTGTTCGTGAGTTGTTTCGACGTGCTTATGAGGCCTCATTATCATCTAACTCAAGTGCCTAGCCTCCATGGTTCGCAGGAAACGATTCATGTAGAGAAAAGTAAAGAAAAAAACAAATTGGGCTGATTAACAGTCACCGGTCGACTGGTTAAAATAGACAAGTTGACTGGTATCAACCTAGGTAGAAACCAAGGTTCTGACCAGTCGTCTGGTTCGTTTTGGACCAACCGACTGGTAAATGACCGTGCACATGAGGACCTTGGTCTGCAGTCTAGATTCATCCGGGCTCTTTCCCAGCCAGAGCCCGGGCCGTTTGGCCTTCGTTTGTGACTTTTTAGTTCTCTAATTCACAAATTTCAGCAGGCGATTCTTACGAAATCATTTCTATAAATCATTAATTAAAGAATGACGGAGTGGAAATCAATGTGAGAACTCTCTCACTCGATTCTTTTGTATAGTTATCTATTATTATAACTGAATATATGATTGCCTGTAATTGTAGTATTTGTTTGGTGATTGATGGATGTTGCAGTTTTTATGTTATCACTATTAAACTGCTTATATATATATATATATATATGCGTTGTTAAATAAAACGTCTATATTGTGAATTATTTTTGGATGACAATTTACCTACCCGTCTCCCAAATAATAGATAAGTTAACATGGATTGTGATGTAAACCCCACATGGGAATTGAGACGATAATTTCACACATCGCCCAAGTATGCAAATAGTAATTATTGGATGTTGATTGAAAACCCCACATGGGTCTAGGGAGGATAATAACTTCACACATCTCCCTTGTATTTAGTTATATGTCAATTGATGGATTGACAGGCCGTTATAAGAATTATTTAATGCTTATACAGTTGTAAATTGCGCTCTGGATGTTAAATGAATGTTCAATAATTGTTTATCACTATTTTTGAATACATGCAATGTACAAAATCCATATAACTAAATGGTATTTGATTGAGTCACATCCCGATTTAGAATATAAACAAATATTTTAACATAATATTCAATGAAGGATCAAAATATAATTTTGATGTCCAATTTCGGATGGACACGAATACATTATGTAAAATTATAATAAATAATTTGGAAAGATTCTGGATGAAATAATCCACGTTTGTAAAGATCAAAGATATTTTTATCTAAATGAACTAGCTAATAACTAGAATAAAGAATTGAAAGGAATTGAAATAGTTTTAATCTTACCAGGGTTTTTCCAACGTATGAATTGGAATGGATTTGAATGGAAATTTTCCAAAGTAAAGTTTTTCAATTTAATAAAAGAAATTGGAATTGAATGGAATTCGATTTAGTGATAATCGAGATGACCTTCTGTGAAGGAAGGCATTTACTATTTATGGAATTAAAAAGGCTTTGTCGTTATTCCGTTTATAGTATTAGTCCATATGGAAATGTATATTGATTATAACTATTATGATTTCCGTGAAGATTTTGTTTTGATGGAAGATGATTTTGGGGTTTATCGTTAATGATGTTTTAAATGACATTGGTTCTTTAACCCAATAAAGACAGGATTAATTTTCCTAAATTGTAATAATTATTAAGTATGATTTTTTTAGATTAAAACTAAGTGGGGTTTTAATGAATCTTTAATTAGATTGAAATGGGAATGAGGTAAGTAAATTTATTGGATTTAAGAAATGTTCAAAAATGGAGTACCACCAGTTTTACTCCATGTGATAGTGAAATCTTTTTGAAACGTGACATGGAAATTAATTTCACCGATAGCAGATTGGGTGATAGATATGGAGTGCTACCAGTTTTTCCCCATGGGATGAATAGGTTGGGATTGGGATAGTAAAATTATGATCACTTCGGTAAGGCTAGTTAATCCCGACTTGCTGATAAACCTTAATTTGGTTTAATTTGTGAAAAGATATTATAAATCGTTTGAAATGATTTCCAAAAATATTCTGAATTGGAATGAGGCATATGATGTGTTTTTATAGCCGCTGATTATTCAGAAAGATCGGGTTTAGCCCATTTTGAATAACTAACACGACGATTAAAACTCGAAGATTTGAAGACGGTGGTGGAAGACCGGAGATCTTCACATCGGTTGGATGATTACTGATGTCTTGAATGGGCTGTACACCCAAGACAAGGTAACAAGTGATGATTGTCCAAACGTACTTGGAGATTGACCGGATATGCGAGAGTCTCTCTCTTGTATTGGACATATGGGATGAGGAATAAGGTGCCTTCGGTTTCGTTCAGGCCCAGAACGAACTTGTAAATGGATTATGTCTGACATTGTATTGTGTGCTATATTCATTGATCTCTGCTAAATATATATTTGTTTGGTGGTAGAGAATTTATTTTCTTGCTTAACACCCTTCTTTGAGACGTACGAGCTTAGAGGTTATATGTTGGTAGAAATCAATGGTATGGTATGAATTGATAACATGGCATGTTAAGATGCAAAGGATCAAGGCTTTTGTTGAAAAGCAGGGCCTTGTGGATGATGATCAAAGCACGGCTTTAAGTAGCATAGCTTTGTGTATAACGTTAATTCGCAAGCCTCACACCTCGTATGAGTCAGAAACGGGATAGAGACTACAGGGAGTGCATATGTTTCTTTCTTGCTAGAAGTGGTGTCATGATATGGAGCCCAAACTTTTTTACTTATGTGGATGATGGATAGCGAGGCATCTCGGAAATAGAGCCGACTAAAAGGCTCGAGTGATAGGTCCGATAGGACCGGGAAACGTATCGCTTAGGAATAACTAATCCACAAATGTTAGGTGTAGACCAGCCCTGAAGATTCAAGTGTTGCCCATAGGTGTGATCCCGAGACATGTGCTAGAGTGTCTCGAATCAGTGAGGAGACATCCCCTGCCTCGACTCATAGAAGGAATCCAATTTCCAATACGCGACTTTCTGTTAGTAGGATTGACATGATGCAGATTGTGAATACAACTTACATGATAATATTTGCATGCATCCAGATCACGTTGTCTGAGATTCCAAATTTTCATAAACCTTGGTGGCTTATATTGTTGCAGCTATCATGTCTTTTAGTTACTCCTTCACTGGCCTTGGCCTCTCCATTGCAAAAATTGCAAGTTTCCTCTGCCCTCTATTTGTGTACATGTTATGCCTTTTACCTATGTTTTTTGCATTAAACAAGTTTTTTCCCAGTATCATCACGTAGGCATGACTAAAACACCCATATTGTTGCAAAACAAGAATTATTTTGTTCATTTAAATATTATGTGCTATTGACATGGAAATGTTTATCCGTATATCAAACTTAGTATTTTTTAAAATCTGACCTAATCGTGATTCAACCACAATTTATCTTTGATCTTGAATTTCTATAGTTTTAAGTTTGACAAAATCTTTTGTGTGTATGAATTCACGGTCTAATATATAAACTTTGAAACAACCTCAATCTCTCAAAACAACTAGGTTCTAAATTTTTAAAACACTACCGTTTTATTCTTCATTTTTTTCATTCGATCAATTCAACAAATAATTCAATAAACTTAGCCATTAAGTTATCGATTTACTTTATAAATCTTGAAAAATATAAATTATTAATGTACGTTTTACTTATTAATGTAATTTGATGGCTATATTTTACGAATCATTATTGAATCAAACTTCTTTTATCTTAAAAAACTAGAAAATTTACACTTCTGCACTAAAGAAATAGTTATAGAATTTTCTTTAATTATTATTTATTATCAAATGTTTAAGAATGTGCAATATATCAACGGTAATTAATTTAATTTTTACATTAATTAAAATCAATCTTCATTTAGATCAAAAAATAAAATAAAAATGGTAATATATTTCTTATATTTTGATCGGTTGTACCATTTGACATTGCACTTTCATAGTTTGACGTGCGATATTATCATATAACGTCCATATCTTAATTTTTGAGTCATTAAAATGCTATTTCAAAGTACAATTTGGGTTCTAAAGAAACTGGTGAAGGATGGGGCCTAAAGTTTGATAATGGACTGGATATTACCAAATACCAACAACTGACAAGGACGACGTCTGCCTCTAAATTAAGGGTTACAGGTCTAGTCAGAAAATCATCAAAGCAAACTGATTGCATACAACATGCACACAAAACTAACAAAAAATACATTCCAATAATTTTATTTATGGTGTGAGATGATAAAAGAAATTAAGTGATACAATGCAGAGAATGGGCATCAGGTGAGAACCACAATACCAGGAGTAACAGTGGGTGAGGATGTATCGGAAAGTGAAAAAATATGGAGGACATGTCAAGCCCTTGCTAATATCGCTTTTGCTTATTCTTACTCTAACAGGATAAGGTTGTTAGAATGATTTGATTACAAAGTATTGGTTTTTAAAAGACTTCACATTTTTTGGTTGAGTAACTTGAGTTCCTGTTTAAGCAATATGTACAATATCACGTTCAACCTATTTGCTAAGCTTAAGTGAGATTTCATTATTAGCTAAAGCGGACTTCTTTCTCTTCTCACAGACATGTGTTATTTTTCTCATCATTTTAGCCTTTTGCTTTGAGGGTTTTACGATTTTATTTCAGTAAACATATGTTGCGTTCTGGTTATAATGCATAATTCACTCTTGATTGGTGCATTTTCTACTTACATACTATTTATGTTAATTCACATTTGTGGTGTGAACCATTACTTGCACAAATTAAATGCACTTCTTGCATATAATGATAGCTTATTCCTTATCACATGCTCCTATAATGCCCGAATTTTTTGCTTTATAAACTTATTTTCTCACATTATGCAGAACTGGGAAATAGACAAATCATGTCTTCCTAAATCTACATTTGACAAGGTGCTTTTATTTTTTGCCTTTCACCTTTTGAAGGGAACAAAACTATGCTACTTAATTTATGTTCGTGCAAGTAGATTAAACTTGTTGATAATAGATGAATTTTCAGAACTTAATGTGAGTACTTCATGCTGGATGAGGAGGAAGAAGAAGTGGCAGTACAGGCACCTACTCGAGGAGTTTGAGCTTTGATTTTGGTACAAATATTAAAATCATAGACCACTGGTTCATTTCCTGTTTAGATCGAGATATTTGGTTAAATTTTTTGTTTTAAACTCTTATTCGTGCATGCTTTTTTACATTGTTTATTTCATGAGACTCTTTCATTTATCCATTATATTCATGGTCAGTTTACCACCTATTAGTTTTCACGTGTTATGGTGGACACCCATATCATCAAGGTCTTCCATAGTTCCACTATAAATGCTTCAAATCCTTTTGACATCATCGTCTTCGATTTAGAAATCATAATCATGTTATTTATTTGCAGTTCATCCAATAATATAATGGATTTAGGTAAATATCTAAATCTAGAAAAAAAACTATAAAATGATTCATTCATTGATGTATTATTCTTAATCCAATGTGAATTTTATTGCCTATTCTCATCTGATTAACGTTCTTATGTTACCTGAAAACCAAATGTCACCTTGCTCTATATGACAGTATATTACTGAAATATTTTCGATCTGGTAATCAGTTTTATAAAGCTGCTTTGGAACTGAAGCCAGAGGAATGCAACTAAGATTTAGACTGAAACTGCTCCGAAAAATTTGAAGTTATAGATGCATGTGCAACTGAGAAAGCAGGTCCATTTGTTTTTTTATTGTCATATTTGTTTCCATTACCTCTACTTATTTCCAGATGTATACATTCTGGTCTGAAAACTAGCTTCATCCTCTTTTAGTTTAGCTGATCCAGTATCACATAGTTCAATACTGAATTATTTACATTGCTATGTTGGAGAATGCACTGTGAAATAGCACCGAATGTATGTAAGATGTCAAAATTCATTTCGTTTAAGTCTGAGTTTTCTGGCTTCATTTACTGCAGTTTAAGTTTGTATGTCTTAAAGAGACGTAATGACATTCAATAGTGAAATTTTGACATGTTAATTGTGGCATAGATGTTTAATAACAATATTATTCGCCTTTTCTTACCAACTGCAATGGTGTTTATGCTTTTGTGTTTGGACATCAGGGTGGGAATATAAAGGTTTGAAACTATACATGGTAGAGTAGCATATAATTTGAATTTTAAAGTTGTTGCAAATGTTTGTACACATTTGCTTTGGAGATTAGTTAAAATTTTGATACACGTGAACATGCGCAGCGCTCTCTCTCTCTCTCATTTGACTCAACCAAATAAACTAACGAAATCTATTTCTTTCAAATGGTTTGAATTGGTTTTAAACGAAGACAGGTTCATAATCAGTCCATAACAAAAGTTAGTTTGGTTATTAGTGTACATAATACATAATGTAACTAGATTTAATTTGCACTTTTTCAATTACTTCATTTTTTTTCTTAAAAAATGTTAATATTTTTTCATAGAAGTTATAATTAAAATAATTTTTATCTTTTTTTTCATTTTATATTATATACCTTAACAGTCGGTTTTCCACCGTTGTACGGTTATGCTAGTTTATATAAATGTTATATAAACTTTCACATTTCGCTCATCAAAAATTTCCATCGCTTTCATTTTTATGTCATCACTTTAATTTAGTTTTATGTTGTTTTGAGCTCTTGACGTTCTTATTCTTTTGGTTTGCAATCGAATGCATTCTTTCAGAACTGAATTTGTTGATGAGTTAATAACTACAACCTAGTTTATTTATCATTTTTTAAAATATTTATCATATTCTTTTAAAAACATAATTGACATAATTTTCTCTCTGTATATTTTTGTTTAGCATGCTTGATGTTCATTTCTTTATAGCTATATTATTCACTTGCAGTTGACCATATGAGTTGCTTTCGGAAGTAACTAATAAATCAACAAATCAGTAGGGTGATTTATCTAAATACAAAGGTTTGCTGTTGGTACATCCATGGGAACGTGTTGCTTTTACAATCACTTAGGTAAGCTATTTTATTTCAGTTTGATAATCACAGGTAAGCTATTTTATTTCAGTTTGACAATCAACCTTGGGGGTCATTGTAAAACCTTAATGTTTTAGGATAAGTAATACTACATATGGTTTTATTAAAATATGGTCACCAGTAGTTCTAGTTAAATACTTAATTTATGTGACCTAGTATCATGTTTTGCGAAATATTGTACATGGATATTAGTATAAACTTCCAACTTAATAAATGTTAAAATACTTCATGACTTTTACTTTATCATGATAAGTGTAAGGTGAGTTTATGTGAAGTGAAAGGAGCACTAAATTAGTATTATCTATATGTGAATCTAATTTTTCTAGTGGAATAAATTATTCATGGTTGAGTTCTATTAATATTATTTATGTGCTTGTTTTAATAATAAGCAATTGATATTGTATGCAGGTAATTAGATTTTTTGGAGTGAAGACCATCAACAGCAATGAACTTGACTTTAATTATTGTATGTATTATGGTATTTGTTAGTACTTGTCTAAATTTGTTTCTAAATTGTAACAACCCGGAAAATCAGAACCAATTTAAAATTTTTATTTTAGCAATTTTAGTAAATTTTGAATATTTAAAATGATTTATTTTAAATAATAACGACGAGAAAGTTATTTTAAACAGAATTAGAACTTATAAATTTATTTGAATCGAAGTTAGAATATAAATATTTATTTTAATTATAAAAGGAATTGGAAATGGCGCGATAGTTTGAAAATTCGATTTCGAATTTCAAATGAATGTATAGGATTCAAAATACACCAGATTTAAGCAAAACCAGAAATATTTGAATTTGTTTGTATCTTTCCAAGAAATATGAAAATCCAAATTTCATAGCGGGAATAAAAAGTTATACCCAGTTGAAAATTCAGAATAGTCGCTATGGAAATAAAGCCCTTAAAAATAAAAAAATTGCAAACAACCTCCGTTTTCGACGAGACTACTTTTGCTGGATCTGGAATGTCAAATTATTACTAAATTCCAATTTTCATAATTTTTGAAATCAATATGTGAGTGTAGTGAATTTAAACATGTTTGGCAATTTCAGTTTGAATTTAATCGTCTGAAAAATGATCATTTTTCAGACGGTCTCCAAATTCGACGAAATTAGTTTTGTTAGGACCGTATCGTCAAAATATAGCCAGATTTATTTTTCTGGAATTTTTATGGCCCCGGTAAATTAAAATGTGCGTTTGAATTTAGAATATATTGATTTATATTTTAAATTTAGCAGAAACTGGTCGAAACAGCCGAATTGGGTTACGAAACATATCCCATTATATTTGGAATAGGGGTAATTAGCTGGGGGTGATAGTCGTTGGGTTGGATTTGGAATTCGAATGAGAAATCACTTTTTCTCGAATTTAATAATATTAAATATAAATTCTATTAACCGTAGAATTAGTCAAACATCAACCCGCGGTCAAACAAATAAACCAACCCTCTTTCCTTCTTGGATTCCCGCCGCCTCCCTCTTTTCTCATGTTCAAACGATTTAGAGCAAAAGCAAACAAACAAACGAATGGACCCCGTCGCCCACCGCCGACAGCCACCACCGCGCCCCCTATTACCGCGTCGTCGTCGCCACAAACCCCCCCTCTCCTCCTGCTGCGCTTCCCCTCTTCCTCCTCCGTCGTCCACCTTAAAACCCCTAAATTGATTTAACCCCAAAACGCGCACCCATTCCGCCGCCGTGGGCCCAGCACCTCCCCCTCCGTCCAACCCCACGCCACTAGCAGCCCACGCCCTTCTCCTCCCACTTGGTTTCAGTGAGTTTTCTTTAGTTAATCTAGGATTTTATCTACATGAATGCGAATAAAATAGGATTTTTTAATGAGATTTTTAACATGAAAATATTATATTTTTATTTGTTTACATAAAATTTATATTTTTGTGTATATAAAGTTTAGATTTTTTATTGATAAAAATAATACGATTTTTAGGTATGAAAAAAATACGACCTTTAGTTCGATAAAAATATTATTTTTATCGTATATATGATATGATTTTTAGAAAAATAAAAATGGATTTTTATATACCTTATCATGGAAATAAAAAGATATGATTTTTATTTGCTTAAAAAACTGATTTTTATTTATTTAAAGTTATGATTTTTTATTTGTTTAAAGTAATGATTTTTACTTGTTTAAAGATTTGACTTTTAAATATGAAGTAGCGATAAAAATTTGATTTTTATATATATGAAGTAGCGATAAAAATATGATTTTTATTATATATATAGCGAAGTAAAAATATGATTTTTAATAATATATAAACATCATATTAAAAATGTGATTTTTATTATGAACAGCAAGAAAAGACTGCGTTGGAATTTCGGGCAAATCCAAACCATCGTCCGCTACAGAATGGAAGAGTGGACTCCAAAGGTGAGAAATTTTCACTTTAATTTATTTTCTAGTTAAAGTACATACTAGGATGCATACGGTGGTTAGCAGCACCCGACACCATCGTCCACAGACCATGGACGACTTGTTTGATTTGATTGTGTTATGAAAATTGCTTGTGATGTGAAATGGACTGTATAAAATATTCATGTGTTGAAATAAAATATTTTATTGTTAAAAATATAACTTTTAACATGTATATGAATAAAATAAATATTCATTTACAAATCGGACGATTTGTTTATGTACACACATTTGACTGATATTGATTGGGCCGATAAATTTTACACATCGCCCAACTGCACATATAAAATCTGTGTTTGTTGATTGAAACCCCACACGGGTATTAGGATGATATTTGACATACACTAATCCCAAGTGTCTAGTTGTATTCGATCAATTGGTTGACAGGCTGTTATAAGCGTTAATTACTTATATTTAATGCTTATACAGTGTAGAATGCACTCTGAATGATGGTTGATTGTTTATCATTGTTTTTGTATACATGTGTTGTATGAAATCCATATAAATAACATTATATGGTAATTGACTGTGTCAGATTCCAGTTCAGAAAGAATGAATATTTTAAAAATAACGATTATTTTAAAATAATGAATATTTTAAAATAATATTCAATAAAGATCAAAATCTGATTTTGATGTCCGATCTGGGATGGACACGAAAATATTTAAATGTATAAAGCCGTGTTGACTAGATTAACGCCATTTTGGCGTGAATAATATTTATATCGATTTTATTCGTTTTATAAAGAATATCGAAAAGGAAGTGATTTCAAAATCTAATGTTTTGAAAATACTATCATTTATATATCGATGATATGGAATATTCAATTTTGATTTGAAATTGAATATGAAGTTGAAATCGTTTTGAAAACAAATTTAAAACGATTTATAAAATACGATTTAAATGGAAATCGACGAAATATATATAATATATATTATATATATTTAATGGCCTGAGTAGAACATGCCGCGCCGGGGTAGTTCGCGAATTTCGACCACTGACTTCGAATTGACATTATGGGAGATCCGACCGTCGGATTCTCCTAAAACCAGAACCGTTGAGTTCGTATCAAAAAGAGCTTTCCAACGAATGTAAGAAATTTGAAATCAAACAGATGGATTTGGAATTATGTCCAAATAAAATTTGAAAAAGGTCTATGTAAGTGCATCTCGATGACCGTTTATGGAAATCGACTGTAATGGCCTTGATAAAATTATTAAAAATATCGATAATTTGTGTAAAATCATAATAAATGATTCGGAAAGTTGGGATGAAAAATTCCATATTTGAAAAAATAAAAATATATTTTTTATTGAAATGAACTAGTTATGAAATAGATTTGAAATCCAATAATTTTTAAATAAATAAATTGGATTTGTGAAATGGTTTTAAAAATAACCAGAATTTCCAATATATAAATTGGAATGGAATTGAATCGAAGTTATCTTTGGGATATTTCGTTATTGGATTCCGTGATTATACGGATATTGTGGAGGAATTTGGAAGATATATATATATATATATATATATATATATATATATATCGTTATTCCCAATACGATATTTGTTGATTTCAGAATTTGATATTGAATATAAGCCGATATAATTTCTATTCAGAGCCATTGTAACACCTCGAATTTTTAACGACATTAAAGAGGATAAATTAAATAATAATTAATTTAATATTCAGAATTAAGTGAAATGGGCTATGCCATTGCGTTCGTCTCGGGATTCTTCTTGAGATAGAGTCCAAGTTTGCGTAAAACGGATGCCATATGAAAGAGTCACGGACGATAGAAGTTGGGCAGAAAATTCAGGGAATGGGCCAGAATGCACTGGCGCACTTGGGAAGTGCGCCAGAACAAAAATGCATAAGTGCACTTGGGAAGTGCACTAGAACAAAAATGAATGGGCGCACTGGGGAAGTGCGCTCATGCCGATCCAGAAACCTGCACAGGATTCTGGAGGGTTCTGATGACGTGTCTTCTTCTTATTGGCTGGATGATGTGTCTTTGAGTTGTGTGGTTCTAATGATCTCCTAGTTAATCTAAAGCTCTGACTAAGCTAATACAACTATATAAGCATATCTAATCTAACCCTAATCTAAACTAAAATCATTCATAAGCCCCATGCTGCAGCATCTAAAACTAAACTAATTTCTCTTCTTCAACAATCGAAGCCTACGTCAACGGATTTGCTAATCAACTTCAGAAATCAGAATTCAGAATCATTCTCTAATCCTTAAACCTATCTCAGTGAGTTTCTAGTCACTTTTAGGTTTAAATGGATAAATGTGAATTATGATAGAGTACGAATTGGGTATATGTTGTGAGTCATGAACTTATGCAAGTTTATTATGTCATTATCCCTGGATCCAATATGATTATGGACATTCTATTATGCTAACTATGCAGATCTTGACTTGCAACTATATTGTGGTACATGAGAACTTGTTAATTTAGATCTAATCCTTTATGTTAATCACCTTCCACCTGTTATGTTGTAGTAATCACGATATGTTGTAAACATGACATGTGATGCCACCCTTTTAGATCTAATCATGCTACTATGTCACCCTAATTTTGTTAGACATCTAAATGACAAGTTTAGACCATGTTATGTTGACTTTGACATTGTAGTTGCCACAAGTTCATCAGTTCTGTGTTCACCCTATTATGATGATTACATGTCCATTCACCTTGTTGTCATGCTTATGCCAAAACTATGCTGAAAATATCACGTTTGTCACTCCCTTTTTATTGTAATGGAGAGGCTAACTTGTAGTCTCGATGACGCCAAAATGCATGCGATCACGTTAGTTAGGAAACGGGGAAAAAGGGGATTCATAATTGGCATAATTTATATACTTTTTTATATAAGTTGGACATATAATTCAAATAGGAAAACATAGAAATAATCACCTATGATGACATAGGAAAATTTGGATAAAGATGGCATAATTTGAATATGACCATTTATGGATATGTAATTCAAATTATTGTTGCAAAATAGGTATTGACACCTATAAAAGGAAAGGATTAATTAATTGGTAAATTAATTAAAAATGGAATGTTAGTAATTACAATTAGGAATTGTAATTATACTTATGACACGAGGTTATATTACATTAGTGGTGGAAGTCTGTCCGGACCCGACCGGCATATCCAGCAGCCACTAGTGTTGAACCTAATGTGGGAGGTCTAAGTACACGAACACGAATCGGGCTAAGATACGAGGTTTAGCCCAACTGTGGAATAAGACTACCCGGACCCTACTGGCATATCCAACATCCACATGTTGTAAGCCTAATGTGGGAGGTCTAGCCCATTATAAACCATAAATGGACATGGTAATGAATCAGACTACTTAACCTAATCTAATCCATAAGGGATTGTATGAATATGAAATAAAGATAGGGTTAAGTAAAACATGCTTGGATTAGTAGGAAGGTTAAGTACATCTTGGGTAGGTGGATAATATTAATATATATAGGCCCACAAACTTAACCGTTAAATAAACATGCTTGAATCAGTAGAAAGGTTAAGTACATCTTGGGTTGGTGGGTAATATTTGTATATATAGGCCCACAAACTTAACCTGTCGGGGTTATGTAATTAAAGACATTATAAGGTAAACATAAACAGTGAAAAACCTAGTAGTGGGAATGTAAGACAAAGGGGAGAGCTTGCATCATCTTGTGTGGGACTCATTTCAGTCAGTAACCCTTAAATAGGTATCAAACGGGTACTCCGAACTAGGTCGGAGTGGGGCACGCTTACTGAGCTGATTGTAAGATATCCAAACGTGGAGGCAGTGTTGATAACGCGTTCCAAGGGGGTCATGTGCGTGCATGACTCTGCCTGCTGGGGAAGATAAGATGCTGTGACATCAGTAGATATGGTTGTGCACATCCGGAAAATGAAGGGTTGCCACTTTAGGGAGTGATACACCCTACCGTGGGGCCAGCACAGGGTATCTAAGGAATAGGGAGCCGATCGATCGGGGGTAGTAAATAGGGTACATCTAGTCATGTCTGTTTATGTGGGATACCTGTGTTTCTGTCTGGGATAACACCCGTTATTTCTGTTTAAGTACCAGTTCCGTTTGGGTTAAAACCCGTTACTAGAGTACACATAAAACTACCATTATGTTTCTGTTGGGATCATCCTGTTTTTGTTAAGAAATTGGGGAATATGTAATCCTATTACATATCTGTTATACTAGTATTGGTGCAGAGCAAGGAAAGTATTAAGAAGCACTATCTATTCTATCATGTTGTCCTGTTTACCTTGTTATGCCTGCCATTTATGTATTGATCTCTCTTATCCACTTTGTATGTCTATCATGTTACTTTTATTTATTTACTGGCTAAAAGTAACTAGACTCGTCAGACTTTATGTCTGACCCTTTTTGTTTCCCCTTCTTTCTTTCGTTCCCCCCGGTTCTCAGGGAGGAAACACACAGACTTGATCATGATTCTGCTTATTTTACTAGAGCTGTTTATATGTATGGATCAAACTCCTATCCTTGTTGCTATGGCCATATCTTGTTCTTGGGGAATTTTCTTTCTTTTCTGTACTCTGATATATCTGAAGTACAAGACAGTGGTTTTTATGTTGTAATGGGTTTTTATATCTCGGACAAATGATGCTTTGGACCACGGTATTTTGATGATTAATAAAGTTGTTTATTTCCACTGCAAATTTTTTTATATCTATCTTGTAATATTCTGTGTCTGTTTACCTAAACGCTTCACGAAACTTAATGTTGTAACACCCCACATTTTTAATATAATTAAAAATGTACAAATATGTATATATGCATAGATAGGTAAATAATGGTGATGTATAATGAAAAATTAATTCATACATTGAAGAATAAGGAAATTAATGCGATAACAATGTGTGTAATCAAAGAGATGAGAAAATAAAAATACTTAATTTAAATATCAGGAATTAAGTAAAACGGACATCACCATTGCGTTCGTCTCGGAATTCTGGTCAAGATAGACACCTAGTTTGCGTAAAACGGACATCATATGAAGAAGTTATTAAGCCTAGAAGTTTGTATACGCACAAGAGAAATATATATATATATATATATATATGTACATATATATATATATACGCACAAGCAAATTAAAATATAAAATAAAGAATAATATAAGGATTGCATGTAATAAATACATGCACTGAGAAAAAAAATGTAAAGCATGCATTAAAAGAAAGAAATGATTGGTTGCATGCAATGTAAATATGTTGCATGCACTGATTTGCAAACATAATGCATTAACATTAAAAGAAAAAGATTCATGCAATGGTTTAATTTAAGTATTGTAACTAATATGAAAAAGAGAAGTAAGGGGAGAACAATAATTATCATTGTTCTAAGACTTATAAATAAAAGACTTCATAGCTCAGTTGGTTAAGACATTGGATTTGTAACATGGAGGTCGGGGGTTCGAACCCCGACGATGGCATAAATTTTATCTTTGTTTTAGAGAGGGTCAACTGAACATGCAAATATAATAATATATGTACGTATACAAATTCAAAATTTGAAAGGATAAGAACATACATATAAGGAAATAAAGTAAATATATGTATATATATGAGAATATATATATATATATATATGCATAAATATATTTATACAAAAGATAAAATTCAAGATAAGGCTACAGTCAAAGAAATATGGAAAGAATCAAATAACGGTGCAACATCGTTTGAATTTTGAAAAGAAAATTGTGCGCATATATATACGCGTAAAATGGTCGATAGAGTAATTGTATAAGAATATTTCATGTGAATAAATACCCTATGTTTTTTTAGCAGGTCTCGCAGCCAAGGGAGAAGGGGACCTCTTTCGGAGTAAGCTAAAGAGCCCTTCCTTTAGATCGTCGCTTTCTGGTAAGGCACTCAATGAAACCTATCCATCCCCTTTGAGGGAATTTCGCTCCAAACCAAAGAAGGAGTTCAGGCACTTCCGTTAGATACGAGATTGAAAGATATGGCTTTATCCCAGCCGTTAGAGCGTTAAGCCACTTTTTCTCTTAGATCGTCTCAAAGCGCTTAGTCGAATTTGGGTCTTTCAGAAATTCAAAAGTTCAAAAATCAAATTTCTACACCAAAACAATTCAAACATTCGAATTTCTACGCCAAAACAGCTTGCGGGAACCAATGCTGACTCAGCGCTGCGTGTACGATAAAATTTGGCTAGATTCATCTGCGAACCTGGACTATTTTCTTAACTGTGTTCAATGCTGACTCAGCGCTGCGTGTACGATAAGGTCTTGAGCACCTATATAAACACCCTTAAGGCTACAGTTTTCTCTACATATCTTCATTATGCCTATACTCTGCCCTAATTCATATCAAAATAAATCAAAGACGGGGTTATGCTGCTCAACTTCTTCGCTAGAATTCAAGTAGAGAATCAAAGGCTAATTCAACGACTTCAACAACTATTTTCTAAGAATCAAATCTAAATTAGAGGATCGATAATCTACGTCAAGGGATAGCTTTTCAGTTTCAGAAATCAGATCCTAGAAGTCAAGATCCGTTCTTAAATCAGTGAGTGGGATTACAATGCACTTCATGCATAATAGTATTATTATCGTTCGCCATTCCTCAGTTAAAATTCATGTTGCAATTTAAATTAATCTTTGTATGCTTAATCTATTCCTCTTCCCTATTCTTCCTTTTTATTTTTGAAACTTTGGCTACCTTCGAGCCAAGGTCAACAGCGCGTAAATTATAGTTATTTGGGAAGAGGTTGAGATTTAATCGATGAATTAGGCAATTTGGGTAAAAAGATTATTACACGAATGGTTGTGTAAGCAAAGTAGAAATGGGTTAAGTAGCACTTCACATATGAATAAGCTTAACCAACATATGAGGAATGATAGCAACCTGTTAGAAACACATGTATGGGAGACTGGAATAATAGGTATAGCCTATTAACGGGATTACAAGCATGAACATAAATTGGGGGTTTTTGGGTAGAGCTTGAATTTGAGACTTGAAAATTGGATATGCCATTAAGATCCTAGAAACATAATAAAAAATGGAATATGTTGGACAAACCATGTTTTTATGTAATTATGGAACTCGACACACTACATGAAATTGACAATAGTGACATAACTTGAACATGAACATGCTTGTGAATTGGTAATTGACATTTGATATCTAGAATGAACATAAACATGCTTGTAAATTTATAATTGGCCTATGACACCTAGAATAGACATGAATTGTTAATTGGCTAAACATGAAACATGGCTTACTCGAGGTTAGAATGAGTTTGCGGTGTAATCCTGCCCGGAACCGCCCGGAACATCAAATAACCGCAAACAATAGGTTCTAATGTGAGAAGTTAGTCATAATGTGCTTGAAACCCGAGGTTAGATTGAGTTGTGGCGTAATCCTGCCCGTAACCAACCAGCACATCCAGTGACCGCAACAATAGGTCTAATGTCAGAGGTTGGGCATTAATAATTAATGCTATTGACACATGCTAGTATGGTAAGGTTAAGTCAACATGAAACACTAGACAACACTTAACCAATTTGACATGATATATGGGTGGGTTAAGTCAACGTGAACCGCTAGATAACACTTAACCAATTTGACATGATATATGGGCGGGTTAAGTCAACATGAACTGATAGAGAACACTTAACCAATTTAGCATGGTACGTGGGTTGAATACGTGATTCAGGATTAAGTCAACTTGGACACATGGGAGCAGTATCAAAGCAAGGAAAAGTGGGGAATGAGAAGATTAAATAATAGATAAACTTATCCTAGGGATAAGAAATGAATAAGACTTAAGATGTAATACAAGGCTCGAAGGGTGGGACGACTTATACTATGAAATAAGTTAATCTAAGCTGAAAATATGGGAAAACACCCATACGCTATCATTTGATAATGAGAACTTAAGTCATGCTTGAATTCACTGGTAAACCTTAGTTAAAAGGAACTAAGTAACAAACCTTAGTTAAAGAGAACTAAGTAACAGAAACTAAGTATCAAACCTTGGTTAAGAGAACCAAGTAATAAACCTTAGTTAAGAGGACTAAGTTGTAAACCTTACTTAAGAAAACGAACGATTAAGAGAACTAAGTAGTAAACCTTAGTTAAGAGGACTAAGTAGTAAACCTTAGTTAACAAAGCTAACGATTCAGAAAACTAAGTCGTGAACCTTAGTAAAGAAAGCTAACGATTCAGGACACTAAACCTTAGTTAAGAGAACTAAGTAGTAAATCTTAGTCAAGAAAGCCAAGTAGAACACGAGGAGGAGCGAACGTCCACCTGAACATGAAGAAGGCTCCAACGAACTGGGTTACGAAGCACGCAGTTTCGAGGGGACGTGAAGGTACTCTTGGCACCCCTCTGTGAGGTTGCAGATGATCCTCCTGGGCTCACATAGGTTAAGGTATGCGTTAAAAGAGCCAAGGGTATGCCTTGGTAGCAATATAAGCAACCTAAAGACTAGGATGGGTCAACATGAGGCAGCGATATCTTGTTTATCCCTATGATAGCACGTCATCGTCTACCTACCATCTTGAATCAATCGTGATACACAAGCGGAAAGGCGGAGAACTCCAAAAGACCATATACTTTGTTATCTAGTTATGGATGAGGGTGGCCAATTGGTTTGTGGGGGCATAGAGGGCCTGCATACAGTTCTCGTTCTTGATTTTCTTGGGTGCCTTTCATTAGTTGTGGGAGGGGTCAAGTGGGACCATAACCACATACAGATAAAACAGACCTTAGCATCTGCATGGGCAGATAACTTAAAGCTCCCGACCGAGTTCCGTGTTTCTTGATTAGCCCTGCCACGGGACTCGGGCCGCACATATAGAGGACATGTGCAGCTAGATATCTAACATGTTTAACGACACGATTGGGACGTAAAGTGTAGGAACATATATCGCTCTGGGTAGTGTGTCCTAGACTAGGGGGCATTGTTTGATAGGTAGCATAAATCCTAGTAGCCCTGGGTAGCATAAACCTTGGTCGGATCTAGAAAGCGTTCAATAGGTAGCATAAACCCCAGTGGCCATGGGTAGCGTAAACCCTGATTGAATCTGGGAAGCTCTAGATAGAAAACCCTAGATTAAATCTAGGTAATAAATGGAATCCAGCAAGATCAAGAGTGGTAGTCCAAACGATTTCGAGAATGGTGGCACTACACTAAAGTAGTATGGATTCACATGATGAAGCCCGTACGACATACGGCAAGGGACTGTATATATACATGGAAAGGATTATACGAGTTGGGGGTATCTACATATACCTTGTATTACGTTAATCTACTAGTGGGACATGAGTATAGCCTAGAGAGATAATATCGCGAATAACCTAATAAGTAAGAAAATATAACTGAATGGTATATGTAGAATTATACAGAAGTTTATTCTAAGTCCATTCACACAGAGCTTATGTTCTGACCCCCTCCTCATTACATATTTCCAGGTTAGGTTCATGACAGAGATAGTATAAGCTTTGGATACTGGTCAGGCAGTATGTTTTATAAAGTAAAGCTATATTTAAAGTATATTATACTTTGAATTCCTTCTGCTGTAAGATGCTTACGAATTCTGACATGTTTTCTTTATCTCTGTCTTTTTTTGCAGGATACCAGTGCGCCCAACTCGGCTTTCGATAGATTAGGTTTTTTGAAAAAAAATCGGTCTGCCGGAATCCGATTTGTTACATCTGGTATCAAAGCTTTGGTTTAGTGATCTTAGGGAGATAATGAGTGAACGTATTTGTATTTTCTAAAATATAAATATATTATATATATAAACCTAAATCCATAAAGTAGCCCACTAGGAATGGAAAGAGTTGGGATAGCTATTTTGTACACTAAAGGAATGAACCTAGAAATTTTAAGGCCGTTAGGTGGTTTGGTTGGAAAGTGTAAAATATGATTTGGTATTGAAGAAAGAAAGTATCCCATAAGAATTAAAACTGAAATGTTGTTATTTCAGAGTAGTAGGTTTAGAAGTGAATCCTTATAAGTTAGAAAAGGGTTAAAATGTGGAATATGGATTAGGAATATATATAGTTGAGAGAATTGGTTTGGAAAGTGCCTACGAAAGCCTAGTTGAGTTGAAAGACCCACTTTGAGTCTAACCCAATTATAAACTTTTAAGAACTTGAATTTGTAAAAGAGTTTGTGGTGTTTTTCAAGTTTTAATCTTAAAGTATTTTTGATGTTTAAGAAAAATACGTAAAGGACATATTCAGTGCATGATGGGTTTTTAAAGTAAAGTGGTGTATACTTTGGTAAAACAATGATTTCTTGTTTTAAAAGAACTCTCATTAAAAAGCGCATAATATAGAGCATATATAGCCCGCTAGTTTTCATATTATAATATATGAAAGGATTGAAAAGAAAGTGTTGCATTTTGTAAAAGAAAATTCTATTCTATTAACAATAAATTTTGATTATTGATTTACGAAGAAATTTTGTTTAGTGGACAAAATAAGTTGTAGGAATAGAATAGATGTATGCACCTTATAGCGAGTAGTTAAATTAACATTGTAATTAGAAACAATGTAAGCCCGATAGTTGTCCTTGTCTACTCCAGTTTTGTGATTTGAAAAAAAAAAAATGTTTTGCATTTTATTCTGTAACATGTTTTTATGGTTTGGCAAAAACAAGTTTTGGAGAAGAAAACAAAGTTTTAACACTTTCAATTTTTGAAAGAAAAATGTAATGAAAAGAAAGGAGGCCAAACCATGTTTAAAAAGGAATGAAGTAGGTAAGGATTAGTGTCTAGAAAAGGACGAGAGAAAGTTAAAGCTATGAATTAAACAATTGGAACCAACTAGAGATTGGTTGAGTTGAGTGATTCTCTGGGTGTCAATCTAATGTTGATTTCGGTCTTCGGGGTTGATATTTAGGGAGTTACTCTCTTGCCAATTTACAGTCAGGGATTAGCTAATATTAAACTAATGGAAAATTCCCGTAGAATGCATAAGCATTGAGATACCTAGGTTTGTTGCTTGAGAAAGAAAGAAAAAGTATAGGTTAGTAATGCACAGCAAGGACTAGTAGTGACTACTAAGTAGTAAAGGGCAAGTAAGTAGGTAGATCCTGTTGTGTGGACTCGCAATTATTTGAGATGACAAAGTCATAAGATTCTTGGCCCATAGTAGTAGCTGTGTATGATGTTGTTTGAGTTGAAAACAGAAAAAACTTATTTGAAATAATAAACTTAAGTAATTGGATTAAGTTAAATAAGCTATGAAAGAGAAAAGCCTAAGCTAACAAGAGACAATAAATTCAGTAAGGCAACAAATGTGACAGGAAAAGAAAATGGAAATCTTAAGAAAAAGATGAATAACTATGAAATTATTAAAAGATAAGATGAAAGAGAAAGGAAAGTTTTCTTATGTGGTTGTGCTTGGATAGGAAAGTAGGAAGTTTTTATAGAATAGTTATATAGAAATCCAAGTGCAATTATAAAAGGTACAACGAAAAATGTAAATTCTTCCGTTTTATATCTTTTTGCAACATAAGAAATCGAATTTAGAAAATTAGATTTTTCGAAATTTCAAATTTAATGATGGTTGGTAGGGTTTTGGATGCGACAATTGAGTGAACCATGCTCTTATTCTACAAGAGTATGGGAAAACTTGGATGATAAATATTTTGATTTTTCAAGAATATTGCATTCATATAGAACTGCAAGTATATCTAGGATGTGAGCATCATGTTTTGAAAGGGTTTTTAAAATGTGCATACATATAGGTGTCCAAATTAGGCATACATACTTTACTCTGATGTATCTCACTTTGCACATGTGCACAATATTTGCAACAATTGGATGCACACTGGATGGATAGATATTGCGAGAGATTATCTATTTTACTCTTATCGAATTTCGGAGACGAAATTCTTTAAGGATGAGAGAATGTAACACCCCACATTTTTAATATAATTAAAAATATACAAATATGTATATATGCATAAATAGTAAATAATGGTGATGTATAATGAAAAATTAATTCATACATTGAAGAGTAAGGAATTTAATGCGATGACAATGTGTGTAATCAAAGAGATGAGAAAATAAAAATACTTAATTTAAATATCAGGAATTAAGTAAAACGGACATTACCATTGCGTCCGTCTCGGAATTCTGGTCAAGATAGACACCTGATTTGCGTAAAACGGACATCATATGAAGAAGTTATTAAGCCTAGAAGTTTGTATACGCACAATAGAAATATATATATATGTATATATATATACAAACAAATTAAAATATAAAATAAAGAATAAAATAAGGATTGCATGTAATAAATACATGCACTGAAAAAAATGTAATGCATGCAATAAAAGAAAGAAAGGATTGGTTGCATACAATGTAAATATGTTGCATGCACTGACTTGCAAACATAATGCATTAACATTAAAAGAAAAAGATTCAAGCAATGGTTTAATTGAAGTATTGTAACTAACATGAAAAAGAGAAGTAAGGAGAGAACAATAATTATCATTGTTCTAAGACTTATTAACAAAAGACTTCATAGCTTAGTTGGTTAAGACATTGGATTTGTAACATGAAGGTCGGGGGTTTAAACCCCGACGGCGGCATAATTTTTATCTTTGTTTTAGAGAGGGCCAACAAAACATGCAAATATATGTACGTATACAAATTCAAAATTTGAAAGGATAAGAATGTACATATAAGGAAATAAAGAAAATATATGTATATATATGAGAATATATATATATATATGCATAAATATATTTATACAAAAGATAAGATTCAAGATAAGGCTACAGTCAATGAAATATGGTAAGAATCAAATAACGGTGCAACATCGTTTGAATTTTGAAGATAAAAAGAAAATTGGGCGTATATGTATATGCGTAAAATGGTCGGTAGAGTAATTGTATACATATAAGAATATTTCATGTGAATAAAACAGTTAAATAAATTCGAGAAATTCAAAAGTTCAAAAACCAAATTTCTATGCCAAAACAATTCAAACATTCGAAATTCGAATTTCTGCGCCAAAACAGCTTGCGGGACCCAATGCTGACTCAGCACTGCGTGTACGATAAGATTTGGCTAGATTCATCTGCGAAGCTGGACTATTTTCATAACTGGGTTCAATGCTGACTCAGTGCTGTGTGTACGATAAGGTCTTGAGCACCTATATAAACACCCCAAAGGCTACAGTTTTCTCTACACATCTTCATTATGCCAATACTCTGCCCTAATTCATATCAAAATAGATCAAAGACGGGGTTATGCTACTCAAGTTCTTCGCTAGAATTCAAGTAGAGAATCAAAGGCTAATTCAACGATTTCAACAACTATTTTCTAAGAATCAAATCTAAATTAGAGGATCGATAATCTATGTCAAGGGATAGCTTTTCAGTTTCAGAAATCAGATCCCAGAATTCAAGATCCATTCTTAAATCAGTGAGTGAGATTACAATACACTTCATGCATAATAGTATTATTATCATTCGTCATTCCTGAGTTAAAATTCATGTTGCAATTTAAAATAATCTTTGTATGCTTAATCTATTCCTCTTCTCTATTCTTCTTTTTTATTTTTGAAACTTTGGCTACCTTCGAGCCAAGGTCAACAGCGCGTAAATTATAGTTACTTGGGAAGAGCTTGAGATTTAATCGATGAATTAGGCAATTTGGGTAAAAAGATTATTACATGAATGGTTGTGTAAGCAAAGTAGAAATGGGTTAAGTAGCACTTGACATATGAATAAGCCTAACCAACATATGAGGAATGATAGCAACCTATTAGGAACACATGTATTGGAAACTGGAATAATAGGTATAGCCTATTAACGGGATTATAAGCATGAACATAAATTGGGGTTTTTGGGTAAAGCTTGAATTTGAGACTTGAAAATTGGATATGCCATTAAGATCCTAGAAACATAATTAAAAATAGAATATGTTGGACAAACCATGTTTTTATGTAATTATGGAACTCGACACACAACATGAAATTGACAATAGTGGCATAACTTGAACATGAACATGCTTGTGAATTGGTAATTGACATTTGATATCTAGAATGAACATGAACATGCTTGTAAATTTATAATTGGCATATGGCACCTAGAATAGACATAAATTGTTAATTGGCTAAACATGGAACATGGCTAACTCGAGGTTAGAATGAGTTTGCGGTGTAATCCTGCCCGGAACCGCCCGGCACATCTAGTGACCGCAAATAATAGGTTCTAATGTGAGAAGTTAGTCATAACGTGCTTAGAACCTGAGGTTAGATTGAGTGTGGTGTAATCCATTCCGGAACCAACCGACACATCCAGTGACCGTAACAACAGGTCTAATGTGAGAGGTTGGGCATTAATAATTAATTAATGCTAATGGCACATGCTAGTATGGTAAGGTTAAGTCAACATGAAACTCTAGACAACACTTAACCAATTTGACATGATATATGGGTGGGCTGAGTCAACATGAACGCTAGATAACACTTAACTAATGCTAACTCAGCGCTGCGTGTACGATAAGATTTGGCTAGATTCATCTACGAACCTGGACTATTTTCTTAACTGGGTTCAACGCTGACACAGTGCTGCGTGTACGATAAGGTCTTGAGCAACTATATAAACACCCCTAAGGCTACAGTTTTCTCTACACATCTTCATTATGCCAATACGCTGCCCTAATTCATATCAAAATAAATCAAAGACGGGGTTATGTTGCTCAAGTTCTTCGTTAGAATTCAAGTAGAGAATCAAAGGCTAATTCAACTATTTCAACAACTATTTTCTAAGAATCAAATCTAAATTAGAGGATCGATAATCTACGTCAAGGGATAGCTTTTCAGTTTCAGAAATCATATCACAGAATTCAAGATCTGTTCTTAAATCAGTGATGAGATTACAATACACTTCATGCATAGTAGTATTATTATCGTTCGTCATTCCTCAATTAAAATTCATGTTGCAATTTAAAATAATCTTTGTATGCTTAATCTATTCCTCTTCCCTATTCTTCCTTTTTATTTTTGAAACTTTGGCTACCTTCAAGTCAAGGTCAACAGCGCGTAAATTATAGTTACTTGGGTAGAGCTTGAGATTTAATCGATGAATTAGGCAATTTGGGTAAAAAGATTATTACTCGAACGGTTGTATAAGCAAAGTAGAAATGGGTTAAGTAGCACTTGACATATGAATAAGCCTAACCAACATATGAGGAATGATAGCAACCTATTAGGAACACATGTATGGGAAACTGGAATAATAGGTATAGCCTATTAACGTGATTATAAGCATGAACATAAATTGGGGTTTTTGGGTAAAGCTTGAATTTGAGACTTGAAAATTGGATATGCCATTAAGATCCTAGAAACATAATTAAAAATGGAATATGTTGGACAAACCATGTTTTTATGTAATTATGTAACTCGACACACAATATGAAATTGACAATAGTGGCATAACTTGAACATGAACATGCTTGTGAATTGGTAATTGACATTTGATATCTAGAATGAACATGAACATGCTCGTAAATTTATAATTGGCCTATGACACCTAGAATAGACATGAATTGTTAATTGGCTAAACATGGAACATGGCTAACTCGAGGTTAGAATGAGTTTGGGTGTAATCCTGCCCGGAACCGCCCGGCACATCTAGTGACCGCAAATAATAGGTTCTAATGTGAGAAGTTAGTCATAACGTGCTTGAAACCCGAGGTTAGATTGAGTTGTGGTGTAATCCTGTCCGGAACCAACCGGCACATCCAGTGACCGCAACAATAGGTCTAATGTGAGAGGTTGGACATTAATAATTAATTAATGCTAATGACACATGCTAGTATGGTAAGGTTAAGTCAACATGAAACACTATACAACACTTAACCAATTTGACATGATATATGGGTGGGTTGACTCAACGTGAACGCTAGATAACACTTAACCAATTTGACATGATATATTGGCGGGTTAAGTCAACATGAACTGATAGAGAACACTTAACCAATTTAGCATGATACGTGGGTTGAATACGTGATTCGGGGTCAAGTCAACTTGGACACATGGGCAAACTTAACCAATATAGCAGTATCAAAGCAAGGAAAAGTGGGGAATGGTAAGACTAAATAATAGATAAACTTATCCTAGGGATAAGAAATGAATATGACTTAAAATGTAATAAAAGACTCGAAGGGTGGGACGACTTATACCATGAAATAAGTTAATCGAAGCTGAAAATGTGGGAAAACACCCCATACGCTATCATTTGATAAAGAGAACTTAAGTCATGCTTGAATTCATTGGTAAGCCTTAGTTAAAAGGAACTAAGTAACAAACCTTAGTTAAAGAGAACTAAGTAACAGAAACTAAGTATCAAACCTTGGTTAAGAGAACCAAGTAATAAACCTTAGTTAAGAGGACTAAGTTGTAAACCTTAGTTAAGAAAACGAACGATTAAGAGAACTAAGTAGTAAACCTTAGTTAAGAGGACTAAGTAGTAAACCTTAGTTAAGAAAGCTAACGATTCAGGAAACTACGTAGTGAACCTTAGTTAAGAAAACTAACGATTTAGGACACTAAGTAGTAAACCTTAGTTAAGAGAACTAAGTAGTAAACCTTAGTCAAGAAAGCCAAGTAGAACACGAGGAGGAGCGAACGTCCATATGATCATGAAGAAGGCTCCAACGAACTGGGTTACGAAGCACGCGGCTTTGAGGGGACGTGAGGGTACTCTTGGTATCCCTCTGTGAGGTTGCTTGAAAGAACATAATTTGCATTAGGTCAGCACCAACCAGGCTAGCCATTTCACACGAAAGGTGGAAGTCACAAAAGAAGACATCACTCTTAGGCATCCAATACTTTCTCTAGCAAGAGAGAGATGCCGAATGAAATTTACTACCTTCTCACTGTTAACTTCGGGGCAAAGATGGCCTTATTTCGGATAAAGATGATCCTCCTGGGCTCACAGAGGTTAATGTTTGCGTTAGAAGAGCCAAGGGTATGCCTTGATTGCAATATAAGCAACCTAAAGACTAGGATGGGTCAGCGTGAGGCGGCGATATCTTGTTTAGCCCTATGATAGCGCGTCGTCGTCTACCCACCATCTTGAGTCAGTCGTGATACGCAAGCGAAAAGTCAGAGAACTCCAAAAGACCATATACTTTGCTATCTAGTTATGGGTGAGGGTGGCCAATAGGTTTGTGGGGGCATAGAGGGCCTGCATACAGTTCTCAGTCTTGATTTTTCTTGGGTGCCTTTCATTAGTTGAGAGAGGCGTCAAGTGGGACCATAGCCACGTATAGAAAACAGACCTTAGCATCTGCATCGGCAGATAACTTAAAGCTGCCGACCGAGTTCCATGTTTCTTGATTAGCCCTTCCACGGGACTCGGGCCGCACATATAGAGGGCATGTGCAACTCGATATCTAGCACGTTTAACGACACGATTGGGATGTAAAGTCTAGGAACATATATCGCTCTGGGTAGTGTGTCCTAGACCAGGGGCATTGTTCGATAGGTAGCATAAACCCTAGTGGCCCTAGATAGCATAAACCCTGGTCGGATCTAGAAAGCGTTCAATATGTAGCATAAACCCCAGTGGCCCTGGGTAGCGTAAACCCTGGTTGAATCTTGGAAGCGCTGGATAGAAAACCCTAGATTAGATCTAGGTAATAAACGGAATCTAGCAAGATCAAGAGTGGTAGTCCAAACGATTTCGAGAATGGTGGCACTACACTAAAGTAATATAGATTTACATGATGAAGCCCGTACGACATATGGCAAGGGACTATATATATACATGGAAAGGATTATACGAGTTGGGGGTATCTACATATACGCTGTATTACGTTAATCTACTAGTGGGACATGAGTATAGCCAGGAGAGCCAATATCGCGAATAACCTAATAAGTAAGAAAATATAAATGAACGGTATATGTAGGATTATACAGAAGTTTATTCTAAGCCCACTCACACAGAACTTATGTTCTGACCCTCTCCTCATTACATACTTCTAGGTTAGGTTCATGACAGAGATGGTATAAGCTCTGGATACTAGTTAGGCAGTATGTTTTATAAGGTAAAGCTATATTTAAAGTATATTATGCTTTGAATTCCTTCCGCTGTAAGATGCTTACGAATTCTGACATGTTTTCTTTATCTCTGTCTTTTTCTGCAGGATAGCAGAGCGCCCAACTCAGGTTTCGATAGATTGGGTTTTTTGAAAAAAATTCGGTCTGTCGAAATCCGGGTTGTTACAAATGCATTCCTTTTGTGAGTGACATTAACGGACGTGGGGTGTCACACTTGGTATCAGAGTTAAAGGTTACCAGATTGGATAAAAGTTTTTGAAAATTATTTTTTCAAAAAGGTTTTAAAAGAAATTATTTTCAAAAGAAAAGCCTGTTTTGAAAAATATATTCCCCAAAGCCATATGTAATATCCTTCGGTCCTTTATCTAAATTTCTTCCTTTTTCCTTTTTTTTAGCGTGTCTGGGGAACAAAACATTCCTAATATCGCAGAGGGCGTCACAATTCGCGGATGGTTCCGTAGGTATTTGGAGGCCACGGCACCTGCCGAAGGCCAAAGAGACGTTCCTCCCCCAGCTGCGCCAATCATTCCTCCTCCCTCCCCCTCCAAGAGCAGATAACTTCGCCAAGATTTACAAAGACTTCCGTGCTATGGGAGGGATGCCATTCCATGGGAATGAGACATTCGTTGAAGCTCGAAATTGGCTAAATGAGACCGAGGACTTGTTTGTAATCTTTGAAGAAGAGGATGGGAGGAAGATTCAATTAGCTGCTTGGCTATTGTAGGACGAAGCCTCATTTTGGTGGGAAGTCACCCAAGCTGGACGTTCGGTGGAAACTTGGGAAGATTTTAGGCAAAGATTTGAAATGAAATTTCCTTCCCAAGACAAGAAAAGCATGCAGATGGAAAGGTTCTTAGCACTCAAACAAGGAAACTTGACGGTGAAAGAATATGTGAACAAATTCAACTAGCTAGCAAGGTTCGGGTTAGAATTGGTGGATACGTCGCACAAAAAGGCTTTGCGGTTTGCTAAAGGGCTGAATGAACCCCTTTATGGGTTAGCTATGTCCCATATCCCAATGGGAGCCACTTTTGAAAAACTTGTTGATATGGCCCTAATGCATGAGGAAGACAAGGGAGAAAAGAAGGAAGTAAAGGCTGAGGAAGCAACACAAAATGAAAAAGTGTGGCCCAAGAAGGGACAACAGCAGAAGAAATGCGAAAATAATGACAAGGTTAAAGATAGGAGGAAGTGCCATAGTTGAGGGAGAGAGGGTCACTTAGCCAAGGGCTGCAGGAAAAGGAAGAATGCTTGCTTCGCTTGTGGAGAGGTCGGGCATCTTATTGAGGATTGCCCGAAGGAACACGGACAAGGCCAAAGGGCAGGAACTTCTGGAGGGCAGGTGCATGCTCTCACGATCAGTGATCCTGAAAGAGGTAGAAAAATTTCCATAGAAAGTTTAGTTTCTCTTTCAAATCATCCAGTTAGGACACATTTTAATTCTGGCGCTTCACACTCATTTATATCTAATTCTGTTATTGAATCTCTACACTTAGTTACTAGTATGATAGTGGATCCTGTAGTTGTCTCAAACCCCATTGGTGATTCGACTCATTTATCTATGATTTATAGGGGTTTGAGAATATCTGTGTTAGGCATCAAATTTGAATGCAATGCATATATATTTGGTTTTATGGGCTATGGGTTGATTCTAGGGATAGGATGGTTTACCACATATAGTGCCATTCTGGGTGGTGAGAGGAGGGTTGTTAAGCACCCTCGAAATTTCTTGTGACCCACAAGGGTCTGTCATGCTTAGTTTCCTAGAGTCTCTTGAGGCATCTATTGATGATATGCGATCGACACCAGTAGTCCGTGAGTATCCTGATGTCTTAGACGAGGTTCAAGGATTACTCCCGAGGCGCGAGATTGATTTCCATATATACCTGGTGGACAATGCAAAGCCAGTTGCATTACCTGTGCGCCATATGGCTACTAAAAGAAAAGAGGGGACCTGATAAGTAAGCGGCAGGGCTACTTCAGAAAAAGTTTGATAGGTGAATCAAATCAAGTTGGGAAACCTATTGAAGACAGTCCTTGAGGAAGCCCATCATTCCAAGATGACTATTCATCCAAGCGGCGGTAAAATGTATAGAGTTCGAGGTAGTGGGGTCAAACTTGCGAAAGAAAGTGAAAATAAAGAAGGAAGCAATGATTGGATGAGTTCTGACTTGCATACTTGGATCGAAGGTTAAGAAGCTACGCAAACGAGAAGTCAAGTTGGTGAAGGTCCAGTGGGGAGACAATCAAGAAGATGCAACTTGGGAGACCAAAGACAAGATTTTTATGCTTCGTACCCTTTCCTTTTCAAGGGAATGTTTTTAACTTTTCTTTCAAAAGCTTTTATTCGCATTGCTTCTATCATCTGAGTATATCCTATTGATCGAATCTTCGACCTTTAGGTAGGAAATCTCATGATTGTAAACATGTGTTTGAGACATGTTATGTTTGATGGATGCAAGTGGATGAAAGTGTTTGCTAGTGGTTGCCTGTGGGCGCAAATACACACACATTAGTCACTAGATCGGCTCAATCACTCTCATACTGCATATGGATGTGTGTGCATTTTCTTTTCTTTTATGGATGGAAATGGATGAACTAACATATGGATGTTGCATTTGGACGAATGAGTGTGCACGCATGTAGAGCTTATATGTTAAAATAGGCTTATTTTGCATACATATTGAATTCGTGGCACTAATCATACATCGCATTAAGGAGGTCAACTGAATCAGTAGACCGCCTTATCTTCGCATTAGTATTGGGAGATATACACACACCTATAATTATTAGAAGTTTTAAGGACTATGGATGCTTATGATTGACGGATGAGTAGATAGATGATGGATGGTAGGATATGCATTCTTCTCAACTTGGAGATTTCGGGGATAAAATCCTTTGAGTAGGGGAGAATGTAACACCCCGAATTTTTAACGACATTAAAGAGGATAAATAAAAGAATAATTAATTTAATATTCAGAATTAAGTGTAACGGGTTACGCCATTGTGTTCATCTCGGAATTCTACTTGAGATAGAGTCCGAGTTTGCGAAAACGGATGTCGTATTAAAGAGTTACGGACGATAGAAGTTGGGCATAAAATTCAGGAAATGGACCAGAATGCACTGGCTCACTTGGTAAGTACTTCAGAACAAAAATGCACTGGCGCACTTGGGAAATGAGCCCATGCCGAGCCAGAAACCTGCACAGGATTCAGGAGAGTTCTGATGACGTGTCATCTTCTGATTGGCTGGATGATGTTGTATATAACAGTGTTGTATACACAATTATATGATTTTTGTTTGATGATAACAACCAAATATATTTTATTATTGAATGTGTTTGTAAATGTACTGATATACTACAAAACAAACAGAAATATAGTATTTCCATTTAAATAAAATATAACTGTACAGAAATTTAAAACAATCACATAGTATTTTATTTAAATAAAAATATATTTTTTCAATTTCAAAAAGTACATCTCTTACAACTCCACTATTTGACATACTACATTTTATTCATTACAACTTGTCACTCACTCTATACAACTACATTTACATTCACATATACAGACACTCTCATGCATTGATACTGTTATTTTTTCACTATCTTCTGTCTTCACAACCTTCAATCCAGTACAGTCATCTTCATACCTGTAACATACAGAAGAACACACACGGTAGACTGCAACAAAAATAAAAGCAAATAAATAAATATTATTTTAAAAAAAAATAAAAAAAAATTATTTGCCTTAGAATTACAGTGTGTTTCTCATCATTTTTCTAGATTTTGTTTGACATGCAGGAACAGGAAAATCTCGTCTGATGGCTGAATGTACACACGTGCATATTCATACACGTGTGCACTGCCTCGCCGACCAGTGTACGACTGAGGAGTAGCCACATGGACCGTCTCGACCCAGTGCACAATCAACAATGGGACAATCGAATACAAGTTCAAGAAATAAAGTCAACACAGCAAATTATGGCCCAAAATCAAAAGTCAAGATACAAGGCATGAAGCAATAGCATGGTCAGGTTCATAACAGCAAGTGTGCTGCAGCAAGCTCAACCAAAAGGGAGCATGGCAAAGTACAAATACAAATACAGGTTCGAGCAATAGAGACCATAAATTCAAGACACAACATGAAAATAGACACAACATATGTTAATATGGTCAAAATAGCATGGAGCATATACACAAATGAACATGTACAAAGACAACCAAAATATGTGATTGGCAAATGCAAAATGGCAAGCAACATATTGATACAGAAATGTATACAAGGTTCAATATCTCACCAAAACAAGAAATGTTCAAATGCAAGTGGAAATGGGCAGCATAACTCAAGGAAACTAGTTGGCTAATATACTGTACAGATGGACACAACATGCATGAGCAGGGTAATCAAGACAACTAACAGCGTGGCAAATCGACATATAGATGGTGATCAAGTCCATGCACATGTTCATGGTCAAGGTGACATATTCAAGAAGGAAGTATGAGCATCATGTTTGCATATACATGTATGCATGGACAAATAAGACACTCAATGTGTTCAGTTTTAAATAGTATGTTTCTCAACAGAAAGACACACACATAGGTGAAATGTGTACAAGTGGCTAACCAGTATACAAACAAGTGAACATAGATGTATGTGCATGTCTAATATGGTTCAAACTGTCATGTGACATAGCACAAACATGTTGCAACTCAATGGTGTTTCAGGTTAACAACGAGAAGTGCACAAATTTACCAAAGCTTAGGGCCAAGATAATCTAGTACAAGTTCTATGGTGAAGCAGGTCAAGCATACTAATTCAAAGTGCAAAACAGTTTTGGAAAGACATAGCACCAATTCAAGAGTTCGGCTAATCAAAGTACAATAACTATTTAAAGCAATATCAAGTTACCAAAAATGGTCAAGGGTAATATCTGTTATTACCAAGTTAAATCTGAACAACAATTCACAAAAAAATCAAGGAACCATCTGTTCGAATCAGTTTTTCTAAAATACAATTATGGGACAATTTTTCCCGAAGCAAACATTTTTGGTAATGATGAAATTATCCACAGAAAAGTTCCAGTATTCGTCACGCAAGTTTTAAAGAGTTTGAATTCTTCAAACCCAAATTAAAGTCCACAATATCAGATTATATAACGCAAGTGTTTCCAAAAATTTAAGACCGATTCTAAGTTCCAGAAGCCAATAAAATCGATACTTATCTCAGAACACATGACAAAGTCCAAAAAATTAAATTGGCAATAAAAATCGCAAGAGCAATTCAAAGAGAAACGAATCGTCTAGAATTAGAGTTTTAAGGGCTAATAAACCCTATAAATACACAATCATCATCGACATCGAGGGATAAGAAAGTTGAAATAAACCAACAATAATTCAGAGAAATCATCTTTAACACAAAGTACTCACAGAGGATTTCATTCGCTATCCCAAAGGAAACCGGTCAAAGAAGAGGTGCTTCAAAGGATTCGAATCTATAGAAGAATTCCAGAGCAATTTCATCAATCACGATCTGATTTGGCGGATAGCAGAAACCCTAACGCCGCCATTTTTAATTCCCAGAGGAAAAGACAAGGGTTGAACTGAATAACAAAGGGAGCCGGCTTTCTCTTATTTTAAAAAGGGAATAACCCTTAACCATTATCTCCTAGGGTTTTTATTTTCTTTATGTTTTTACTTGTTTTAAAATTCAAGTTTTATCTTTTAGAGTCAATAACTACAAGTGTCTGTAGTTGGGAAAATCACAACTTGAAGGATCGAGTTGTGTCAAGGTCTGAGCGTAGGGTTTAAATTGTCGGGAGTGAAGGTCGCAAGTTTATAAAAGTCTTTAAGCGAAGAGATTGTTTATAATTCCTAGTAGAAACCTTGAATGCAGCAGTAGGCACAGTTTTTGCCGAAGCTGGGTATCTTCTATGTGTGATTTTCTTTCTGCAATTTTTTTCTCTGATATTTATTTTATTTTAAATTCATCTAATTTGCAATAAACCCTATTCACCCCCCTCTAGGGTTAATTTAGATCCTACAAGTGGTATCAGAGCCAGTATTTTTAACTCTAGAGTCATGAATTTGTCTAACAATGCTTTTTCTGAGGGTCAGTCCATAGCCAGGCCACCAATGTTTAATGGAACCGATTATGCCTATTGGAAAGCCAGGATGAAAATTTACTTGAGTTCAGTCGATTATGATGTATGGGATATTGTTGAAACAGGCTACAAACCTCCTGTTACGATTATTAATGATATTGAAATTTCTAAGCCAAAAGATAAGTGGGATGCTAATGATAAAAAATTATTCTCAACTAATGCCAAAGTAATGAATGCTTTAATTTTTTCTCTTGATAAAACTGAGTTTAATCGTATATCTCACTGTTCAACTGCGCAGGAAAATTGGCATACTTTGGAAGTTACACATGAAGGAACATCTCAAAGCAAGGAATCCCGTCTCGCACTACTCTGCAACGAATATGAAAATTTCATGATACGCAAAGACGAAGATATAAAAGAGATGTATGGTCGATTCTCAACACTGATTTATAATGCAAGGGCTCTTGGTAAAGTCTACACTAAAGTGGAATTAATACGCAAAATACTGAGAGTACTACCAATGAACTTTGAAGCCAAAGTAACAGCCATTCAAGAATCAAAAGATCTAAGCAAGTTGAGAATAGAAGAATTGATTGGAAATTTGATCGCTTATGAAATGGAGTTAAAAACCAAAGAAGGACGCGATGATTCAGAATCGAAGGAAAAGACAATTGCTTTAAACAGCACTGTTGAAAGTAATGATGAAGCCGAGAATCCCATTGAAGAATTGCTATGGTTCTTAAAAAGTGGTCTAACAAGAAATTCAAGTCACTAAAGAAGAATTCAAAATCCAACAAATCCAAGAATTCAGACAACTCAGACGATGAAGTCATATGCTACAACTGCAATAAACCAGGCCATATCAAACCAAATTGTCCACTACTTCAGAAAGATAGAAAGAAGAAGAAGAAAAGGAAAGCTTTTGCAGCCACATGGGATGATGAAGAAGGAGAAGAAGAAGACTCTGATAGTGATAAAGAGGAAGCCAATTTGTGTCTTGTGGCACAGTGAGATTCAGAAAGTAGTGAAGAAAATTCCACTGAGTTACCAAACTACTCTTACAAAGATTTAATTTTAATGTGTCATGATCTTACCAAAACCGTTGATTCTCTTGAACTAAAAGTTAAGAAATTAAAATCTGATAGGTTAAAATTGGTTCATGAAAACAATAGGTTAGAAACTGAGCTTGAAAAAGTAACAAACCTTAATTGTGAAAACTGCAAGTTTTTAAAACAAGAGCAAACGAAATTTAAAGCAAATTTTGAAAAATTGAAACAACAACACTTGGCTTTAAAGGAAAGTGATGACACAAAAAGAAAGAACTTCATTAACAGATGCACTTCTCTTGTAAATGAAAATGCAGCGCTTAAAACCAAAGTAAAAAATCTTGAAATAACATTGAGTAAATTTTCAAAATGAGAAAAATCATTTAGGTTGCTACTTGGAAATCAATTATATGCTAATAATAGAAAAGGATTAGGGTTTGGGAAAACACACATTAATATGAATGATAATGCGAAGGGTGGAAGTGTTTTTCCTAAATGTGTAAAATGTGGAAAAATTGAACATAGCTATGAAAAATGTGAAAGTAGGAACAATAATAAAAAATTCATACAGATTTGGGTTCCAAAAGGGTCGACAAGCAATTGTTATAGATTTGGACTTGGTAAGAATAAACAAATTTGGATTCCAAAAGGACCCGTTGTTCAAAATCAAAAAAATTCAGTTACTAATTTTGTTAGACCTATGAGTTTCTCTAGGTCATTCTATTTTTCTCGTGTGTAGGTATGTTGGCGGGCTAAGGAGCAACAGGAATGGTACTTGGATTCAGGAAGTTCCAAACATATGACAAGAGATAAATCAAAGTTCCTTAGCCTTGAAAAACATAAAGATGGAAGTGTGATAATGGGCGATAACAAAAAATGTAAAATTATCGGTAAAGGTAAAGTAGGTAATAGTACTTTCTCTTTATGTAACACCCCACGTCCGTTAGTGTCACTCACAAAGGGAATGCACTAAGTTCTGTGGAGCATTTAGGGTAAAAGATGCAGATAAATTACAAGACAGACAGAAATTAAACAGCGGAAAATAAAACTTTTCTTTATTGATAAAATAGTTTGTACAAAGATTTCTTTACAATATTAGAGTGTCATCTGTCTTACAAAATAAAGAAGCATAAAAATACATTTATATTCCCCAGTTTCAGCAAGAGCCAGCCATAGCGTCTGAAAAGAGAATCCAAGCAAAACTTCGACAAATCTTCAAGCTGGGAAAGAGTGACAGTCCAACTTAACATGAGCTATACTACTCCCTCCTCTACTACCTGGGGGGGGGGAGGGGACGGAAGAAAAGAAGACGAAAGAAAAACAGAGTCAGACATAAAGCCTGAGTAAGTTCAGTAACTTCTAGCATGTGAACATGGAAAAACAAACGACATGAATTAACTGAATCCAAGATTACACCATGACCATAGGGTCAGCAAGATTAGACAAGATAATCACAAGATATGCTAAGATAAGATAAACTGGATATGCTCTAATACTTTCACCGCTTCGCCATTTCCTTGTTATACGGATTTCTATTATCTCTGCACCACCTAACTAATGTCCCAACTAGTAACGCTAACTGATCCCAATCCCTGTATTTTCTATCGCCTTCAGGCATCCATTTATTTATTTGTTGCCTAGATTTAATCTAGGGTTTTCTACCAAGTGCTTTCTAGATTTAACTAGATTTTACGCTATCTGCTGAACGCTTCTCGAGTTCAGGGTTTATGCCACCTAGTCCAACTAGGGATTACGCTACCTGTCGAATGATGCACCCAAGTCTAGGACACACTACCTAGAGTGGTATATGTTCCAATGCTTCCATACGCATGTATCGCGAATCGTTATCGCTTGTCTAGATGCACATGTCCTGTAATGTGCGGTCCGAGTCCTGTGACAGGCAAATCAAGGAATACAGAACTCGGTTGGGAGCTTTCAGATATCTGCCGATGCAGATGCTAAGGTCTGTTTTTATTCCAGTGGCTTTGGTCCCACTTGACCCCTCCCTCAACTAATGAAAGGCACACCTTGTAAAATGAGAACTATACGCCGGCCCCCGGTGCCCCACTATCCTATGGCCATCCTCACCCATAACTAGATAGCAAGTATATGATCTTTTGGAGTTCTCCGCCTTTCCGCTTCACGTATCTCGATTGACTGAAGATGGATGATAGACGACGAGTTGCTATCACAAGGCTACCGTTTGCTCGCCGAATCACATCGGTCCATCCTAGTCTTTAGGTTGCCATGTATTGCAACCAAGCCATACCCCTGGTTCTTCTGCGCAGACCTTAACCTCTGTGGGCCCAGGCGGATCATCTGCAGCCTCACAGAGGGATACCAAGAGTACCCTCACGTCCCCTCGAAGCCTCGGGCTTCATAACCCAATTCGTTGGAACATCCTTTTTTACTCAGACGGACATTTGCTCCTTCCCGTGTTATACTAAGAATTACTACTTAGTTTTACTAACTAAGATTTACCACTTAGTTTCCAGAATCGTTGTTTTCTTAACTAAGGTTTACTACTTAGTTCTCTTTCCCGTCAATTTGGATTGGTTAGGTGTCATTAGTCAATTCGAGCCAACTTAACCTTCTTCATTCGTCCTGTTAAACTGGTTAAGTGTTATCAGTGATTCATGATGACTTAACCCTACCACAAACCAAGTTATATTGGTTAAGTGTTTCTTATTACTTAACCCTACCCGTTCATCCTGTATTGGTTAAGTGTTCCTTTTTATCTTATCCCTGCCCGTCTGTTTTAACTAACATGTTATTAATGGTTAAGTATTATCCATTCATGTTTTAGACTTAGCCCTATTCCTTTATCACAACCTGATGGTTAAGTGTTCAAGTTTACTTAACCCTACGGTCTAGCCCAGCTAACATATCAAATTGGCTAAGTGTATTAGATTTTACTTAACCCCAACCTCTGGTCTAGTTAACATCTTAATTTGGCTAAGTGTATTAACTTTACTTAACCCCACCTTCTAGTCTAGTTAACATGTTAATTGGCTAAGTGTATTAACTTTACTTAACCCCTAAAAATCTTGTCCTGTTACCTTGAGTTTGGTTAAGTGTCTCTATGGACTTAGCCCTCCCATTCTAGCTTAACTGTGTTAAGTTGGTTAAGTGTTCCTATGGACTTAACCCTTCCATTCTAGCTTAACTGTGTTAAGTGTCAGTCTGAACCTAACCCCACCCATCAGTGTAGTTGTCATGTTGAACTGGTTAAGTGTATTAGTTAACTTAACCCTACCATTCTTGTTCTAGCTTTACTTAAATAGATTAAAGCCGCGACCACTCACATTAGACAGATATTGTCGCGAATACTGGATGTGCCGGTTGGTTCCGGGCAGGTTTACATCGCAACTCAGTCTAACCTCGGGTTAGGCATATTCGTGTTTTCTAAGTTCAAAGGGTTTCAATTTATTTTCATATCAAGTTTTGAAAGTAACCATCTCGTTCGTCGGATCAGTTAGGGATAGCCAGAGAGAGCAGGAAACTTGTATTTTCCAAACCCAAGCCTAGACACTATTCTCTCTGTCACCCTAGAACTTTCTGGTGTGTCGTTAATAAACCTTTAATTTGTCTAAATTTATATTTCCTCATTCAGGCCAAATTCTATAAGTAAATTATTTCTAATTTACTTATTTCCTAATTACTCTTTTAGTGTAAATTGTCTACATTCATTTTTATGGCCCATTTCCCCTTCTAAATCATATTTATGCTTTTTGGTATGTGGACTATACCAAATTAAGTGTCACTAACCATGATTTTGCTAAACCTGCCAATTACTCCCAATTATGGCCAATTTCACATTTATGCCAATATACTTACCGTGCCAAATTAGCTAATCCAATTCCGATTCAACATTCTAATTCTAGACTTATTACTCTAGTTCACTATTCATGTAAATGCTAGATTTACACGTCAATACTAAATTCAAATTACACATCTTATAATTCATGTCAAATTTATCCAATTTGCATTTCTATGAACATGCCATAATACATGTTCCCAATTTATGCCAATTTCCAAGTTAAACTATGTTTTTAGTAAATTTCATATTTTGCCCAAACCGCATTCCCACCGTTCGTATAATTGCGATTAAATCTAGATTATGGATAAATCTAGACTCGTAGAAAATAGGGAATGAACCAAAGATGCTACGAAAAAGGATGGACATAATAACTGGCAGAAAAGGTTTGAATAACGACGTAGGTTCAAGAACATGGGTAGACCTAACTTATTAGGTAAATTCCCAAGGTCTAAAACCAAGGATAGACAGAATAGAGACGCAGGTTCAAGAACATGGGTAGACCTAACTTAATAGGTAAATTCCCATGGTCTAAAACCAAAGAAAACCAAGGACAGGCAGAATAAATAATCGGGTTTAATCTCATAATCACAGAACTTAAGCAACACTTTCCTATTCATGAATCATAGGTGTTTAACTACAGATGTCCTTGTTATGTCATAGGTAATAGTTTATGCTTTTCCTAATCAAAGGCATAGGTTGGTGTTCAAAGTCAAGAAAATAATTCTCATAGTCACAGTCACAGTCATAGGCAATATTCATAGTCATAGGCAATGTCCATAGTCATAAGCAATGTTCATAGTCATAGGCGTATGGTTCTAAGGTCCATAGTTTCATAGTCACGGTCTTATTTGTCCTCGAATCATAACAGTTCTTAATTAGGTTCAAGAGTATAGGCACTGATTCGAATAGAGAGATAGATTCGGCGTATTCTTTTATTCCTTTAATTTCATGTCACGAACAGAGAAAAACGTTCAAATCTAGAAATAACTGACTTACAGAGATTAGATTAGAATAGAAAGATGGCGTTGCTATGATTCGTATAAAAACAGTCGTTGCAGTCGTTCGAATCTTCCCTTGAATTCTAGCTTGAATCTCCTCTTTGAAAGTCTTTGAGCAGCACCTCCTCGTCTTGATTTATTTTATATATATTATTTTATTTATTATCCTTTTAAGAGGAGGAGAGGAAGCCATGTTCAATAAGAATCTTTGTAGCATAAGGGTAGAGAAGAATTGTGAATAGAGAAGGAGTCTAGGGTTGTTTATACAGTGTAGAAGTCAACGAATCTGGTCAGAAGGGCGTCCGAATACAGAGGAACGAACCAGGCGCAGAAAACAGGGAAAAGCAGGGGGGTCGACCCCCAGGTCGACTACCCAGTCGACCTGGGTGCCTTGGGCGGGAAAATTCCCGCCAGCCCATTCTGGGTTTGATTTGAATTTTGAACCTGACCTGTTTTGAAATTTGAACTTCGCTGAATCTTCCGGAGGCCATATCTTCCTCATACGGACTCCGATTTACGCAACCTCAGACTCGTTTTCATGCAGAATTCCGAGACGAACGCAATAGCGCAGCCCGTTTCCCTTGATTTTGATTTCAACTTTTAATTCTGCCTTGATTTGTGAATCATAGTGTAACAGAATTACGGGGTGTTACACTTTAACTGATATTTTTTATGTTGAAAACTTGCTTCACAATCTCATTTCCATAAGCCAACTATGTGACAAAGGAATGAGTGTGATTTTTGATAGTGAATCTTGCAAAATTATTGAAAAATCCACTAACAATATTGTGTTCACGGGAAAAAGAAAGGAAATGTTTATATGCTTTCATTTGATGATTTGACTCCCTCACGATGTTTAGTAGCTACGGATGAAGAAGTTTTCTTATGGCATAGGAGATTGGGTCACGCTAGTATGAGTCTCTTAGAAAAACTTGAATCAAAAGAATTGGTAAGGGGATTACCACATCATGAATATAAAAGTAACAAAGTGTGCAAATCTTGTGCTATGGGAAAATTCAGTCGATCATCATTTCACCCCAAAAATGTTGTTAGTACTAATAGGGTACTTGAATTGATTCACATGGATTTATTTGGACCAAATGAAATTGCTAGCTTGAAGGAAAACGTTTTTGTTATGTGTTGGTTGATGATTATTCTAGATTTACATGGGTTTATTTTCTAGCCAAAAAATCCGAAACGTTTGATTACTGTTCAAAGTTTGCAAAACTCATTCAAAATAAAAAAGGTGTTTCAATAAAAACTTTAAGAAGTGATCATGGTGGTAAATTTGAAAATTTGGAATTTGAAATTTTTTGTGAAGAAAATGGTTTTAAATACGAATTTTCTACTCCTCGAACACCCCAACAAAATGGGATAGTCGAAAGGAAAAATCGTACATTACAGGGATTGGCTAGATCTATGTTAAATGAATATAATTTGCCTTTGACTTTTTGGGAAGAAGCAGTTAATACATCCTGCCATGTAATGAACAACGTAATGATTAGACCAATACTTAACAAAAACATCCTATGAATTGTGGTTTGACAGAAAGCCTAACATTTCATATTTTAGAGTTTTTGGGTGCCCTTGTTATCTTCTTAATACAAGTGATCATCTTGGTAAGTTTGAATCAAAGTTCGTTGAGGGAATTTTCATGGGTTACTCTTCAAGAAGCAAGGTGTTAACCAAAAAATGGTCCTAACATCCAATTGATAATGTTTTGTAGAGAATAATGAGGAATCATGAATAAAAAGCAAGAAAATCAATCAACACGCGGAATTTATAGTGGTTCGGCGTTAACAAGCCTACATCCACTTCATAGCTTCTCAATTCATTCAGAAATTACAAATACAATGAGTATTGATGCTCAAGCACTCAATTACAATGAATAATACTCTCCGAATTCATTGATTTTATTAAAGAGGATGAAGGTTCTTCGTTGGTAGCCATGGCCGAAATAGATAGAGCTTCCTTGAGGCCAAAAAGTCCCCTTAAATGATGTGTTGTATGTGTATTTATAGGTAGAGATTCGGTTAGGGTTGAGTGGCCACGTGGTAGCTTCAGAGTAAATCTCGGAAGTAGCGGAGAACATGGGGAAATGGTCTTTAACTGCCCAGAATTCGGTTAGGGGTAGAGACCCGATCCGGTTGGCCCGATCCGGATAACCCGATCCGGTTTACCCGATCCGGATGACCCGATCCGGTTTACCCGATCCGGATGACCCGATCCGGTTTACCCGATCCGGTTTGGTTGGTCAGAAATATTCGCTTTAGCTTGATCCGAAATGGTGGAATCCAACCCGAAGCTTATGTGCACAGAAATACGAGTTTTCCCATCCTTCGTTACTTCGTCCAAGCAGATGTCGATCTCTGGCAGTTCATACTCAAGCCCTGAGTGGCCTTCCTGATAGAGTTCTTCGGCTTTGGATAGTCTGGTCACAAAGCAGGCTAACATTTTGCCCCCCAAAGTGCATCTTGTTGCAAATAAGATGTGCTTTGAATAAGTCGAGATGAATATTTTTGGATCTTTTTCTGTATAAATGGCTTGTCGTATGCCGCATTGCTTCCGTTGATGCTTATCGGGCCAAATTTCATGGCTAGAGTGGTCAAGATGATCAAGTAATCGTTTAGACTTCGTCGAATCAAGAGGTAGAATTCCTTCATCATAGGTCATGTGGTATGTTTGGCTCTCGTGTGAGATCGTACATGTAAAAGTTGATGCCAAACGACGCCATCTTCCTAAACAAGTCAAGTGCATTACCAAGCTAAGATTTCTTTAATGTATAAGTCAACGTATACAATAGCCGTCCAAGTCATAGTATGGTGTCAGAATCTTCATATCTTGAGCTGACATTTGGACCGTTCGGATAGAGTGCATCAGAGTCGGCATATGAATTTGTCATTTTTGCTTGGATTTGGACTATCTCGATATCAGGATATTAATCTAGGACTCCATGATTGCATCTAATCGTAATAATAGTGCATCCGAAAGCCATGATCACTTCAGATTGTTTTATAGTCCCGTGATCACATACAAGTCAGTACGAGATGTTGTTGAAAACATGCAAGCCAATAGCTGGTAGGATTATCACAATTGTAAGGCAGTAGAGGAGTTCATCATACTCTCCATGTGATGCAGTTGCAGATCAAGTCTTTGAATTCTTGCTTGATCCGTAATTTCGCTCACTTGGATGGACGGGATGAATCACGTCATATTCTAAAGATATAGTGTATATGTTCTGAATCATGCATTGAGTCAGGGTCATGTTTAAAGTCAATCTGTCGATTGAAGTTGATGTTCCTAGCATTAGTGGAGGACGAGCGAAGTCAGTGCTTATGCCCCCAGCATTGTTGGGGGTTATGATAGGTCAATCGGACATCCAATCTTTTAGCCTTTATACTTTTTTCTGCCGCATCGGGTTAGATATGTAGGTTCAACAATCTTAGTCACCCTGTGTCATTATGTGCACATTCCCAAGTCATCAAGGGTTGGAGTTGTATATGCGAATGGTCGACTCACATTCGCGTTGGGGTCAACCCATCTGTTTAGCCAAAAAGCAGTGATCGCATTATTGAGTATATCAGAAAACTTAGATACTCTCCTCGCATCAGCTGCAGAGTTGAGTAAGCTCGTCAATCTTGCAAGCGAGCGAATGTCGTTAGTGAGTTATTCGAGCTCCTTCGTTCATGCGTTGGCATAATCCGAAATAGCCACCATAGTCTTGTTGAGTCTATCTCCCATGCTTGGTTCCATTAAGCTTGACAATCAAGACCGCGGGCCCGATTAATGACATTGGTCATTTCCAGAATTGTAAATTCCTGTTATTCTTTCCTGGGGCTTTTCTTTTTTCCTTTATTATTTCAAGAATCAGATGGTGCTCCATTCTGTCATGAAGACATTGAGATCATCCATTTCAACATTAGCACACTCTTATTGCACGAATCTGTCTGTCTCAGGATAGGATTTTCCAACGTTTCTAGGAGAATCTCATGGTAGAGAGATACCAAGGTTTGTTTCAGAGGTGAATCCGTCAAGTCCTCTTGGTGGGTCTCGATGCAAAGAGATTTTGAAGTTTGAGATATCCAGAATACCGAATACTACAGCAATCAACGCTATATATGGTCCAGGTCGATTTACTGATGCCACTGTGGCGTTGAATCTTTCAAGGAATGCATGCAGGGTCTCGCCTGATCTCTGTTGAAGCATCAATTAATGTTGCCAATTTGGCCCTCATCTTTGAGAAGTTGTCGCTAATTACCTAATTTAGCGCTAGTGCCCCCGGTATGAAGTCTTAAATTGGGTGGAAGCCGGTTTCTGGCTTCTTGGTTGTGCATATGTAATAGCAGTCAATCAGGCTTCTGTTTTTTTTAATTCTGGATGGTGATCCGCTACTTGGATGTATGCAGGTTGCTCTTGAGGAGCCATTCTTCTGCTTATAGTCTGGGTTATTGTGAAGCTCAGATAATCGTAAATGTGCCTAAAGCTGGAAGATAGTCAGCTGATGATGTTCGAAGCTCTTATCCTGTACTCCCCATCCATGGGGATTTTACAAACGGTGGTCATCAAATCCACGTATTCTCTGAATTCATACTCCCTCATCGAGCTGTGAGTTAGAGTTTAATAGAAAATGATTTATTCGTGTCCAGCTCATGTTAGTCCTTGGTCTCCCATCCAAGCTTTGAGGTTTGGAGTCGGATGGCAATGAAGTTAGAATATAGCTTTCTCGAATGCTCTCGTCTTCCCCCTACATGGGGAGCCTCATGTTGAGGTTGAGCTGGATTTTAAACATTCCTCCAAATTGGAGCAAAGGTTGGTCGGGCTTCGTTTAATTTTTCGGTGGCTCTTGCATATCCATCGTTTTCATCCAAAATGTTACAGTCGGAAGTTGCATGCTACAAATGCCTGGGAGGAGGTTGGTTGCATCTTGTTTTATTAAAGACGACTATGCCAACTTGTCCTAGGGTCCCATATGATCTGGACCATGGAGCAGGGAGTGTTTGAGCCAAGTTCATTGTCGCTTGAATTTCTATGGTGCTCGCTCCAGCGAGTAAGTCGTAATTACTCGGCCTTCCATCTATCCAAGTAGAAAAGTTATCCATCATTTTCTGTCGTTTCCAGAGAAGTTTGTCTCACCGAGCCATCTGAGTTCTCAAATCAGCGAGGGTACCACATATTTCATATCTAGCTTGACATGCTGAGGGATCATTGCAAGAAGAAATTTGCTGACTTCCTTCGTTCCAAGCGCCTTCTGCGCCAATATCCTTAGCACGAAAGAAATTTCTATCTTCCTTCTTCTTAGCCTTTGAGTTTGAGTGTCAGGAAATTTGCCTCCTCGCAAGTTAGAGGTCAAAGTAATGGCATCCTCCTTTATATGGGTTTTTTCAACCGGGAATTCGGTCTGGACTAGCAAATGGACGTTCATTCTGCATCCATTTCGTGGCCCTCAAGCAGCAATGTGGCCCCAGTCCAGGGGTAATGTCTAAAGGTCGGTAGTTGTATCACCTCCCATTCAAATTTAGACATGGATGCATGGAAAAGAGACATTGCTTTATAAGCTTATGTGCTCGAGTTATCCAAGTGCTCGAGTTATCACGTTTTCCATTCAACGTATTTGCGAGGTAGCACTCGTCGTTGCACTTGGGCTATGGCCAGTCACACATGGGTGTGTATGTTGATTTGATATATCACTCTTAGGACCTCTTTTCGGTGATTGCATTGAGTCGTGTGGGAAGCTTAACATTAGAAGTCGACGTCATTCCTTCAAACACGACCTCTTTGTTGTTGTACGCGAGTATCCCTTGTGTCTTTGCATTGTATCTGTACATAATCTTGCAATTCGAAAAAGAATAGTCAGCTTAGTCTTGCAAGCTACTAAGTCAATCTTTAAGTCACAAGAAATTGTAGCTCGAAATGAAAACATGTTGAGTGCTAATCTATCTAGCATAGAATTATTAAATGTCAAAGTGTCAGGTGTCGTAGTTTGGAGGTATAGTGTCTGTAGCCTCCATTTAACTTTGAAACACGGGTCGCATCCGAAGCGTGTTTGAAGTTAATTCAGAAATCTATGTCCGTGCCCCCAGCGTTGATGGGAACCAGATTAAGTCATTCGGATGTCCGATCCGTAAGTCCTTTACAATCCTGTCCTCAGTCGGAGGGCAATGAAGATTGCATGCATGTCGCAGCATTGTCCTTTATACTCTCTCCCAAGTCGTGAGAGTTAGAGTTATGGGTTTAGTGGTCTTAAGTCATGGTGCACCATTCACACTAACCCAACAGATTTATACTCTCTCTCAAGTCGTGAGAGTTAGAGTTATGGACGTCGCGGTTCGTCCTTTATACTCTCCCAAAGTCAGTTTGGGTTAGAGTTGTGGATCGAGTGGTCTTAAATCTTGGCGTGCCTGTCACACTCGTCCTAAGTTTATACTCATATCCAAGCTCTGAGGATTAGAGTTAGTCGGGCAAACAGTCGGGTCACATTTGCCTTGGCATCGTCCCTTTGCTCCCATGTCAAGGGCAAAGGTCGCCATCGGGGATGATCGGTTCTCACCCCTATTGAGTTTATACTCCTCCCTTCCGAAGCATGGGAAAGAGTTAGATACATCGTTAGAGAGCGGTCGAGTCACACTCATCCTCGTCTTAACATATCTCTTTTTCCCCACTTCGAAGGTAAAAGTTATCTCATTCATGGTATTGTACCCGTCACTGTTGCACTCTTCCCATCAGATCAAGGGATAGAGTCGTCGATCTACCGAGTGATTATGTCACACTCGAATACATTTCTATGTCTTGCGTGGCGAATCAATGGATAGATGATGAGGAGGCCTCATTAGTATGTCCATATATGGATAACACAGGTCGAACTCGTGTGCATTTACTCTCTTGCCCCCACATCAAGGGCAAAAAGTCGGTGAATGAATGGTCGAACTTCTTTTGCTTTAGAATGTTGTCGTTAGGCCAATAGTAAGCGGGTGAAGGGTCGAATCACGTTCGCCAAAGCTTTACATTCCTCCGATCAAACTATGGCAGGAGTTGTCGGTACCAAACCTCGGGTACCTCCTTTATTTGGATTTATGTAATTCGATGGCATCGATTGTAGGATCTGATTGTATGGACGGTCGAACCGCATCCATCTGGAGTCGGATCTCAACTCTGAAATGCAATGATCGATGCACAATTATCTTGAGATATGCCACGTGTGAGCCAAGGAGTGGATGGTCACCTCAGATCCATCTTAAGGTATACAACTTCTCTCAGGCGAAGGACGTGGCTCTGTAAACGAGCAGTTCAATTGGGCTCGTTACGACAATGCTCCATAATTCTTCCTGTGGGTGCTCAAAGTTTGATCGGTACCAGATTCGGGGTACCTACATCATCCACATATAAATTCATCTGAGTTAGTTACATCAATAACTCATAAAGCATGGAAATATAAGAGTCATGGTTAAAAAGTAATCCTGTTAAAGGAATGAATATCATTCTGTGCGAAGATGGCATTGCACGCTCTTTGCAGGTCCATTTTTCCTCACTACATCTCTGTCAGGGGATGGCTGTCAAAATCTTTAGCTGGAGATGAACGTCTTTTCAAACCGTTGTGGGGTGGCGGTCCTAAGAATGAACAGACCTTGATTGAGGACTTGGAGTGACAAAGGCAACTAGGTAAATACTTTAAGCGAATGACGAGGTCGTGTCTCCTTTAAATCGCCTTTTTGCACCCATGCTAAGGGCAAGGGTTGAATGTCAGGGAGTCATGTATGTATTGATAATGGTATCATATCATCACATTGGTGCCAGGACAATAATTGGCAGGATAATAATGGACCCATGCTTATAAGAACTTTTGCACTTTCCATGCTGGGAAATAGGAAATGGCTGCTATGGGAATAGTCATATCTCACCCATCCGTAAATATGCCTCCAATCCCACGACGGGAATAAGATCTAATGCACAGATAATCAATCAGTATCCTGGCTTAAGTGCTCTAAACTTTTACTTCGGGCAAGGCTGAGGTAGTCGATCATGCAAGCTCGTGATGTATCAGCTTTGAATTAGATGATATAGTCACGAGCAATCGACATTCGAATCTCCAGTTGCCCCCAGCATCTGGGGCACGAGTTACTTGACTAATACTCGATGAAAGGAGTGAGATTGTGAATCTTCACTTTTTAACTCCAAAACGTCATCCGTCAAAAGTTTCATTGGCGTTCATCTCCCAACTAGTGGGAGGCTGATTAGTGATTTTGTCGAATCATTCAGGGCAGTGAATTGAGCAATGAGACTCATTAATATCTATCTCAGGGTAACCTTTCAAAGGAAATAAACAATGTCACCTTGCATGTCATATCTTGAGGCATAAGGAACGATGGTATGCCATTTATTCTCCCTGCCGGAAGCATTCCGTGTTGTAGGAAGTTTCTTACGAGGGGTTGTCAATTATTCTCTTTTGTGTTTAGTCTCCAACACTAGATCAACTTCCATCTGATCAATGGTCGGAGTTTTCTCGAAGCAATCAACAAGCTGTAAACGAGCTTTTCAATCTTTGGAAGGTTCCTTCGTTAGACGTTGCCCTCTTGCATCCCGAATCTTCATCTTTTCTAGGGTCTATGTCTTCGGGCAGATCATCGGGCAACTCTTTCTGCGATGTCTTCTTTGCTTGCTAAACCCATGCCTATTTCACACTCGATCTCATCATGAGGGGAAGCATTTTTGGGTTTCATGACATCTCCGTTGCATAGCATATTCTATCCAGCCAAGTAGAAGGCTCTTCCAGTGACTTGGTCTTCACGGATCATTCCTGCTCCAGCTTCGGTAGGGAATAAGCAGTAGACACTAGGGTGCAATGTAAGCTCTGAATTATGCTGAAGCTAGTCAGTCTAGACCTTGATCAGATAAGCTTGAGTACGACAGCATAGCTTGCGAGACTTGAAGTAATATTCATGCGTTATGTTACAATGGAAATGATAAATAGAGAGCTAATGGTCGATTCGTATCTGCTTTAATCTCGAGCTCTCATCACTTGACCAAGGTTGCATGGTGGCTGGAAGGCGGTCCAGTTGCTATAATCCGAGAAAGGTCCGTAGGTCCAATCATGGCGTATGGTGGTTCAACTAGTACCTAACTCTGGGCACTAAAGTATGTTGACCTAACCCTTATTTGATGGAAATCAGTCTTCATCGATGTGGTCGACAGCAAATAGCCATTGCAAAGGTTTGCCGAGTTTTTCGGGAGGTGAACCACGGGAAATATTTCATTCATCACATCTTTCAATTAAATTGTAGCTTGGGGATGTTGGGATCCTTAACTACTTTCTGGTATCCCATTATTGACAATCATGGTCACTAAGATCATATGAATCATCTTTGGAGTAGTGCTCGGACTGTTCTATATAACCGTCATTCGGTACTCCGCCGATTGGATAGGTTTAAGTCACATAAATAAGGTAATCGCTGGTCGTTAGGGAAACAGTAGTTGCATTAGTGAAATTTATACACCATCAGTGCTATGGAAGAGGAAGCTGCTATAGGACAAGCATTGTCTTGTATACTATCATTGATAGCAAGCTGAATTTGATCGACAGCTCCTCACATTGGCTTACTGATGCAAGTAAATGTCATGGCTCTGGGAAGAATCTCAGTCGTTGCCATCTTGCTGTCATATTCTTAGATTATCCACCTTATCTTCATTAACAAACTTTGATGACTACTGTTGGTCAAAATATACGTCGAGCCGAAGGCGAGCCGTGCTCCGAGCCGAAGGCGAGGCCGTCAGCGGGTCCGGGCGCAGCGCCGGCGGGGGTCCGGGGCCCCGCAGCCGGTTAGGTCGAAAATGTGGGCACCGCACGATTTTTTCGATTTTGGAAGATGGTGCCTTTTCTGAAATGATCTTAAAAATGTATTTTTTCCAAAAATAGCTGTTTCGGGTCGGATCGGATCATGCCTTCAAATTTGCGGTTCGGAGATTGTCTTCAGGTCGGGTCGGATCAGACTAGTTCCTCCGAGCCGGATCGGAGACGTCATTAGCTAGTCGGTTCGGTATATATGAAAGAGCCAGTTCGGATCTCCTCCTCCTGTTCGGATCGGTCTTTCCTACCCTGCATCTCCACTTTCCTGCGGTTCGGGTCATGGCACTCTCTTCGGTTCGGAGATGCATCGCCAGGTCAGATCGGAGTATCAACAGCAGCTGGATTCGAGTCCTGCTCAACGGGTCGGGTCGGAGCATTGTCCCCGGGTCGGTTCGTTGTGCCACTCCGGGTTAGACGTCTTCGGGTCGGATTGGATCGGCTATGTCATTGGATCGGGTCGGGGTTACGTCATCAGCAAGCGGCCGGTTCGGATCCCCCTCTCTAGTTCGGGTCGGAGGTTGTTTTTCAGGTCGGGTAGGACCAGATCCGACCCCCTTATGGATATTAGTTTGCACTTCATCTACATCCGATCCAAGAGCTTCATTAGCATCCGACCTGGTCGCTTCGTTTGAACTAGAAACACATCTGATCCGATCCGAAGTCGAGGTCCATGCTGGACGTTGCTGCTGTGCTGGGTGAATCTTTTCGAACCCATGACTTCATTCCAGAGACATCTATGCTTTGGGTAGAATTACTGAAATCGTTGAAAGCTTCGAAAGTGATGAGAATACGGATTATCTCTTCAGACTTGGAGATCCAAACAGTAGATAAATAATCCGAAAAGCTGAGAATATTCATTTCTCAGTGAAAGCACCAAAATGTTAGACCAAAAAATGGTCCTAACACCCAATTGATAATGTTTTGTAGAGAATAATGAGGAATCATGAATAAAAAGCAAGAAAATCAATCAACACACGGAATTTATAGTGGTTCGGCGTTAACAAGCCTACATCCACTTCATAGCTTCTCAATTCATTCAGAAATTACAAATACAATGAGTATTGACGCTCAAGCACTCAATTACAATGAATAATACTCTCCGAATTCATTGATTTTATTAAAGAGGATGAAGGTTCTTCGTTGGTAGCCATGGCCGAAATAGATAGAGCTTCCTTGAGGCCAAAAAGTCCCCTTAAATGATGTGTTGTATGTGTATTTATAGGTAGAGATTCGGTTAGGGTTGAGTGGCCACGTGGTAGCTTCAGAGTAAATCTCGGAAGTAGCGGAGAACATGGGGAAATGGTCTTTAACTGCCCAGAATTCGGTTAGGGGTAGAGACCCGATCCGGTTGGCCCGATCCGGATAACCCGATCCGGTTTACCCGATCCGGATGACCCGATCCGGATGACCCGATCCGGTTTACCCGATCCGGTTTGGTTGGTCAGAAATATTCGCTTTAGCTTGATCCGAAATGGTGGAATCCAACCCGAAGCTTATGTGCACAGAAATACGAGTTTTCCCATCCTTCGTTACTTTGTCCAAGCAGATGTCGATCCCTGGCAGTTCATACTCAAGCCCTGAGTGGCCTTCCTGATAGAGTTCTTCGGCTTTGGATAGTCTGGTCACAAAGCAGGCTAACACAAGGCTTATCGAATCTTCAGCAAACGATCAAAAACTATTGTTGAAACCATAAACGTGAAATTGATGAATCAGATCTGGATACGGTGGATAAAGAGAAAAACGATGAGGGAGTTACAAATGAGGGTGAAAAAGAAAATAGCAAAGAGAAGACTGGCAATGATGATCCAACAAAACAAACATTTGAAGTCAAGAAGTTGAAATTCAAAGCCAACCATCCTCCAGAATTGGTTATAGGAAATCCAACGACAGGTATACAAACTCGTTCATCATTTAATAAAGATATCTATGCCTTTTGTATTCATAGCTGTTTTATCTCTAAAACTGAACCTAAATATGTTGAAATTGCATTTATTGATGAAAGTTGGATTTTAGCAATGCAAGAAGAACTCTACCAATTTGAATGGAATAATGTTTGGAAATTAGTTCCTAGACCAAATGACTATCCAGCAGCAGGAACTAAATGGGTGTTCAAAAATAAACTTGATGAATCCGGAAATGTAATTAGAAACAATGCTAGGTTGGTTGCAAAAGGATATAATCAAATTGAAGGAATTGATTTTGATGAGACATTCGCACCAGTGGCTAGGTTAGAAGCCATTAGAATTTTGCTCAATTTTGCATGTTATAAAGGTTTCAAACTTAAACAAATGGATGTAAAAAGTGCGTTTTTAAACGGAGAATTAAAAGAATAAATTTTTGTGGAACAACCCCCGGGTTTGAAAATCATGAATTTCCAAATCATGTATTTAAACTTGAAAAAGCATTATATGGTCTTAAACAAGCTCCTAGAGCATGGTATGATTATTTAAGTGCATATCTTTTGGAAAACGGATTTAAAAAGGGTAGTGGTGACACGACATTGTTTCTATTACATGAAGATGAAGATTTTTTAATAGTTCAAATTTATGTTGATGATATTATATATGGTGCTATTAATGATCGTCTGTGTGAGAAACTTGAAAAAGTCATGCAGGATAAATTTGAAATGAGCTTAGTAGGTGAATTGAAATACTTCCTTGGATTTCAAATCAAACAAAGCACCAAGGGCATTTTCATATCACAAACAAAATACATCGCTGAATTGCTGAAAAGATTTGGACTAGAAAACGCAAAACCACTCAGAACATTGATGAGTCCTTCAACCAAGCTTGACAAAGACGAAAAAGGAGTTGCGGTTGATCAAAAATAATATCATGAAATAATTGGTTCACTTCTTTGTCTCACCGCATCTAGGCCTGATATTATGTTTTCTGTTTGTTTATGTGCACGCTTCTAGTCTAATCCAAAAGAATCTCACTTAAAAGCCACAAAAAGAACATTGAGATATATTTTGCACACACACAAATTTGGTTTATGGTACCCCGCATGTAATAATTTTGAATTAATTGAATATTCTGATGCCGATTATGCTGGATCCCTTGTGGATAGAAAAAACACTAGTGGAACTTGTTTTATGCTAGGACATTCATTAGTTTCATAGTCAAGCCGAAAACAAAATTGTGTTGCTTTATCTACAACTGAGGCTGAATACATTGCTTTAGGAAGTTGTAGTGCACAAATATTATGGATGATGCAAACTCTTTTAGATTTTGGTCTAATTTATAAAACAGTACCACTAAAATGTGACAGTAAAAGTGCTATAGACTTGTCTAATAATCTTGTTCACCATTCACGCACTAAACACACAGATGTAAGACACCATTTTATTAGAGATCACATTTCATGAGAAGATATTTGTATTGAGTTCATTTCAACTGATTGTCAACTTGCTGATATTTTTACAAAACCTCTTCCCGAAGATAGATTTTCATGATTACGCTTAGATTTGGGAATCATAGAAATTGATTGATCATTATCCATTTTTTTATATTCTTAAATGGTTATTCAAAAGTTAAATAATTGACCATTTAAACTATTTTGAAGTTCATTGAAATTATGTCAGATCTTGAGGATGTGATGAGTATTGACTATAATATTTTTCATATCATGAGGAAATATTATTAAATTCTCATGACAACTGAACAAATATTATAATATCTTTAAATTAGTGCATTTTTCATGATCATCTTCTACTACTTTCATCCTTCTGACATTCATTATGATTTTATAAATGTGGAGAGTTTAATTTTTAAGAATAAAGGAAATCCTGAAATGTAACACCCCACGCCCGCTATGGTCACTCACTAAGGGAATGCCATAGCATCGGTGGAGTATTTTAGTGAATATAGAACAGAAAAATTACACCAAGACAGATATAAATAGTACTTTGAAATTTAAAACATCACCTCATAACAGCGGAAATAAACATGTCTGGTTACATCATAAAACCATGATAAAAGTCAAGTACAATATCCGTCAAAATAAAGAAGTACATAATCCCACTCTCTCATACAATAGCCAGAACAAAAGAAAAGATAACTGGATAACTGGAGCTTTACATCTATCCAAGCTCCTAAAGACTGGAACAGCAATCTGATCAAGCTCCACTACTGCTAGGATCCACCGTAGGACCTGAGGGTTGGGAAAAAGATAGAAACAACGGGGTCAGACATAAGTCTGAGTGAGTCCTATAACTTTAACAATACGATCATTAAAGTAACCAGAGAAGACATAAACTTGACCTACGGTAATATCTGGGGATGAATGGCTACACTAAGCAGCTTGGTAGACTTAGGATAAACTAAGATAACCGTAAAGACGCATCTACCCACCCAAGGATGATTACTAACTGCACCACACCAGTCATTCCTACTTAAAGGTTGATCCCTCCATGAACTTAGAAAATTTCCCCAGTAGTTTTGTGTACTCCTAGTCCACTACATAGGTGCCGTCTGCCCCTACCTCCACTACGTGTACTCAGTAATTCTTACCCAGTAGTTTCGTGTACCCCTATATAGGTGCCGTCTGCCCCTATCTTCATTAGGTGTACCCACTACTCCCCAAGCGATCGGCTCCCTACCGTACATACCCGTGCTGGTCCCACAGTGGGGTGTATCACTCCCCAAAAGTGTCAACCCAATACTATCAACGGTGCACGACTTTATATCTACACGATGCAACAACGGCTTATCTACCAGCCCGGGTCCACACACGCATATGAAACCCGTTGGACTTGCGTTGCCACCGCTAACCCGTTTTGGCCTCTTATAATCAAGCCCAATATGCGTGTCCCGTCACTCGACATGGGTCGAGCCCACAAAGATACGTTTGGGATATTGGTTGAAATGGGCCCCTACAAGCTACCCACCTAAGCTTGTCACATATCTAGTGTATCCCACTTAACCCTTTAATCGTGTTTAATTACATGTTTCCACTTGGTTAAGTATTCTAATCGTATTTCATATTGCCACCCAAGGCAACCCACTAAATTCCACATGCCACCCAAGGCAACCACTAAATTTCCACATGCCACCCGAGGCACCCACTTAACCCCTCATGTCCCACTACATGCTAATATGGTTAAGTGTTTCTTAATTAATTAAGACCGTGACCTCCCATAAAGACCTCCCACATTAGACTGGCTGTTATGACCGCCTGGTTAAGCCGGCAGAGTCCGGGCAGTCTTACGTCATAACAGAGCCTAACCTCGTGTCTTTACTTTAATCACGTATTTAATTTATGGCTAAGACCTCTCACATTGGGCTGACCTTTGTAGCAACTGGTTAAGCCGGTCGGGTCCGGGCAGTTTTACACTACAAATGAGTCCAACCTCGTGTCTTAGTCGATTAGTTACACCTAATTAATCACCCCCATATTAATTATCCCTAATTAATATCAAGTTTTCCATAACATGGGTAGACCTAACTCAATAGGTAAATTCCCATGGGGTAGACCTAACTCAATAGGTAAATTCCCACTTATGGTAATTTATTTATTTTATGGTATGCTCAATCATACCCAATCATACTTTATTAACATATTTATTAACCCCATCGTTCCCCACGTAAATCGTTCTTATTTCATAACATAATAAAGGGGAAGATCCATCACAAATATCATGGGTTTAGCATATAACTTTGTCATGGGTTAAGAGGATGTCAACTTGCATATATGAGCATATTTTAACCCAACTACATTTAACCCAAACTTGCATATTATCACATACATATCTTGCATAACATATTGAACTTGCCTATAAGCATTCTCATAACTTGCATAACATGTTAATCATGCATTTAAGCATACACATAACTTGCATAAGCATTCACATACTTGCATAAGCATGCATAACTTGCATATCACATTAAACTTGCATTTAAGCATATACATAACTTGCATAAGCATTCATATACTTGCATAAGCATGCATACCACACTAAACTTGCATTTAAGCATATACATAACTTGCATAAGCATTCATATACTTGCATAAGCATGCATACCACATTAAACTTGCATTTAAGCATATACACAACTTGCATATGAATTTGCATAACTCACTTTGTTAAACATGCATAAATCCACTTGTTAAATATGCATAAACCCACATATTAAACATACATAAACCCATTTGCCAAACATGCATAAACCAACTTGTTAAGCATGCATAAACCACTTATAAATCATGCATAAACATAGAAAAACATAAAGTAGCATATCATTCTAAATGATTCAAACTCACTAATCCGCATTTAAGACCATAGGTCTCATTACACCCAATCTACTTACTTTAACAATTGATGTTAAAGTGATAGAAACTCACCAAACCCAAAATTAACCAACTTATGAAGTGGAATTAGTTGCTAAATATGAAGATGGTGATGATTAGAGAATGATTTGAGAGGGATTAGCTTGCAACTTCCTTCTTAGATTAGTGGAGGCTCCTTCTAGGATTTAATTTGGCGGCATGAGGCCATTATTTCTATTTTTAATATGGATTAGGGTAGGTTTAGGGTGTATTTATAGATTAGGAGAGTGTTTTAGGCCCTTAGATTAACCCTAGATTAGATTAGGACCCTTAGATTTAGGAAACCTCTAGAACCAGCCCTCCAAGCCAGCCTAGAACCCAACCTGGTGCAACCTGGTGCACCCAGGTTCTCTGGACGCCGCACCCCTGTCGACAGGCAAGTCGACACCCCTGTCGACAGGCCTGTCGACAGCCCTGTCGACAGGCCTGTCGACAGCCCTGTCGACATGGTCAGGGCGGGAATTTTCCCGCCTGACCCCACTTGTCCAATTTAAAATCTAAATTTTAAATTCTTAATTCTGTTTTTAGTTTTGAATTTTCTGCAAACTTCATCGGGCCATAACTGGGCCATACGGACTCCGATTTTCGAAAACTCGGACTCTATTTTGCGTATTTTTCCGAGACGAACGCAATGACGCAGCCCGTTTCCCCTGATTCCCACATCTGAGATTATTTATTCTGTAATTAGTGAATTTTAGCATTAACTAAAATTCGGGGTGTTACATTCTCCCCTCCTTAAAGGATTTCGTCCCCGAAATCTCTAAGCTAAGGAGAATGAATATCCTACCATCCAAACAACCATCTACTTAATCCATCAAACACGGGCATCCATTGTCCTTAGAACAATTTCTAATGATGTATGAGCATATGCAAAAAGTGTGTGTATATGTTCCCTATCTAATGTATGAACATATGCAAACCATGATAGTGCCATGCATCCATTATGTATGCGAAAGAACCCTATCGACACATACAATATCTACATGAGTGCACAATCATTCACCAAAATGCATCATCCATATGATAACACAATCATTAGACATCCATAAATATAGCTTCCTACACACAATTTTATGCTATATGCAATATGAAGTGACTGAGCCGATCTAGTGCCTAGAGTGTGTGTATATGCATCCACGAGCAACCACTAGCAACCACTTGCATCCACTTGCATCCATCAACCATAACATGTCTCAAACACATGTTTCAACCATAGGTTTACCCTATCTAAAGGTCAAAGGTACTAATGAGAGGACATACTCAAGATAAGATAAGTACTAGACAAACGATAAAGGAGAAGTTAAAAGACATACCCTCAAAAAGAAATGGGTACAATGAACGCATCTTCGCTTCCGTTTCCCAAGTTGCGTTGCCCTCGTCTTCTCCCCATTGCACTTTGACTAGATGAACCTCTCGATTCCTCAATTTCCTAGTCTCTGACCCAAGGATGCGGGTAGGAGCTCGTCGAATAGTCGCATCACGCTCTACTTCCACTTCTTTAAGCAAGCTCGGCTCTACCACCTCTGCGGTCTTATGTAAGCACTTCCTCAAATGAGATACGTGGAATACATCATGTACACCACTAAGTCTGTCGGGCAACTCCACTCTATATGCCATCCGTCCAATCCTTTCCTTAATAGGAAACGGCCCAACAAACCTCGGTGCTAACTTCCCAACGGATCCAAAGCGAACAACATTTCTTAACGGAGATACCTTGACAAAAACCATATCCCCAACCTCAAACTCAAGATCCGTCCTTCTTTTGTCCGCATAAGATTTTTGCCTATCCTGTGCTGCTTTCATCCTTCTTCGAATCAAGTCAATCTTCTCAGAAGTCTCCCTAATCATATCAGGCCCAAGCAAGATCTTATCCGTAGATTCCCACCAACATGTAGGTGACCGGCAAGGCCTTCCATAGAGAGCTTCGAAAGGAGCCATACCAATACTGGACTGAAAGCTGTTATTATATGCGAACTCCACCAATGGAAGATGCTCTTCCCATGTACCTCCAAAATCTAAGATACAAAGCCTCAAAAGGTCTTCTAGGACACGATTCACCCTCTCAGTCTGGCCGTCCGTCTGAGAATGATATGCGGTGCTCAGACACAATTGAGTCCCCACTGCTTCTTGCAAACTTCTCCAGAACTCGCTAGTGAAGATAGGATCTCGATCACTCACTATGCTAGAGGGTACCCCATGCAATCGAACTATCTCTCGAAGATATACAGAAGCTAGCCATGGAGCGGTCCTCTTGCTCTTCACAGGTATGAAATGGGCGCTCTTAGTAAGTCTGTCTACCACCACCCAAATTCCTGTATTACCCTTTCTCGATCTGGGTAACCCGTCAATAAAATCCATCGAGACGCTATCCCACTTCCATTGCGGAACTTCCAATGGGTGAAGCAACCCACCAGGTTTCCTTTGCTCCGCCTTCACTTGCTGGCACACCAAACATCGAGCGACATACTCGGCCACATCTTTCTTCATACCGGCCCAGAAGAAAACCCTCTTCATGTCTTGGTACATCTTGTCCCCACCGGGATGAATGGTCATCCTAGAACGGTGTGCATCATCAAGAATAGCCTTCCTCAACCCTTCATCTTGCGGTACACAAAATCTACCGTCTCTACGCAAGCACCCCCTATCGTCTAGGGTGTACCTACTCAAATGGCTGGACGATTCCCCCCTTATGAGCTTCTCTATCAACTCAACCAACTGTGGGTCGTCCCTCTGGGCTTCTCCAATCCGCCCCAAAAGAGTAGGTCTAACTTCCAAAGAAGCTAGCAAACCGGGTACATAGTCAACGGAAGGTCTGAAATCAAACATCGAGATAAATTCCAAGCTTTGTCGTTCCACGAACAATGGACTCAAGGACAACCTCTTTCTACTCAAGGCGTCTGCCACTACGTTACCCTTGCCAGGGGTATACGCTATCTCGAAATCATAGGATGCTAAGAATTCCATCCACCTTTGCTGTCTTAGATTCAAATCCTTCTGAGAGAATAAGTACTTCAATGATTTATGGTCAGTGAACAACTCGAATCTCTCACCAAGAAGATAATGGCGCCAAATCTTAAGCGCAAAAACAATAGCGGCCAGTTCTAAATCATGGGTAGGGTAATTTTTCTCATGTGCCCTCAACTGCCTTCCACCATAGGCTATCACCCTACCCTCTTGCATTAAGACTGCGCCAAGTCCTGTCCCACAAGCATCGGTATAGACAACAAATGGCTTGCTCCCATCTGGCAACACTAAAACTGGAGCAGTGGTTAAAGCTCTCTTTAACCGTCGGAACGCATCATCACAATCTACGTCCCATGTGAAAACAAGATTCTTCTTCGTTAAGCGGGTTAATGGGGCTGATATCTTCGCGAAGTCTTTAATAAACTTCCTATAATAACCCGCCAAACCCAAGAAACTTCTTACTTCGGTAGCATTCTTTGGAACCCTCCAATCCTGAATTGATACTACCTTTGCGGGATCCACAGCTATCCCTTCCTTGGAGACCACGTGCCCCAAGAACCGCACCTCTTTCCTCCAGAAGTGACATTTAGAGAATTTAGCCTTAAGGCTATGTGCTCGAAGAGTCTTCAACACCTCCCCAAGATGTAAGGCATGCTCTTCTTCACTCTTAGAAAATACTAAGATATCATCCACAAAGACCACCACGAACTTATTAAGGAACTCCCTGAACACCCTACTCATCAAGTCAACAAAGTATGCAAGGGCGTTCGTCAACCCAAATGGCATCACCAGCCACTCATAGAAACCATCTGGAGTCCTAAAGGCAGTCTTGTCTATGCTATCCTCAGCCACCCTCAACTGATGAAACCCCGTGGCTAAGTCCAACTGAGAAAATACTGAAGCGCCAACCAACTGATCGAAAAGATCATCAATCCTCGGCAATGGGTGTCTATTCTTCTTTGTGAGCTTGTTTAGTTCTTTATAATCTACACAAAGTCTGAGGGACCCATCCGCCTTCGTAGCAAACACTACTGGAGCACCCCACTCCGATATACTTCGTCTTATGAACCCCTTCTCAAGCAACTCCCCTACTTGCTTATGGAGTTCCCTCCTCTCACGAGGAGCCATGTGGCGTACTGGTAAAGATACAGGTTTAGCATTATCCACCAGATATATTCGGAAGTCAATCTCCCGCTTCGGAGGTAAGCCCTTCACCTCCTCAAACACATCCGGATATTCCCGGACCACTTTAACAGATTGCAAATTCTCGACCGAAGCGTCAAGCGATTCAAGATAACTTAGCATAACAGAATCCCTGGGATTACAAGAGATCTCGAGAGTGTTACCCAAGCAGGTCATGAGCCTAACGACTCTCCTTTCGCAATCAAGAACGGCACCATTACTGGATAACCAGTCCATGCCCAAAATCAACCCATAGCCCGTGAAGCCCAACACAAAAGCATCACATCTAAACTCTATGCTAAGTATAGAAATCTTCAAACCCAAACATATCATGGACAAATAAGTGGAGCCCCCAATTGGGTTTGAAACAACCAAGGGATCATCTACCAGACTGGTGTCTAAGTGCAGTGACTCAACTAACGATGATGAGATAAAAGAATGCGATGCGCCTGAATCAAACAATGTACGGACAGGATGATCAAATAGAAAAACCAGACTTTCCACGGAAATAGTTCTACCTCTCTCCTGAATCGGTGGAACCGCGAGAGCCTGTACTTGCCCCCTAGTCTGACCCGGTGCCATAAGAGCTTGCACCTGTCCTCCCGAGGTAGATCCCGTCCTTTGCCCTTTCTTAGGACAGTCTTTCACAAGATGCCCTGCTTCGCCACAGTGGAAGCAGCCAGTCTTCTTCTTCTTGCGACAATCCTTGCTTAGGTGACCAGGTGTCCCACAATTGAAACACTTCTTCTTTTTGCCCTTGCCACCGTTGCCTTTCCCGCCTTTGTTTTGCTGTTGTTGCTGAGGTCTCTTTTGATCTACCTTCTTCTCGGGTGCCTTATTAGCATTGGTACCCTTCTCTTCTTCATGCATGAGTGCCACGTCAACTAGCTTCTCGAAGGTGGCCCCCATAGGGATATGAGTCATAGCCAACCCATGCATCGGTTCATTCAAGCCTTTCACGAACCTCAAAGCCTTCTTCTCCGGTGTATTCACCATATCTAGGCCAAACCTTGCCAATTGATTAAACTTATTAACATACTCCTTCACCGAGAGATTTCCTTGCTTTAGAGTCAAGAATATTTCCATATACAAGTTTTCCTCCGCCCTTGAGAGAAACTTTGCCACAAATCTTTGCCTAAAATCCGCCCAAGAGTCAACGGGGCGTTCTCCATTAGTGACCTCCCACCAGAATGAGGCCTCTCCCTTCATTAACCAAGCAGCCAACTTGACTTTCTTTCCTTCTTCCATCTCAAAGATATCTATCAACTCTTCCACCTCCTTAAGCCAATCTCTAGCCTCCACAAAAGTTTTAGATCCTTGAAAAGGTTTCCCTCCCATAGCTTTAAACTCCTTACAAGTCTTAGCAAAAGTATCCGTGCGAGGAGGAGGGGGAGGAGGAAGATCGGGTGCTACGGTTGGTGGAGGAACATTTGCTGGACCCGCAGTGGTGGCCCTAGCCTCCATCAATCTCCTATACCATACTGGTACCGTCACACCCTCCGGAAAGTTAAGATCCTCAGCCATGCTGAAACGAAAAAGGAAAGATTCAAAACGGAGAATTCGAAGGATATAGATATGGCTATTGGGGATTATGCTTTTCTTTCAAAAACTTTTCTCTTTAAAGACATGTTTTTGAAAATATCTCTTCCAAAAATGTTTTTAGAAAAATAGTTTTCTAAAAATTTTATCTGTTCTGGTAACCTTTGCTCTGATACCACGTGTAACACCCCACGCCCGCTATGGTCACTCACTAAGGGAATGCCATAGCATCGGTGGAGTATTTTAGTGAATATAGAACAGAAAAATTACACCAAGACAGATATAAATAGTACTTTGAAATTTAAAACATCATCTCATAACAGCGGAAATAAACATGTCTGGTTACATCATAAAACCATGATAAAAGTCAAGTACAATATCCGTCAAAATAAAGAAGTACATAATCCCACTCTCTCATACAATAGCCAGAACAAAAGAAAAGATAACTGGATAACTGGAGCTTTACATCTATCCAAGCTCCTAAAGACTGGAACAGCAATCTGATCAAGCTCCACTACTGCTAGGATCCACCGTAGGACCTGAGGGTTGGGAAAAAGATAGAAACAACGGGGTCAGACATAAGTCTGAGTGAGTCCTATAACTTTAACAATACAATCATTAAAGTAACCAGAGAAGACATAAACTTGACCTACGGTAATATCTGGGGATGAATGGCTACACTAAGCAGCTTGGTAGACTTAGGATAAACTAAGATAACCGTAAAGACGCATCTACCCACCCAAGGATGATTACTAACTGCACCACACCAGTCATTCCTACTTAAAGGTTGATCCCTCCATGAACTTAGAAAATTTCCCCAGTAGTTTTGTGTACTCCTAGTCCACTACATAGGTGCCGTCTGCCCCTACCTCCACTACGTGTACTCAGTAATTCTTACCCAGTAGTTTCGTGTACCCCTATATAGGTGCCGTCTGCCCCTATCTTCATTAGGTGTACCCACTACTCCCCAAGCGATCGGCTCCCTACCGTAGATACCCGTGCTGGTCCCACAGTGGGGTGTATCACTCCCCAAAAGTGTCAACCCAATACTATCAACGGTGCACGGCTTTATATCTACACGATGCAACAACGGCTTATCTACCAGCCCGGGTCCACACACGCATATGAAACCCGTTGGACTTGCGTTGCCACCGCTAACCCGTTTTGGCCTCTTATAATCAAGCCCAATATGCGTGTCCCGTCACTCGACATGGGTCGAGCCCACAAAGATACGTTTGGGATATTGGTTGAAATGGGCCCCCACAAGCTACCCACCTAAGCTTGTCACATATCTAGTGTATCCCACTTAACCCTTTAATCATGTTTAATTACATGTTTCCACTTGGTTAAGTATTCTAATCGTATTTCATATTGCCACCCAAGGCAACCCACAAGATTCCACATGCCACCCAAGGCAACCACTAAATTTCCACATGCCACCCGAGGCACCCACTTAACCCCTCATGTCCCACTACATGCTAATATGGTTAAGTGTTTCTTAATTAATTAAGACCGTGACCTCCCATAAAGACCTCCCACATTAGACTGGCTGTTATGACCGCCTGGTTAAGCCGGTAGAGTCCGGGCAGTCTTACGTCATAACAGAGCCTAACCTCGTGTCTTTACTTTAATCACGTATTTAATTTATGGCTAAGACCTCTCACATTGGGCTGACCTTTGTAGCAACTGGTTAAGCCGGTCGGGTCCGGGCAGTTTTACACTACAAATGAGTCCAACCTCATGTCTTAGTCGATTAGTTACACCTAATTAATCACCCCCATATTAATTATCCCTAATTAATATCAAGTTTTCCATAACATGGGTAGACCTAACTCAATAGGTAAATTCCCATGGGGTAGACCTAACTCAATAGGTAAATTCCCACTTATGGTAATTTATTTATTTTATGGTATGCTCAATCATACCCAATCATACTTTATTAACATATTTATTAACCCCATCGTTCCCCACGTAAATCGTTCTCATTTCATAACATAATAAAGGGGAAGATCCATCACAAATATCATGGGTTTAGCATATAACTTTGTCATGGGTTAAGAGGATGTCAACTTGCATATATGAGCATATTTTAACCCAACTACATTTAACCCAAACTTGCATATTATCACATACATATCTTGCATAACATATTGAACTTGCCTATAAGCATTCTCATAACTTGCATAACATGTTAATCATGCATTTAAGCATACACATAACTTGCATAAGCATTCACATACTTGCATAAGCATGCATAACTTGCATATCACATTAAACTTGCATTTAAGCATATACATAACTTGCATAAGCATTCATATACTTGCATAAGCATGCATACCACACTAAACTTGCATTTAAGCATATACATAACTTGCATAAGCATTCATATACTTGCATAAGCATGCATACCACATTAAACTTGCATTTAAGCATATACACAACTTGCATATGAATTTGCATAACTCACTTTGTTAAACATGCATAAATCCACTTGTTAAATATGCATAAACCCACATATTAAACATACATAAACCCATTTGCCAAACATGCATAAACCAACTTGTTAAGCATGCATAAACCACTTATAAATCATGCATAAACATAGAAAAACATAAAGTAGCATATCATTCTAAATGATTCAAACTCACTAATCCGCATTTAAGACCATAGGTCTCATTACACCCAATCTACTTACTTTAACAATTGATGTTAAAGTGATAGAAACTCACCAAACCCAAAATTAACCAACTTATGAAGTGGAATTAGTTGCTAAATATGAAGATGGTGATGATTAGAGAATGATTTGAGAGGGATTAGCTTGCAACTTCCTTCTTAGATTAGTGGAGGCTCCTTCTAGGATTTAATTTGGCGGCATGAGGCCATTATTTCTATTTTTAGTATGGATTAGGGTAGGTTTAGGGTGTATTTATAGATTAGGAGAGTGTTTTAGGCCCTTAGATTAACCCTAGATTAGATTAGGACCCTTAGATTTAGGAAACCTCTAGAACCAGCCCTCCAAGCCAGCCTAGAACCCAACCTGGTGCAACCTGGTGCACCCAGGTTCTCTGGACGCCGCACCCCTATCGACAGGCAAGTCGACAGGCAAGTCGACACCCCTGTCGACAGGCCTGTCGACAGCCCTGTCGACATGGTCAGGGCGGGAATTTTCCCGCCTGACCCCACTTGTCCAATTTAAAATCTAAATTTTAAATTCTTAATTCTGTTTTTAGTTTTGAATTTTCTGCAAACTTCATCGGGCCATAACTGGGCCATACGGACTCCGATTTTCAAAAACTCGGACTCTATTTTGCGTATTTTTCCGAGACGAACGCAATGACGCAGCCCGTTTCCCCTGATTCCCACATCTGAGATTATTTATTCTGTAATTAGTGAATTTTAGCATTAACTAAAATTCGGGGTGTTACATGAAATATATATATAATATATAATAATAAACAATAAAAATTTATCCTTGGTATTCACTCCCATTTAAAAGTCCTCCCGGTTATGCGTGGGTGAATTACCTTAATTCCATGTGCTTCTATTCACACTTAAAAGACCTTTGGGCTGTGCATGGATAGAACTCATTGAGAGGATAAAGTTAAGTCACTACTAACCCCATTTAAAAGACCTTTGGGCTATGCGTGGTTAGCAAGTGCTTAACACATTTCTCTTTGAACTTATTTAAAATCTTCTGAAATTACTATTCAGTTTTTATTAAACTCTCCTCATTTTTATAAAGTCAATCATAAATCCATCATTCTAAAAAGTGAATTTTTCTTCGAATTTGAAGAATATTATGATTTTTGTTTGATTAAATGGGATTTACGATTTATTTTCCCCTTGATTTGAATTTATATTTCTAGTTTATATTCATCACTGTTTTAATTTCTGATATTCTTTTGATGATAACAAAAGGGGGAGAATGATCAAAATTTTGATGGATGAGTAAATATTTATTGAATATTTTGAAATTTGGTGTTTTGATTAATTTATTTCAAATCTATGCATCAATAAGGGAAGCTTAGTTGTAGGGGGAGCATACAAATAAGGGGAGTAATATACTTCACGTTATAAACATATTCAAAATCTTTTATTTGTTTGTCATCATCAAAATGGGGAGATTGTTGTATATAACAGTGTTGTATACACAATTATATGATTTTTGTTTGATGATAACAACCAAATATATTTTATTATTGAATGTATTTGTAAATGTACTGATATACTACACAACAAACAAAAATATAGTATTTCTATTTAAATAAAATATAACTCTATAGAAATTTAAAACAATCACATAGTATTTTATTTCAATTTCAAAAAGTACAACTCCTATAACTCCACTATTTGACATACTACATTTCATTCATTACAACTTGTCACTAACTCTATACAACTACATTTACATTCACATATACAGACACTCTCATACATTGACACTTATTTTTTCACTGTCTTCTATCTTCACAGCCTTCAATCCAGTCCAGTCATCTTCATACCTGTCACATACAGAAGAACACACACAGTAGACTGCAACAAAAATAAAATTAAATAAAAGCAAATAAATAAATAAAAGATTATTTTAAAAAAAATAAAAAAATATTTGCCTTAGAATTACAGTGTGTTTCTCATCATTTTTCTAGATTTTGTCCGACATGCAGGAATAGGAAAATCTCGTCTGATGGCTGCATGTACACACGTGCATATTCATACACATGTGCACTGCCTCGCCAATCAGTGTATGACTGAGGAGTAGCCACATGGACCGTCTCGACCCAGTGCATAATCAACAATGGGACAATCGAATACAAATTCGAGAAATAAAGTCAACACAACAAATTATGGCCCGGAATCAAAATTCAAGATACAAGGCATGAAGCAATAGCATGGTCAGGTTCATAACAGCAAGTGTGGTGCAGCAAGCTCAACCAAAAGGGAGCATGGAAAAGTACAAATACAAATACAGGCTCGAGCAATAGAGAACATAAATTCAAGATACAACATGAAAATAGACACAACATATGTTAATATGGTCAAAATAGCATGTAGCATATACACAAATGAACATGTACAAAGACAACCAAAATATGTGATTGGCAAATGCAAAATGGCAAGCAACATATTGATAGAAAAATGTATACAAGGTTCAATATCTCACCAAAACAAGAAATGTTCAAGTGCAAGTGGAAATGGGTAGCATAACTCAAGGCAACTAGTTGGCTAATATATTGTACAAATGGACACAACATGCATGAGCAGGGTAATCAAGTCAGCTAACAGCATGGCAAATCGACACATGGATGGTGATCAATTCCATGCACATGTTCATGGTCAAGGTGACATATTCAAGCAGGAAGTATGAGCATCGTGTCTGCATGTACATGTATGCATGGACAAACAAGACACTCAATGTGTTCAGTTTTAAATAGTATGTTTCTCGAAAGAAAGACACACATAGTGAAATGTGTACAAGTGGCTAACCAGTATACAAACAAGTGAACACAGATGTATGTGCATGTCTAATATGGTTTAAACTGTCATGTGACATAGCACAAACATGATGCAGCTCAATGGTGTTTCAGGTTAACAACGAGAAGTGCACAAATTTACCAAAGCTTAGGGCCAAGAAAATCTAGTACAAGTTCTATGGTGAAGCAGGTCAAGCAGACTAATTCAAAGTGCAAAACAGTTTTGGCGAGACATAGCACCAATTCAAGAGTTCGGCTAATCAAAGTATAGTAACTGTTTAAAGCAATATCAAGTTACCAAAACTGGTCAAGGGTAATATCTGTTATTACCGAGTTAAATCTGAACAACAATTCACAACAAAATCAAGGAAGCATCTGTTAGAATCAGTTTTTCTAAAATACAATTATGGGACAATTTTTCCTGAAGCAAACAATTTTGGGAATCATGAAATTATCCACAGAAAATTTCCAGTATTCCTCACGCAAGTTTTAAAGAGTTTGAATTCTTCAAACCCAATTTAAATTCCACAATATCTGATTATATAACGTAAGTGTTTCCAAAAATTCAAGACCGATTCTAAGTTCCAGAAGCCAATAAAATCGATACTTATCTCAGAACACATGACAAAGTCCAAAAAATTAAATTAGCAATAAAAATCGCAAGAGCAATTCAAAGGCAAACGAATCATCTAGAATCAGAGTTTTAAGGGTTTAATAAACCCTATAAATACACAATCATCATCGGCATCGAAGGATAAGAAAATCGAAATAAACCAACAATGATTCAGAGAAATCTTCTTTAACACAAAGTACTCATAGAGGATTTCATTCGCATTTTCAAAGGAAACCGATCAAAGAAGAGGTGCTTCAAAGGAGTCGAATCTATAGAAGAATTCCAGAGCAATTTCATCGATCACGATCTGATTTGGAGGATAGCAAAACCCTAGCGCCGCCATTTTTAATTCCCAGAGGAAAAGAGAAGGGTTGAACTGAATAACAAAGGGAGCCGACTTTCTCTTATTTTAAAAAGGGGATAACCCTTAACCATTACCTCCTAGGGTTTTTATTTTCTTTATGTTTTTACTTATTTTAAAATTCAAGTTTTATCTTTTAGAGTCAATAACTACTAGTGCCTGTAGTTGGAAAAATCACAACTTGAAGGATCGAGTTGTGTCAAGGTCTTGTGCGTAGGGTTTAAATAGTCAGGAGCCAAGGTCGCAAGTTTACAAGAGTTTATAAGCGAAGAGATTGTTTATTATTCCTAGTAGAAACCTAGAATGCAGCAGTAGGCACAGTTTTTGCCGAAGCTGGGTATCTTCTGTGTGTGATTTTCTTTCTGCAATTTTTTTCTGTGATATTTATTTTATTTTAAATTCATCTAATTTGCAATAAACCCTATTCACCCCACCTCTAGGGTTAATTTAGATCCTAAGATGTATCTTTGAGCTGTGTGGTTCTGATGATCTCCTAGTTAATCTAAAGGCTCTAACTAAGCTAATACATCTATATAAGCACATCTAATCTAACCCTAATCTAAACTAAAATCATTCATAAGCCCCCACGCTGCTGCATCCAAAACTAAACTAACTTCTCTTCTTCAACAATCAAAGCCTACATCAACGGATTTGCTAATCAACTTTAGAAATAAAAATTCAGAATCACTCTCTAATCCTTAGACCTATCTCAGTGAGTTTCTGGTCAATTTTAGGTTTAAATGTGTAAATGTGAATTATGATAGAATACGAATTGGGTATATGTTGTGAATCATGAACTTAAGCAAGTTTATTATGTCATTATCCCTGTATCCAATATGATTATGGACATTCTATTATGTTGACTATGTAGATCTTGACTTGCAACTATATTGTGGCAAATGCGAACTTGTTAATTTAGATCTAATCCTTTATGCTAATCACCTTTCACCTGTTATGTTGTAGTAATCACGATATGTTGTAAACTTGACATGTGATGCCACCCTTTTAGATCTAATCATGCTACTATGTCACCCTAATTTTGTTAGACATCTAAATGACAAGTTTAGACTATGTTATGTTGACTTTAACATTGTAGTTGCCACAAATTCATCAGTTCTGAATTTACCCTGTTATGATGATTACATGTCCATTCACCTTGTTGTCATGCTTATGGCAAAACTGTGCTGAAATTATCACCTTTGTCACTCCCTTTATTATTGTTATGGCGAGGCTAACTTGTAGCCTCGACGACGCCAAAATACATGCGATCACGTTATTTAGGAAATGGGGTAAAAAGGGGATTTATAATTGGCATAATTTATATAATGCTTTATATAAGTTGGACATATAATTCAAATGGGGAAACATAGAAATAACCACCTATAATGACATAGGAAAATTTGGATAAAGATGGCATAATTTGAATATGACCATTTATGGATATGTAATTCAAATTATTGTTGCAAAATAGGTATTAACACCTATAAAAGGAAAGGATTAGTTAATTGGTAAATTAATTAAAAATGGAATGTTAGTAATTACAATTAGGAATTGTAATTGTACTTATGACACGAGGTTAGGTTACATTAGTGGTGGAAGTCTGCCCGGACCCGACCAGCATATCCAGCAGCCACTAATGTTGAACCTAATGTGGGAGGTCTAAGTACACGAATACGAATCGGGCTAAGACACGAGGTTAGGCCCAACTGTGGAATAAAACTGCCCGGACCCGATCGGCATATCCAACATCCACATGTTGTAGGCCTAATGTGGGAGGTCTGGCCCATTATAAACCATAAATGGACATGGTAATGAATCAGACTACTTAACCTAATCTAAACCATAAGGGATTGCATGAATATGAACTAAACATATGGTTAAGTAAAACATGCTTGGATCAGTGGGAGGGTTAAATACATCTTGGGTAGGTGGGTAATATTAATATATATAGGCCCACAAACTTTACTGTTAAATAAACGTGCTTGAATCAGTAGGAGGGTTAAGTACATCTTGGGTTGGTGGGTAATATTTGTATATATAGGCCCACAAACTTAATCTGTCGGGGTTATGTAATTAAAGACATCAAACCTAGTAGTGGGGATGCAAGACAAAGGGGAGAGCTTGCATCATCTTGTGTGGAACCCATTTCAGTCAGTAACCCTTAAATAGGTATCAAACGGGTACTCTGAACTAGGTCGGAGTGGGGCATGCTTACTGAGCTGATTGTAAGAGATCCAAACGTGGAGGCGGTGTTGACGACGCATTCCAACGGGGTCATGTGCGTACATGACTCCGCCTGCTAGGGAAGATAAGACGCTGTGACATCAGTAGATATGGTTGTGCACATCCGAAAAATGAAGGGTTGCCACTTTAGGGAGTGATACACCCTACTGTGGAGCCAGCATAGGGTATCTACGAAATAGTGAGCCGACCGATTGGGAGTAGTAAATAGGGTACATCTAGTCCTGTCTGTTTCTGTGGGGTACCTGTGTTTCTGTCTGGGCTAACAGCCGTTATTTCTGTTTAGGTACTAGTTCTGTTTGGGTTAAAACCCGTTACTAAAGTACACCTAAATCTACCATTATGTTTCTGTTGGGATCATCCTGTTTTTATTAAGCAATTGGGGAATATGTAATCCTATTACATATATGTTATATTACTATTTTTGCAGAGCAAGGAAAGTATTAAGAAGCACTATTTATTCTATCTTGTTGTCCTGTTTACCTTGTTATGCCTGCCATTTATGTATTGATCTCTCTTATCCACTTTATATGCCTATCATGTTACTTTTATTTATTTACTGGCTAAAAGTAACTAGACTCGCCAGACTTTATGTCTGACCTTTTTTGTTTCCCCTTCTTTCTTCCGTTCCCCCCGTAGGTTCTCAGGGAGGAAACACACAGACTTGATCGTGATTCTGTTTATTTTGCTAGAGCTGCTTATATGTATGGATCAAGCTCCTATCCTTGTTGCTATGGCCATATTTTGCTCTTGGGGAATTTCCTTTCTTTTTTGTACTCTGATATTTATGAAGTATAAGATAGTGGTTTTTATGTTGTAATGGGTTTTTATATTTCAGACAAATGATGCTTTGGACCACGGTATTTTGATGATTAATAAAGTTTTTTATTTCCACTGCAATTTTTTTTATATCTATCTTGTAATATTCTGTGTATATTTATCTAAATGCTTCACGAAACTTAATGCATTCCCTTTGTAAGTGACATTAACGGACATGGGGTGTCACAGGCTTGTATTTAATAGAATTGGATTTCGGGTTTGTCGTGAACTGTGCTTTAAATGATACTGTTCTTAAACCCAGTTGAGAAAATACTAAATCTCTTAAATAAGATTTAGAAGAGTTTACCAATTAATTAATATTTAATTGGAATAGAATAGAATTGGATTTTGGGTTTGTCGTGAATGGTGTCTTTATTAACAATGTTCTTAAACTTAGGGTGAAAAGAATAAATTTTTTAATTAAAATTTAAAGGAGAATTACCAATTAATTAACATTTAATTGGAATTGAAAATGGAATGTGTATAGTGAACCATGTTTTTAACGACATTCATTCTTTAACCCAATTTACAGTGAAATGTGATTTGGAATTCATAAATCTTTTTATTAAGATTTAGCGGGAATTTTCCAAAGTAAAGTTTTCCAATTTAATATATTAAATTGGAATTGAATGGAACTGATTTGATAATAATCGAAATGAGCTTCTGTGGACGAAGACTGTTAATATATATATGGAATCTAAAAGGCTTTGTCGTTATTCCATTTATATTATTATTCGGATACGGAAATTGATATCGATCATATATTAATCTATTTTCCATGAAGATTCCATTTTTATAGAAGAGGATTTGGGTTTATTGTGAACCGTGTTTTAAATGACAATGGTTCTTTAACCCAATTAAAGACAGGATTACATGTATGTCATTGTATTTCGAACTGTATGGTTGATCTCTGCTAAAGATATATCTGTTTGGTAGCGGAGAATTTATTCTCTTGCTTAACACCCTTCTCTGAGACGTACGAGCTCAGAGGTTGTATATCAGCAGAAATCAATAGTACGGTGTAGATTGTCGATGCGACATGTTTGTGTTTCCAAAGTTAAATAATCATTAATACTGATTTTTGGAAAGATTAAAACTAAGTGGAGTTTTGATGAATCTTTAATTAGATTGAAATCAGAATTGATAATTTAAATTATCAAATTTGGGAAATGATTGAGAGTGGAGTATCACCAATTTTGCTCCAGGCGATAGTTAAATCTTTAATTAGATTTGAACGGGAAATGGTAATTAATTTTACCGATAACACCGTGGTGTTAATTATGGAGTAATACCAGTTTTTCTCCAAGGGATGAATAGGTTGGGATTGGGAAATTAAACAAATGATTACTTCAGTAAGGTGCGCTAATCCCGACTAGTTTGGAAAACCTTAATATGGTTTGAATTGATATTCAAAGGAAGATTAAAGAATAAATTTAAAAGAATTTATCTTTGATAATATTAATGGGAATATATCCTGAAGAATGTGAATATTTGAATAAAAGAATATTCTGAATTGGAATGAGGCGTATGTTGTGTTTTCATAGCACTTGTTTATTACATACGCGAGTTATTCGGAAAGGAGGGGTTTATACCCATTCTGAATAACTGATTCGATGACAAGTCGACGATGAAGATGGTGGTTGAAGACCGGAGGTCTTCGCATCGTTTGGATGATTGCTGATGTCTTGATTGGGTTGTATACCCAAGACAAGGTGATAATGGTGATCGTCCAGACGTATTTGGAGATCGACCGAATATGCAAGGACCTCTCTCCTATGTTGGACATATGGGACGAGGAATAAGGTGCCTCCGGTTTCGTTCAGACCCAGAACGAACTTGTAAATGGACTGTGTGTCTGACATTAGACTTTATTCTATGTTGATTGATCTCTATTAAATATATTTCTGTTTGGCGGCAGAGAATTTATTCTCTTGCTTAACACCCTTCTCTGAGACGTACGATCTCAGAGGTTATATATCGATAGACATCAGTCGCATGGCGTGAATTTCCTATGTGGCATGTCTGGGTGGCAAATGATTAAGGCTTTTGTTGAAAAGCAAAGTCTTGTGGTTGATGATCAAAGCATAGCTTCAATATAGCGCCGCTTTGTGTATAGTGTTAATTCGCGCGCCTCACACCTCGGTATGAGTCAAAAACGGGATAAGGGACCTAAGGAGAACATGACGTTTCTTTCTAGCTATGGGTGGAGTTAGGGTTTTGCAAGCCCTGAAATTTTTATATTTTTACCTATGCGGTTGTTGGAATGCGAGGCACCTCGGTTATATCGGTCTCTACGGAGCCGATGGATAGGTCCGATAGGACCGGGAAACGTGTGTTCAGGAATACTAATCCACTAACATAAGTGTGGACCGACCTTGGAGGATCTAGGGGTTGCCCAGAGTGTGCTGTCCCCAGACATTTGCTAGAGTGTCTCGAAGCAGAAAGGAGTACATCCCTTGCCTAGACTCATCACAGAAATCCAATTTCCAATACGTGACATTTCAGTTTTGATTGTAGAGCCTAGTATTGGCGACATAGTAGCATGGGATACTATGCCGTCTATGATTGATACATTTATATTTGAAGTTGTTGTCATACACTTTACACTATAATAGTATCAAAATGATTTGTTTTAAACGTACCAAGCATGTTTGGCTATTATAAGATAAAATCTATCCTCCGGCTTGCGTTGCTTTGTGTGATGGCACCTGAGTCTTATAATAGCTTCATTTTTCCAAAAAACATTGCGCTGTTTGTTTTATGCACTAGTATTCTTGGGAGGAAACCCGTTCCATGTTATAGAGCATGGTCCCTTGATTTACTTTATTTTTAAAGTAAAGATTTAATAACTGTTTTAGTTCTCACACCAGTCACATGACTGACCTGGAGTTTATTGTTTTAACCTAAACTCTGAGTGCCCTTATTTTCCACACAAGTAGCTAGTACTTTTGGTTTTGCAGATTTATATTCACAGAATCCTGGTTTACAGCTGGAATGATATTCGGAAAGCTCTGTATCCGTTTATCTCTTTTAGTTGTGTTTTATAGCCACTATGTAATGTATTTTAATCTCTGATATTTATCAAATATATATTATTTGTTCATACTTTGTATATTCTTGTACTCTGATGTAAATTGTTGTAATAAGCAATGAAATGTTATACTATTTGCATTCCGATTAGTCTTGTTCTCGACTCAATCCGGGCTTTCCTCTATGGGGAAGTTCGGGTCGTGTCAGTTTGGTATCAGAGCTTTGGTTTATACAGCTCGAGAATAAGACACATTAGAACCGAACGAAAGAATTCATTAGAGATTGGATTAGTAATATCCAATGAGAATGATTCATTAGAGATGGGATCAGCAGTATCCTAGAATGAGTTGAAAGTGTGAAACTTTTAAAATAAAAACGAAACCAACATTTGTTTTGAAAATTTAAACCATATTATACGTATTTGAATATTTATTTGTATTAAATTTGGACAATCCAATGTATAAAGATTTTGCATATACGCCTTGCAAACGTATATTCGATGTTTTAATATACTGGGTAGATATAGAATCATACTCTAGTCGCCCGAAGATGATTCTGATGATTGAAGCATCATCCTCAGAATTTATGTTCGAGTTTCAAAAGTGAGATTTCTATATATTTCCAATTGACTGGTGTGAGAACCAAAACTATAGGGTCTATTGTTGTGACTTGACATCAAAAATGGGTTTATATATATATATAAATTATGAATTTGAAACGATAATAAACTAATTGATTACTTATTGTCTTGTTTGATTAATAAAATTTTTGAACCATATAGCCAAATTGTATCAAATATTGAGCTGAATTGAAGATTGTTTGAAATTGCATGCATATACATGTATATACATGTATATACATTGAACATGTCATAGCAAGGAGGCTAGAGAAGAGGAATAAAATTGTATGCCCGACAAATAGGTACATATTTACTAATTTATTGGGTTTTGATGATTTTATGAGCCGATTGGCATTTTCTTTTTCTTTTTGGGATGAGAGGGCCTATATAGCGGTTTGGGATTTTCTCGGTGCTCCCCGTACAAAGGGAGTTATGGTGAAATTTTTCGAAAATTTAGGGTGTTTGTCAAATTTTTGAAAAATTAAAAATTCTTAGAAACTGAAAAGTGGAAGAATGAAAGCCAAACTGAAAGTTTAGTTGATTAATCAAACAACTTTCAACTCCGTTCCTTTTCGAGGACGAAAAGATTTTAAGTGGGGGAGATTGCAACAACCTGGAAAATCAGAACCAATTTAAAATTTTTATTTTAGCAATTTTAGTGAATTTTGAATATTTAAACTAATTTATTTTAAATAATAACAACGAGTAATTTATTTTGAATAGAATTAGAATGTATAAATTTATTTGAATCGAAGTTAGAATATAAATATTTTTTTTAATTATAAAAGGAATTGGAAATGGCGCGGTAGTTTAAAATTCGATTTCGAATTTCAAATGAATGTACAGGATTCAAAATAAACCGGATTTATTTGAATCTGTTTGAAAATATATTTCCAAAGAATCTAAAAAATCCAAAGTTCATAGCGGGAATAAAAAGTTATGCCCAGTTGAAAATTCAGAATAAATGCTACGGAAATATAGCCCTTAAAAATAGAAATTTTGCAAACGACCTCCGTTTTCGACTAGACCACTTTTGTTGGATCTGGAATGTCAAATTATTGCTAGATTCCAATTTTCATAATTTTTTAAATCAATATGTGAGTGTGGTGAATTTAAACGTGTTTGGAAATTTCAGTTTGAATTTAATCAACTAAAAATTGACCATTTTTTAAATGGCCTCCAAATTCAACAAAATTAGTTTTGTTAGGACCGTATCATCAAAACATAGCCAGATTTATTTTTCAGGAATTTTTGGGGTCCGTTTGTGTCTCCGGTAAATTGAAATGTGCGTTTTAATTTAGAATATATTGATTTATATTTTAAATTTAGAGGAAACTGATCGAAACAGCTGAATTGGGTTACGAAACATATCCCATTGTGTTTGTAATGGGGATAATTAGCTGGGGCTGATAGTCGTTGGGCTGGATTTGGAATTCGAATGAGAAATCACTTTTTTTTTGAATTTAATAATATTAAATATAAATTCTATTAACCCTAGAATTGGTCAAACATTAACCCACGGTCAAACAAATAAACCCGCCCCTTTCCTTTTTGGATTCCCGTCTCCTCCCCCTTTTCTCTCATTCAATCGATTTAGAGAAAAAAAAAACAAACGAATGGACCCCGTCGCCCACCGCCGACAACCACCACCGCGCCCCGTATCACCGTGCCGCCGTCGCCAGAAACCCCCCTCCTCCTGTTGCGCTTAACCTCTTCCTCCTACGCCCTCCACCTTAAAACCCCTAAATCGATTTAACCCCAAAACCCGCACCCATTCCGCCGCCGTGGGCCCAGCGCCTCCCCCTCCGTCCAACCCCACGCCACCAGCAGCCCGCGCCCTCCTCCTCCCTCTTGGTTCTGGTGAGTTTTCTTTAGTTAATCTAGGATTTTATCTACATGAATGCAAACCAAATAGGATTTTTAATGAGATTTTTGACATGGAAAGATTATATTTTTATTTATTTACATAAAGTTTATTTTTTTATGTACATAAATTTAGATTTTTTTATTGATAAAAATAATACAATTTTTAGTTATGAAAATAATATGACCTTTAGTTCAATAAAAATATTATTTTTATCGTATGTATGATCTGATTTTTAGAAAAATAAAAATGGATTTTTATATACCTTATCATGGAAATAAAAAGATATGATTTTTATTTGCTTAAAGAACTGATTTTTATTTGTTTAAAGTTATGATTTTTTATTGGTTTAAAGTTATGTTGTTTAAAGATTTGACCTTTAAGTATGACGTAGCGAAAAAATTCGATTTATATGTATATGAAGTAGCGACAAAAATATGATTTTTATTATATATATAGTGAAGTAAAAAATATGATTTTTAATATATAAACATCATATTAAAAATGTGATTTTTATTATGAATAGCGAGAAAAGACTGCGTTGGAATTTCGGGAAAAGCCAAAACATCGTCCGCTAAAGAATGAAGGAGTGGATCCCAAAGGTGAGAACTTCTCACTTTAATTTATTTTCTAGTCAAAGTACATACTAGGATGCAGACAGTGCTTAGCAGCACCCAACATCGTCGTCCACAGACCATGGACGAATTGTTTGATTTGATTGTGTTGTGAAAATTATTTGTGATGTGAAATGGACTGTATAAAATATTCATGTGTTGAAATAAAATATTTTATCATTAAAATTATAATTTTTAACGTGTACATGAATAAAATAAATATTCATTTACAAATTGGACGATTTGTTTATGTACACACATTTGACTGTTATTGATTGGGCCGATAAATTTTACACATCGCCCAACTGCACAAATAAATTTGTGTTTGCTGATTGAAACCCCACACGGGTATTGGGATGATATTCGACATACACTAATCCCAATTGTTTAGTTGTATGTCGATCGATTGGTTGACAAGCTGTTATAAGCGTTAATTATTTATATTTAATGCTTATACAGTATAGAATGCACTCTGGATGTGATTGATTGTTTATCATTGTTGTTGTATACATGTGTTGTATGAAATCCATATAAATAACATTATATGGTAATTGGCTATGCCTAATTCCAGTTCAGAAAGAATGAATATTTTAAAAATAACGATTATTTTAAAATAATGAATATTTTCAAATAATATTCAGTAAAGATCAAAAATCTGATTTTGATGTCCGATTTAGGATGAACACGAAAATATTTTTAAATATATAAAGGCTTGTTGATTAGATTAACGCCATTTTGACGTGAACGATATTTATATCGATTTTATTCATTTTATAATGAATATAGAAAAGGAAGTGATTTCAAAATCTAATGTTTTGAAAGTACTATCATTTATATATCGATGATATGGAATATTCAATTTTGATTTGAAATTGAATGTGAAGTTGAAATCATTTCGAAAACAAATTTAATTTTTTTTATAAAATATGATTTAAATGGAAATCGACGAAATATATATAATATATATTTAATGGCCTGAATAGAATGCACCGCGCCGCGGTAGTTCGCGAACTTCGACTATTGACTTCGAATTGACATTACGGGAGATCCGACCGTCGGATTCTCCTAAAACTGGAACTGTTGGGTTCATACTGAAAAGAGCTTTCCAACGAATATAAGAAATTTGAAATCTAACGGTTGGATTTGGAATTATGTCCAAATCAAATTTGGAAAAGGTCGCTGTAAGTGCAGTTCAATAACTGTTTATGGAAATCGAATGTACGGGCCTTGATAATTTTTTTAAAAATATCGATAATTTGTGAAAAATCATAATAAATGATTTGGAAAGAATTGGTATGAAAAATCATATTTGAAAAGATAAAAATATATTTTTATCGAAATGAACTAGTTATGAACTAGATTTGAAATCCAATTATTTTTAAATTAATAAATTGAATTTGTAAAATGGTTTTAAAAATAACCAGAATTTCCATTATATAAATTGGAATGGATTTGAATCGAATTTATCCTCGGGATATTTCGATATTGGATTCCGTGATTATACGGATATTATGGAGGAATTTGGAAGATATATATATCTTTATTCTCAATATGATATTTGTTGATTTCAGAATTTGATATTGAATATAAGCCGATATAATTTCTATTCAGAGCCTTGTATTTAATAGAATGGGATCTTGGGTTTGTCGTGAACTGTGTTTTAAATGACACTGTTCTTAAACCCAGTTGAGAAAAGACTAAATCTTTTAAATAAGATTTAGAAGAGTTTACCAATTAATTAATATTTAATTGTAATTGAATAGAATTGGATTTTGGGTTGTCATGAATGGTGTCTTTATTAACACCGTTATAAAACTCGGTGTGAAAAGAATAAATATTTTAATTAAGATTTAAAGAAGAATTACCAATTAATTAACATTTAATTGGGATTGAAAATTGATTGTGTATTGTAAACTGTGTTCTTAACGACATTCGTTCTTTAACCCAATTTACAGTGAAATGTTATTTGGAATTTATAAATCTTTTTATTAAGATTTAACGGGAATTTTTCAAAGTAAAGTTTTCCAATTTAATATATTAAATTGGAATTGAATGGAATTCAATTTGACAATAATCAAAATGAGCTTCTGTGGAGGAAGACTGTTAATATATATGAAATTTAAAAGGCTTTGTCGTTATTCCATTTATATTATTAGTCGGATACGGATCGATCATATATTGATCTGTTTTCCATGAAGATTCCATTTTTATGGAAGAGGATTTGGGTCTACTGCGAACCATGTTTTAAATGACATTGGTTCTTTAACCCAGTTAAAGACAGGATTACATGTCTATCATTGTATTTCGAGCTGTATGGTTGATATCTGCTAATTATATATATGTTTGGTGGTAGAGAATTTATTCTCTTGCTTTACACCCTTCTCTGAGACGTACGAGCTCAGAGGTTATATATCGGCAGAAATCAATAGTACGGTGTAGATTGTCGATGCGACATGTTTGTGTTTTCGAAGTAAAATAATCATTAATATTGATTTTTGGAAAGATTAAAACTAAATGGAGTTTTAATGAATCTTTAATTAGATTGAAATGAGAATTGATAATTTAAATTATCAAATTTGGGAGCCAATCACTAGGTAGACTACCAAACACTACCCTCCGCCCATCATCCGCCCTCACTGTCACCAAAAAGCCCTCACAGTCTACCACCACCCCGTATCTTTGGAGCCAATCGACTCCCAATATAATGCCATACCCAGTAAAGCCCAAAACAAAGCAATCACAAACAAACATACATCCATGACTCGATAAGACAAAATTCCTGCAAATCATACTAAGGCTAGTCGAACCACCAATCGGGTTCGTCACAACCAATGGTCTATCGACTATCTCGGGTTCCAGTCCCAACCTATCTACCAGGTCACTAGATATGAAGGAACGGGAAGCCCCAGTATCAAACAAAACTCGAACTGGTACATCATAAATAGAAAGCATACCTTGAATAACAACATTCTTTCCTTTCTCCGCCGCAGTTGGGGCATTCGACGAAGAAGGAACAGCATCAATAGCATATGCTTTCACAATCTGCTTCTCCTTAAGAGGTTGCGGACACTTATCCTTCTGATGTCCCACTTGACCACAGTTGTAGCACTTCCTTTCCGCTGGCTTGGCCCGACATTCTTTAGCATAATGGCCCTTCTTTCCACAGCTGAAGCACTCAACATCCTTCTTGCTCTTTTTCTGGCCACCCTTAGATTGGTCCTGCTTCCTCTTATTCTGAGAGTTATTCTTGCCTCCACCGCCTGCTTGCGGCTTTGGCCCTTCTGCAGATGCAGCCTCAGTCTTTGACTTAGGGTAAAGACTCTCCGATCTCAAAGCTTTCCCCACGATCGATTCAAAAGTCTCATCGATGTGGTTGATAAGCCTTTCCCCCAAGTACCAATCCAAACAAGTAATGAACTTCTCATTCTTCTTCTCAGGAGTATCAATAAGAGACAGTCCATACTTCGACAAAGTGTCGAACTCAGCAATATAATCAGAAACTGCCCTCCCATTCTGCTTGAGTTCCAAGAACCTCTTGAACAATACTGACTTCTGGGCAGCTGGAATAAACTTCTCGCTAAAGCAAGCCTTGAACTGAACGCAAGTAACTTGGTCCTCTGGAGTAGTTGTTCTAATGGCAGTCCACCAATTCATCGCTCGCCCTTGCAGCTGACGAGACACTAGCCTTCTCTTCATCGCATCCTCAAGACGCAAGTCATCAAAGATACGATCACAGCTATCCATCCAATCTTGAACATCTGTGGCCGACTCCGTTCCGTGGAACGGCTTCCCACCAAGATTAGTGTAATCTTTGCACAACCTGGCGAAATCGACCCTAGGCGCCTGCACTACTGGGCCAACACCAACTCCGGGATTGGGAACTGCCCCTTGCACTTCTCTAAGCATGTCTCTCATGAGGTTAGTAAACATCGCCCTCATGTCAGCGGCATTCCCTTGGTTGGTCCCTCTACCAGCACCCCTCGTGTCTCGGCTCACCGTCAATCTGAAAAAGGGAAACGATTAACGACCCCATAATGGTGCTAGTGCAGTGCGACTTCATCTTTATACTACTAATAGTATATATATATACATAGCTTTTGAAAACCAAAGTAATCACAAATACGCGCTCTCATATACGTACTATCTCTCCCTAGTGTCTTTCCCTAGGTTAACTACACAACCTAGAGCTCTGATACCAAGTGTGACGGCCCGCCCCGCACCAACCGACATTTACTTCAAAGGTGCGCTGTACACATGCCCAGTTAGCACGGAACGGGTCGTGAGAAGGAAAGGGAAGAAGGAAATGAACATACAAAGAACCTGTAGAATGTCTCACAGCACATAGAACAAAATATAATAATAACATACTTGACATAAAACAGGAGAGACAGTGCATAAGCTGAAAATCAGAACTAAACATCATAGCAGCGGAAATCCAAAATACAGCTTATTACAACTTTTCAAACTGTCTCAAAGCAAAAGTAAGATAAAGGAGGTACACTACTAATGCCCAAGTAGCGACCACCAACGACACAGGGAGAATGTGTATATATATCATACGTGGAAGCCTCCTGCCCGCCTCCGAATCAGCTACTCGCGCATCACCAGCTAACCTGTCTCTAGTCTGCTCGTGTGAGCACCCAGAGTAATAAGAGGAGAAATAAAACTCTGGGTCAGACATAAAGCCTAGTACGAGCGATAAGCATCTAAAGTGAACAATAACAGGTAGACTAAAACATACCTAAACCTGGACCTGCAACCAAAGAGTTAGCACTACATACTGTACAACACTCTAAGGTACCATATCAAATAGTGTAAAGATACGGAGGTGGGGGAGGTGTGCATGTCATAATGATGGCAAACAATCAAACATAGCATCCATCCTCACATCTCTCACTCAGTGCATAAAGCATACGATATTCACCACTTCGATCACCCAACATACCTTGCTACGATCACTTTGCCCCCTGAAGTCATAAATGGCTTCATTGCACTGATAACGTAGCCACTAATCATTTGCTATGTCCACTTTGCCCCATGGAGTCACAAGAACCCCACTGCACTGGCTCATAGCCTTACCAATCCTTACTATGTCCACTTTGCCCCATGGAGTCACAAGAACCCCACTGCACTGGCTCATAGTCTTACTAATCCTTACTATGTCCACTTGCCCAATGGAGTTATTCACCCCATCTGCGCTGGCTCATAGTCTTACTACGCATCACCTTGCCCCTCAGGTCATAATGACCCTACTGCACTGATAACGTAGTCTTGCTACCATCACCTTGCCCCTTAGGTCATAATGACCCTACTGCACTGATAAGTAGCCCATCATTCATTCTTAGTGGTGAATCGAAGTTATGAACGTCGACAACTCCTTAGCACGCGTCCCGCAGCAAAGTCCAACCATGAAGAGAACTCATTGGTTCCCAACTGGTTCCGGGATCCTGAGCTCTAACTTCCATTTGGACTACCTTTGCATCTCGGGTTATTGGTCATCACCATCGAATTGGATCGGATCGGCCTCATCTGGTTCGGAGTCCAGCTTTCCTCGTCACCATGGTTCGGATCGAGTCATGCCATCAGCTCGTGGTCACCCAGTCGGTTCGGGTCGTGCTCATCCTTTCGGATCGGGTCGTGGCATCCATTCGGATCGGGTCATGGTCACCCAGTCGGATCGGGTCAGGGTCCCTCCTCCTCGTCAGTTCGTGTTTCCCCCACTGGTCGGGTCGGGTCGGGTGCATCTTCCCAGGTCGTCAGCTCACGAGCTTCTGAAGTGGATCGGGTCGTGCTCCTCCCTTCGGATCGTGGCGCTTCATCCAGCTGGATCGGATCGTGGAGAGGATTCGCGATCGGGGGTGGCCATACGGATCGTTGTCTTCGGATCGGATCGCCCCCTTTGCCAACCGATCCGGTCCGGTTCGGGTAGTTTCCTGCAGTCCTTACAACGAACAGTTTACGCCCCTCGATGGCGTTTTCGACCATTCTAACTATTGAAATCAATCACAAAGCATTTCATACAGTCATAGTAACATGCATAATCAACCACAAACATCAAAACATCAACATGATAGGTTAAAGTGGATCAAACATACCCAAAATCCCATATTTCCCCTTAAGCATGTTTAGGTGAAACTAATGATAGGATTAGCAAAACTTAACCAAATTAACCCAAATTCATATCAGAGGTCTAAAACATCATTTAGGAATTTATGAACATTTTTCCTGAATTTTACCATGCCTAAATTCGCTAATTAGCACTAATTACCCTTAACTAGCCATAATTAGTGTAAAACTATGCAAATCACTCACCTTAGCCACAAATAAACTAAGATCTGAAATAAATCTCTGATTTGATGTGAATCTCAATGCCAAACAGCAGCTCCTATGTTGCTTTGGTGAAGATCTTCCTTGATTAGGGGTTGCTAAGCTTAATCCTTGTCCAAGAGATGATTTGGAGGTGATTTAGAGGTTGGAGGCCATTTTTAGGGTTCCTTGGTGATAAGTGGAGGCTAGAAAACTGAAATGGAATGATGCTCTATCTCATTTCAGCCTTCCCATAACCTTAATCCCGAAATGGGTTATGGGCCTGCTCACTAATCACCCGATTTGGCCCGGTTAAGCAGTTTTTCACCCTCCAAACCTTATTTAAGCCATATCTCCCAAACGGTAAGTCCGTTTGCCTATTATGACCACCCTACGGAAAGGTAAACCATCAAACTAATCTAATGGAAGTGGTTTCAGGTCAAAATTCCTTTTCAGTCAAAAGTTATGGCCAAAACAGTACCAACTAGGGGCAAAATGGTCATTTAAAAATCGACAAAAATCATGAACATGGGAAATGACTCCAATAGATGTTTCCCAAGGTTACATGACCATACAACTTCATACGGAAAAGAAATAAATATTCTACAATCCTATGATGTGTAGAATACGGGTCATTACACTCTCCCCCCCCCTCCCCTTTAAGAAATTTCGCCCCCGAAATTCCCTAATCCAAACACACACAAAGTTCCCGCATGCCTATCAATCACAAAACAACAATCAAAAATGAAAACAAGCAAAACAAGTAAAATAAGTCTATCCTAGCATGCGGAATAACTAAATCGCAAAGTAAATCTTACCAGGCAAAGAGTTCTGGATATGCTTTCCTAATGCTCTCCTCTGTCTCCCAAGTACAATCATTCTCGTCCTCGCCCCACTGAACCTTGACTAGCTTCACCGACTTCCTTCGAAGTTGCTTCGTATCGTGCCCCACAATACGAATCGGCTTGCGGTTCCCAACCGCCTCGGGTTCTACTTCGAAGTCCTCTAACTGATCAGGTGAAATAGTCATATCTAAGTCGTGAACGAACTTCCTTAGTTGGGAAACATGAAACACATTGTGAGCTCCCGCCATTTTCTCTGGTAAGCCAACTCTATATGCCAAATTCCCGACTAGTTCGAGAACAGGGAATGGGCCAACAAATCTTGATGCTAATTTGCCTCTCCTGCCAAATCGTATCACGCTTTTCAACGAAGAGATCTTGACAAACACCAAGTCACCAACGGAGAATTTCAAGTCTCTTCTCCTCTTATCAGCATAACTCTTCTGCCTATCTTGGGCAGCTTTCATTCGTTGTTGAATGATCTTAATCTTATCTGAAGTTTCTCTCACCACATCTAGTCCAAGCACAAACTTCTCGCCAGTCTCTATCCAACATGATGGTGAGTTACACGGTCTTCCATACAAAGCTTCATATGGAGCCATACCGATGCTGGATTTGTAGCTATTATTATATGCAAACTCTACTAGATGCAAATGGTCATCCCATGATCCACCAAAATCCAATATGCAAGCTCTCAAGAGATCTTCCAATATACGATTCACCCTCTCCGTCTGACCGTCGGTCTGAGGATGATATGCGGTACTGAGATGTAATCCTGACCCTAGAGCCTCTTGCAAGCTTTTCCAAAACCCACTAGTGAACAACGGGTCTCGGTCACTCACAATGCTTTTGGGTACTCCATGAAATCTCACTACCCACTTCATATACAATTCTGCCAACTTGGCTGCCGTTCTGGTCGATTTGACTGGTATAAATCTTGCACTTTTAGTCAATCGATCCACAATTACCCAAATGCTATCATATCCCGATCTTGTCCTTGGTAAACCATCGATGAAATCCATCGAGACTTGCTCCCATTTCCATTCGGGAATTTCTAATGGTTGCAACAAACCACTAGGCTTCTTTTGCTTGGCTTTAACTAGCTGGCAATTCATGCATTTGGATATAAACTTCCCAACGTCTCTTTTCATCCCTTCCCAGTAGTAAGTCTGTCTCATATCTCGATACATCTTATTACCACCGGGGTGTATAGTCAGTTTTGAGTGATGACATTCTCTAAGCACTTCATCCCTCAATCCATTGACATTGGGTACAACTAGCCTTCCATTCTTCCGAAGCCATCCATCTCGATCAAGCCCATACGCATTCATCTCCTCACCGTCGATGTTCACCTCTAACTTGGAGATGACTTCCAATAGATTAGGATCGTTCCTCTGGCTGGAACCAATCCGCTCTACCAAAGTGGGTCTGATTGTCAAACTAGCTAGCATAACTGAATCTAATTCGCACTTTGGTCTGAAATCAAACCCCGTGATATACTCCAGTTGCTTCCATTCAAGAAACATTGCCCCTAAGCTGGCATGTCTCCTACTCAAGGCATCGGCTACCGCATTACCCTTCCCAGGTGTGTACGCGATATCAAAATCATACGAAGCCAAGAACTCTAACCATCTCTGCTGATGGAGATTCAGATCTTTCTGAGAGAAGAGATATTTCAACGATTTATGATCGGTAAACAACTCAAATCTTTCTCCCAAGAGATAGTGTCTCCACATCTTCAGCGCAAATACAATCGCTGCCAATTCCAAATCATGGGTAGGATACTTCTTCTCATGTGGCTTTAGCTGTCGACTAGCATAAGCTACAACCCTACCTTCTTGCATCAATACTGCTCCCAGTCCGGTACCACAAGCATCCGTGTATATCGTCATCTCTTCATTCCCTTTAGGAATGACTAACACTGGCGCACGTGTCAACTTCTCCTTTAGACTCTTGAAGGCATCCTCACACACTCCGTCCCAGACGAAGGACTGATTCTTCTTAGTCAACTGAGTCAACGGTGCTGCTATCTTAGAGAAGTCCTGGATAAACTTACGATAATATCCAGCTAATCCCAAGAAACTTCTTACATCTGTAGCACTCTTGGGCGTAGGCCAATCCTGTACCGTAGCCACCTTCGCAGGGTCCACGGCAATACCACTCTCTGAAACAACATGACCCAAGAATCTTACTTCCCTTCTCCAAAAATGACACTTAGAGAATTTCGCTTTCAATTGGTGTTTCCTCAACACCTCCATCACTATCCTCAAGTGTCCCTTGTGTTCCTCCTCTGTCCTTGAATAAACAAGGATATCATCCACGAACACAAGAACAAACTTATTCAACTGATCTCTGAATACTCAATTCATAAGATCCACAAAATAGGCTGGTGCATTGGTCAACCCAAACGGCATGACCAACCACTCGTAAAATCCAGACGGCGTCCTAAATGTCGTTTTCGTAACACTCTCATCCGCTACTCGAAGCTGATGAAATCCTGTCGCGAGGTCCAACTGGGAGAACACTCTTGCTCCTTCCAGTTGATCAAATAAATCATCTATCCGCGGTAGAGGATACTTATTCTTCCTCGTCACCTTATTCAACTCGCGATAGTCCACACACAAACGAAGGGAACCATCTGCCTTAGTGGCAAACACAACTTGTGCTCCCCACTCGGAGACACTCCTTCTAATAAATCCCTTCTTCAAAAGATTGCTGACTTGCACCCCGAGCTCTCGCTGCTCCCTTGGTGCCATACGACGAAGTGGCATCACTATAGGTCTGGCATCATTCACTAAATCAATACGGAACTCAATCTCTCGGTGTGGTGGAAGCCCGGTCACCTCCTCGAAGACGTCCGGATACTGGCCAACCACGGGCACATCTGACAACTCATCCTGCGGGATGTCGAGGGAATTTACAAAACTAGCCATAACCCCATCACTAGGTAGACTACCAAACACTACCCTCCGCCCATCATCCGCCCTCACTGTCACCAAAAAGTCCTCACAGTCTACCACCACCCCGTGTCTTTGGAGCCAATCGACTCCCAATATAATGCCATACCCGGTAAAGCCCAAAACAAAGCAATCCCAAACAAACATACATCCATGACTCGATAAGACAAAATTCCTTCAAATCATACTAAGGCTAGTCGAACCACCAATCGGGTTCGTCACAACCAATGGTCTATCGACTATCTCGGGTTCCAGTCCCAACCTATCTACCAGGTCACTAGATATGAAGGAACGGGAAGCCCCAGTATCAAACAAAACTCGAACTGGTACATCATAAATAGAAAGCATACCTTGAATAACAACATTCTTTCCTTTCTCCGCCGCAGTTGGGGCATTCGACGAAGAAGGAACAACATCAATAGCATATGCTTTCACAATCTGCTTCTCCTTAAGAGGTTGCAGACACTTATCCTTCTGATGTCCCACTTGACCACAGTTGTAGCACTTCCTTTCCGCTGGCTTGGCCCGACATTCTTTAGCATAATGGCCCTTCTTTCCACAGCTGAAGCACTCAACATCCTTCTTGCTCTTTTTCTGGCCACCCTTAGATTGGTCCTGCTTCCTCTTATTCTGAGAGTTATTCTTGCCTCCACCGCCTGCTTGCGGCTTTGGCCCTTCTGCAGATGCAGCCTCAGTCTTTGACTTAGGGTAAAGGCTCTCCGATCTCAAAGCTTTCCCCACGATCGATTCAAAAGTCTCATCGATGTGGTTGATAAACCTTTCCCCCAAGTACCAATCCAAACCAGTAATGAACTTCTCATTCTTCTTCTCAGGAGTATCAATAAGAGACAGTCCATACTTCGACAAAGTGTCGAACTCAGCAATATAATCAGAAACTGCCCTCCCATTCTGCTTGAGTTCCAAGAACCTCTTGAACAATACTGTCTTCTGGGCAGTTGGAATAAACTTCTCGCTAAAGCGAGCCTTGAACTGAACCCAAGTAACTTGGTCCTCTGGAGTAGCTGTTCTAATGGCATTCCACCAATTCATCGCTCGCCCTTGCAGCTGACGAGACGCTAGCCTTCTCTTCATCGCATCCTCAAGACGCAAGTCATCAAAGATACGATCACAGCTATCCATCCAATCTTGAACATCTGTGGCCGACTCCGTTCCGTGGAACGGCTTCCCACCAAGATTAGTGTAATCTTTGCACAACTTGGCGAAATCGACCCTAGGCGCCTGCACTACTGGGCCAACACCAACTCCGGGATTGGGAACTGCCCCTTGCACTTCTCTAAGCATGTCTCTCATGAGGTTAGTAAACATCGCCCTCATGTCAGCGGCATTCCCTTGGTTGGTCCCTCTACCAGCACCCCTCGTGTCTCGGCTCATCGTCAATCTGAAAAAGGGAAACGATTAACGACCCCATAATGGTGCTAGTGCAGTGCGACTTCATCTTTATACTACTAATAGTATATACATACATAGCTTTTGAAAACCAAAGTAATCACAAATACGCGCTCTCATATACGTACTATCTCTCCCTAGTGTCTTTCCCTAGGTTAACTACGCAACTAGAGCTCTGATACCAAGTGTGACGGCCCGCCCCGCACCAACCGACATTTACTTCAAAGGTGCGCTGTACACATGTCCAGTTAGCACGGAACGGGTCGTGAGAAGGAAAGGGAAGAAGGAAATGAACATACAAAGAACCTGTAGAATGTCTCACAGCGCATAGAACAAAATATAATAATAACATACTTGACATAAAACAGGAGAGACAGTGCATAAGCTGAAAATCAGAACTAAACATCATAGCAGCGGAAATCCAAAATACAGCTTATTACAACCTTTCAAACTGTCTCAAAGCAAAAGTAAGATAAAGGAGGTACACTACTAATGCCCAAGTAGCGACCACCAACGACACAGGGAGAATGTGTATATATATCATACGTGGAAGCCTCCTGCCCGCCTCCGAATCAGCTACTCGCGCATCACCAGCTAACCTGTCTCTAGTCTGCTCGTGTGAGCACCCAGAGTAATAAGAGGAGACATAAAACTCTGGGTCAGACATAAAGCCTGGTATGAGCGATAAGCATCTAAAGTGAACAATAACAGGTAGACTAAAACATACCTGAACCTGGACCTGCAACCAAAGAGTTAGCACTACATACTGTACAACACTCTAAGGTACCATATCAAACAGTGTAAAGATACGGAGGTGGGGGAGGTGTGCATGTCATAATGATGGCAAACAATCAAACATAGCATCCATCCTCACATCTCTCACTCAGTGCATAAAGCATACGATATTCACCACTTCGATCACCCAACATACCTTGCTACGATCACTTTGCCCCATGAAGTCATAAATGGCTTCATTGCACTGATAACGTAGCCACTAATCATTTGCTATGTCCACTTTGCCCCATGGAGTCACAAGAACCCCACTGCACTGGCTCATAGCCTTACCAATCCTTACTATGTCCACTTTGCCCCATGGAGTCACAAGAACCCCACTGCACTGGCTCATAGTCTTACTAATCCTTACTATGTCCACTTGCCCCCATGGAGTTATTCACCCCATCTGCGCTGGCTCATAGTCTTACTACGCATCACCTTGCCCCTCAGGTCATAATGACCCTACTGCACTGATAACGTAGTCTTGCTACCATCACCTTGCCCCTCAGGTCATAATGACCCTACTGCACTGATAAGTAGCCCATCATTCATTCTTAGTGGTGAATCGAAGTTATGAACGTCGACAACTCCTTAGCATGCGTCCCGCAGTAAAGTCCAACCATGAAGTGAACTCATTGGTTCCCAACTGGTTCCGGGATCCTGAGCTCTAACTTCCATTTGGACTACCTTTGCATCTCGGGTTATTGGTCATCACCATCGAATCGGATCGGCCTCATCTGGTTCGGAGTCCAGCTATCCTCGTCACCATGGTTCAGATCGAGTCACGCCATCAGCTCGTGGTCACCCAGTCGGTTCGGGTCGTGCTCACCCTTTCGGATCGGGTCGTGGCATCCATTCGGATCGGGTCGTGGTCACCCGGTCGGATCAGGTCGGGGTCCCTCCTCCTCGTCAGTTCGTGTTTCCCCCATTGGTCGGGTCGGGTCGGGTGCATCTTCCCAGGTCGTCAGCTCATGAGTTTCTGAAGTGGATCGGGTCGTGCTCCTCCCTTCGGATCGTGGCGCTTCATCCAGCTGGATCGGATCGTGGAGAGGATTCGCGATCGGGGGTGGCCATACGGATCGTTGTCTTCGGATCGGATCGCCCCCTATGCCCACCGATCCGGTCCGGTTCGGGTAGTTCCCTGCAGTCCTTCCAGCGAACAGTTTACGCCCCTCGACGGCGTTTTCGACCATTCTAACTATTGAAATCAATCATAAAGCATTTCATACAGTCATAATAACATGCATAATCAACCACAAACATCAGAACATCAACATGATAGGTTAAAGTGGATCAAACATACCCAAAATCCCATATTTCCCCTTAAGCATGTTTAGGTGAAATTAATGATAGGATTAGCAAAACTTAACCAAATTAACCCAAATTCATATCAGAGGTCTAAAACATCATTTAGGAATTTATGAACATTTTTCCCGAATTTTACCATGCCTAAATTCGCTAATTAGCACTAATTACCCTTAACTAGCCATAATTAGTGTAAAACTATGCAAATCACTCACCTTAGCCACAAATAAACTAAGATCTGAAATAAATCTCTGATTTGATGTGAATCTCAATGCCAAACAGTAGCTCCTATGTTGCTTTGGTGAAGATCTTCCTTGATTAGGGGTTGCTAAGCTTAATCCTTGTCCAAGAGATGATTTGGAGGCGATTTAGATGTTGGAGGCCATTTTTAGGGTCCCTTGGTGATAAGTGGAGGCTAGAAAACTGAAATGGAATGATGCTCTATCTCATTTCAGCCTTCCCATAACCCTAATCCCGAAATGGGTTATGGGCTTACTCACTAATCACCCGATTTGGCCCGGTTAAGCAGTTTTTCACCCTCCAAACCTTATTTTAGCCATATCTCCCAAACGGTAAGTCCGTTTATGACCACTCTACGGAAAGGTAAACCATCAAACGAATCTAATGGAAGTGGTTTCAGGTCAAAATTCCTTTTCAGTCAAAACTTATGGCCAAAACAGTACCAACTAGGGGCAAAATGGTCATTTAAAAATCGACAAAAATCATGAACATGGGAAATGACTCCAATAGATGTTTCCCAAGGTTACATGACCATACAACTTCATACGGGAAAGAAATAAATATTCTACAATTCTATGATGTAGAATACAGGTCGTTACAGGAGGTCTTCACATCGTTTGGATGATTACTGATGTCTTGATTGGGCTGTATACCCAAAACAAGGTAATGAGTGGTGATCATCCAGATGTACTTGGAGATCGACCGGAGATGCGAGGACCTCTCTCCTGTATTGGACATATGAGACAAGGAATAAGGTGCCTACAGTTTCGTTTAGACCCAGAACGAACTTGTAAATGGACTGTGTGTCTGACATTGCATTTTATTCTGTGTTGATTGATCTCTATTAAATATATATCTGTTTGGCAGTGGAGAATTTATTCTCTTGCTTAACACCCTTCTTTGAGACGTACGAGCTCAGAGGTTATATATCGATAGACATCAGCCGCATGGCATGAATTACCTGTGTGGCATGCCTGAGTGGCAAATGATCAAGGCTTCAGTTGAAAATCAGAATCTTGTGGTTGATGATCAAAGCATAGCTTTAATATAGCGCCATTTTGTGTATAGCATTAATTCACGGGGCGTACACCTCGATATGAGTCAAAAAGGAGATAAGGGACCTAAGGAGAACATGACGTTTCTTTCTAGCTATGGGTGGTGTCGGTGTTTTGCAAGCCCTGACATTTTTATATTTTTACTATGTGGTTGTTGGAATGCGAGGTGCCTCGGTTATATCGGTCTCTACAGAGCCGATGGATAGGTCTGATAGGACAAGGAAACGTGTGTTCAGGAATACTAATCCACTAACGTAAGTGTGGACCGGCCTAGGAGGATCCATGGGTTGCACATAGTGTTTAGTCTCGAGACATTTGCTATAGTGTCTCGAAGAGGAAAGGAGTACATCCCTTGCCTAGACTCATCACAGAAATCCAATTTCCAATACGTGACATTTCAGTTTTGATTGTAGAGCCTAGTATTGGTGACATAGTAGCATGGGATACTATGCCATCTATGATTGATACATTTATATTTGAAGTTGTTTTCATACACTTTACACTATAATAGTATCAAAATGATTTGTTTTAAACGTACCAAGCATGTTTGGCTATTATAAGGTAAAATCTATCCTCCGGCTTGAGTTGCATTGTGTGATGGGACCTGAGTCTTATAATAGCTTCATTTCTCCAAAAAGCATTGCGCTGTTTGTTTTATGCACTAGTATTCTTGGGAGGAAACCCGTTCCGTGTTATACGGCGTGGTCCCTTGATTTACTTTATTTTTAAAGTAAAGATTTAATAACTGTTTTAGTTCTCACACCACTCACATGACTAACCTAGAGTTTATTGTTTTAATCTAAACTCTGGGTGCCTCTATTTTCCACATGGGCAGCTAGTAGTTTTGGTTTTGCAGATTTATATTCAAAGGATCCTGGTTTACAGCTGGAATGATATTCAGAAAGCTCTGTATCTGTTTATCAGTTGTGTTTTGTAATATTTTCCACTGCTATGTAATGTATTTTAATCCCTGATATTTATCAAATGTATATTATTTGTTTATACTCTGTATATTCTTGTACTCTGATGTAAATTGTTGTAATAAGAAATGAAATGTTCTATTGTTTGCGTTTCGATTTGTCTAGCTCTCAACTCAATCTGGGCTTTCCTCTACGGGGAAGTTCGGGTCGTGTCATAAATGCTTGTGTTGTGTGAATTTATTGATTTTGTCAAATCATTATTATCTAAATGGTTATGGAGAATACTTACATGATTAATTTGTCTTAATTATTTGAATATAATGATTGATTGATTGTTGTTTTAAATCATACTTTTATACGTTCTTTGTTGATTTTATATGATTTATATGATTAATTGTTGGAAATAATATAAACCATTAATAGTATATAGTAGCATTTAAATAAGTTACAAAATAATCAAATACATTTTAGTAGCATTGTAGAAATGCTACGTAAACAAATGTAACATACGACTTGAATTTTGGTGGCATAATGTAAACGCAACAAAAAGTTTTTAGTTGCATAAAATAAACTCTACAGAAAAGCAAAAAGTAACCCACGTAAAAACCTTCAGTGGCATTTGAAAAATGCAACCATGCTAATCATATGGTAGCGTTTATCAAAACGCAACCAAAAAATTCAGACTTTTAGTTGCGGGACCTGTAGTAGCGTTTATTAAAACGCTACCAAAAGTTTTGTAGTATTTTTCAAACACTGCCAAAGGTCTTTTTTGGTGTAGTGAATCATTTGTTATGATTTTATATAATCAATTCATATTTTTAATAATTTTATTAAGACCCTTACAGTCGGTTTCCAATATCGGCCAACGAAATGTATTCATAGCGACCTTTTCCAAAACTGATTTGGGCATATCTTAAAATCTAACCGTTAGATTTAAAATCTCTTATTATCATTTGAAAGCTCTTTTTGATTCGAACCCAACGGTTATAGTTTTAGGAGAATCCGACGGTCGGATCTCCCGTTAAATCAATTCAAAGTCAATGGTTGAAATTCACGAACGGTCGCTGCGCGATACGTTCTATTCAAACCACTTAAATTTATATATAATATATAACATATATTTCGTTGTTTTCCATTCAAAACGTATTTTATAAATCGTTTATAAAATCATTTTGAAACAATTCCAACTTACATTTCAGTTTTACATCAAAATTGAATCTTCCATACTAGTATAATATAAAAACAATAATATTTTCAAAATCTCTGATTCTGAAATCCATTTGCTTTTTGTATTCATTATAAAATGAATAAAATCGACTGATAAATCCGTTCGAGTTAAAATGGCATTTAACTACTTAACTTGGCTTCACATTTCAATATTTTTGTGTCCATCCAAAATCGGGCATCAAAATCATAATTTAATTCTTCACCGAATATTATTTTAAAATATTCATTCATATTCTGAATCGGAATGTGACTCAATCAATTACCATATAATTTCAGTTATATGGATTTCATACATCACAAGTATTCAACAATAATGAAAAATAATCATTTAACATCATCCAGAGCGCATTCTACAACTGTATAAGCATTAAAACAAATAAATAACGCTCACCACAATCTGTCAACCAATCGATTGACATACAACTAAATATTAGGATTAGTGTAAAATATCATCCCATTATGCGTGTGTGGTTTTCATCCAACAAATACTGATTATTATTTGTGCACTTTGACAATGTGTAAAAATTATCGTCCCAATCAATATCACTTAAACAGATGTACATAAACAAGTCGTCTGACTTATAAATGGATATTTATTTCAATTTCATCGCATACTTTAGTTAAAAATAACATTTTTAACTTACCAATAATTATTTCATCTACTAATAATTTTTCTACATCTCATAAACAAAATTTTACATCTCTTATTTAATTTTTATACATTGCTGTTTCAAAAAAATTCGCCATTATAATGGTGCTATTTTATAGCACCAGAATAATGTCTATGCATTACCCCTCTCCTGACTTGGTTTGCTCCATCAACAACAATATCAATCATCAACCATCAATTCATTCACAACATCAACATATAATCAAATATTTCAATCATAAACAAGTAATATACCTTCAGTTATAAAAATAAACAACTGTACAAAATATTTGAGTGAGAGAGTCTCACGTTCGGTTTCCACTCTATCAGTCTTTAATTGTGACGATTATCGATTTCGCTCGGTCCGAACCAGTCACTAAACTGACCCAGACCGTTCGAAACGCCCTATCGTTTGAGAACAGGACAAAATAGAACACAAACAGAAGAACATTTCATTGTATATTACAACAATGCATCAGAATACAAGAATATACAGATTATAAACAAATAAATATTACACAGAAATATCAGAGATTACAATAAATTACATAGCAGCGGAAAATAATACAATACACAACTAGAAGAGATATACGGATACAAAGCTTTCCGGATATCGTTCCAGCTGTAAACCAGGATCCTGTGAATATAAATCTGCAAAAACCAAAACTACTAGCTGCCCGTGTCAAAATAAGGGCACCCAGAGTTTAGGTTAAAACAATAAACTCCAGGTCAGTCATGTGACTGGTGTGAGAACTAAAACAGTTATTAATCTTTAATTTAAAGCTAGGTAAATCAAGGGACCACGCCGTATAACACGGAACGGGTTTCCTCCCAAGAATACCGGTGCATAAAACAAACAGCGCAATGCTAAATAAAGAAAAATGAAGCTGTTATAAGACCCAGGTCCCATCACACAATGCAACGCAGCCAAGGATAGGGTTTTCCCTTATAACAGCCAAAGAATGCTTGATACGTTTAAAACAAATCGTTTGGTACTATTATAAGTGCATAGTGTATAAAACAACTTCAAATCATAAGTATCAATCATAGGCGGCATGAGCGTCCCATGCCACTATGTCGCCATATATAGGTTTACAAATAAAACCGCAAAGTCACGTATTTGGAAATTGGGTTTCCATCTATGAACCGAGGCAAAAGATAGTCCTCAACCGATTCGAGACAATCTAGCCTACCATGTCTCAGGATCAGAGCTCGAGTGACCCTAGGAGCGACAGGGCCGGTCCACCGATGTGGATTAAAATGCCTGAACACTACGTTTGCCCGCCCTTTGGGGCGCAAATGAGTCATCAAATGACTCCATCGGTTCGAGAACGACCGATCAATCTGAGGCGCCTCGCAACAGCAACAACCACATAAGTCAAACTCGTCAGGGCGTGTAAAATCACTGACGCCACTTTTAGCTAGAAAGAAACGCAAGTCCTCCCTGAGGTCCGTCTCCCGTTTTTGGTTCATACCGGGTGTGAAACTCGCGAAGTAAACGTTACACAAAGCTAAGCCACAAAGGCCATGCTTTGATCATCAACCACAAGACTTTGCTTTTCAACAGAAGCCTTGATCATCTGCCACTTAGGCATGCCACACAGGCAATTCACTCCATGCGTTTGATATCCATCAATATATATAACCCCTGAGCTCATACGTCTCAGAGAAGGGCGTTAAGCAAGAGAATAAATTCTCCGCCGCCAAACAGATATATATTTAATAGAGATCAATCACACGGACTAAAATCCAATGTCAGGCCCACAGTCCATTTACAAGTCCGTTCTGGGTCTGAACGAAACCGGAGGCACCTAGTACCCCGCATATCCATCGATCTCCAAGTACGTCTGGACGATCACTAACTGTTTCCATCTTCTTGGGTGTACAGCCCAATCAAGATCATCAGTAATTACCCAAACGACGTGAAGACTTCCGGTCTTCGACCACCGTCTTCATCTTCGACTTATCGTCGTATCAGTTATTCAGAATGGGATAAACCCGGCCTTTCCGAATAACTCGCGTATATTTTAAATAAGTGTTACACAAACACAACATACGCCTCATTCCAATTCATTAGTCACTAACCGTAAATTAATCAAGAGAATAATTCCCCAAATATTAACCCCGAAGGCCGAAACCAACATCAGATCAATATCCAGAAAACCATTCTGCTTGGCTAACCGACAGTTAGTTTCTAAATTTCACATTCATAGGGAAAGGTTCCCATTAATTTTATCCAAGATAAATTCTTTATATTTATTCTTTAATCTATCCTTTTGAATTTTGATTCAACTAATCGGGATTAACGAAACTTACCGAAGTAATCATTTGTTTTAATTTCCCAATCCCAACCTATTTATCCCATGAAGTAAAACTGGTAGTACTTCGTATCTAACACCTTAGTGTTATCGGTAAATTCAATTACCATTTCACGTTCAAATCTAATTAAAGATTTAACTATCGCCTGGAGCAAAACTGGTGATACTCCATTCTCGACTTTTTCAATCTAATTAAAGATTCATTAATACTCCACTTAGTTTTAATCGTTAACTGGGTTAAAATCCGTGTCATTTAAAACACGGTTCACGATAAACCCAAAGTCACATTCATTAATTATCGGGTTAAAGAACGAGTGTTATTTAGAACACTGTTCACGATAAACCCAAAAATCAATATCAATTCAATTAAATATTATTTAATTGGTACACTTCATTAAATCTAAATAAAAAGATTTAATCTTTTCTCAACTGGGTTCAAGAACAGTGTTAGTGAAGACACCATTCACGACAAACCCAAATCACATTTGATATTCAATATAAGGCTCTGAATAGAAAATATATCGGCTTATATTCAATATCAAATTCTACGATTAACAAATGTCGTATTGGAAATAACGATATAAATATATATCTTTCAAATTTCCATAACAACATCTGTATAATCACGAATTCCAACACCGAAATATTCCGAAGACAATTTCGATTCAAATCCACTCCAATGCAATCATTGGAAATTCTGGTTATTTTTAAAACCCTTTTCAAATTCAATTTATTTATTTAAAAATAAATAGAATTATATTTCTAGTTCAAAACTAGTTCATTTCGATAAAAATCTATTTTTATCTTTTCAAATATGGAGTTTTTCATCCCAAATCTTCACAAATCATTTCTTATGATTTTACACAAATTATTACTATTTTTAATAATTTTATCAAAGCCCGTACAGTCGATTTCCATCAACGGCTATCGAACTGCACTTGCAGCGACCTTTTTCAAATTTTATTTGGACATAATTCCAAATCCAACCGTTAGATTTAAAATTTCTAATATTCGTTAGAAAGCTCTTTTCGATATGAACCCAACGGTTCCGGTTTTAGGAGAATCCGATGGTCGGATCTCCCGTAATGTCCGTTTGAAATAAATGGTCGAAATTCACGAACTGCCGCGGCGCAGCGCGTTCTATTCAGACCATTATATTATATATATAATATATATTTCGTCGATTTCTATTTAAAACGAATTATATAAATAGTTTTAAATTCGTTTCAAAAGCAATTTCAACTTCCATTTCAATTCAAATTAAAATTGAATTCTTCTTTATAAATTCATTTTAAAATTCATTTCTATTCAATTCAAATTTCAATTCAATTTGAATTCATTTCAATTTGCTTTCAATTCAATTTGAATTCTTTTTATATTCAGTTCATTTCGAAATCGTTTTCAATTCATTTCATTTCGAAATCGTTTTCAATTCATTTCATTTTGAAATCGTTTTCAATTCATTTCATTTCGAAATCGTTTTCAATTCGTTTCATTTCGAAATCGTTTTCAATTCGTTTCATTTCGAAATCGTTAAAATCGATATAAATATCGTTCACGTCAAAATGGCGTCAATCTAATCAACACGGCTTCATAAATTTCTATTTTCAAATATTCTATTTCAAATATTTCTTTTTCAAAATAGTTGTTATTATCAAAATATTTCGTTCAACACATGACCAATCTCAATGGATGAGTACTGTCAACACATGAACCTTTATTTTATATTGATAAAGATGTAAATTTTATTACTAAAATATTTCGTTCAACACATGACCATTCTCAATGGATGAGTACTGTCAACACATGAACCTTTATTTTATATTATTCTTTATTTTTCAAATTGGAATGAGGCCCAATCAATTACCATATAAAGTTAATTATATGGATTTTCATACATTACACACATATAATAGCATTGAAAAATAATCAACCATCAACCAAAGTGCACTACACTGTAGAAGCATCAAATATAGATATCTAACGCTTATAACAGCCTGTCAATCGATCGATCGACATATTTAATCAATCAGGATGAGTGAACTTCAAATTTCATCCTAACACCCGTGTGGGGTTTCAAATAATCAAACACAGATTTTAGTTGTGCAGTTGGGCGATGTGTAAAATTTATCGACCCAATCAATGTCCTTCAAATAGGTGTACATAAACAAACCGTTCGGTTTGTAAATGAATATTTTATTTTATTCACTTCACGTTAAAAATTATATTTTTAACGATAAAAACATTTTTATTTCAACATATGAATTTCTATTCAGTTCATTTATTCAATAAAATGTTATTTTTATTTTTCTAACATATTTTAGAAAATTTCGGCGGCATAACGGCACGATACTAGAAACGGGACAAGGCCTAGCCTTATCCCCGGTCTAGTGAAGGCCCACGCCATTCACACATCAATCAAATCAATTCATTTCACCAAACAATTCAATTCAAACCGAATAATCTACTCAACTACACAACCAAACAATTTAACAAACAAGCCATCCATAGTCTGTGGATGATGGGTGTCGGGTGCTACTAAACACCGTCTGCATCCTAGTATATATATATAACTAGAAAATTTAAATTGAAAGGTGAGAAGTTCTCACAGATAGCTATCCAATCATCTTGACTCTTCTTTGATGGAAATCTTCATTGTTATCGCACTTTCGTCATCTTCGTTGCCCGAAGCCACTACATATATAAAAATCGAATTTTTACTACGCTATTCAATATATAAAAATCATATTTTTATTTCAAAGTTCAATATATAAAAATCATATTTTTATTTCAAAGTTCAATATATAAAAATCATATTTTTATTTTCGATGTTCAATATATAAAAATCATATTTTTATTTCAAAGTTCAATATATAAAAATCATATTTTTATTTTCTATGTTCAATATATAAAAATCATATTTTTATTTCAAAGTTCAATATATAAAAATCATATTTTTATTTTCGATGTTCAATATATAAAAATCATATTTTTATTTCAAAGTTCAATATATAAAAATCATATTTTTATTTCAAAGTTCAATATATAAAAATCATATTTTTATTTTCGATGTTCAATATATAAAAATCATATTTTTACTTCGATGAAAAATCTCGCCTTTTCATGATTAAAAATCATTCCTTTACATAACCAAAAGTACGATATTTTTGTAATTTAAGATCTTAACTTTCTTAATTTATAAACTTTATTTTTCAAATCTTTTTCATCTTAAAAATCATATTTTTTTTAAAACAATATTTATTTATTTTCTAAACAGTACTAATTTTACATTATACTATGTTTTTTTATATTTTCAAAACTATGCCTATTTTTATTTGAAAAACAATAATATTTTATTTTAAAAAAAACAATTCTATTTCTACTTTGAAAACAATTTCATTTTTACCTTTTACAAATTTAATTTAACACACTTCTAATTTTATTTTATTTTCAAAAACACATTTAAAAACAATGTTAATTTTCTTTTATTTAAAAACCCTGTATATTTATTTTTAAAATTCACGTTTATATTTTAATTAACTAAATTTACAATAATAATAATAATAATAATGATAATAATTTTAAAAGAAACCGTTACCTTCTCTGGTTACTATCTCCTTCGTTCAAGGCCGAACTGTTGGAAATTGAGGTCGATTTCTAAGGCTCAACTTTGCTCCTCCCTCAGCCGCTTTCCGGTTGATCGGCCGCCACCATGAGCGGCGCCTCCTTGCGACGCCCCCGCGACACCCCGCCTTGGCCAACTCGATGGTCCCCACCCCTCTAAAAACTGCTATGAAGCGGTGAACTTTGAGGCCCCAAATCCCCCCGTACATTGAACGAACGACGGTCTTGACCGTATGATCCTGAAGCCCACGATTTACTCTTGAATTTTGTTTTGAAATTACTTGAATTAATCTAGTAGATCGCACGAAATCGAAGCTCAAAAATCTGAGCATTTCCGTTGTTTAAAACTGGAGGCGCGATATGGAGTTTGACCAGGTTGACTAGGGTTTAGAAAATCTAGGGTATTTATAATAATTATTTAATAATATTTTATTCCATTATTACTTGTATATTGATACGAACTCCAAATCAAACCCAACGAATGTCGCCCCTAGCTAAATACCCCCATTCCGAACACAATGGGATATGATACGTTAGCCAGTTCGACCGTTTCGATCAGTTTTCATTAAATTTACATTTAAATCTATATATTCAATTTTAAATGTACATTTCAATTTACCGGGGCCACATACTAACTCTATAAATTGCATAAAAATATTTTCTAGCTTCGTATTGACGATACGGTCCTAACAAAACCAGTTTCGCCGAATTCTGAGACCGCTGGAAACATGGCCAATTTCCAGTCGATTAAAATCAACTGAAACCGGTCAAACGCGTTTTCCTTTGCCACGCTCACATATTGATTCAGAAAATTATGAAATTTGAAATCTAGCAATAAGTTGACATTGCGGATCCAACAAAACTGGTTTCGTCGAAATCCGAGGTCATTTGCAAAATGTCCAATTTTAAGGGCCTGAATTCCATAGCGACTATTCAGAAATTTCAACTGGACATATCTTTTGATTCCCGCTATGAAATTTCAATTTTTCGGATTCATTGGAAAGATATCATCAATTAGATCCTAATGTTTTTGGTTTCACTAAAATCCAGTTTGATTTGCACCCGGTACATTCAATTGAAGTTTGAAATCGAATTATCGAACTACCGCGCCATTTTCAATTCCTTTTATAATTATATATAATTATTTATATTCTAACGACGGCGTATATAATATATACGTTCGAATTATATTCAAAATAAATTTCTCGTCGTTTTTATTTAAAATAATTCATTTTAAATAATCAAAGTTCGCTAAAATTGCCAAAATAAAAATTTCAAACTGGCTCGCATTTTCCGGGTTGTTACAATCTCCCCCACTTAAAACATTTCGTCCCCGAAAAGGAACAAAGTCGAAAGTGGTTTGATCAATCAACACTACGTTCGATCTGGCTTCCATTCTCCAACTTTTCAGTTTCTGAGAATTTTCAAATTTTCAAAAATTTGGCTAACACCCTAAATTTTCGAAATTTTTTGCCATAACCTCCCCTGCACCGGGAGCATCGGGGAATTTCAAATAGCTTCCCCGGTCCTTCAGATCTCAAAAAGAAAAAGAAAAAGAAAAAGCCAAGCGGCTAGCCAATAGGCTCATAAAATCATCATCACCCAAACAAAACAGTAAATTATATAGTAAACATGTACCAATTTGTCGGGCAAACAAATTTTATTCTCTGCTCTTTCCTCCTTGTTATGACCTGTTCAATGTAAGTACAAGTATATGCAAGCAAATGCGACCAAATTTCAATACAATTCAATATTTGATCAAATTAGGCATAATGGTTCAAAATTATCAAACAATGAACAAACAACACAAACATCAATCAATTAGTTGATTAACGTTTCAAATTCATAATTTTGATATATATACTGAAAATCTTGTTTTTGATGCCAATTCACAACAATGTGTTCTAGCTATATATAAGTTTTGGTTCTCACACCAGTCTAATGGAAATATATAGAAAATCACACCTTCGAAACACGAACATAAATACTGATGATGTCATGACAATCATCAGTACCATCTCCGGGCGACTAGAATGTGATTCCATATCTATCCAGTATATTAAAACTTTGAATATACGTTTGCAAGGCGTATATGCAAATTCTTTATATACTGAAATGTCCAAAATCCATTTAAGTAAATAATCAAATACGAATAATTGATTTAAATTTTCAAAACAAAATTTGTTTTTACTTTAAAAATATACTCTTCACACTCGTCCTAGGATACTACTGATCCCATCTCTAACGAGCCATTCCCGTTGGATATTACTAATCCAATATCTGATGAATTCTTTCGTATGGTTCTAATGTGTCTTGTTCTCTGCTTTGTAAACCAAAGCTCTGATACCACGTGTGACGATTATCGATTTCGCTCGGTCCGAACCAGTCGCTAAACCGACCCAGACCGTTCGAAACGCCCTAACGTTTGAGAACAGGACAAAATAGAACACAAACAGAAGAACATTTCATTGTATATTACAACAATGCATCAGAATACAAGAATATACAGAGTATAAACAAATAAATATTACATAGAAATATCAGAGATTACAATAAATTACATAGCAGCGGAAAATAATACAATACACAACTAGAAGAGATATACGGATACAAAGCTTTCCGAATATCGTTCCAGCTGTAAACCAGGATCCTGTGAATATAAATCTGCAAAAACCAAAACTACTAGCTGCCCGTGTCAAAATAAGGGCACCCAGAGTTTAGGTTAAAACAATAAACTCCAGGTCAGTCATGTGACTGGTGTGAGAACTAAAACAGTTATTAATCTTTAATTTAAAGCTAGGTAAATCAAGGGACCACGCCGTATAACACGGAACGGGTTTCCTCCCAAGAATACCGGTGCATAAAACAAACAGCGCAATGCTAAATAAAGAAAAATGAAGCTGTTATAAGACCCAGGTCCCATCACACAATGCAACGCAGCCGAGGATAGGGTTTTCCCTAATAACAGCCAGAGAATGCTTGATACGTTTAAAACAAATCGTTTGGTACTATTATAAATGCATAGTGTATAAAACAACTTCAAATCATAAGTATCAATCATAGGCGGCATGAGCGTCCCATGCCACTATGTCGCCATATATAGGTTTACAAATAAAACCGCAAAGTCACGTATTTGGAAATTGGGTTTCCATCTATGAACCGAGGCAAAAGATAGTCCTCAACCGATTCGAGACAATCTAGCCTACCATGTCTCAGGATCAGAGCTCGAGTGACCCTAGGAGCGACAGGGCCGGTCCACCGATGTGGATTAAAATGCCTGAACACTACGTTTCCCCGCCCTTTGGGGCGCAAATGAGCCATCAAATGACTCCATCGGTTCGAGAACGACCGATCAATCCGAGGCGCCTCGCAACAGCAACAACCACATAAGTCAAACTCGTCAGGGCGTGTAAAACCACTGACGCCACTTTTAGCTAGAAAGAAACGCAAGTCCTCCCTGAGGTCCGTCTCCCGTTTTTGGTTCATACCGGGTGTGAAACTCGCGAAGTAAACGTTACACAAAGCTACGCCACAAAGGCCATGCTTTGATCATCAACCACAAGACTTTGCTTTTCAACAGAAGCCTTGATCATCTGCCACTTAGGCATGCCACACAGGAAATTCACTCCATGCGTTTGATATCCATCAATATATATAACCCCTGAGCTCATACGTCTCAGAGAAGGGCGTTAAGCAAGAGAATAAATTCTCCGCCGCCAAACAGATATATATTTAATAGAGATCAATCACACAGACTAAAATCCAATGTCAGACCCACAGTCCATTTACAAGTCCGTTCTGGGTCTGAACGAAACCGGAGGCACCTAGTACCCCGCATATCCATCGATCTCCAAGTACGTCTGGACGATCACTAACTGTTTCCATCTTCTTGGGTGTACAGCCCAATCAAGATCATCAGTAATTACCCAAACGACGTGAAGACTTCCGGTCTTCGACCACCGTCTTCATCTTCGACTTATCGTCGTATCAGTTATTCAGAATGGGATAAACCCGACCTTTCCGAATAACTCGCGTATATTTTAAATAAGTGTTACACAAACACAACATACGCCTCATTCCAATTCATTAGTCACTAACCGTAAATTAATCAAGAGAATAATTCCCCAAATATTAACCCCGAAGGCCGAAACCAACATCAGATCAATATCCAGAAAACCATTCTGCTTGGCTAACCGACAGTTAGTTTCTAAATTTCACATTCATAGGGAAAGGTTCCCATTAATTTTATCCAAGATAAATTCTTTATATTTATTCTTTAATCCATCCTTTTGAATTTTGATTCAACTAATCGGGATTAACGAAACTTACCGAAGTAATCATTTGTTTTAATTTCCCAATCCCAACCTATTTATCCCATGAAGTAAAACTGGTAATACTTCGTATCTAACACCTCAGTGTTATCGGTAAATTCAATTACCATTTCACGTTCAAATCTAATTAAAGATTTAACTATCGCTTGGAGCAAAACTGGTGATACTCCATTCTCGACTTTTTCAATCTAATTAAAGATTCATTAAAACTCCACTTAGTTTTAATCGTTAACTGGGTTAAAGAATCCGTGTCATTTAAAACACGGTTCACGATAAACCCAAAGTCACATTCATTAATTATCGGGTTAAAGAACGAGTGTTATTTAGAACACTGTTCACGATAAACCCAAAAATCAATATTAATTCAATTTCAATTAAATATTATTTAATTGGTACACTTCATTAAATCTAAATAAAAAGATTTAATCTTTTCTCAGCTGGGTTCAAGAACAGTGTTAGTGAAGACACCATTCACGACAAACCCAAATCACATTTGATATTCAATATAAGGCTCTGAATAGAAAATATATCGGCTTATATTCAATATCAAATTCTGCGATTAACAAATGTCGTATTGGAAATAACGATATAAATATATATCTTTCAAATTTCCATAACAACATCTGTATAATCACGAATTCCAACATCGAAATATTCCGAAGACAATTTCGATTCAAATCCACTCCAATGCAATCATTAGAAATTCTGGTTATTTTTAAAACCCTTTTCAAATTCAATTTATTTATTTAAAAATTAATAGAATTATATTTCTAGTTCAAAACTAGTTCATTTCGATAAAAATCTATTTTTATCTTTTCAAATATGGAGTTTTTCATCCCAAATCTTCACAAATCATTTCTTATGATTTTACACAAATTATTACTATTTTTAATAATTTTATCAAAGCCCGTACAGTCGATTTCCATCAACAGCTATCGAACTGCACTTGCAGCGACCTTTTTCAAATTTGATTTGGACATAATTCCAAATCCAACCGTTAGATTTAAAATTTCTAATATTCGTTAGAAAGCTCTTTTCGATACGAACCCAACGGTTCCGGTTTTAGGAGAATCCGACGGTCGGATCTCCCGTATTGTCCGTTTGAAATAAATGGTCGAAATTCACGAACTGCCGCGGCGCGGCGTGTTCTATTCAGGCCATTATATTATATATATAATATATATAATATATATTTCGTCGATTTCTATTTAAAACGAATTATATAAATAGTTTTAAATTCGTTTCAAAAGCAATTTCAACTTCCATTTCAATTTAAATTAAAATTGAATTCTTCTTTATAAATTCGTTTTAAAATTCATTTCTATTCAATTCAAATTTCAATTCAATTTGAATTCATTTCAATTTGCTTTCAATTCAATTTGAATTCTTTTTATATTCAGTTCATTTCGAAATCGTTTTCAATTCATTTCATTTCGAAATCGTTTTCAATTCATTTCATTTCGAAATCGTTTTCAATTCATTTCATTTCGAAATCGTTTTCAATTTGTTTCATTTCGAAATCGTTTTCAATTCGTTTCATTTCGAAATCGTTAAAATCGATATAAATATCGTTCACGTCAAAATGGCGTCAATCTAATCAACACGGCTTCATAAATTTCTATTTTCAAATATTCTATTTCAAATATTTCTTTTTCAAAATAGTTGTTATTATCAAAATATTTCGTTCAACACATGACCAATCTCAATGGATGAGTACTGTCAACACATGAACCTTTATTTTATATTGATAAAGATGTAAATTTTATTACTAAAATATTTCGTTCAACACATGACCAATCTCAATGGATGAGTACTGTCAACACATGAACCTTTATTTTATATTATTCTTCATTTTTCAAATTGGAATGAGGCCCAATCAATTACCATATAAAGTTAATTATATGGATTTTCATACATTACACACATATAATAGCATTGAAAAATAATCAACCATCAACCAAAGTGCACTACACTGTAGAAGCATCAAATATAGATATCTAACGCTTATAACAGCCTGTCAATCGATCGATCGACATATTTAATCAATCAGGATGAGTGAACTTCAAATTTCATCCTAACACCCGTGTGGGGTTTCAAACAATCAAACACAGATTTTAGTTGTGCAGTTGGGCGATGTGTAAAATTTATCGACCCAATCAATGTCCTTCAAATAGGTGTACATAAACAAACCATTCGGTTTGTAAATGAATATTTTATTTTATTCACTTCACGTTAAAAATTATATTTTTAACGATAAAAACATTTTTATTTCAAAGTTCAATATATAAAAATCGTATTTTTATTTTCGATGTTCAATATATAAAAATCATATTTTTACTTCGATGAAAAATCTCACCTTTTCATGATTAAAAATCATTCCTTTACATAACCAAAAGTAAGATATTTTTGTAATTTAAGATCTTAACTTTCTTAATTTATAAACTTTACTTTTCTAATCTTTTTCATATTAAAAATCATATTTTTTTTAAAACAATATTTATTTATTTTCTAAACAGTACTAATTTTACATTATACTATGTTTTTTTATATTTTCAAAACTATGCCTATTTTTATTTGAAAAACAATAATATTTTATTTAAAAAAAAACATTCTATTTCTACTTTGAAAACAATTTCATTTTTACCTTTTACAAATTTAATTTAACACACTTCTAATTTTATTTTATTTTCAAAAACACATTTAAAAACAATGTTAATTTTCTTTTATTTAAAAACCCTGTATATTTATTTTTAAAATTCACGTTTATATTTTAATTAACTAAATTTACAATAATAATAATAATAATAATGATAATAATTTTAAAAGAAACCGTTACCTTCTCTGGTTATTATCTCCTTCGTTCAAGGCCGAACTGTTGGAAATTGAGGTCGATTTCTAGGGCTCAACTTTGCTCCTCCCTCAGCCGCTTTCCGGTTGATCGGCCGCCACCATGAGCGGCGCCTCCTTGCGACGCCCCCGCGACACCCCGCCTTGGCCAACTCGATGGTCCCCACCCCTCTAAAAACTGCTATGAAGCGGTGAACTTTGAGGCCCCAAATCCCCCCGTACATTGAACGAACGACGGTCTTGACCGTATGATCCTGAAGCCCACGATTTACTCTTGAATTTTGTTTTGAAATTACTTGAATTAATCAAGTAGATTGCACGAAATCGAAGCTAAAAAATCTGAGCATTTTCGTCGTTTAAAACTGGAGGCGCGATATGGAGTTTGACCAGGTTGACTAGGGTTTAGAAAATCTAGGGTATTTATAATAATTATTTAATAATATTTTATTCCATTATTACTTGTATATTGATACGAACTCCAAATCAAACCCAACGAATGTCGCCCCTAGCTAAATACCCCCATTCCGAACACAATGGGATATGATACGTTAGCCAGTTCGACCGTTTCGATCAGTTTTCATTAAATTTACATTTAAATCTATATATTCAATTTTAAACGTACATTTCAATTTACCGGGGCCACATACTAACTCTATAAATTGCAGAAAAATATTTTCTAGCTTCGTATTGACGATACGGTCCTAACAAAACTAGTTTCGCCGAATTCTGAGACCGCTGGAAAAATGCCCAATTTCCAGTCGATTAAAATCAACTGAAACCGGTCAAACGCGTTTTCCTTTGCCACGCTCACATATTGATTCAGAAAATTATGAAATTTGAAATCTAGCAATAAGTTGACATTGCGGATCCTACAAAACTGGTTTCGTCGAAATCCGAGGTCATTTGCAAAATGTCCAATTTTAAGGGCCTGAATTCCATAGCGACTATTCAGAAATTTCAACTGGACATATCTTTTGATTCCCGCTATGAAATTTCAATTTTTCGGATTCGTTGGAAAGATATCATCAATTAGATCCTAATGTTTTTGGTTTCACTAAAATCCAGTTTGATTTGCACCCGGTACATTCAATTGAAGTTTGAAATCGAATTATCGAACTACCGCGCCATTTTCAATTCCTTTTATAATTATATATAATTATTTATATTCAAACGACGGCGTATATAATATATACGTTCGAATTATATTCAAAATAAATTTCTCGTCGTTTTTATTTAAAATAATTCATTTTAAATAATCAAAGTTCGCTAAAATTGCCAAAATAAAAATTTCAAACTGGCTCGCATTTTCCGGGTTGTTACATTAATTGGCGATGGTTTTAATAAAATTAAACAAACGTTTAATTTTATCAAAAACTGCAACATCTTTTGTTTCCATTCTGGTCAGTTCCATGTTGTAGTGTTCGCTTCCATGATCGCAACGCACCTGAAATTGTTTAATTTCGATCTCGTACGAGAAAGATATCGTACATTGTATAATTAAACAAATAGTTAAATAAATTAACTAAATTTTAATTAACCTTAATTCTTTCCTAAATTATCTTCGTTGTTCAAGTGAGCGAACCCTGGCAACTCGAAAAATCTCCCTCCCTCCATCTGATTTGTGTTGCCGCCACCGGTGATCGAACGACGATCGACCTCCGCCACCGTAGGCGTCGAAGCGCCACCTCCCTCCCCCCTATGTGCCGTCAATCTCGAAGTCCCCCTAAAGACGGAAATTGGCTTCAAACATAGTAGGTTCGAGATGAAGAATCGTACAATCCAGGCAATGAAAACCCATCACCACCGTTAAACACAAAAGATCTTAAGGCCCTCAATAATATTCTATTATTGATTCCGTGAATAAATGAGTAGATTGGAAAATTTTGAGGGAGGAAATCGAGAAGACGTGCGCCATTAATTCGGTCTGTGGCGGCTGAACGTATGAAAGAATCAGTGTCAGAAATTTTCAAGGTTTATATATATTTATATTATTTAATTCTAATATTCATTTAAAAGTGAGATTTTCGTCCAAACTCCAAACCAAACCCAACGACTATCATCCCTAGATAAATACCCCCATTCCGGACACAATGTGATATGTTTCGTAAGCCAACTCTACTGTTTTGATTAGTTTTTATCAAAATTGAAATATAAATTAATATAGTGCTCAATATTGAATTTCAATGTACATTTTAATTTACCGGGGCCACATACTAACTCCAAAGATTTTGAAATTTTAAAACTGACAAAAATTTGACATTCTGGATCCAACAAAAGTGGTTTCATCGAACACAGAGGTCGTTTGCAAAATGACTATTTTTAAGGGCTATATATATTAAAAAAAAAAATTCTATAGCGACTATTCTAAATTTTAATACGGACATAACTTACAATTTATAAAGTGAAATCCAAATTTATTACATTCATTAGTAAGATATTATTACATAGGTTCTAATGTTTCTTGTTTTATCAAAATCCGACTTATATCGAATTCTGTACATTCATTTAAAGTTCAAAACCAAATTTATCAAACAACCGCGATGTTATGAAGTTGTTTTAATTAAATTTTAAATTCTTACATTCAAACTTCGTCTAAAATAAATTTTTAGTTGTTATTATTTAAAATAAATCTTTTTAAATATTCAAAATACTTTAAAATAGCTTAAATTAAAATTTTAAATTGGTTCTAAAATCCCGGGTTGTTACAGTCTCCCTCACCTAAAACTTTTTCATCCCTGAAAAAGAACGAAGCTGAAAGTTGTTTTATTAACCAACTCAACATTCATTCTGGCTTGAGTTCTTCAACTTTTCAGTTTCTAAGAACTTCCAAATTTCTCTAAATTTTGGCTAATAACCTAAGTTTCTGAAAAATTTCACCATAATCTCCTTTGTCCAAATTGATCTGAAGAAAATCTATTGGGCTGTATTAGGCACCCAATAAATCAATAAAAACCATACACAACATTTGTGACCTATCTATGCCCAAGGGAGACGTGTAAAAAGTCAAAATCTCAAACCTTGCCCCAGTGTTGAAAACTCAACCATGTGCCATAACTAGAAACAAGAGAGACGTGAATTTTTGTCATCTCCAAACCTATGTAAGGTTTTTATTAAATCCTGCAATTTACTGTTATATTTTATTAAGTCCATAGTCAGTCCTCTGTACAATCTGTAGTTCAGTCATCGCCATACAAGTGTCTTATTCATATGGTAATCCAAACCTCATCATATAAGCACCAAATGCCTATATGGAATATGATATGCTATGCCTACTATAATCAGTCTTCGGTTCAACCTATAATTCAGTCTTTGCCATACAAGCATCTTGCTCATATGGTAATCCGAACCTCGTCATATAAGCACCAAATGCTTATATGGAATATGATATGTATGTTATCTTCACGTAGTATGTTATGTGGCGTGGTTCATAATTTATTGGTTACTATCCTATGGTGTGGGTACGAATTTCACACAGAAAATCCATCACAATGCATCCAATATCATTCACAGTAGTTTATATAATAATAATAAAATTTCGTATCAAACTCATTAAGGTGCACCTATTTGTTAGGTACACAGTTTATTTCTCTACTCAACAGTGAATCCATAACCTACCCAACATAATGTATATGCATATTTGTGTGTGTGTGTGTGTGTGTGTGTATATATATATCCAGTTCGAACTAAATTTTCAATTCAGTTCGACCTTATATTTAATTTGGCTTTATTTATCATTCATTCTCATGTTGGTTTAATCATCCCAATATTTTTATTAGTTAAACTAATAATAAAACATCACAACCAGCAATCAATTTGTTAATTAAATTTCCAAATGCCTAACTTTTATATATACTCAAAAATCTATTTTTAATGCTAAATCGCAAACATCTTTTTTTAACTAGGTTTTTGGTTCTCACACCAGTCAGTTGGAAATATATAGAAATCCCACTTTTGAAACTCTAACATAAACACTGATGATGTCTAAACTATCATCAGAATCATCCCCAAGAGACTAAAGTGTGATTCTATATCTACCCAGTATACTTGAGACTTCGAATATAAGTTTGCAAGGCGTATATGCAAAATCTTCATATACCCGATAGTCCAAATTCAATATAAAATAAAATACTCAAATATATATAATAAGATATAAAATTTCAAAACTATTTTGATTTTTAATAAATAACTCTTCAAACTCGTTCTAGGGTATACTTGAGACTTCGAATATACGTTTGCAAGGCGTATGTGCAAAATCTTCATATACCCGATAGTCCAAATTCAATATAAAATAAAATACTCAAATACATATAATAAGATATAAAATTTCAAAACTATTTTGATTTTTAATAAATAACTCTTCAAACTTGTTCTAGGGTATTACTAACCCTATCTCCAACGAGCCATTCTTATAGGATATTACTTATCCTATCTCCGATGAATTCTTTCGTTCGGTTCTAATGTGTCTTATTCTCGAGCTATGTAAAACAAAGCTATGATACCAAGCCGAGACGACCCAGACTTCCCCGATCCCCGAGCAGACGGAGGAGCCCGGATTGTACTAAGAACACGATGCATCAGAACACAGAACAATAGAGCATTTCATTGCTTATTATAACAATTGCATCAGAGTACAAGATATCAGAGTATAAATAAATAATATACTATCCTATGGTGTGGGTACAAATTTCACACAGAAAATCCATCACAATGCATCCAATATCATTCACAGTAGTTTATTTAATAATAATAAAATTTCGTATCCAACTCATTAAGGTGCACCTATTTGTTAGGTACACAATTTATTTCTCTACTCAACCGTGAATCCATAACCTACCCAACATAATGTATATGCATATCTATGTGTGTATGTATATATATATATCCAATTCGAACTAAATTTTCAATTCAGTTCGACCTTATATTTAATTTGGCTTTATTTATCATTCATTCTCATTTTGGTTTAATCATCCCAATATTTTTATTAGTTAAACTAATAATAAAACATCACAACCAGCAATCAATTTGTTAATTAAATTTCCAAATGCCTAACTTTTATATATACTCAAAAATCTATTTTTAATGCCAAATCGCAAACATCTTTTTTTAACTAGGTTTTTGGTTCTCACACCAATCAGTTGAAAATATATAGAAATCCCACTTTTGAAACTCTAACATAAAAACTGATGATGTCTAAACTATCATCAGAATCATCCCCAGGAGACTAAAGTGTGATTCTATATCTACCCAGTATACTTGAGACTTCGAATATACGTTTGCTAGGCGTATGTGCAAAATCTTCATATACCCGATAGTCCAAATTCAATATAAAATAAAATACTCAAATACATATAATAAGATATAAAATTTCAAAACTATTTTGATTTTTAATAAATAACTCTTCAAACTCGTTCTAGGGTATTACTAACCCTATCTCCAACGAGCCATTCTTATAGGATTTACTTATCCTATCTTCGATGAATTCTTTCGTTCGGTTCTAATGTGTCTTATTCTCGAGCTATGTAAAACAAAGCTCTGATACCAAGCTGAGACGACCCAGACTTCCCCGATCCCCGAGCAGACGGAGGAGCCCGGATTGTACTAAGAACACGATGCATCAGAACACAGAACAATAGAGCATTTCATTGCTTATTACAACAATTGCATCAGAGTACAAGATATCAGAGTATAAATAAATAATATACATTAGAAAATATCATAGACTTATATTATTCAGCAGCGGAAATAAAATGTATATATACAATGCGTAGTGGAAATACATCAACTAACACAACTGGAAGAAATACATGGATACAAAGCTTTCCGAATATAGCTCCCGCTGTAAATCTAGGATCCTTTGTAAAGAAATATCTGCAAAACCGAAACTACTGACTGTCCGTGAGGAAATTATGGGCATCTAGAGTTTAGGTTAAAACAATAAACTCCGAGTCAGTCATGGGACTGGTGTGAGAACTAAAACAGTTATTAACTTGATTTTAAAGTTAGGTAAATCAGGGGACCACGCCGTATAACACGGAACGGGTTTACCCCCAAGAATAGCAGTGCATAAAACAAATAGCGCAATGCTACCGAAAAATGAAGCTATTATAAGACTCAGGTCCTATCACACAATGCCACGCAGCCAGAGGATAGAGTTTTACCTTATAATAGCCAAACATGGTTGATACGCGAAATTTCATCTTTTATTATTACTACAAGTGAAGAGATCAACTTCAAAATATAAATGTATCAATCATTGGTGGCAAAGGTACCATTATATTACATCGCGATATAAGGTTTACAACTAAAATCGTAAAATTGCATATTGGAAATTGGGTTTCCATCTGTGAACCAAGGAAAAGGATGTTCCTTCCGATTCGAGACACACTAGCAATGCCTCGGGACTCAGACCCTGGTGAGCCCTTGGATCTTGTAGAGCCGGTCATCCGTCAATGATTAGTTATACCATAAACTATATGTTAGCTGGTTTTATCGAACCTCCAAAATGGTCAGTATCTTTGACCAATCAAGAGCCACTAGGGATTCAAATCAAATTCGAGTTACCTCGCTTTCCATCAATAAAATTTCCAACATCCACATAAGTAAAATGTCTGGGCTCAATACCAAGACGTTACTCGTAGCTAGAAAATAACATATGTCCATTTCCTTGCGTCCTTAATCCCCTTTTAGGTTCATACCGGGGAGTGAAGCTCACGAATTAATACTACATAAAGCTATGCTATTAAATTCGTGCTTTGATCATCAACTACAAGACTCTTCTTTTCAACAAAAGCATTGATCAATGCAACTCAGCATGCCACATTGTCAATCCATACCATAATATTGATTTCCACTAATATATAACCTCTAAGCTCGTACGTCTCAGAGAAAGGTGTTAAACAAGAGAATAAATTCTCTGCCACCAAACAGATATATATTTAGCAGAGATCAACGAATAAAAAATAAAGGGAATGTCAGACACACAATCCATTTGCAAGTCCGTTCCGGGTCTGAACGAAACTGGAGGCACCTTATTCCTCGTCCCATATGTCCAATACAGGAGAGAGGCCCTCACATATCCTATTGATTAACATAGAAAGTGTTTATTTATGCTCTTATATTTTATCTTTTGTAAATAAATAAATGATACTTTGTGTATTTTTATGTGTTTTTACAGATTTCAAGTGATGCCTCCTTCGTTTCAAATTAAAGGCCAACTACAAAGAAAAAAAGCTACTTCCCCATATCAAAGCCATCTCAATTGCAAAAGAAGTTGTAGCCCACTGGTAAAGACATAGAAATGTGTACAGAGTGGCCTGAGTTCGATCCTTGGCAAGTGCTATATTTTTTTTGAAGAAAGGAACATGAATGCATTCACACCCTGCCTTATGCGTTTTGAAGAATAAATGAACTAAGTGATATTATATATATAGTCATAATAATGCATCTATCTTTATATATATATATATATATATATATATATATATATAATATGAACTTAATGAGGATTTTTTGAATTTTGGCGTAATCCTCTCAAGAATTGAAATACAGTAAATCACATTTGATTATCATGCAAAGAGAAGGGGAAAGTTTTAATTACACATCTTCAATTAAACACATTCTTATCTTCTCACTGACCGTGCAATGCATCAAAAGGAAGGACATTGATTACAGGTTGCCAATCAGGCGTCATGAAAGGATTATTTCTTCATCTTTGGAAAGGATATTTTCATATATTTATTTTGTGGGCCTTGTATTCAAATAAAAGGAGAAGGCTACATCCTGTATAAAAGTACCATTGTATCATTGTAAAAAGTATTCCATTTTTCTCTCCACTAGTTTGTATTCTCGTTTAGTAATAAAAAGTTTTTCTTCATGCTAGTTGACTGTCTTTTTCTTCTATAACGATTTGTGTGTCTACTCAATTAGTTTTGATTGAACACATATTGTTATTTTCTTTTATTACTGCATGTTAGCGAATGTCCATTTGATTAGATTCAACGGTACATTCTGCTTTTAATTTTCTGTTATTGTTCTAGTTATTATTGTCTTTTTCTAGTAATTGATTCCCTTCTTTTCAGTTGTTGAATTTGACATCGGTCTGATTATATTCAGATTAATAGTAGTTTCAATAACATTAATTCAAACAAAAACTTCTCCAAAATTTGCCTAACTCGCCTAAGAATAGATAAATAATAAGATTTAAACACCTCCCTGTGATTCGACCTGCATATTACGCGACCTGTGCGCTTGCAGTATTTAATTTAAAATTCGCGCTTTTCTAATTCATAGGAAAGCGACGAACAAGTTTTTGGCGCCGTTGCCGGGGAGGTAACAATTAAATTTTATTGATTATTTAATTTCTGATTCGTGTTAATTTTTATTTTTGTTTTTGTTTTTGTTTTGTTAAAAAAAAATCTCTTTATTAGTTGATTTTGTATCAAACATTGGTGCTAGAATCATCTAAACAAGAGAAGAGAAAAATTTTCTTACAACTTTTGTCTCTTAGTTTCTTTTCTTTAATCTAAACTATTTCCTTCCTTCCCAATTTTTACATTTGTTTGTTTCCCTCTTGCAAATTCATTCCTACTTTAGACAAATAATAAAATAATAAAAAATAAAGAACTTGCCATATTTTCTTGACTTTATTTCCTTTTTTTCTTTCATTTATTTATTTCTTTTTTTATTTCTCAATATCTTTCTTTTCTTTTATAAATTCTTCCTTCTTTTCAATTCTAAAATAAAAAGAAAAAAAAACCTTTCAATTTTTGCTTTATTTCTTTCCATATTTCCATTTCTTTTCCCAATCTTCCACGTTCTATTTCTTCTTTTACAAATCAGAAGAAAAAAATTGTCATTAATTTCTTTCCATTATACAAGTTCTTTCCATTTTCTTATATTTTCTTCTTACAAATCTCTTTCTGTTACAAATCTCTTCCCCTTTTAAAAAACAAAAAAAATTCCTTCTGCAATTTATTCTTATTCTTGAAATTCTCTGCCACAACAAACGTTCAAATCCTCCTTCCATCATCAACAGCCACACCAAATCCCAACTAGCATCCTTCTATTGCCATCATCCAACTTCCAACGCAACCATCCTCAGATCTTCAGTCCTGCTCCAACACCACCAATCACCATCTACATATACCGCACATCCATTCAACAATCAGTCAAACCCCTCATCATTTTCACAAACCACCTGTGTTGCCATTAACACCACATAACGCAACGTCATAAACCAACAACAACTACCCAAATCCGCTCACAACCCTAGCCGATCCAGAGCCTGAATCGAAACAATTAAAAAAGAGAGAAAGGAGGCGTGAATTATTGAGTGGGTTTGTTACTTTGAAGAGTAGTCTTGGGTTTCCTGAAATAGTTTGTTTGTGAGTAAACATGTGGTTCAATTTGGGTCTTGTTTGTGTGGTATTAAGAAAAGTGGTTGGTTTTTATTTTTCTTTCTTTCTGGGGCGTGTGAAATTGGGTTAACTACCGTATTTACTCCTGGAGGGGCGACTTTGTTTCTGGTTAAACCATCTGTTGGATTTTGAGCGTGCTTGTTTTCTTTATTGGGTTTGCTTGTTTTCTATATTTTTATTTTTTTTATTTTTTTTATTTTTGGTTTCTGACTAGTTTGTTTTTTTATCTTGTTAAGTCTAGTTAGTTTGTTTTGCTTGTTTTTTTGTTTTGTTTTAATTTGCAACCTCATTTATTTGCTTTTCAAAATAAAAAATAAAAAATCAAAGATTGAAGTAAAAGCAACAAACAGGGAATTCAGAGTTCAAGCTATAAAGAAGGAATTCAAATCAAAGACCAGAGTGTTCAAACAACAAAAGAACAAGAAATTTAGAGGTCAATCAGTTGCATACAGTGGGATTTCATTCATTGACACTACTCAAATTCTCTGGAAGGACAGCCATACCCCACTCTAATATTTTCTGAACTCTACAGGTGCTCTGCTGCAAAGAAAAAAATATAGACATTGCTTGTAAAAATCTTCTGCAGGGGCAGCGGCTTGCTATTTACAATTTTTAATTTTTGCAATTATTCTGTCTTATTGTTGTGAGTTGAAATTTCCTTATCTACTGTCATCATTCTCATTGTTTCTCAACAATAAAATCATATTAGATATTTCAAAATAATATAATTTAAAAGTGGTGCTTTGTGAAGTTGACTGTCTCGTATAATTGGATCGCGGATATATACTAGTTCAATTTTTTTGAACTTCTAGCAAAAGAGGTTGCATACTACCCATAAAACATTGGTCGTATCCCTTAGTATTTATACTATACGTGAACGGCCATAAGACCCTCTTCCCCCTTCTAATTGAGTCAGTTAATTAATAGAGCACAACTTAGTATTTTATACTATTTTTGAAGTGAGAGTAATTTCTGTCTTGCCTTGACTTCTTTAAAATGTTTGATTCAAAAAAAATCATTGAGAGAAGTGTGGGATAATAATCGGAGTAGACGTCCTCTTGAAGAGTATGACTATGAATTACAACTCATGAAGCAAAATTTCCCAAAATTTCGTGAGTCCAATGTCAACAATTTTCAAAATTTTCCAACTGACCAACATTTTCAAAATCATATAAATGATCGAAATTGCGACTTCAATTCAAATTTCAATAATTTCGATTATGAGCCACATCCAAATCAAAATAGCTTTGAATCCCATTATAGCTTTGATTCACATCAATATGAGTTTGAAAATCAAAATTTTCAAAATTATAGCCCATATCAACATCTTGAAAATAACCAAAATTGCAATTTTCCCTCGAATTTCAACAGTTTTGGTTACGAACATAATTTTTACAATCAAGATGATTTCCAATATCAAAATGAAAATTCAAACAACTACTACATTGGAAATAAAATTGATTGTGAAATTGATGTGGCCTATAATTTTGAGAATCAAGAAATCCAAAATGAGACCTCTCAAATCAATGATTCTAAAGAATGTCATTTTGAAGAGAGTGAAGAAAGGCTAAATAAAAAGATGGATGAACTTCTTTGTTTAATGGCATCTTTGAAAGAACAACGAGAGCAACAAAATCAAATTCAAATAAGCGATAAATCAGAAAATAATCCATTCTTTACTGATAGTGAAAATTTTCAGATAACAACTTTTGAAATTGAGAATAACGATCTAAATGAAGTTGTTCAAAGTTCAACAAATGATTTGGACTTCGATTCTTTTCAGGAAAACAATTTAAGCTCAGATTTTGATCTCTCTCTTTCAGGATGCGAAAAACTTGAAATTTTAAAACTTGAACTAAATGAAAATCTTGAATTTTTCGAAAACTCAGAATTGGAAAAGGATTTTAATGAACATGAATTTTTTGAATTGTATGAGGATGAGTTGCCAAATGAGGAAACTTCCAACGAATTTGAAGTTGTCAGTGTCAAAAATACGTTGTCAATGAATCAAATTGAGAAATGTGATCACATAATCTTGAACAACACTCAGAATTTAAATTTTACAATTGCAACTGAGTTTATATACGATCACAAATTTTTGAACAATTACACTGATAAATTTGTGGAACACATGAATTATTTTTGGAATGCTGGCTTGCTTGAAAAGCTTCATGTCAGGATGACCCTAGACATTTATCTACTGGACTATAAATCTAGGTATAAAGATGAGATCGTTTTCAAAACCTTTTGCTTATTAGAAAACATGCCTAGACATAGTGGGAATGAAATTCATTGGGCTAGAACCAAGTGTGGGGAGAAAAGTTGGTGGCATTCTTTGCATCGTATGCATCGTAAACACACATATCGTTGTACATATGATCCATTCTTACATATAGTTAAGCTGCATTTCACTCTGCAAATCATTTTGCATCTAATCCATCTATGGGTTTTATCATTCAAATTTAGGAAACGTGCTATAGTGTGGACACTGTTTTGTCCAAATGTGGGGGGAGTCTGCATTTCATTCATTTTCGTTTTTTCTTTATTTTTTCTTTCTTTTCATTCTCATCCATTTAAATAGGACCATCATGCATTTTAGATTGTAGTAACATGCCTTTTTTTTTTTAACATGACTCATTTTAGATTGATACAACAAAATAAGTTAAGGATTGTTAATCAGTTGATAGTATTTTTTTTCTCTCAGCTAAGATCAAATAAGAAATCTAATGAAAAGTTGAATTTTGAGGGATAATAGTGTAACTGGTACATAAGGAGATTCTTAGGTGATGACCATGAAGTTTATTCTAAATTGTAATCTTTGTTTACTGAGTGGAGGACTTAAAATACTTATATTGGCTTTTCGAATCTTTAAAACTAAGTTGTGTTAAGCTGAATTCGCATAATCTATCTTGTTCTTAAATTTTCAATAATAAGAATAATAATAGTAATCCAAGGGTATCCAACATTGCTTGTATATCAAGCGTTGGTGTGCAAACCCGCCAAACTCTATCTGACATGTTGTTGACAAAGTCAGCATTGGGATATCTTGGTTTCATTTTATGAGATTGGACACCTAAGGATTACCGACACTTTGTTGACAAAGTCAGCGTCGGTCTACACAATCCGCCAAGCTCTGTCCCAACTCTCCGTCAGTCCGCAAGGCAGTGTATGGGTGGTATACCTTGGTCTTTTAAGTTAGGTGTATGTAATTAATCATAAATTTTAACTTTTATAAATAGAGAATAAGCGATGATGCCCAAACATTTCTTGACCTTGCTGATTTGACTAGTTATACACAAGGAAATTAGAATACCACTTTACAAACTGTGACAAGCAAACTAAGAATTTATTCCATGGCTGCACTATGTATCGACCGAACCAACTGGCCAAACTAGAATTTAACATTTGAAAACTTGATTTATGTTGAAAATTTGTGACAAATTGAGGTATCTAAAATAAAATCAACTGATTAGAAATTATTAACTTAATTTGTTGTACCACTTTTCTGAAACAAGTCGTGTTGTCATTTTTGTTTTTTATTGTATATATCTATTGCATTCATGTAGTTGCATTAGATCCACATATTGCATTTGGATTTTGTGGGTAGTATTCGCTGGAAACCCTCACGAGACACCACTCGTCCTACTAGGAAACCTAGAGGTTTAACGGCTTGTTGCATACGCTCAATGCAATCATGTTTCCTACGAAAGTGTGACCCATCTAGTTTAATCTTTTATTTTTGTTTTACTCGAGGACGAGTAAAAGATAAGTGTGGAGGTATTTGATTAACACAGAAATGTGTTTATTTTATGCTCTTATATTTTATCTTTTGTAAATAAATAAATGATACTTTGGGTATTTTTATGTGTTTTTACAGATTTCAAGTGATGCCTCCTTCGTTTCAAATTAAAGGCCAACTACAAAGGAAAAAAGCTACTTCCCCATATCAAAGCCATTTCAATTGCAAAAGAAGTTGTAGCCCACTGGTAAAGACATAGAAATGTGTACTGAGTGGCCTGAGTTCGATCCTTGGCAAGTGCTATATTTTTTTGAAGAAAGGAACATGAATGCATTCACACCCTGCCTTATGCGTTTTGAAGAATAAATGAACTAAGTGATATTATATATATATAGTCATAATAATGCATCTATCTTTATATATATATAATATGCACTCAATGTGGATTTTTTGAATTTTGGCGTAATCCTCTCAAGAATTGAAATCCAATAAATCACATTTGATTATCATGCAAAGAGAAGGGGAAAGTTTTAATTACACATCTTCAATTAAACACATTCTTATCTTCTCACCGACCATGCAATGCATCAAAAGGAAGGACATTGATTATAGGTCGCCAATCAAGCATCATGAAAGGATTATTCCTTCATCTTTGGAAAGGATATTTTCATATATTTATTTTATGGGCCTTGTATTCAAATAAAAGGAGAAGGCTACATCCTGTATAAAAGGACCATTGTATCATTGTAAAAAGTATTCCATTTTTCTCTCCACTAGTTTGTATTCTCGTTTATTAATAAAAAGTTTTTCTTCATGTTAGTTGTCTGTCTTTTTCTTCTATAACGATTTGTGTGTCTACTCAATTAGTTTTGATAGAACACATATTGTTATTTTCTTTTATTACTGCATGTTAGCGAATGTCCATTTGATTAGGTTCAATGGTACATTCTGCTTTTAATTTTCTGTTATTGTTCTAGTTATTATTGTCTTTTTCTAGTAATTGATTCCCTTCTTTTCAATTGTTGAATTTGACATCGGTCTGATTAGATTTAGATTCGTAGTAGTTTCAATAACATTAATTCAAACAAAAACTTCTCCAAAATTTGCCTAACTCGCCTAAGAATAGATAAATAATAAGATTTAAACACCTCCCTGTGATTCGACCTGCATATTACGCGACCTGTGCGCTTGCAGTATTTAATTTATAATTCGCGCTTTTCTAATTCATAGGAAAGCGACGAACACCTGTCGATCCCCAAGTACATCTGGATGACCACCATTTATTACCTCGTATTGGGTGTACATCCCAATCAAGACATCAGTAATCATCCAAACGATGTGAAGATCTCCGGTCTTCAACCACCGTCTTCAAATCTTCGACTTTTAGTCGTCGTATCAATTATTTAGAATGGGTTAAACCCGGTCTTTCCGAATAACTTGCGTATCTTATAATCAAGTGCTATAAAAACACATCATACGCCTCATTCCAATCCGGAATATTCTTTCATTCAAATATTCATATCTTTGGGAAAAGGTTCCCATTAATTTTATTAGAGATAAATTCTTTTAAACTTATTCTTTAATCTTCCTTTGGATATCAATTTCAAAAGATTTTATTCTATCTTTTTACCACTTAACCCAATTAAGGTTTATTAACTAGTCGGGATTATCGAGCCTTACCGAAGTAACCATTCATTTTATTAACCCATTCCCAACCTATTCATCCCATAGAGCAAAACTGGTAGTACTCCATATCTAACACCCATTGTGTTATTGGTAAAATTAATTACCATTTCTCGTTTCAATTCCAATTAAAGATTTAATTATCGCATGGAGTAAAATTGGCGATACTCCATTCTCGAACATTTCTTGAATTCGGTAAATTTAATTGCCTCGTTCACATTCCAATCTAATTAAAGATTTATTAAAAATTCTGACTTGATTTTAATCTCAAATATCATTTGTTGATACACTTTTTGGTCAAAGTTGTCACACATGGAATTCCTGGATAATAACACGCTCAAGCGGTGGAAACAATGTCAGAAGACATAGAGTGATTTGGTTAAAATCGCAACATCAACCTAAACATGCCTGAAACTCCTATCAGACGACCTCTTTTGGCCTCGAAAACATCAATTATGGAGCCTTGCTCCATTACTCCTGTAGCCCTCTGAATTAGCTTCGGTAGAGCTTTCGTTTGGCTCAATCGGACTAGGGTTTGAACATTATGCTTGTTTCCGTGAACTAGTGTAAACTAGCATCGAGAACTTGGATCCTGGCACCAGCTCGCCATCCTAGGGCTCGCCCCCCACTCGACTCGTGACACACCCATGGACCACCACTCGCTCGTGATGCACCCTCGGCTCCCGGACCATTCCTCGGCTCGTGACCCCTCCCGACTCGTGGAGCATATATGGGTCATGACCCTTCGACCTCAACACCAACTCCATCACAATCCACCTCCGGTTCGCAATCATGACCCCATGACCACGAACCAACCATCGAACCTGCTAATACACGTGTAGATCTTGACCTATTCTAAATGCTATTCCTACTCCTATTTTCCCGGATCAGGTGCCACGTGCCTCATCACGACCTGGCCTCCCTAGAGGCTCTCCTATAGCTATAAATACACCACTACATGGAATTTTGAAATGATTCTCTCTGAATTTTTGGCTTGGACTTTCTCCTACATCTCCACAGTCTCTTCCATTACCGAGTGCAAGGATCTTGCACCTTTCTACATCTAAATTTTCCTCTTGTAATCTCAATCAACACACAGATTGTGTGTCTTCATGTAACTGATTCTTGTAATCTGTTAGTATAATAATAATATTATAAAGTGGATGTAGGCTACATCTACAGCCGAACCACTATAAAAACTTTGTGTGTCTCCTCTTATTTATCATTTTCTGCATTCTGTGATCTGTGTCCTGCATTTGGGTGTTAGTGCCATTTTTTGGTCTAACATTCTGGCGTGCCAGGAAGGGGGGCACAAGATAACTTTAACTTCTAGCTTGGATTATTTGGCTATTGGATCAATGGCAATCAAAAGGAAGAAAACTAGAACTTCCTCTCATGTTGAGGATGTTGATGCTGGAGGCGGAAGGAACGAGAATAGCCACGAGGCTTCCTCTCATGAGGATCCTTCTGCATACTTGATAGAGATGAGATGGACGGTGTGATTGCTGAAATTAAAAACCATATGGCAAGACAAGATGATCTCCTCAGGAAACAACAGGCGATGATCGATGGATTATTCGCTTGGATGGATGGAAGGACGAGCAATGCTCAAGTCAATGGAAACAAAGCCATCAAAGCGGTTCGTGCATCACATAGACTTGAGTGCAACTCCCTTATTATTGGAAATGGTCAGGTCCGACCTACTTCAGCTCTAGTTCAGATGGACACCGAATTGCAAGCTTTCGCTCCTCAATAGCATCAACCGACTCGTTATGCACCCCTGGACCACGACCCGACTTGTGGTGCACCCCTGGACCACGACTCGGCTCGTGGTGCACCCCCAGGCTCACGAACCGATCCCAGCAACTCACTCCCGCCTGCTCACCAATAACATCCAGTTCATGACCTACTTCCAGGACCTGATCGGGCCGCCCCTCATGGCCTATGAACCAGCCTCCACGATCCGCTCCCAACATCTCACCAGCAGCTTTCTTCCCCTCTTACACTCAACACTGGGGGCACTAGCTCTAACTTAGGCAATTTGCAACAACATTTTGAAGGAAATCGGCTAGCAGATCTGATTCAGTGCCTCTCCAGAGGCCGAACTTCTCAAAGCGACGTGGATGACGTCAACCACACTCCTTTCACTAGGAAATCAGGAATTCCCGCAATCCCCCGGATTTCGAACTTCCACAACTGGAGCCCTACAACGGCAGGATAGATCCTACTGTGCATCTGCTGCGCTACAAACGACATATGAAAGTTCAATCGATATCAGGAAACGTCACGGCAAGGTGCTTTCCTCCCTTTCTAACTGATATATCTGCTATGTGGATTCAACAGCTAGCTCCGGAATCAATCAACAGTTGGAACATGTTGGTCACTCGTTTTATTGAATAGTTTCGGGTGCACATAGCTCAACCCGAGAACGGAATATCATTGACTTCAATCAAGCAGAGGCCTGGCGAAATCCTACGATCATTCCTTGAGAGATTCAACGCTGCAACAGCATCTGTAGATAGACCTGAACCATCTATCGTATTGATAGCTGCAGTTTCCAGTGTTCTGGATACATTGGAGTTTAAAACCTCTTTGTACTGGGACCCACTGCGAGATCTCGGTGAATTCTACTTTGAAGAAGATAGACTTCTACGTGAAGAAGAGAAAAAATCCGAGAAGGCTATTCTCGGCGTCAACATACTCAAAGATGGAGAACCGTCTGATTCACCCCGAAGAGGGCCCAAATATGAAAGATACACTTAACTGAACAACACTCTGAGCAACATCTACATGGATAGAGGAGGTGCTACCTCATATCCAAGGCCTCCCAAGAGGGAGCCAACGCTAGCACAGAGCAACTTCGGAAGGCTTTGCATATTTCATGACATAGATGGTCACAACACTAATTATTGCGGGCATTTGCGAGACCTTATTGAGGATCAGGTAAGACAAGGAGAGCTGCCCGAATATGTCACATGCCCAACAACGCCTGCATCTGCCCCTGCGTTGCCACCACAGATTCCTCGGAGAGGGAATGATCCCGGATCGAGCAATCGCGGGATTATCATTAATTGATCCCCCTCAGCGGATCTCTTCAGTTTGTCGAACTCCGGTTCATAGTTGATGTTTTTACGCTTTTAGGCGACTTCTCGCCCCTCTTTGTTGTCTCTGCATGTAATAAAAGCGGTCACATTAACCCACACACACGGAACCGGCTTATGGTTTCCAGTCGTGTTCGGCTAACGACCACTGCATTTTCATGAATTAGTAATAAGCATGGGGCTCCGGCTCCAAAATGGATCCGTCCAGTATAAACAGACATGAGCTCCGGCTTTGAACTAGACCCGTCTAGTATAAACAAATTCTCATTAGCATTTCCTTGGTCGTCTTACTCCGGTAAGGCCATCTTGGAACCTTCATTGCTTTTCCTCAGTCATCTTACTCCAGTAAGGCCGTCTTGGAATCTTCAATGCTTTTCCTTGGTTGCCTTACTCCGCTAAGGCCGTCTTGGAACCCCTCTTACATCTTTTCGGACGGTTTAATCCGGTAAGGCCGTCTAGGAATTATTCTCGCATCGTATATCTTGTCTTCTTGTAGATATGGTCTCTTGGTCCTCTTGGATTTCTCTGGCCTTAATACGATCCGGCATGATCGTCACATTCTGGACTTCTATGGAGTATGGATTTCTCGGATTATATTATCCAGAACACATCTTTCTTCAACCAGCAAGATATGTTCTTGGGAGCAAGCTTGTTGACACACATTTTGGTAAAAGCTATCACACATGGAATTCCTAGATAATAACACGGTCAAGCGGTGGAAACAACAACAGAAGACATAGAGTCGCAACATCAACATAAACATGCCCGAAACTCCTATCAAACGACCTCTTTTGGCCTCGAAAACATAAATTATAGAGCTTTTCTTTGTAACACTTGTAGCCCTTTGAATTAGCTTCAGGTAGAGCTTTCGTTTGGCTCAATCGGACTTACGGTTTGAAATTTATGCTCATTTCCATGAACTAGTGTAAACTAGCATCGATAACTTGAATCCTGGCACCAGCCCGGCTCCCAGGGCTCGCCCCCTCCCCCCCACTCATCTCGTGACACACCCATGGATCACGATTCGCTCGTGATGCACCCTCGGATCCTGCACCATTCCTCGGCTCGTGAACCCCCCGACTCATGGAGCATATATGGGTCACGACCCCTCGACCTCAACACCAACTCTATCATGATCCACCTCCGGTTCGCCATCATGACCCCATGACCACAAACCAACCACTGAACCTGCTAATACACGCGTAGATCTTGGCCTATTCTAAAGGCTATTCCTACTCCTATTTTCCTGGATCGGGTGCCACGTGCCTCATCACGACCCGGCCTCCCTAGAGGCTCTCCTATAGTTATAAATACACCACTACATGGAATTTTGAAGGGATTCTCTCTGACTTTTTGGCTGGGAATTTCTCCTACATCTCCACAGTCTCTGCCATTACCGAGTGCAAGGCTCTTGCACCATTCTACATCTAAGTTCTCCTCTTGTAATCTCAATCAACACACAGATTGTGTGTCTGCATGTATCTGATTGTTGTAATCTGTCGGTATAACAACAAGATTATAAAGTGGACGTAGGCTACTCCTACAACCGAATCACTATAAAAACTTCATGTGTCTCCTCTTATTTATCATTTTCTGCATTCTGTGATCTGTGATCTGCAATTTGGTGTTAGTGCCATTTTTTGGTCTCACATCATTGCTTAATGATTACTCCACTTTAAGAAATTAATCTTGTCTTTTACTAGGTTAAAGAACAAATGTCATTTAAAACATAGTTCACGATGAACCCAAAAATAATCTTCCATTCAAATGGAACCTTCACGGAAATCATAATAGTATATAATTGATATAAATTTCGGTATCGTACTAATACTATAAACGAAATAACGGCAAAGCCTTTTAAATTCCATAAATAGTAATGGTCTTCCTTCACATAATCTCATATCGATTATCACTAAATCGAATTCCATTCAATTCCAATTTCCTTTATTAAATTGGAAAGCTTCTCTTTGGAAAACTCTATTAAATCTTAAAAGATCTATACATTCCAGATTATAACTTCACTATTAATTGGTTAAAGAATGAATGTCATTTTAAAACATTGTTTACAATAAACCCAAATTCAACTACCGTTTTATTCCAATTATACTTATTAATTGGAAAACTTCATTAAATCTTATTTAAAAGATTTATCCTTTCCTCAACTGGGTTTATGAACAATGTTATTAAAGACACCTTCATGACAAACCCAAAATATGATCTGATATCAAATACAAGGCTCTGAATAGAAATCATATCGGCTTATATTCAATGTCAAATTCTGAAACCAACGAATATTGTATTGGGAATAACGATATTTGTATCTTCCAAATTCCTCAACGATATCCATATAATCACGGAATCCAATATCAAAATATTACGAGGATTATTTCCATTCAAATCCATTCTAGTTCATATATTGGAAAATTCTGGTTATATTAAAACAATTTGAATTCTTTTCAGTTCTTATCTCGAGTTGCAAAACAACTTATTCTGATAAAAATATCTTTTGTCTTTACAAACGTGGAATATTTCATCCAAAATCTTTCCAAATCATTTGTTATGATTTTATATAATCAATTTATATTTTTAATAATTTTATTAAGGCCTTTACAGTCGGTTTCCAATATCGTCTACCGAACTGTATTCATAGCGACCTTTTCCCAAACTGATTTGGGCATATCTTAAAATCTAACTGTTAGATTTCAAATCTCTTATTATCATTCGAAAGCTCTTTCCAATACGAACCCAACCGTTCCAGTTTTAGGAGAATCCAACAGTCGGATCTTCCGTTAAATCAATTCAAAGTCAATGGTTGAAATTCGTGAACGGTAGCTGCGCGATACATTCAATTCAAACCATTTAAGTTTATATATAATATATATTTCGTTGATTTCCATTCAAAACGTATTTTATAAATCGTTTATAAAAACATTTTAAAATGATTCCAACTTACATTTCAATTTTACATCAAAATTGAATTTTCCATACTAGTATAATATCAAAACAATAATATTTTCAAAATCTCTGATTTTGAAATCCATTTCCTTTTCGATTCGTTATAAAATGAATAAAATCGATTGATAAACTGTTCGAAGTTAAAATGGCGTTTAACTATTTAACTCGGCTTCATATTTCAATATTTTTGTGTCCATCCAAAATCGAACATCAAAATCATAATTTAATTCTTCACCGAATACTATTTTAAAATATTCGTTCATATTCTGAATCGAAATGCGACTCAATCAATTACCGTATAATTTCAGTTATATGGATTTCATACATCGCATGTATTTAACAATAATGATAAATAATCATTAACATTCCAACATTATCTAGAGTGCACGCTACAACTGTATAAGCATTAAAATAAATAAATAATGCTCAACACACTCTTTCAACCAATCGATTGACATACAACTAAATATTGGGATTAATGTATGTCAAGTACCATTCCAATGCCCATGTGGGGATTTCATCCAACAAATACATATTATTATTTAAGCACTTGGGTGATGTGTAAAAATTATCGTCCCAGTCAATATCACTTAAATAGGTGTACACAAACAAGTCGTCCGACTTGTAAATGGATGTTTATTTAAATTTCATCGCATACTTTAGTTAAAAATAACATTTTTAACTTACCAAAAATTATTTCATCTACTAATAAGTTTTCTACATCGCATAAACAATTTTATACATCTCTTATATTATTTTTATACATTGCTGTTTTAAAAAAATTCACCATTATAACGGCGCTATTTTGTAGCATCTGAATAATGTCTATGTATTACCCCTCTTCTGACTTGGCCTGCGCCATCAACAACAATATCAATCATCAACCATCAATTCATTCACAACATCAACATATAATCAAATATTTTAATCACAGATAATTAATATAATTTCAGTTATAAAAAAAATAACTGTACAAAATATTTGAGTGAGAGAGTTCTCACGTTTGGTTTCCACTCCGTCAGTCTTTAATTGACGATGGTTTTAATAAAATTAAATGAGCATTTAATTTTTTAAAAACTGCAACAACTTCTGTTTTCGTTCTGGTCAGCTCCATGTTGTAATGTTCGCTTCCACGATCGCAACGCAACTGAAATTGTTCAATTCCGATCTCGTATGAAAAGATATCATAATTTTAAACATTGTATAATTAAATAAATTAACTAAGGTTTAATTATCCTTAATTCTTTCCTAAATTATCTTCATCGTTCAAATGAACGAACCCAGACAACTCGAAAAGGCTCCCTCCCCCCATTTGATTTGTGCCGCCTCTACCAGTGATCGGACGACGATCGGCCTCCGCCACCGCAGGCGTCGAAGCGCCACCTCCCTCCCCCTATGTGCCATCAATCTGGAAGTCTCCCTGAAGCCGGAAATTGGCTTTGAATGTAGTAGGTTGGAGATGAAGAATCGCACAATCAAGGCGATGAAAACCCATCGCCACCATTAAACACAAAGATCTTAAGGCCCTCAACAATATTCTAGTTATTGATTCCTTAAATAAATGACTAGATTGAAAATTTTTGAGGGAGGAAATCGGGAAGACATGCGCCATTAATGCGGTTTGTGGCAGCTGAACGTATGAAAGAATTAGGGTTAGAAAATTTCTAGGTTTATATATATATTATTTAATTCTAATATTCATTTAAAAGTGAGATTTTCGTTCGAACTCCAAATCAAACCCAACGACTGTCGTCTCTAGCTAAATACCCCCATTCCAGACACAATAGGATATGTTTCATAAGCCAATTCTACTGTTTTGAACAGTTTTTATCAAAATTAAAATATAAATTAATATAGTGCTCAATAGTGAATTTCAATGTACATTTTAATATATCGGGGCCACATACTGACTCCAAAAATTATGAAATTTTAAACCTGACAATAATTTAACATTCCGGATCCAACAAATGTGGTTTCATCGAAAATGGAGGTCGTTTGCCAAAAAGCTATTTTTAAGGGCTATATATATATTAAAAATATATATAAATTATATAGCGACTATTCTAAATTTTAATCTGGACATAACTTATAATTTATAAATTAAAATCCAAATTTCTTACATTCATTAGAAAGATATTATTACACAGATTCTAATGTTTTTTGTTTTATCAAAATCCGACTTATATCGAATTCTGTACATTCATTAGAGTTCAAAACCAAATTTATCGAACTACCGCGATGTTATGAATTTGTTTTAATTAAATTTTAAATTCTTACGTTCAGACTTCGTCTAAAATAAATTTTTATTCGTTATTATTTAAAATAAATCATTTTAAATAATCAAAATGCATTAAATAGCTTAATTAAAATTTTAAATTAGTTTTGAAATTCTGGGTTGTTACACCATTAGACTACATATAAAATTTCATCTGATAAGCCCAACAGAAATAATTACATATACAATCACTAAATAAAGGAGGTCTAGTAGCAGATCTTCCTTCTATGAAATTATTGATAAAAAATGTTACTAGTGTCACTATCAATTTATACTTTTCAAAAACCAATTGATTAATTTTTGAAAACCTCTACTCTGATTCCAATTTTTGAGAACTAGGGTGTCTACAACACAATGTTAATGGATCTTAAGTCCATTCAAACACTAGAGGGGTGAAGTACGTCTCTGAATTTAATCATGTATATATTCAAACTGAAAACAAAATGACATAAGTAATAAAATAAAATGTTCGGATTAACCAATCCTACATTCAGTCCTGCACTGTACCATGCATAATTTCACTATAATTGCTTTCTTCCTACGGGTGACAAGAACACTTTTACAATCTTTATTTTACGGGATACAAGATACACCGTGACCTTATCAACAGCTACAAACTGTGGCAAGTAGTCGTATCTTCAATAAAGATTTTTGTAGATTCGATACAATGATCCTATAAACCTCCAATGATAATATATCTTTAAATTTTTTGAGGAATTAGGATGAAATCAGAGAGAATGATGCGAATTCAAGGACAACTCTCTGATATTGTGTGGCTTGCAAATCAATGAAGAATTAGAGTGAAAGTTAGTGGATTTGCAAGGATAATTGAAAAGTATTCAATGGATTTGTAGTGCAAATGTATGAAGAAGAAGGAGCAGGATAAAATGAGAAAAATTAATGATAAAATTCGTTTCCAAAAAGCCTTTAAATAGTGGTTGAAGAGATGTTTTGGTGAAGGGATGGAAGGAAATAACTCTTTATTTGAAATTTGAAAATATAAAGAAACCATTATATGTCGACATACCGAAGCCTATGTGTCGACATATAAGTGTTACAAAATATGAACAACACTTATAAGTGTTGCAAATTTTTAGCATTTCAAGTGACCTTATATTTGTGGATTTTTGTGACTCGGTTGAGCTTAATGGCTAATTGTCTTCAAGTATAATTGTCATAGGATCTTGAACAATATTCAACCAACTCCTTAGCGTTTCAAAAACCTCTATTCTTCAGTATTCTTCTCTAATAGGCTTTGATTTTCAATTGCTTTGATTATCCTTCTTCTACTATTCTTCCATTTCTCAGATTAACCTTCTTTTGTACACTTGTTTGTCTCTATAAATTTCTTCACAATATATCAGATGTAACTGCACAGCTTGAGAATATATGTTAGTAATAATGTTTATATGGTTTTTGTCAACAAAATCAATATCTAGGGTATTAACAAAACCCTAATATGCTAACAATCAATAAACAATATTTGTTAAGTGATTGATTGTAGATGATCTAAATTTAGTATTTATGAAATACGAGGATTTTCCATAAGGAAGAAGAACTAAGTTTCAAAGGATATGAAAACGGGTTTATAACAAAGTATGTTTCATAAGTGGATCTTACATGATTGCATAAAAAATGTTATAATAAATCAAGCTATGGATTTTACAAACGATTTTATAAAGAATTCTATATTCATAAACATGTTTTATAAAAGATATTCAAGTGTTTACACTATTATCAAGTTTTATTAATAAGTTTCATGAGGTTATAGTAGAAGATTTTATAATTGAACAAATTTTATAAATGATTCAAATTTCTTTGGAACAAGTTTTACAAATTAGTTTACGAATTTATAAGTTAACTTATAAGTGATTTTAGAAACGTGTATTGATTTATAGTTTATACTATAAATGATTTATAAAAGAAGTTATCAAATATGTAAAAGAATTTATAAATGATTTAACTTGTTTTTCAAAATGATTTATTAATGATTTGATTCATAATAAAATAAATCTACTTATCTGAGGAGCATGAATTTAGTTCTATCAGAGACTCATAAAATAATTTGAATGATCCTATGACCAAGTCTATTTCAAAATCAAAAAAAGGAAGGAAAAAGAAGAACAAAAAATTATCATCAGATTAAGATGATTTAGATGAGGGTATAGAGTACAAACCAGATGATGTGATGTCCTCTGGAAGTCAGCTATCTCGTACTATTAGACATACAAGGAAGCGTCATGTATAAGTTTTTATTCTCTACTTATCTAATGATGATGCATAATATATCTTTCTAGAATATTAGGGGAATGAATTCCCTATCAAAGCAATGTGAAATCAAGGTATTTATCAAAGAGATAAATATCCAGCTTCTTTCTTTATCTGAAACCAAGCTAAATTCATTAACTACTTATAATGATGCATCATTCATCTCACATGATTGGCAATTTGATCATAATATTGCTGATGCAAATTTTGATCGTTTGCTAACTATGTGGAATCCCTCCTATTTTAGCTTAACTAAATTATCTTCCTCTGATTAATACATTCATTACAAATGTTACCATCTTCCTTCCGGTTCTGATTTTTCTTGACCTCTGTCTATGCTCATAATATTCTATCTTTGAGGCAACCCTTTATGATCAACTTAAGACTCTTGAACCCTTCATCTAAACCTTGGTTAATAGGGGGTGACTTCAACTGTATGTATTCATCTTATCAAAAATAGGGTGGTTGCCCTCTATCAATAAATGACATTTCCCTTTTAAATCAATCAATGATATCTTCAAATCTCACTCCTCTAAATAGCTTTGGCTTTGATTTTACTTGGTCTAAAATATGTCAGTCTAATCAATCTATCTTGTGTAAACTTGATCATATTCTTGCCAATTCCTCATTCTTAAATAAATGGCCACAATCATTTTATCTTATTTGCCTTCATCTATATCTGATCATTGTCCTCTTCTTCTAAATTAGGGAGTTTGTGATACCATTGATAAAGCGAAGTCCTCATTTAAATTTTTAAATTTTTGGTCTTTGCATAAAGATTTTTCTAACATTGTTTTGCAGGTTTGGTCTAACTGCTATGGTTCTAATCCTATGAAAAGGTTGTTGTACAATCTAAAGCTTCTCAAATTACATTTAAGAGCTTAGTCCTCATGTCAATTCAGGAAAGGATCTGTAAAATCTTCTTCGGTGAGGGTTGGTCTTCTTAAAGTGCAAGAAGAAATTAATAAGAATCCATATGATGTACACCTTCAATTTCAGGAGGCAGAGTTGCAACAAAGTCTAAAGGATTATCTGAATTTGGAGTATAAAGCATCTAAGAAATGTTCTACTTTAAGAAAGGATTTGGATGGAGACAGGAACATTAAATATTTCCATAATTTCTTGAGGGTCAAGAAATACAGAAAAGCTTATTTCACCATAAGAGATATGGATGGTAATCTTTAATCTATGCAGGCAGACATCGATGAAACTTTTGTTACTTACTTCACATCAATTTTAGCTCCTTCTAGTTTTCCATCTTCAACTGTCCTCCCACTATATCATATTAAACTGCCTATTATCTCTTATCATCAATCTTGCAACTGATTACAGAGATCACTAGGATTGAAATTAAATTTGTTGTGTTTAATTTAGATCTTAATAGTAGTGGTGGTCCTGATGGGTATAATGCTTATTTTTTGCAAAAATGTTGGCCAATTGTTGAAGTTGATATCATTGAGGCTGTTTAATATTTTTTTCTAGAAAACAAAATGCCCATAAGTTTTTCTGCAGTAGCGATTGCACTAATAACCAAAATCAAGAATCCTTCTTTAGTTTCAGATTTTAGGCCAATTTCTTTCTGCAATGTTTTCTACAAAATTATTTCAAAGGTTATTGCCAATAGATTACAAGTGGTTCTGCCATCAATAATATCTTAGAATTAATCAGCTTTTGTTTGTGGTTGATCTATTAGTGATAACATATTGATCACTCAAGAGCTTCTTCATGGATATGATAGGAAGCATATTTCTCCTCGATATATGATTAAACTTGATATTAAGAAGGCCTTTGATACAGTCTCGTGGGATGCTATTCTAGCTATCATGTCAAGGATGAACTTTCCTCGCCCTTTTCTTGCTTAGATTCACACGTGCATTTCATCTCCTTTGTTTTCTATTTCTAGACATGGTGGTCTGCATGGTTTTTTTAGAAGTAAACGTGGTGTGAGACAGGGAGATCCTATCTCCTCCTATCTTTTCATCATAGTTATGGAATTGCTCAATTCTCTCATTGTTGAGCAAGTGAAGAATAAGAAGTTACAGCTGCATCCGCGTTGCAATGATCCTCTAATTACTCGTATTCTTTTCGTTGATGACCTAATTATCTTCACTAAACCATCTGTTAGCAATATTCAGTGTGTCCTCTCCATTCTGCAAACTTTTCATGAAATAACAGGTTTACAAATAAATATGAGTAAATCCCATATTAAAATAGCTGGGCTATCAATGGATCTAAAGAAGGATATTATAATGAAGTCTGGTTTAAATGAGCTACCATCTGATTCTATTTACCTTGGACTTCCATTATTCAGTGCTCGTGTGTCTAAAGATAAATGTATGCCCTTGTATGAGAAAATCATTGATAAAATGAAACTATGGCCATCATGCAAGTTGTCTCAAGCAGGTAGACTAACAATTTTCCAGTCCATTATCACTTCTGTGACCACTTACTATACTAGGCATTACATTTTACCAGTGAAGTTTATAAATATGGTTATTAGTGCAATGAATAAGTTTTTATGACATAGGGATCCATTTGCTAAAAAGCTTATTCCTATATCCTTTTCTAAGTTGTGATGAAAAGAGAAATCGACATCATTAACTTAATGCAGTGGAATAAAGCTGCTATATTAGTTTATTTCAATAAGCTGCTCACTAATGATGGAAGTCTCTGGATCAGATTTGTGAAGAAGAATATGATTGGTAAAAAAGAGTTCTGGACTATGGATTTACCTCAGGATAGTAGCTGGAGTTGGAGGCATATTTTGAAGTTAAGAAACTCTTTTTTACCATTCATTCAATGTAATGCAATCAAGACGAAGGGCATGTCTTTCTAGAACTCTCCTTGGGCTGGTAGAGCTATCATTCTAAGTAATATTATGGAGTATAATATCAAAAGGAATAGTGGTATAAGCGAAGATGCAGTTGTTGATGATTATATTTATGAAGGAGCTTTAGTTCTGCCCTATTGTAGTTGTGCTCTTTTAAGAAGTTTATGGAGTGAGATCAGTAAACGCTTTAATGTTTACAGTGACATTCAAGTGCTATGGATAGGTAAAATGCACTCTATTAAATATGTCTATGAATTGATGCAAGAAAGAAAACCTCTATTTCCTTAACATGGTAGAATCTGGAATATGAAGTCTTCTACCAAAGATAATTTCATGATGTGGAAGCTTATGTCAAATGCTCTTAATATTAAGGAGAAGCTGTATTCCTTTAGTGTAAGTCCAGATGACAAATGTGTGTTCTACTGAGTTGGAATAGAAAACAATACCCATCTCTTATTTGAATGCACATTTGTTTTTCTGATCTGGTGTAGAATTTTAGCACCTGGAAACTTCTATAAACCATCGAGAGTTAGTAAGATTGAATGGTTTAATGTGTTTAAAGCTACGAGATGCAAAACTAGTAAAAGCTTTCTGCTGTTTAAGATTCTAAAGTTGTTCATCTCTCACATTTGGGCTGAAAGAAATAGGAGAATCTTTAATGGAGTTTCTTTGAATTGTAATAAATATTTTGCTGAAATTTACAGGAGAATCTTGATCTCATTGAAGTCTAATTGTAGCAGCTATGATTTGGAGATGATTGTTAGCAGTTTTGTGTCTTGCAGTGATTTGAGCTTGCTAATCATGTTGGATATGTATCAGTAATCTTCAAGGAGATATTTTTGAAGAATGATTCTTTTAGGTAATATGGAAGCCAACAGTTTTTTTTTTCTATGAATAATGTGTATATGTTATAGATTTTTCTCTATAGTGGTTATTGATTACAAGTTTTGTTGTATTGTTGTTTTTATGTACACTGTAACTGTTTTCATTGTTAATATAGTTTTTACTGCCTTTCAAAATAAATATATAAGGTTTTAAATTACATATAAGAAAAATTGATTTTTAAATTAGAATATATAATATTCCGATTTGACTCTGTATTGAATTCCGAAGACACAATTCGTACAACCGAGAGAAGTTGAAAGGTGTTTTCACCATTATCTAACGAATGATATAGGTTGAATATGTAAGTTGGTACCGTGTATAATCGGTCTTATATCTATAATTTTTTTAACTAAATACTAGTTGTTTTGGATTTTATATTAAATGATGTGCTACATTTCATTGTTTGGGCCCACATAGAATTTGTGACTATACTTATATTTTCGAGATAAGTATACACATATGTTTTCAAAAATAACGAAAACAATATGACTTGTGAGTTTGCTTATTCCATTGAGATACATTACGTTTTCAAAGTGACCAAAGAATATGATTTGTGAATGTGCTTTTTCCATTGAGATAAGTGTATGGATATGATTTTCAAGCATTGAAAATAAGAGATTTGTGAATTTGATAATTCCAATGAGATAGTTATATAGAATCGATCTATAAGAATGGAAAAAATGATTTTAATTCACGATTTTTAATTAATAGGGCTTATCGTCTACTTATGTGCTTAACCATACACATATGATTGACAGTTAAATAACCGACTGTCAATATTTACCTTTTTAATCTATCACTGTTGGTACGTGGAACCAGGATCAGAAATGGATCTGAAACCACTTCAAACTAGCTTAAGAATTTGAAAGTGCAAGTATCTTGATGCTTATGCTTATGATTATAACTTGAAGGCGTAAACCTTTGGGAAGGAAAGGACTCTTATTGATGTCTTTGGTTGGCTACTGGTATTATATTATACAGTGGTCCATGCATTTTAGTAGTCTGCATGATGCGGGACTTCTTGTTACTAATCTTAGGGGTGATTTCCAACAGATGTGGTAAAAGGTACCTTTGATTTATCATATTCATAGGCATCTTATATGGATGAGTGTCTGACATTGCATTCCTTATATCACATATATTGATTTTTACAAACATGCATCTTTTTGGTGGTGTAGGAGGCAGTTCTTATGCTTAATGCCTTTCACCGAGTCATACGAGCTTGAAGGTTTTACTTATGTGGAAGTCAACTAAGGTTAATGGAATGGTGATGTGACATCCAAAGATGGTTATGCTATGCATGAAAGATGATAATAATGAGCCTTATCAAACTGGAAATGGTGAAACAAGGCATGCGATGGGGCTATGTGGGTCGCGCTATTAGGATATGTTCATCACTCTTCTTGATACATATACTCTCTATATATTCGGGTATGATGATTATATGGAGCGCACTCAAAGGTCAGGAATGACCAGGGTGGTGACATATTTGATCGGTAAACCACCTTCAGGTCTGTGTTGTCTGTCCAGTCTTGCTAGGAGAGTAGAAGGTGAAAGTCTCTTGGTATATCACTCTAAAGGTGTACTATACATAAGGTATCCCCAGCCTTGCCATTAGTTTGGAGTCCATTCTCCATTGATATTTGAATATCATAGGGTAAAATCTGTGCCATGTTTATGTGAGGTCGTGGTCTTACTAGATATCTTTTATTTCAAAAGAATTTCTAAACTTAAACAAGTTGTTTGTGATATGAGTTTTCTCACTCTGGTATTTCAGACTGATCCGGTCGTTGTTTTCCTTAATCTCGGGGTCAAACCGAGTATATTTTCCAATTTAGCTTTAGATAACTTGAAGCTTTAGGAGAGGAGCTTGAATCGAGATGTATAATTGTATTTTTGTAGTATAATTTTTTCCGCTGTGCTATGGTATGATGTTTGTTGTATTTCCGTTATGTTATATGTTGTATATATCAGCAATTGTGAGAACATGATATTACAACTTTCCAGGATGATTTATTTGTTATGTACTCTGATTCATGTATGTATACAGTTTTTATTTATGTGTAGAGTGTATTGTTATGTTATAATTTATCATTCTCCCTGCGAGATTGTCTTATTTTGTTTTCTTTCTCGTATTCTAAACTTTCTTTCCCTCTTCTTCTCACTTCATTCCTTGACTTCCCCCATTTTTTTCAAAACTTGAAATTATGGTTCGTGCCTCGATCTCTAAAGGACAAACAATCCTGGTTGTTATAGTAACATCCTCTATGATTCTTTAAAGTTCCAAAGAGAGCCATGATCATTACACTATGTTTATTTTAATTCAATTAGGCAACATAAGCTTTCTGCTTCGATTATCTTAAATTTAAAGAAAATCCTTTTTCTTTAAAGCATAGCAAAGTCACCTCAAAGATAGTAGAAGCAGAAGCCTTCAAAGCAATGAGAATTGAAGTAGGAGAACCCCAAAGCAATTCATGGCATCTAAGAAAATCAAGACCGCTTATGCGAAGCCACACTAAACTCCCACCTATAAATAAGGGTGGAGTGACACTGAGATGGAGGCTGGAATATTTCATTCCCTCACTCTCCACTTTGTTTCATTCAAGAAACCCCAAATCGAATTAAGGGAAAACTATTGAGGTCAAATCGAGAGTTGTATATGAACTTATCTACTAACTTTTGTATTGGCATAGCCTATTGAACTCAGTTGTTATACTTGAACTGATCTTACGTATGATTGAACATGGACTTTGTGACTATCGAACCGTCCTTGCTTAGCATACTTAAACAAAATTGAATTTTGGATTGATCTGCCTTATTGCATATTCAAGTGCTTTAAAGTTTACTAAAGCAAGTCTGTTTGAACATAGTTAATCAGTTTCGATCAGATTCTGTCTGATTCGGCCGATTTCAGTTTAGTTACATCTTTCTTTGTTTCCTTCAACTTGAGCACGTTGGAAAGCCTGCAATTGAATTTAGTTTGATCTACTTTGTTTGAAACAAATTCCTAGCTTTGAGCCCTTTTCCCGACTTTGAAACAAACTTATGGCTTTAAACTTGCTTATTGGCTTCGAGCGTTACATAAGATCTCTCATTTGGCTTTGCCATGACTACTTGAGGTGTTGGACCACTTTTTCTGCAAACATAAATAAATAGCATATTCACTCTTATTGATGAATATTATAATAGTTGTATTAAGATTGGCAGCAAAGCAAGCAACATGCTCGATAGCATTAACATCATTCTACAAGTGGATATTAACTGCAATTTTGGATTTTATATTTTCATATAAAGCATCATGGTAATCGAATGCTAGGACAAAGCAATGGCATTGCACTTACGATTGATATTAAAGCGACTAATGATAAAATACTACGTTTGTTCTGTCATTTTCAATCAAAATTGGATAAGATGTGGCAATTCTCATTGGTAAACTGTTGTGGTATAAAGACATTATCTAGTTTTTCTTTTTTTTAATTATAGGTTGAATGAATCCTTTCAACATAACATAGAGTGCATTATTTGTTATGGTTAGTTTTATGCTCTCTTTTTTGTTATTGTTGACATGTTTTTTTGTTAAAGACGTCACACATTAAGTTTTCAACTAATAGCGCATTCAAGCATCAGAAGCATCGTTGGAAAACACAATGGAATTGGTCAAAGTCACATCGCGAACATAAAAATGGCCCAAAAACCCCTTTAAATGACCTCTTTTGGGCTCGAAAACCTGAGTTACGGTGCTAACTCTTGTAGCACTCTGAGTAAGCTTCGAGTATAACTTTTGTTTAGCCCAAACGGACTTACTGTCTGAAACTTATGTCCACTTCCGTGAACGCATGTCAGTAAACTCAAGAATTCTGAATCTCTCTACTTTCGGATCCCTCAACTCCAAGTTCATACGCTTCAGACCCCTTAGGATCTCAGCTCCACCTCCTCTTTCTTGTACAGTCCCCCTCCTCTTTCTCGTATACCTTAGAGGGATACGAATTTCGTACCCCCTGGAGGGATACGAATTTTCTGTCCCTCACAAGAGGAATACAAAATTTCTGCTCTTGGCCTCTTATAGGATCCGAATTTCTGCTCCATGGTCCCCACTTCCTATCTACTCCACTACCAACCTTCATCTATAAATAACCCCAAGCTTGGCCTTCATTTAGATCTTTTTCCCTTGAAATTTTGGCCTTTTAGAGCTCCGAAACCATCGTTAATGGCAGTCACCTTCTTCTCTATGGTCATGGACATGGTATGGACCATTAAAACGTTGCACAAACGTTTTTGACCACTTCTTGGACATCTACAAGGATTAAAACACCATTCTTTGGCTGTTTTGGACATATTTGGAATTCTAGGACAATGTTGATCAACTCAACACCTTTTCCACCCAACAAAGAAGAAGAATGATATTTTAGTCAAAGTTTAGGACTAACTTACATTTTACGGTTCTATTACAACACTTTGTATTTGAATATTGTCCGCATTTGTACACCATTGTAATCAACAAATATATGATGATTGGTCACTATAAAGTGAATGTAGGCGTTAGTGCCGAACCACTATAAAAAGCTGTGTCTTCCCCGCATTACTTTACTTCTGACTGGTTATATCTTTGGATTATTGAGTTCGCACTACACACACACACATTGGGTGTTGGCGTGTGACCATTTTCCATGTCAACAACTATATTCAAGGTTTATAGTATCATTAGATCGTTTTTATTAGTATCCAACATTTAAAAATTCAAAATGTCATTTCAAAACTCACATGTTGTATTTTCAACTTTGTGTTCCAAACTTGAAATTTAAATTTTCAATTTTGTAATTTCAATCTTTACTTCTAAATATTTTAGTTTAAATTTGGATTTTAATATACAAATTTATAATCAATATTTTTAAATTTCAAGTCCAACTCAGAAGAAACTTAAAGAAAATTCAAACATATTATCATTTTGTGTTTAGTTGGAAATAAAGGAAAATTACTATAAATTTTTTTTTTCAAAATTATTAAATGTAACGGTCAGTTTACTTGTTGGTTGTACTAGTAAAATCATTGTTTTATAAAACATAGCCTGTTCAAGTATTTTCTACATGTTAGATGTTGTTCTAAAAAGAGAAGAATTTATCTTTAAGCCTTCACATTGCGTCTATCCAAAAGCAGTAAAGCACAGTGAGTTCAAATGATAATATTAAGTTTGTGCTAACTTGGATCCTGATAGAATCGCAGCCTAACATGCAACGCGTTGTTTTATTAGTTTTAAAATCCAATAATTTATATTATTGCCTTTAATGAAACGCACAAACAACTGCTTCTGTAGCATAGTGGTAGTGCGTTCGCTTCGTAAGCGAAAGGTCGCGAGTTCGATTCTCGCCAAGAGCTTCCACATATCCATTTCCCACAACCATATTTTTTTCTCCAGTTTTTGGCTTCCGTTCTGCAATCCGGTTCGTTTTCCTTCCCTTTCTTCCTCCTTTGCTCCCTATCTTTCTTCCTGCTCTTCCAATTTCTCATCCAACTCCGACTGAAGTCACTCAGCTGAAAACAACAAAATTGTTGTTCTATTTCAATTACTTTTGCGTTGGAGTATCGCTCTCTCCTCCATTTCACACGCTCTTGTTTCAGATTCCACTGTCGATTGTTATATCGGCAGTTCTCATGAAGGCTTCTTTGCAAAATAACTGATCGTGATTGGAATATTCAGTCACTTTTCTCCTTTGCCAGTAAGCATTGGATGGTTCCTTGCTACATATAAAATTTCATCCGATAAGCCCACTAAACATAATTACATTTACAATCACTAAATAAAGCAGGTCTAGTGGTAGATTTTCCTTCTATGAAATTATTAATAAAAATGTTACTAGTGTCACTAGCCATTTATACTTTTCAAGAACCAATTGATTAATTTTTGGAAACCTCTACTCTGATACCAATTGTTGAGAACTGGGGTGTCTACAACACAATGTTAATGGATCTTAAGGCCATTCAAACACTAGAGGGGTGAAGCATATCTATGAATTTAATCATATATATATTCAAATTGAAAACAAAATGAAATAAGTAATAAAATAAAATGTAGTAAAGTAAATAACATCAGGATTTTTATATTGGTTCGGATTAACCAATCCTACATCCAGTCTCGCAATTCACCATGCATAATTTCACTATATTTGTTTTCTTTCTACGGGTGGCAAGAACACCTTTACAATCTTGATTTTACGGGCTACAAGATACACCTTCTCCTTATCAACATCTACAAACTATGGCAAATAGTTGTATCTTCAATAAAAATTCTTGCAAATTCGATACAATGATCCTTTAGACCTCCAATGACAATATATCTTTCAATTCTTTGAGGAAATAGGACTAAATAAGAGAGAGAATAATGTGAATTCAAGTATAACTCTTTGATATTGTGTGGCTTGCAAATCAATGAAGAATTGGAGTGAAAGATAGTGGATTTGCAAGGTAATTGGAAAGTATTCAACGGATTTGTAGTGCAAATGTATGAAGAAGAAGTAGGAGAAAATGAGAAAAATTGATGATAAAATTTGTTTCCAAAAGCCTTTAAATAGTGTTTGAAGAGATGTGTCTTTCGATGAAGGGATGGAAGTAAATAACTCTTTATTTGAATTTTGAAAATATGAGAAACAGTCATATGTCGACATACTAAAACCTATGTGTCGAGATACAAGTGTTGCAAAATATGAACAACAACACTTATAAGTGTTGCAAATTTTTAGCATTTCAAGTTACCTTATACTTATAGATTTTTGTGACTCGGTTGAGCTTAATGGCTAATTGTCTTCAAGTATAATTGCCATAGGATCTTGAACAAGATATTCTAAGATTCAAACAACTCCTCATCATTTCAAACACTTCTGTTCTTCAGTATTCTTCTCTAATAGGCATTGATTTTCAATTGCTTTGATTATCCTTCTTTTATTATTCTTCCATTTCTCTGGTTAACCTTCTTTTATAATTCTTCTTTTGTACACTTGTTTGTCTCTATAAATTTCTTTCTTGATATGTCTGATGTAATTGCACAACTTGAGGATATGTTAGTAATAATGTTTATATGGTTTTTATCATCAAAATCAATACCTAGGTATTAACAAAATCCTGATATGCTAATAATCAATAAAGAATATTTGTTAAGTGATTGATAGTAGATGATCTAAATTTAGTAATTTTGGAATACGAAACTAAGTTTTAAAGGTTATAAAAACAGGTTTATAACAAAGTATGTTTAAGTGGATCTTACATGATTGTTTAATTTTTTTTATAATAAATCAAGCTTTGTAAATGGACTTTATAAATGATTTTATAAAGAATTCCAGATTCATAAACATGTTTTACAAAAGATATTCAAGTGTTTATACTATTATCAAGTTTTATTAATAAGTTTTATGAGGTTATATAGTAGAAGATTTTATAAATAACAAGATTTATAAATGATTTCAAATTTCTTTGAAACAAGTTTTACAAATAAATTTATGAATTTATAAGTTAACTTACAAGTGACTTTAGAAACGTGTAATGATTTATAGTTTATACTATAAATGATTTATAAAAGAAGTTATCAAATATGTAAAAGAACTTATAAATGATTTAACTTGATTTTCAAAATGGGTTTTAATAATTTGATTCATAATAAATTAAATCTATATGGTTTTAAATTACATAAAAGATAAATAGATTTTCAAATTAGAATATATAATATTCCGATTTGACTCTGTATTGAATTCCGAAGACACAACTCGTATAGCCGAGAGAAGTTGAAAGGTGTTTTCACCATTATCTAACGAATGAAATAGGTTGAATATGGAAGTTGGTACCAAGTATAATCGGTCTTATCTCTATATTTTTTTTACTAAATACTAGTTGTTTTGGATTTTATATTAAATGATGTGCTACATGTCATTGTTTGGGCCCACATAGAATTTGTGACTATACTTATATTTTCAAGATAAGTATACACATATGTTTTCAAAAATAATGAAAACAATATGATTTGTGAGTATGCTTATTCCATTGAGATACATCCGTGACTACGTTTTCAAAGTGACCAAAGAATATGATTCATGAATATGCTTTTTCCATTGAGATATGTCTATGGAAGTGATTTCCTAGTATTGAAAATAAGAGATTTGTGAATATAATAATTCCATTGAGATAATTATACATAACCGATTTTTATGAATGGATAAAATAATTTTGATTCATGATTTTTAATTAAAAGGGACGCTTGTCGATTGCTTATATGCTTAACCATACACTTATAATTGACAGTTAAATAACCGACTGTCAATATTTACCTTTTTAAACTATCACTACTGGTCAGAGGAACTAGGATCAGAAATGGATCTGAAACCACTTCGAACTAGCTTAAGCATGTGAAAGTGCAAGTATCTTGATGCTTATGCTTATGATTATGACTTGAAGGCGTAGACCTTTGGAAAGGAAAGGACTCTTGTTGATGTCTATGGTTGGCTACTAGGATTATATTATACAGTGATCCGTGCATTTTAGCGGTCTGCATGATCTGGGACTTCTTGTTACTAATCTTAGGGCTGATTTACAACAGATGTGGTACAAGTTACCTTCGATTGTCATATTCGTAGACATCTTATATGGAAGAGTGTCTGACATTGAATTCCTTAGATCACATATATTGATTTTTTTACAAACATGCATCTTTTTGGTGGTGTAGGAGGAAATTCTTATGCTTCATGCCTTTCTTCGAGTCATACGAGCTCGTAGGTTGTACTTTTGTGGAAATCAACTAATGGTTAACGAAATGGTGATGTGACATCCAAATATGGTTATTCTATGTATGAAAGATAATCGTGAGGAGCCTTATCAAACCGGAAATGGCGAAACAGGGTATGCGATGGGGTTATGTGGGTCACGCTATTAGGATATGTTCATCACTCTTCTAGATACATATACTCTCTATACGTTCGGGTATGATGATTATGTGGAGCGCACTCAAAGGTCAGGAATGACCAGGATAGTGACATATTCAATCTACAAACACCACCTTCAGGCTTGTGTAGTTTGGCGGGTCTTGCTAGGAGAGTAAAAGGCGGAACGCTCTCGGTACAACACTCTAAAGGTGTACTATACATAAGGTATATCCCCAGCCTTGCCATTAGTTTGGAGTCCATTCTCCATTGATATTTGAGTATCGTAAGGTAAAATTTGTGCCATGTTTATATAAGGTCGTGGTCTTACAAGATTTCCTTTATTTAAAAAGATTTTCTAAACTTAAACAAGTTGTTTGTGATGTGAGTTTTCTCACTTTGGTACTTCAGACTGATCTGGTCGTTGTTTTCCTTAATCTCAGGGTCAGATTGAGTATATTTTCCATTTTAGCTTTGGATAGCTTGAAGCTTTAGGAGATAAGCTTGAACTCGAGATGTATAATCGTATTCTTGTAGTATAAATTTTTCCGCTATGCTATGGAATGATGTCTGTTGCATTTTCGTTATGTTATATATATCAGCAATTGCGAGAACATGATATTTCCACTTTCCAGGATGATTTATTTGTTTTGTACTCTGATTCATGTACGTATACAGTTTATATTTTTGTGTAGAGTGTATTTTTATGTTATATTTTATCATTCTGCCTGCGAGATTGTCTTATTTTGTTTTCTTTCTCATATTCTAAACTTTCTTTCCTTCTTCTTCTCACTTCGTTCCTTGACTTCCCCAATTTTTCGAAACTTGAAATTATGGTCTGTGCCTCGATCTCTGAAGGACAAACAATACTGGTTGTTATTGTAACATCCTCTATGATCCTTTAAAGTTCCAAAGCAAGCCACGATCATTACACCATGTTTGTTTTAAATCACTTGGGCAACATAAGCTTTCTGCTTCGATTGTCTTAAACTTGAAGCAAATCCTTTTGCTTTAAAGCAAAGCAAAGTGACCTCAAAGATAGTACCATGAAGCAGAGGCCTTCAAAGCAATGAGAATTGAAGTAAGCAAACCTCAAAGCAATTCATGGCATCGAAGAAAATCAAGACCGCCTATGCGAAGCCACACTAAACTCCCACCTATACATAAGGGTGAGATGAAGGCTGGAAAATTTCATTTCCTCACTCTCCACTTTGTTTCGTTCAAGAAACCCTAAATCGAATTAAGGGTAAACTATTGAGATCAAATCGAGAGTTGTATATGGACTTAAATACTAACTCTTGTATTGGCATAGCCTATTAAACTCGATTGTTACACTTGAACCGATCTTACATATGATTGAACATGCACTTCGTGACTATCGAACTGTCCTAGCTTAGCATACTTAAACAAATTGAAATTTGGATTGATTTGCCTTATTGCATATTCAAGTCCTTTGAAGTTTACTAAAGCGAGTCTGTTTGAACATAGCTAATCTGTTTCGTTCAAATTTTGTTTAGTTCAGCCAATTTCAGTTTAGTTACATCCTTCTTTGTTTGCTTCAACTTGAAGCAAGTTGGAAAGCCTGCAATTGAATTTTATTTTGATCTACTTTGTTTGAAACAAATTCCTGGCTTTGAGCCTATTTCCCGACTTTGAAACAAACTTGTGGCTTCAAACTTGCTTATTGGCTTCGAGCCTTACATAAGACCTCTCATTTGGCTTTGCCGTGCCTACTTGAGGTGTTGGACCATTTTTTATGCTAACATAAATTAATAGCATATTCACTCTTATTGATGAATATTATAATAGTTGTATTAAGATTGGCCGCAAAGCAAGCAACTTGCTCGATAGCATCAACATAATTCTAAAAGTGGATACTAACTTCAATTTTGGAAGTTATATATTCATATAAATCGTCATGGTAATCAAATGCTAGGACAAAGCAATAGCATTGCTCCTATGATTGATACTAAAGTGACTAATGACAAAATACTACGTTTGTTCCATCATTTCAATCAAAAATGGATATGATGTTACAATTCTCCATGGTATACTATTGTAATATAAAGACATTATCTAATTGTAGGTTGAATGAATCTTTCCAACATGACATAGAGTGCATTATTTGTTATGGTTAGTTTTATTCTTTCTTTCTTTTTGTTATTGTTGACATGTTTTTTTGTTATAGCTGTCACACATCAAGTTTCCAACTAGTAACACATTCAAGCATCAGAAGCATCGTCAGAAAACACAAAGCGATTGGTCAAAGTCACACCACAAACATAAAAATGGCCCAAAACCACTTTAAATGACCTCTTTTGGTCCCGACCCAACCACCATAACTCTCGTAGCCCTCTGAGTAAGCTTCGGGTATAACTTCGTTTAGCTGAAATGAACTTATGGTTTGGATCTTATGTCCGTTTCCGTGAACGCATATCAGTCAACTCTAGAATTTCGGATCTTTCTCTACTTTCGGATCCCTCAACTCCAAGTTCATACGCTTCGGACCCCTCAGGATTTCGGCTCCCCCTCCTCTTTCTCGTATCCCTTAGAGGGATACGAAAATTTGTATCCCTCAGGGGATACGAATTTCGTACCCTTGGATGGTTACAAAAATTCGTATCCCTCAGGGGGTACATAGTTCGTACCCCCGGGGGGATACAAATTTCGTGTCCTCACCAGAGCGATACGAAAATTCTGCTCTTGGCCTCTTCTAGGATCCGAATTTCTGCTCCATGGTCCCCACTTCCTATCTACTCCACTACCAACCTTCATCTATAAATACCCCCAAGCTTGGCCTTCATTTAGATCATTTTCCCTTGAAATTTTAGCCTTCTAGAGCTCCGAAACCATCGTTAATGGCAGTCACCTTCTTCTCTATGGTCATGGACATGGTATGGACCATTAAAACGTTGCACAAACGTTTTTCACCACTTCTTGGACATCTACAAGGATTAAAACACCATTCTTTGGCTGTTTTGGACATATTTGGAATTCTAGGACAATGTTGATCAACTCAACACTTTGTATTTGAATGTTGTCCGCACTTGTACAACATTGTAATCAACAAATATATGATGAATGGTCACTATAAAGTGGACGTAGACGTTAGTGTCGAACCACTATAAAAAGTTGTGTCTTCCCCGCACTACTTTACTTCTGATTAGTTATATCTTTGGATTATTGTGTTCACACTACACACACGTTGGGTGTTGGCGTGCGACCATTTTCCATTTCAACAGTTATATTCAAGGTTTATAGTATCATTAGATCTTTTTGACTAGTATTCAACATTTAAAAATTCAAAACTCAACTGTTGTATTTTCAAATTTGATTTCCAAACTTGAAATTTAAATTTTCAATTTTGCAATTTTGCAATTTCAATCGTTACCTCTAAATATTTTAGTTCAAATTCGAATTTCAATATACAAATTCAAAATCAATATTTTTAAATTTCAAGTCCAACTCAAAAGGAACTTAAAGAAAATTCAAACATATTATCATTTTGTGTTTAGTTGGAAATAAAGGAAAATTACCGTAATTTTTTTTCCAAATTATTACATGTAACGGTCGGTTTACTTGTTGGTTGTACTAATAAAATCATTGTTTTATAAAACATAGCTCGTTCAAGTATTTTTTACATGCTAGATGTTGTTCTAAAAAGAGAACAATTTATCTTTAAGCCTTCACATTGTGTCTATCCAAAAGCACAGCGAGTTCAACTGATAATATTAAGTTTGTGCTAACTTGGATCCTGATAGAATCGCAGCCTACCATGCAACGCGTTGTTTGTATAAGTTTTAAAATCCAATAATTTATATAAGCCTTTAACGAACCACTCAAACAGCTGCTTCCGTAGCATAGTGGTAGTGCGTTCGCTTCGTAAGCGAAAGGTCGCGAGTTCGATCCTCGCCGGGAGCTTCTACGTATCCGTTTTCCGTAACCATTTTTTTTCTCTAGTTTTCTGCTTCCGTGAATATATTAGTGCGTTCGCTTCGTAAGTGATTGATAGTAGATGATCTAAATTTAGTAATTTTGGAATACGAAACTATTTTAAAGGTTATAAAAACAGGTTTATAACAAAGTATGTTTAAGTGGATCTTACATGATTGTTTAATTTTTTCTATAATAAATCAAGCTTTGTAAATGGACTTTATAAATGATTTTATAAAGAATTCCAGATTCATAAACATGTTTTACAAAAGATATTCAAGTGTTTATACTATTATCAAGTTTTATTAATAAGTTTTATGAGGTTATATAGTAGAAGATTTTATAAATAAACAAGATTTATAAATGATTTCAAATTTCTTTGAAACAAGTTTTACAAATAAATTTATGAATTTATAAGTTAACTTACAAGTGACTTTAGAAACGTGTAATGATTTATAGTTTATACTATAAATGATTTATAAAAGAAGTTATCAAATATGTAAAAGAACTTATAAATGATTTAACTTGATTTTCAAAATGGGTTTTAATAATTTGATTCATAATAAATTAAATCTATATGGTTTTAAATTACATAAAAGATAAATAGATTTTCAAATTAGAATATATAATATTCCGATTTGACTCTGTATTGAATTCCGAAGACACAATTCGTATAGCCGAGAGAAGTTGAAAGGTGTTTTCACCATTATCTAACGAATGAAATAGGTTGAATATGGAAGTTGGTACCAAGTATAATCGGTCTTATCTCTATATTTTTTTTTACTAAATACTAGTTGTTTTGGATTTTATATTAAATGATGTGCTACATGTCATTGTTTGGGCCCACATAGAATTTGTGACTATACTTATATTTTCAAGATAAGTATACACATATATTTCAAAAATAATGAAAACAATATGATTTGTGAGTATGCTTATTCCATTGAGATACATCCGTGACTACGTTTTCAAAGAGACCAAAGAATATGATTCATGAATATGCTTTTTCCATTAAGATATGTCTATGGAAGTGATTTCCTAGTATTGAAAATAAGAGATTTGTGAATACAATAATTCCATTGAGATAATTATACATAACCGATTTTTATGAATGGATAAAATAATTTTGATTCATGATTTTTAATTAAAAGGGACGCTTATCGATTGCTTATATGCTTAACCATACACTTATAATTGACAGTTAAATAACCGACTGTCAATATTTACCTTTTTAAACTATCACTACTGGTCAGAGGAACTAGTATCAGAAATGGATCTGAAACCACTTCGAACTAGCTTAAGCATGTGAAAGTGCAAGTATCTTGATGCTTATGCTTATGATTATGACTTGAAGGCGTAGACCTTTGGAAAGGAAAGGACTCTTGTTGATGTCTATGGTTGGCTACTAGGATTATATTATACAGTGATCCGTGCATTTTAGCGGTCTGCATGATCTGGGACTTCTTGTTACTAATCTTAGGGCTGATTTACAACAGATGTGGTACAAGTTACCTTCGATTGTCATATCCGTAGACATCTTATATGGAAGAGTGTCTGACATTGAATTCCTTAGATCACATATATTGATTTTTTTACAAACATGCATCTTTTTGGTGGTGTAGGAGGAAATTCTTATGCTTCATGCCTTTCTTCGAGTCATACGAGCTCGTAGGTTGTACTTTTGTGGAAATCAACTAATGGTTAACGAAATGGTGATGTGACATCCAAAGATGGTTATTCTATGTATGAAAGATAATCGTGAGGAGCCTTATCAAACCGGAAATGGCGAAACAGGGTATGCGATGGGGTTATGTGGGTCACGCTATTAGGATATGTTCATCACTCTTCTAGATACATATACTCTCTATACGTTCGGGTATGATGATTATGTGGAGCGCACTCAAAGGTCAGGAATGACCAGGATAGTGACATATTCAATCTACAAACACCACCTTCAGGCTTGTGTAGTTTGGCGAGTCTTGCTAGGAGAGTAAAAGGCGGAACGCTCTCGGTACAACACTCTAAAGGTGTACTATACATAAGGTATATCCCCAGCCTTGCCATTAGTTTGGAGTCCATTCTCCATTGATATTTGAGTATCGTAAGGTAAAATTTGTGCCATGTTTATATGAGGTCATGGTCTTACGAGATATCCTTTATTTAAAAAGATTTTCTAAACTTAAACAAGTTGTTTGTGATGTGAGTTTTCTCACTTTGGTATTTCAGACTGATCTGGTCGTTGTTTTCCTTAATCTCAGGGTCAGATTGAGTATATTTTCCATTTTAGCTTTGGATAGCTTGAAGCTTTAGGAGATAAGCTTGAACTCGAGATGTATAATCGTATTCTTGTAGTATAAATTTTTCCGCTATGCTATGGTATGATGTCTGTTTCATTTTCGTTATGTTATATATATCAGCAATTGCGAGAACATGATATTACCACTTTCCAGGATGATTTATTTGTTTTGTACTCTGATTCATGTACGTATACAGTTTATATTTTTGTGTAGAGTGTATTGTTATGTTATATTTTATCATTCTGCCTGCGAGATTGTCTTATTTTGTTTTCTTTCTCATATTCTAAACTTTCTTTCCTTCTTCTTCTCACTTCGTTCCTTGACTTCCCCAATTTTTCGAAACTTGAAATTATGGTCTGTGCCTCGATCTCTGAGGGACAAACAATACTGGTTGTTATTGTAACATCCTCTATGATCCTTTAAAGTTCCAAAGCAAGCCACGATCATTACACCATGTTTGTTTTAAATCACTTGGGCAACATAAGCTTTCTGCTTCGATTGTCTTAAACTTGAAGCAAATCCTTTTGCTTTAAAGCAAAGCAAAGTGACCTCAAAGATAGTACCATGAAGCAGAGGCCTTCAAAGCAATGAGAATTGAAGTAAGCAAACCTCAAAGCAATTCATGGCATCGAAGAAAATCAAGACCGCCTATGCGAAGCCACACTAAACTCCCACCTATACATAAGGGTGAGATGAAGGCTGGAAAATTTCATTTCCTCACTCTCCACATTGTTTCGTTCAAGAAACCCTAAATCGAATTAAGGGTAAACTATTGAGATCAAATCGAGAGTTGTATATGGACTTAAATACTAACTTTTGTATTGGCATAGCCTATTAAACTCGGTTGTTACACTTGAACCGATCTTACGTATGATTGAACATGCACTTTGTGACTATCGAACTGTCCTAGCTTAGCATACTTAAACAAATTGAATTTGGATTGATTTGCCTTATTGCATATTCAAGTCCTTTGAAGTTTACTAAAGCGAGTCTGTTTGAACATAGCTAATCTGTTTCGTTCAAATTTTGTTTGGTTCAGCCAATTTCAGTTTAGTTACATCCTTCTTTGTTTGCTTCAACTTGAAGCAAGTTGGAAAGCCTGCAATTGAATTTTATTTTGATCTATTTTGTTTGAAACAAATTCCTGGCTTTGAGCCTATTTCCCGACTTTGAAACAAACTTGTGGCTTCAAACTTTCTTATTGGCTTCGAGCCTTACATAAGACCTCTCATTTGGCTTTGCCGTGACCACTTGAGGTGTTGGACCATTTTTTATGCTAACATAAATTAATAGCATATTCACTCTTATTGATGAATATTATAATAGTTGTATTAAGATTGGCCGCAAAGCAAGCAACTTGCTCGATAGCATCAACATAATTCTAAAAGTGGATACTAACTTCAATTTTGGATGTTATATATTCATATAAATCGTCATGGTAATCAAATGCTAGGACAAAGCAATAGCATTGCTCCTACGATTGATACTAAAGTGACTAATGACAAAATACTACGTTTGTTCCATCATTTCAATCAAAAATGGATATGATGTTACAATTCTCCATGGTATACTATTGTAATATAAAGACATTATCTAATTGTAGGTTGAATGAATCTTTCCAACATGACATAGAGTGCATTATTTGTTATGGTTAGTTTTATTCTTTCTTTTTGTTATTGTTGACATGTTTTTTTGTTAAAGCCGTCACACATCAAGTTTCCAACTAGTAACACATTCAAGCATCAGAAGCATCGTCAGAAAACACAAAGCGATTGGTCAAAGTCACACCACAAACATAAAAATGGCCCAAAACCACTTTAAATGACCTCTTTTGGTCCCGACCCAACCACCATAACTCTCGTAGCCCTCTGAGTAAGCTTCGGGTATAACTTCGTTTAGCTGAAATGAACTTATGGTTTGGATCTTATGTCCGTTTCCGTGAACGCATGTCAGTCAACTCTAGAATTTCGGATCTTTCTCTACTTTCGGATCCCTCAACTCCAAGTTCATACGCTTCGGACCCCTCAGGATTTCGGCTCCCCCTCCTCTTTCTCGTATCCCTTAGAGGGATACGAAAATTTGTATCCCTCAGGGGATACGAATTTCGTACCCCTTGGATGGTTACAAAAATTCGTATCCCTCAGGGGGTACATAGTTCGTACCCCCGGGGGATACAAATTTCGTGTCCTCACCAGAGCGATACGAAAATTCTGCTCTTGGCCTCTTCTGGGATCCGAATTTCTGCTCCATGGTCCCCACTTCCTATCTACTCCACTACCAACCTTCATCTATAAATAACCCCAAGCTTGGCCTTCATTTAGATCATTTTCCCTTGAAATTTTAGCCTTTTAGAGCTCCAAAACCATCGTTAATGGCAGTCACCTTCTTCTCTATGGTCATGGACATGGTATGGACCATTAAAACGTTGCACAAACGTTTTTCACCACTTCTTGGACATCTACAAGGATTAAAACACCATTCTTTGGCTGTTTTGGACATATTTGGAATTCTAGGACAATGTTGATCAACTCAACACTTTGTATTTGAATGTTGTCCGCACTTGTACAACATTGTAATCAACAAATATATGATGAATGGTCACTATAAAGTGGACGTAGACGTTAGTGTCGAACCACTATAAAAAGCTGTGTCTTCCCCGCACTACTTTACTTCTGATTAGTTATATCTTTGGATTATTGTGTTCACACTACACACACGTTGGGTGTTGGCGTGCGACCATTTTCCATTTCAACAGTTATATTCAAGGTTTATAGTATCATTAGATCTTTTTGACTAGTATTCAACATTTAAAAATTCAAAACTCAACTGTTGTATTTTCAAATTTGATTTCCAAACTTGAAATTTAAATTTTCAATTTTGCAATTTCAATCGTTATCTCTAAATATTTTAGTTCAAATTCGAATTTCAATATACAAATTCAAAATCAATATTTTTAAATTTCAAGTCCAACTCAAAAGGAACTTAAAGAAAATTCAAACATATTATCATTTTGTGTTTAGTTGGAAATAAAGGAAAATTACCATAATTTTTTTTTCCAAATTATTACATGTAACGGTCGGTTTACTTGTTGGTTGTACTAATAAAATCATTGTTTTATAAAACATAGCTCGTTCAAGTATTTTTTACATGCTATATGTTGTTCTAAAAAGAGAACAATTTATCTTTAAGCCTTCACATTGTGTCTATCCAAAAGCACAGCGAGTTCAAATGATAATATTAAGTTTGTGCTAACTTGGATCCTGATAGAATCGCAGCCTACCATGCAACGCGTTGTTTGTATAAGTTTTAAAATCCAATAATTTATATAAGCCTTTAACGAACCACTCAAACAGCTGCTTCCGTAGCATAGTGGTAGTGCGTTCGCTTCGTAAGCGAAAGGTCGCGAGTTCGATCCTCGCCGGGAGCTTCTACGTATCCGTTTTCCGTAACCATTTTTTTTTCTCTAGTTTTCTGCTTCCGTGAATATATTAGTGCGTTCGCTTCGTAAGTGATTGATAGTAGATGATCTAAATTTAGTAATTTTGGAATACGAAACTAAGTTTTAAAGGTTATAAAAACAGGTTTATAACAAAGTATGTTTAAGTGGATCTTACATGATTGTTTAATTTTTTTTATAATAAATCAAGCTTTGTAAATGGACTTTATAAATGATTTTATAAAGAATTCCAGATTCATAAACATGTTATACAAAAGATATTCAAGTGTTTATACTATTATTAAGTTTTATTAATAAGTTTTATGAGGTTATATAGTAGAAGATTTTATAAATAAACAAGATTTATAAATGATTTCAAATTTCTTTGAAACAAGTTTTACAAATAAATTTATGAATTTATAAGTTAACTTACAAGTGACTTTAGAAACGTGTAATGATTTATAGTTTATACTATAAATGATTTATAAAAGAAGTTATCAAATATGTAAAAGAACTTATAAATGATTTAACTTGATTTTCAAAATGGGTTTTAATAATTTGATTCATAACAAATTAAATCTATATGGTTTTAAATTACATAAAAGATAAATAGATTTTCAAATTAGAATATATAATATTCCGATTTGACTCTGTATTGAATTCCGAAGACACAATTCGTATAGCCGAGAGAAGTTGAATGGTGTTTTCACCATTATCTAACGAATGAAATAGGTTGAATATGGAAGTTGGTACCAAGTATAATCGGTCTTATCTCTATATTTGTTTTACTAAATACTAGTTGTTTTGGATTTTATATTAAATGATGTGCTACATGTCATTGTTTGGGCCCACATAGAATTTGTGACTATACTTATATTTTCAAGATAAGTATACACATATATTTCAAAAATAATGAAAACAATATGATTTGTGAGTATGCTTATTCCATTGAGATACATCCGTGACTACGTTTTCAAAGAGACCAAAGAATATGATTCATGAATATGCTTTTTCTATTGAGATATGTCTATGGAAGTGATTTCCTAGTATTGAAAATAAGAGATTTGTGAATACAATAATTCCATTGAGATAATTATACATAACCGATTTTTATGAATGGATAAAATAATTTTGCTTCATGATTTTTAATTAAAAGGGACGCTTATCGATTGCTTATATGCTTAACCATACACTTATAATTGACAGTTAAATAACCGACTGTCAATATTTACCTTTTTAAACTATCACTACTAGTCAGAGGAACTAGTATCAGAAATGGATCTGAAACCACTTCGAACTAGCTTAAGCATGTGAAAGTGCAAGTATCTTGATGCTTATGCTTATGATTATGACTTGAAGGCGTAGACCTTTGGAAAGGAAAGGACTCTTGTTGATGTCTATGGTTGGCTACTAGGATTATATTATACAGTGATCCGTGCATTTTAGCGGTCTGCATGATCTGGGACTTCTTGTTACTAATCTTAGGGCTGATTTACAACAGATGTGGTACAAGTTACCTTCGATTGTCATATTCGTAGACATCTTATATGGAAGAGTGTCTGACATTGAATTCCTTAGATCACATATATTGATTTTTTTACAAACATGCATCTTTTTGGTGGTGTAGGAGGAAATTCTTATGCTTCATGCCTTTCTTCGAGTCATACGAGCTCGTAGGTTGTACTTTTGTGGAAATCAACTAATGGTTAACGAAATGGTGATGTGACATCCAAAGATGGTTATTCTATGTATGAAAGATAATCGTGAGGAGCCTTATCAAACCGGAAATGGCGAAACAGGGTATGCGATGGGGTTATGTGGGTCACGCTATTAGGATATGTTCATCACTCTTCTAGATACATATACTCTCTATACGTTCGGGTATGATGATTATGTGGAGCGCACTCAAAGGTCAGGAATGACCAGGATAGTGACATATTCAATCTACAAACACCACCTTCAGGCTTGTGTAGTTTGGCGAGTCTTGCTAGGAGAGTAAAAGGCGGAACGCTCTCGGTACAACACTCTAAAGGTGTACTATACATAAGGTATATCCCCAGCCTTGCCATTAGTTTGGAGTCCATTCTCCATTGATATTTGAGTATCGTAAGGTAAAATTTGTGCCATGTTTATATGAGGTCATGGTCTTACGAGATATCCTTTATTTAAAAAGATTTTCTAAACTTAAACAAGTTGTTTGTGATGTGAGTTTTCTCACTTTGGTATTTCAGACTGATCTGGTCGTTGTTTTCCTTAATCTCAGGGTCAGATTGAGTATATTTTCCATTTTAGCTTTGGATAGCTTGAAGCTTTAGGAGATAAGCTTGAACTCGAGATGTATAATCGTATTCTTGTAGTATAAATTTTTCCGCTATGCTATGGTATGATGTCTGTTTCATTTTCGTTATGTTATATATATCAGCAATTGCGAGAACATGATATTACCACTTTCCAGGATGATTTATTTGTTTTGTACTCTGATTCATGTACGTATACAGTTTATATTTTTGTGTAGAGTGTATTGTTATGTTATATTTTATCATTCTGCCTGCGAGATTGTCTTATTTTGTTTTCTTTCTCATATTCTAAACTTTCTTTCCTTCTTCTTCTCACTTCGTTCCTTGACTTTCCCAATTTTTCGAAACTTGAAATTATGGTCTGTGCCTCGATCTCTGAGGGACAAACAATACTGGTTGTTATTGTAACATCCTCTATGATCCTTTAAAGTTCCAAAGCAAGCCACGATCATTACACCATGTTTGTTTTAAATCACTTGGGTAACATAAGCTTTCTGCTTTGATTGTCTTAAACTTGAAGCAAATCCTTTTGCTTTAAAGCAAAGCAAAGTGACCTCAAAGATAGTACCATGAAGCAGAGGCCTTCAAAGCAATGAGAATTGAAGTAAGCAAACCTCAAAGCAATTCATGGCATCGAAGAAAATCAAGACCGCCTATGCGAAGCCACACTAAACTCCCACCTATACATAAGGGTGAGATGAAGGCTGGAAAATTTCATTTCCTCACTCTCCACATTGTTTCGTTCAAGAAACCCTAAATCGAATTAAGGGTAAACTATTGAGATCAAATCGAGAGTTGTATATGGACTTAAATACTAACTTTTGTATTGGCATAGCCTATTAAACTCGGTTGTTACACTTGAACCGATCTTATGTATGATTGAACATGCACTTTGTGACTATCGAACTGTCCTAGCTTAGCATACTTAAACAAATTGAATTTGGATTGATTTGCCTTATTGCATATTCAAGTCCTTTGAAGTTTACTAAAGCGAGTCTGTTTGAACATAGCTAATCTGTTTCGTTCAAATTTTGTTTGGTTCAGCCAATTTCAGTTTAGTTACATCCTTCTTTGTTTGCTTCAACTTGAAGCAAGTTGGAAAGCCTGCAATTGAATTTTATTTTTATCTACTTTGTTTGAAACAAATTCCTGGCTTTGAGCCTATTTCCCGACTTTGAAACAAACTTGTGGCTTCAAACTTGCTTATTGGCTTCGAGCCTTACATAAGACCTCTCATTTGGCTTTGCCGTGACTACTTGAGGTGTTGGACCATTTTTTATGCTAACATAAATTAATAGCATATTCACTCTTATTGATGAATATTATAATAGTTGTATTAAGATTGGCCGCAAAGCAAGCAACTTGCTCGATAACATCAACATAATTCTAAAAGTGGATAATAACTTCAATTTTGGATGTTATATATTCATATAAATCGTCATGGTAATCAAATGCTAGGACAAAGCAATAGCATTGCTCCTACGATTGATACTAAAGTGACCAATGACAAAATACTACGTTTGTTCCATCATTTCAATCAAAAATGGATATGATGTTACAATTCTCCATGGTATACTATTGTAATATAAAGACATTATCTAATTGTAGGTTGAATGAATCTTTCCAACATGACATAGAGTGCATTATTTGTTATGGTTAGTTTTATTCTTTCTTTTTGTTATTGTTGACATGTTTTTTTGTTAAAGCCGTCACACATCAAGTTTCCAACTAGTAACACATTCAAGCATCAGAAGCATCGTCAGAAAACACAAAGCGATTGGTCAAAGTCACACCACAAACATAAAAATGGCCCAAAACTACTTTAAATGACCTCTTTTGGTCCCGACCCAACCACCATAACTCTCGTAGCCCTCTGAGTAAGCTTCGGGTATAACTTCGTTTAGCTGAAATGAACTTATGGTTTGGATCTTATGTCCGTTTCCGTGAACGCATGTCAGTCAACTCTAGAATTTCGGATCTTTCTCTACTTTCGGATCCCTCAACTCCAAGTTCATACGCTTCGGACCCCTCAGGATTTCGGCTCCCCCTCCTCTTTCTCGTATCCCTTAGAGGGATACGAAAATTTGTATCCCTCAGGGGATACGAATTTCGTACCCCTTGGATGGTTACAAAAATTCGTATCCCTCAGGGGGTACATAGTTCGTACCCCCGGGGGGATACAAATTTCGTGTCCTCACCAGAGCGATACGAAAATTGTGCTCTTGGCCTCTTCTGGGATCCGAATTTCTGCTCCATGGTCCCCACTTCCTATCTACTCCACTACCAACCTTCATCTATAAATAACCCCAAGCTTGGCCTTCATTTAGATCATTTTCCCTTGAAATTTTAGCCTTTTAGAGCTCCAAAACCATCGTTAATGGCAGTCACCTTCTTCTCTATGGTCATGGACATCGTTAATGGCACTACTTTACTTCTGATTAGTTATATCTTTGGATTATTGTGTTCACACTACACACACGTTGGGTGTTGGCGTGCGACCATTTTCCATTTCAACAGTTATATTCAAGGTTTATAGTATCATTAGATCTTTTTGACTAGTATTCAACATTTAAAAATTCAAAACTCAACTGTTGTATTTTCAAATTTGATTTCCAAACTTGAAATTTAAATTTTCAATTTTGCAATTTCAATCGTTACCTCTAAATATTTTAGTTCAAATTCGAATTTCAATATACAAATTCAAAATCAATATTTTTAAATTTCAAGTCCAACTCAAAAGGAACTTAAAGAAAATTCAAACATATTATCATTTTGTGTTTAGTTGGAAATAAAGGAAAATTACCATAATTTTTTTTTTCCAAATTATTACATGTAACGGTCGGTTTACTTGTTGGTTGTACTAATAAAATCATTGTTTTATAAAACGTAGCTCGTTCAAGTATTTTTTACATGCTATATGTTGTTCTAAAAAGAGAACAATTTATCTTTAAGCCTTCACATTGTGTCTATCCAAAAGCACAGCGAGTTAAAATGATAATATTAAGTTTGTGCTAACTTGGATCCTGATAGAATCGCAGCCTACCATGCAACGCATTGTTTGTATAAGTTTTAAAATCCAATAATTTATATAAGCCTTTAACGAACCACTCAAACAGTTGCTTCCGTAGCATAGTGGTAGTGCGTTCGCTTCGTAAGCGAAAGGTCGCGAGTTCGATCCTCGCCGGGAGCTTCTACGTATCTGTTTTCCGTAACATTTTTTTTCTCTCCAGTTTTCTGCTTCCGTGAATATATTAGTGCGTTCGCTTCGTAAGTGATTGATAGTAGATGATCTAAATTTAGTAATTTTGGAATACGAAACTAAGTTTTAAAGGTTATAAAAACAGGTTTATAACAAAGTATGTTTAAGTGGATCTTACATGATTGTTTAATTTTTTTATAATAAATCAAGCTTTGTAAATGGACTTTATAAATGATTTTATAAAGAATTCCAGATTCATAAACATGTTTTACAAAAGATATTCAAGTGTTTATACTATTATCAAGTTTTATTAATAAGTTTTATGAGGTTATATAGTAGAAGATTTTATAAATAAACAAGATTTCTAAATGATTTCAAATTTCTTTGAAACAAGTTTTACAAATAAATTTATGAATTTATAAGTTAACTTACAAGTGACTTTAGAAACGTGTAATGATTTATAGTTTATACTATAAATGATTTATAAAAGAAGTTATCAAATATGTAAAAGAACTTATAAATGATTTAACTTGATTTTCAAAATGGGTTTTAATAATTTGATTCATAATAAATTAAATCTATATGGTTTTAAATTACATAAAAGATAAATAGATTTTCAAATTAGAATATATAATATTCCGATTTGACTCTGTATTGAATTCCGAAGACACAATTCGTATAGCCGAGAGAAGTTGAATGGTGTTTTCACCATTATCTAACGAATGAAATAGGTTGAATATGGAAGTTGGTACCAAGTATAATCGGTCTTATCTCTATATTTGTTTTACTAAATACTAGTTGTTTTGGATTTTATATTAAATGATGTGCTACATGTCATTGTTTGGGCCCACATAGAATTTGTGACTATACTTATATTTTCAAGATAAGTATACACATATATTTCAAAAATAATGAAAACAATATGATTTGTGAGTATGCTTATTCCATTGAGATACATCCGTGACTACGTTTCCAAAGAGACCAAAGAATATGATTCATGAATATGCTTTTTCCATTGAGATATGTCTATGGAAGTGATTTCCTAGTATTGAAAATAAGAGATTTGTGAATACAATAATTCCATTGAGATAATTATACATAACCGATTTTTATGAATGGATAAAATAATTTTGATTCATGATTTTTAATTAAAAGGGACGCTTATCGATTGCTTATATGCTTAACCATACACTTATAATTGACAGTTAAATAACCGACTGTCAATATTTACCTTTTTAAACTATCACTACTGGTCAGAGGAACTAGTATCAGAAATGGATCTAAAACCACTTCGAACTAGCTTAAGCATGTGAAAGTGCAAGTATCTTGATGCTTATGCTTATGATTATGACTTGAAGGCGTAGACCTTTGGAAAGGAAAGGACTCTTGTTGATGTCTATGGTTGGCTACTAGGATTATATTATATAGTGATCCGTGCATTTTAGCGGTCTGCATGATCTGGGACTTCTTGTTACTAATCTTAGGGCTGATTTACAACAGATGTGGTACAAGTTACCTTCGATTGTCATATTCGTAGACATATTATATGGAAGAGTGTCTGACATTGAATTCCTTAGATCACATATATTGATTTTTTTACAAACATGCATCTTTTTGGTGGTGTAGGAGGAAATTCTTATGCTTCATGCCTTTCTTCGAGTCATACGAGCTCGTAGGTTGTACTTTTGTGGAAATCAACTAATGGTTAATGAAATGGTGATGTGACATCCAAAGATGGTTATTCTATGTATGAAAGATAATCGTGAGGAGCCTTATCAAACCGGAAATGGCGAAACAGGGTATGCGATGGGGTTATGTGGGTTACGCTATTAGGATATGTTCATCACTCTTCTAGATACATATACTCTCTATACGTTCGGGTATGATGATTATGTGGAGCGCACTCAAAGGTCAGGAATGACCAGGATAGTGACATATTCAATCTACAAACACCACCTTCAGGCTTGTGTAGTTTGGCGAGTCTTGCTAGGAGAGTAAAAGGCGGAACGCTCTCGGTACAACACTCTAAAGGTGTACTATACATAAGGTATATCCCCAGCCTTGCCATTAGTTTGGAGTCCATTCTCCATTGATATTTGAGTATCGTAAGATAAAATTTGTGCCATGTTTATATGAGGTCATGGTCTTACGAGATATCCTTTATTTAAAAAGATTTTCTAAACTTAAACAAGTTGTTTGTGATGTGAGTTTTCTCACTTTGGTATTTCAGACTGATCTGGTCGTTGTTTTCCTTAATCTCAGGGTCAGATTGAGCATATTTTCCATTTTAGCTTTTGATAGGTTGAAGCTTTAGGAGATAAGCTTGAACTCGAGATGTATAATCGTATTCTTGTAGTATAAATTTTTCCGCTATGCTATGGTATGATGTCTGTTGCATTTTCGTTATGTTATATATATCAGCAATTGCGAGAACATGATATTTCCACTTTCCAGGATGATTTATTTGTTTTGTACTCTGATTCATGTACGTATACAGTTTATATTTTTGTGTAGAGTGTATTGTTATGTTATATTTTATCATTCTGCCTGCGAGATTGTCTTATTTTGTTTTCTTTCTCATATTCTAAACTTTCTTTCCTTCTTCTTCTCACTTCGTTCCTTGACTTCCCCAATTTTTCGAAACTTGAAATTATGGTCTGTGCCTCGATCTCTGAAGGACAAACAATACTGGTTGTTATTGTAACATCCTCTATGATCCTTTAAAGTTCCAAAGCAAGCCACGATCATTACACCATGTTTGTTTTAAATCACTTGGGCAACATAAGCTTTCTGCTTCGATTGTCTTAAACTTGAAGCAAATCCTTTTGCTTTAAAGCAAAGCAAAGTGACCTCAAAGATAGTACCATGAAGCAGAGGCCTTCAAAGCAATGAGAATTGAAGTAAGCAAACCTCAAAGCAATTCATGGCATCGAAGAAAATCAAGACCGCCTATGCGAAGCCACACTAAACTCCCACCTATACATAAGGGTGAGATGAAGGCTGGAAAATTTCATTTCCTCACTCTCCACTTTGTTTCGTTCAAGAAACCCTAAATCGAATTAAGGGTAAACTATTGAGATCAAATCGAGAGTTGTATATGGACTTAAATACTAACTTTTGTATTGGCATAGCCTATTAAACTCGGTTGTTACACTTGAACCGATCTTACGTATGATTGAACATGCACTTTGTGACTATCGAACTGTCCTAGCTTAGCATACTTAAACAAATTGAATTTGGATTGATTTGCCTTATTGCATATTCAAGTCCTTTGAAGTTTACTAAAGCGAGTCTGTTTGAACATAGCTAATCTGTTTCGTTCAAATTTTGTTTGGTTCAGCCAATTTCAGTTTAGTTACATCCTTCTTTGTTTGCTTCAACTTGAAGCAAGTTGGAAAGCCTGCAATTGAATTTTATTTTGATCTACTTTGTTTGAAACAAATTCCTGGCTTTGAGCCTATTTCCCGACTTTGAAACAAACTTGTGGCTTCAAACATGCTTATTGGCTTCGAGCCTTCCATAAGACCTCTCATTTGGCTTTGCCGTGACTACTTGAGGTGTTGGACCATTTTTTATGCTAACATAAATTAATAGCATATTCACTCTTATTGATGAATATTATAATAGTTGTATTAAGATTGGCCGCAAAGCAAGCAACTTGCTCGATAGCATCAACATAATTCTAAAAGTGGATACTAACTTCAATTTTGGATGTTATATATTCATATAAATCGTCATGGTAATCAAATGCTAGGACAAAGCAATAGCATTGCTCCCACGATTGATACTAAAGTGACTAATGACAAAATACTACGTTTGTTCCATCATTTCAATCAAAAATGGATATGATGTTACAATTCTCCATGGTATACTATTGTAATATAAAGACATTATCTAATTGTAGGTTGAATGAATCTTTCCAACATGACATAGAGTGCATTATTTGTTATGGTTAGTTTTATTCTTTCTTTCTTTTTGTTATTGCTGACATGTTTTTTTGTTAAAGCCGTCACACATCAAGTTTCCAACTAGTAACACATTCAAGCATCAGAAGCATCGTCAGAAAACACAAAGCGATTGGTCAAAGTCACACCACAAACATAAAAATGGCCCAAAACCACTTTAAATGACCTCTTTTGGTCCCGACCCAACCACCATAACTCTCGTAGCCCTCTGAGTAAGCTTCGGGTATAACTTCGTTTAGCTGAAATGAACTTATGGTTTGGATATTATGTCTGTTTCCGTGAACGCATGTCAGTCAACTCTAGAATTTCGGATCTCTCTACTTTCGGATCCCTCAACTCCAAGTTCATACGCTTCGGACCCCTCAGGATTTCGGCTCCCCCTCCTCTTTCTCGTATCCCTTAGAGGGATACGAAAATTTGTATCCCTCAGGGGATACGAATTTCGTACCCCTTGGATGGTTACAAAAATTCGTATCCCTCAGGGGGTACATAGTTCGTACCCCCGGGGGGATACAAATTTCGTGTTCTCACCAGAGCGATACGAAAATTCTGCTCTTGGCCTCTTCTGGGATCCGAATTTCTGCTCCATGGTCCCCACTTCCTATCTACTCCACTACCAACCTTCATCTATAAATAACCCCAAGCTTGGCCTTCATTTAGATCATTTTCCCTTGAAATTTTAGCCTTCTAGAGCTCCAAAACCATCGTTAATGGCAGTCACCTTCTTCTCTATGGTCATGGACATGGTATGGACCATTAAAACGTTGCACAAACGTTTTTCACCACTTCTTGGACATCTACAAGGATTAAAACACCATTCTTTGGCTGTTTTGGACATATTTGGAATTCTATGACAATGTTGATCAACTCAACACTTTGTATTTGAATGTTGTCCGCCCTTGTACAACATTGTAATCAACAAATATATGATGAATGGTCACTATAAAGTGGACGTAGACGTTAGTGTCGAACCACTATAAAAAGCTGTGTCTTCCCCGCACTACTTTACTTCTGATTAGTTATATCTTTGGATTATTGTGTTCACACTACACACACGTTGGGTGTTGGCGTGCGACCATTTTAAATTTCAACAGTTATATTCAAGGTTTATAGTATCATTAGATCTTTTTGACTAGTATTCAACATTTAAAAATTCAAAATTCAACTGTTGTATTTTCAAATTTGATTTCCAAACTTGAAATTTAAATTTTCAATTGTGCAATTTCAATCGTTACCTCTAAATATTTTAGTTCAAATTCGAATTTCAATATACAAATTCAAAATCAATATTTTTAAATTTCAAGTCCAACTCAAAAGGAACTTAAAGAAAATTCAAACATATTATCATTTTGTGTTTAGTTGGAAATAAAGGAAAATTACCGTAATTTTTTTTTCCAAGTTATTACATGTAACGGTCGGTTTACTTGTTGGTTGTACTAATAAAATAATTGTTTTATAAAACATAGCTCATTCAAGTATTTTTTTTACATGCTAGACGTTGTTCTAAAAAGAGAACAATTTATCTTTAAGCCTTCACATTGTGTCTATCCAAAAGCACAGCGAGTTCGAATGATAATATTAAGTTTGTGCTAACTTGGATCCTGAAAGAATTGCAGCCTACCATGCAACGCGTTGTTTGTATAAGTTTTAAAATCCAATAATTTATATAAGCCTTTAACGAACCACTCAAATAGCTGCTTCCGTAGCATAGTGGTAGTGCGTTCGCTTCGTAAGCGAAAGGTCGCGAGTTCGATCCTCGCCGGGAGCTTCTACGTATCCGTTTTCCGTAACCATTTTTTTTTCTCCAGTTTTCTGCTTCCGTGAATATATTAGTGCGTTCGCTTCGTAAGTGATTGATAGTAGATGATCTAAATTTAGTAATTTTGGAATACGAAACTAAGTTTTAAAGGTTATAAAAACAGGTTTATAACAAAGTATGTTTAAGTGGATCTTACATGATTGTAGAATTTTTTTTATAATAAATCAAGCTTTGTAAATGGACTTTATAAATGATTTTATAAAGAATTCCAGATTCATAAACAGGTTTTACAAAAGATATTCAAGTGTTTATACTACTATCGAGTTTTATTAATAAGTTTTATGAGGTTATATAGTAGAAGATTTTATAAATAAACAAGATTTATAAATGATTTCAAATTTCTTTGAAACAAGTTTTACAAATAAATTTATGAATTTATAAGTTAACTTACAAGTGACTTTAGAAACGTGTAATGATTTATAGTTTATACTATAAATGATTTATAAAAGAAGTTATCAAATATGTAAAAGAACTTATAAATGATTTAACTTGATTTTCAAAATGGGTTTTAATAATTTGATTCATAATAAATTAAATCTATATGGTTTTAAATTACATAAAAGATAAATAGATTTTCAAATTAGAATATATAATATTCCGATTTGACTCTGTATTGAATTCCGAAGACACAATTCGTATAGCCGAGAGAAGTTGAAAGGTGTTTTCACCATTATCTAACGAATGAAATAGGTTGAATATGGAAGTTGGTACCAAGTATAATCGGTCTTATCTCTATATTTTTTTTTACTAAATACTAGTTGTTTTGGATTTTATATTAAATGATGTGCTACATGTCATTGTTTGGGCCCACATAGAATTTGTGACTATACTTATATTTTCAAGATAAGTATACACATATATTTCAAAAATAATGAAAACAATATGATTTGTGAGTATGCTTATTCCATTGAGATACATCCGTGACTACGTTTTCAAAGAGACCAAAGAATATGATTCATGAATATGCTTTTTCCATTGAGATATGTCTATGGAAGTGATTTCCTAGTATTGAAAATAAGAGATTTGTGAATACAATAATTCCATTGAGATAATTATACATAACCAATTTTTATGAATGGATAAAATAATTTTGATTCATGATTTTTAATTAAAAGGGACGCTTATCGATTGCTTATATGCTTAACCATACACTTATAATTGACAGTTAAATAACCGACTGTCAATATTTACCTTTTTAAACTATCACTACTGGTCAGAGGAACTAGTATCAGAAATGGATCTGAAACCACTTCGAACTAGCTTAAGCATGTGAAAGTGCAAGTATCTTGATGCTTATGCTTATGATTATGACTTGAAGGCGTAGACCTTTGGAAAGGAAAGGACTCTTGTTGATGTCTATGGTTGGCTACTAGGATTATATTATACAGTGATCCGTGCATTTTAGCGGTCTGCATGATCTGGGACTTCTTGTTACTAATCTTAGGGCTGATTTACAACAGATGTGGTACAAGTTACCTTCGATTGTCATATTCGTAGACATCTTATATGGAAGAGTGTCTGACATTGAATTCCTTAGATCACATATATTGATTTTTTTACAAACATGCATCTTTTTGGTGGTGTAGGAGGAAATTCTTGTGCTTCATGCCTTTCTTCGAGTCATACGAGCTCGTAGGTTGTACTTTTGTGGAAATCAACTAATGGTTAACGAAATGGTGATGTGACATCCAAAGATGGTTATTCTATGTATGAAAGATAATCGTGAGGAGCCTTATCAAACCGGAAATGGCGAAACAGGGTATGCGATGGGGTTATGTGGGTCACGCTATTAGGATATGTTCATCACTCTTCTAGATACATATACTCTCTATACGTTCGGGTATGATGATTATGCGGAGCGCACTCAAAGGTCAGGAATGACCAGGATAGTGACATATTCAATCTACAAACACCACCTTCAGGCTTGTGTAGTTTGGCGAGTCTTGCTAGGAGAGTAAAAGGCGGAACGCTCTCGGTACAACACTCTAAAGGTGTACTATACATAAGGTATATCCCCAGCCTTGCCATTAGTTTGGAGTCCATTCTCCATTGATATTTGAGTATCGTAAGGTAAAATTTGTGCCATGTTTATATGAGGTCATGGTCTTACGAGATATCCTTTATTTAAAAAGATTTTCTAAACTTAAACAAGTTGTTTGTGATGTGAGTTTTCTCACTTTGGTATTTCAGACTGATCTGGTCGTTGTTTTCCTTAATCTCAGGGTCAGATTGAGTATATTTTCCATTTTAGCTTTGGATAGCTTGAAGCTTTAGGAGATAAGCTTGAACTCGAGATGTATAATCGTATTCTTGTAGTATAAATTTTTCCGCTATGCTATGGTATGATGTATGTTGCATTTTCGTTATGTTATATATATCAGCAATTGCGAGAACATGATATTACCACTTTCCAGGATGATTTATTTGTTTTGTACTCTGATTCATGTACGTATACAGTTTATATTTTTGTGTAGAGTGTATTGTTATGTTATATTTTATCATTCTGCCTGCGAGATTGTCTTATTTTGTTTTCTTTCTCATATTCTAAACTTTCTTTCCTTCTTCTTCTCACTTCGTTCCTTGACTTCCCCAATTTTTCGAAACTTGAAATTATGGTCTGTGCCTCGATCTCTGAAGGACAAACAATACTGGTTGTTATTGTAACATCCTCTATGATCCTTTAAAGTTCCAAAGCAAGCCACGATCATTACACCATGTTTGTTTTAAATCACTTGGGCAACATAAGCTTTCTGCTTCGATTGTCTTAAACTTGAAGCAAATCCTTTTGCTTTAAAGCAAAGCAAAGTGACCTCAAAGATAGTACCATGAAGCAGAGGCCTTCAAAGCAATGAGAATTGAAGTAAGCAAACCTCAAAGCAATTCATGGCATCGAAGAAAATCAAGACCGCCTATGCGAAGCCACACTAAACTCCCACCTATACATAAGGGTGAGATGAAGGCTGGAAAATTTCATTTCCTCACTCTCCACTTTGTTTCGTTCAAGAAACCCTAAATCGAATTAAGGGTAAACTATTGAGATCAAATCGAGAGTTGTATATGGACTTAAATACTAACTCTTGTATTGGCATAGCCTATTAAACTCGGTTGTTACACTTGAACCGATCTTACGTATGATTGAACATGCACTTTGTGACTATCGAACTGTCCTAGCTTAGCATACTTAAACAAATTGAATTTGGATTGATTTGCCTTATTGCATATTCAAGTCCTTTGAAGTTTACTAAAGCGAGTCTGTTTGAACATAGCTAATCTGTTTCGTTCAAATTTTGTTTGGTTCAGCCAATTTCAGTTTAGTTACATCCTTCTTTGTTTGCTTCAACTTGAAGCAAGTTGGAAAGCCTGCAATTGAATTTTATTTTGATCTACTTTGTTTGAAACAAATTCCTGGCTTTGAGCCTATTTCCCGACTTTGAAACAAACTTGTGGCTTCAAACTTGCTTATTGGCTTCGAGCCTTACATAAGACCTCTCATTTGGCTTTGCTGTGACTACTTGAGGTGTTGGACCATTTTTTATGCTAACATAAATTAATAGCATATTCACTCTTATTGATGAATATTATAATAGTTGTATTAAGATTGGCCGCAAAGCAAGCAACTTGCTCGATAGCATCAACATAATTCTAAAAGTGGATACTAAGTTCAATTTTGGATGTTATATATTCATATAAATCGTCATGGTAATCAAATGCTAGGACAAAGCAATAGCATTGCTCCTACGATTGATACTAAAGTGACTAATGACAAAATACTACGTTTGTTCCATCATTTCAATCAAAAATGGATATGATGTTACAATTCTCCATGGTATACTATTGTAATATAAAGACATTATCTAATTGTAGGTTGAATGAATCTTTCCAACATGACATAGAGTGCATTATTTGTTATGGTTAGTTTTATTCTTTCTTTCTTTTTGTTATTGTTGACATGTTTTTTTGTTAAAGCCGTCACACATCAAGTTTCCAACTAGTAACACATTCAAGCATCAGAAGCATCGTCAGAAAACACAAAGCGATTGGTCAAAGTCACACCACAAACATAAAAATGGCCCAAAACCACTTTAAATGACCTCTTTTGGTCCCGACCCAACCACCATAACTCTCGTAGCCCTCTGAGTAAGCTTCGGGTATAACTTCGTTTAGCTGAAATGAACTTATGGTTTGGATCTTATGTCCGTTTCCGTGAACGCATGTCAGTCAACTCTAGAATTTTGGATCTTTCTCTACTTTCGGATCCCTCAACTCCAAGTTCATACGCTTCGGACCCCTCAGGATTTCGGCTCCCCCTCCTCTTTCTCGTATCCCTTAGAGGGATACGAAAATTTGTATCCCTCAGGGGATACGAATTTCGTACCCCTTGGATGGTTACAAAAATTCGTATCCCTCAGGGGGTACATAGTTCGTACCCCCGGGGGGATACAAATTTCGTGTCCTCACCAGAGCGATACGAAAATTCTGCTCTTGGCCTCTTCTGGGATCCGAATTTCTGCTCCATGGTCCCCACTTCCTATCTACTCCACTACCAACCTTCATCTATAAATAACCCCAAGCTTGGCCTTCATTTAGATCATTTTCCCTTGAAATTTTAGCCTTCTAGAGCTCCAAAACCATCGTTAATGGCAGTCACCTTCTTCTCTATGGTCATGGACATGGTATGGACCATTAAAACGTTGCACAAACGTTTTTCACCACTTCTTGGACATCTACAAGGATTAAAACACCATTCTTTGGCTGTTTTGGACATATTTGGAATTCTATGACAATGTTGATCAACTCAACACTTTGTATTTGAATGTTGTTCGCACTTTTACAACATTGTAATCAACAAATATATGATGAATGGTCACTATAAAGTGGACGTAGACGTTAGTGTCGAACCACTATAAAAAGCTGTGTCTTCCCCGCACTACTTTACTTCTGATTAGTTATATCTTTGGATTATTGTGTTCACACTACACACATGTTGGGTGTTGGCGTGCGACCATTTTCCATTTCAACAGTTATATTCAAGGTTTATAGTATCATTAGATCTTTTTGACTAGTATTCAACATTTAAAAATTCAAAACTCAACTGTTGTATTTTCAAATTTGATTTCAAAACTTGAAATTTAAATTTTCAATTTTGCAATTTCAATCGTTACCTCTAAATATTTTAGTTCAAATTCGAATTTCAATATACAAATTCAAAATCAATATTTTTAAATTTCAAGTCCAACTCAAAAGGAACTTAAAGAAAATTCAAACATATTATCATTTTGTGTTTAGTTGGAAATAAAGGAAAATTACCGTAATTTTTTTTTCCAAGTTATTACATGTAACGGTCGGTTTACTTGTTGGTTGTACTAATAAAATAATTGTTTTATAAAACATAGCTCGTTCAAGTATTTTTTTACATGCTAGACGTTGTTCTAAAAAGAGAACAATTTATCTTTAAGCCTTCACATTGTGTCTATCCAAAAGCACAGCGAGTTCAAATGATAATATTAAGTTTGTGCTAACTTGGATCCTGATAGAATCGCAGCCTACCATGCAACGCGTTGTTTGTATAAGTTTTAAAATCCAATAATTTATATAAGCCTTTAACGAACCACTCAAATAGCTGCTTCCGTAGCATAGTGGTAGTACGTTCGCTTCGTAAGCGAAAGGTCGCGAGTTCGATCCTCGCCTGGAGCTTCTACGTATCCGTTTTCCGTAACCATTTTTTTTCCTCCAGTTTTCTGCTTCCGTGAATATATTAGTGCGTTCGCTTCGTAAGTGATTGATAGTAGATGATCTAAATTTAGTAATTTTGGAATACGAAACTAAGTTTTAAAGGTTATAAAAACAGGTTTATAACAAAGTATGTTTAAGTGGATCTTACATGATTGTAGAATTTTTTTTATAATAAATCAAGCTTTGTAAATGGACTTTATAAATGATTTTATAAAGAATTCCAGATTCATAAACATGTTTTACAAAAGATATTCAAGTGTTTATACTACTATCAAGTTTTATTAATAAGTTTTATGAGGTTATATAGTAGAAGATTTTATAAATAAACAAGATTTATAAATGATTTCAAATTTCTTTGAAACAAGTTTTACAAATAAATTTATGAATTTATAAGTTAACTTACAAGTGACTTTAGAAACGTGTAATGATTTATAGTTTATACTATAAATGATTTATAAAAGAAGTTATCAAATATGTAAAAGAACTTATAAATGATTTAACTTGATTTTCAAAATGGGTTTTAATAATTTGATTCATAATAAATTAAATCTATATGGTTTTAAATTACATAAAAGATAAATAGATTTTCAAATTAGAATATATAATATTCCGATTTGACTCTGTATTGAATTCCGAAGACACAATTCGTATAGCCGAGAGAAGTTGAATGGTGTTTTCACCATTATCTAACGAATGAAATAGGTTGAATATGGAAGTTGGTACCAAGTATAATCGGTCTTATCTCTATTTTTTTTTACTAAATACTAGTTGTTTTGGATTTTATATTAAATGATGTGCTACATGTCATTGTTTGGGCCCACATAGAATTTGTGACTATACTTATATTTTCAAGATAAGTATACACATATATTTCAAAAATAATGAAAACAATATGATTTGTGAGTATGCTTATTCCATTGAGATACATCCGTGACTACGTTTTCAAAGAGACCAAAGAATATGATTCATGAATATGCTTTTTCCATTGAGATATGTCTATGGAAGTGATTTCCTAGTATTGAAAATAAGAGATTTGTGAATACAATAATTCCATTGAGATAATTATACATAACCAATTTTTATGAATGGATAAAATAATTTTGATTCATGATTTTTAATTAAAAGGGACGCTTATCGATTGCTTATATGCTTAACCATACACTTATAATTGACAGTTAAATAACCGACTGTCAATATTTACCTTTTTAAACTATCACTACTGGTCAGAGGAACTAGTATCAGAAATGGATCTGAAACCACTTCGAACTAGCTTAAGCATGTGAAAGTGCAAGTATCTTGATGCTTATGATTATGACTTGAAGGCGTAGACCTTTGGAAAGGAAAGGACTCTTGTTGATGTCTATGGTTGGCTACTAGGATTATATTATACAGTGATCCGTGCATTTTAGCGGTCTGCATGATCTGGGACTTCTTGTTACTAATCTTAGGGCTGATTTACAACAGATGTGGTACAAGTTACCTTCGATTGTCATATTCGTAGACATCTTATATGGAAGAGTGTCTGACATTGAATTCCTTAGATCACATATATTGATTTTTTTACAAACATGCATCTTTTTGGTGGTGTAGGAGGAAATTCTTATGCTTCATGCCTTTCTTCGAGTCATACGAGCTCGTAGGTTGTACTTTTGTGGAAATCAACTAATGGTTAACGAAATGGTGATGTGACATCCAAAGATGGTTATTCTATGTATGAAAGATAATCGTGAGGAGCCTTATCAAACCGGAAATGGCGAAACAGGGTATGCGATGGGGTTATGTGGGTCACGCTATTAGGATATGTTCATCACTCTTCTAGATACATATACTCTCTATACGTTCGGGTATGATGATTATGTGGAGCGCACTCAAAGGTCAGGAATGACCAGGATAGTGACATATTCAATCTACAAACACCACCTTCAGGCTTGTGTAGTTTGGCGAGTCTTGCTAGGAGAGTAAAAGGCGGAACGCTCTCGGTACAACACTCTAAAGGTGTACTATACATAAGGTATATCCCCAGCCTTGCCATTAGTTTGGAGTCCATTCTCCATTGATATTTGAGTATCGTAAGGTAAAATTTGTGCCATGTTTATATGAGGTCATGGTCTTACGAGATATCCTTTATTTAAAAAGATTTTCTAAACTTAAACAAGTTTTTTGTGATGTGAGTTTTCTCACTTTGGTATTTCAGACTGATCTGGTCGTTGTTTTCCTTAATCTCAGGGTCAGATTGAGTATATTTTCCATTTTAGCTTTGGATAGCTTGAAGCTTTAGGAGATAAGCTTGAACTCGAGATGTATAATCGTATTCTTGTAGTATAAATTTTTCCGCTATGCTATGGTATGATGTATGTTGCATTTTCGTTATGTTATATATATCAGCAATTGCGAGAACATGATATTACCACTTTCCAGGATGATTTATTTGTTTTGTACTCTGATTCATGTACGTATACAGTTTATATTTTTGTGTAGAGTGTATTGTTATGTTATATTTTATCATTCTGCCTGCGAGATTGTCTTATTTTGTTTTCTTTCTCATATTCTAAACTTTCTTTCCTTCTTCTTCTCACTTCATTCCTTGACTTCCCCAATTTTTCGAAACTTGAAATTATGGTCTGTGCCTCGATCTCTGAAGGACAAACAATACTGGTTGTTATTGTAACATCCTCTATGATCCTTTAAAGTTCCAAAGCAAGCCACGATCATTACACCATGTTTGTTTTAAATCACTTGGGCAACATAAGCTTTCTGCTTCGATTGTCTTAAACTTGAAGCAAATCCTTTTGCTTTAAAGCAAAGCAAAGTGACCTCAAAGATAGTACCATGAAGCAGAGGCCTTCAAAGCAATGAGAATTGAAGTAAGCAAACCTCAAAGCAATTCATGGCATCGAAGAAAATCAAGACCGCCTATGCGAAGCCACACTAAACTCCCACCTATACATAAGGGTGAGATGAAGGCTGGAAAATTTCATTTCCTCACTCTCCACTTTGTTTCGTTCAAGAAACCCTAAATCGAATTAAGGGTAAACTATTGAGATCAAATCGAGAGTTGTATATGGACTTAAATACTAACTTTTGTATTGGCATAGCCTATTAAACTCGGTTGTTACACTTGAACCGATCTTACGTATGATTGAACATGCACTTTGTGACTATCGAACTGTCCTAGCTTAGCATACTTAAACAAATTGAATTTGGATTGATTTGCCTTATTGCATATTCAAGTCCTTTGAAGTTTACTAAAGCGAGTCTGTTTGAACATAGCTAATCTGTTTCGTTCAAATTTTGTTTGGTTCAGCCAATTTCAGTTTAGTTACATCCTTCTTTGTTTGCTTCAACTTGAAGCAAGTTGGAAAGCCTGCAATTGAATTTTATTTTGATCTACTTTGTTTGAAACAAATTCCTGGCTTTGAGCCTATTTCCCGACTTTGAAACAAACTTGTGGCTTCAAACTTGCTTATTGGCTTCGAGCCTTACATAAGACCTCTCATTTGGCTTTGCTGTGACTACTTGAGGTGTTGGACCATTTTTTATGCTAACATAAATTAATAGCATATTCACTCTTATTGATGAATATTATAATAGTTGTATTAAGATTGGCCGCAAAGCAAGCAACTTGCTCGATAGCATCAACATAATTCTAAAAGTGGATACAAAGTTCAATTTTGGATGTTATATATTCATATAAATCGTCATGGTAATCAAATGCTAGGACAAAGCAATAGCATTGCTCCTACGATTGATACTAAAGTGACTAATGACAAAATACTACGTTTGTTCCATCATTTCAATCAAAAATGGATATGATGTTACAATTCTCCATGGTATACTATTGTAATATAAAGACATTATCTAATTGTAGGTTGAATGAATCTTTCCAACATGACATAGAGTGCATTATTTGTTATGGTTAGTTTTATTCTTTCTTTCTTTTTGTTATTGTTGACATGTTTTTTTGTTAAAGCCGTCACACATCAAGTTTCCAACTAGTAACACATTCAAGCATCAGAAGCATCGTCAGAAAACACAAAGCGATTGGTCAAAGTCACACCACAAACATAAAAATGGCCCAAAACCACTTTAAATGACCTCTTTTGGTCCCGACCCAACCACCATAACTCTCGTAGCCCTCTGAGTAAGCTTCGGGTATAACTTCGTTTAGCTGAAATGAACTTATGGTTTGGATCTTATGTCCGTTTCCGTGAACGCATGTCAGTCAACTCTAGAATTTCGGATCTTTCTCTACTTTCGGATCCCTCAACTCCAAGTTCATACGCTTCGGACCCCTCAGGATTTCGGCTCCCCCTCCTCTTTCTCGTATCCCTTAGAGGGATATGAAAATTTGTATCCCTTAGGGGATACGAATTTCGTACCCCTTGGATGGTTACAAAAATTCGTATCCCTCAGGGGGTACATAGTTCGTACCCCCGGGGGGATATTTCGTGTCCTCACCAGAGCGATACGAAAATTCTGCTCTTGGCCTCTTCTGGGATCCGAATTTCTGCTCCATGGTCCCCACTTCCTATCTACTCCACTACCAACCTTCATCTATAAATAACCCCAAGCTTGGCCTTCATTTAGATCATTTTCCCTTGAAATTTTAGCCTTCTAGAGCTCCAAAACCATCGTTAATGGCAGTCACCTTCTTCTCTATGGTCATGGACATGGTATGGACCATTAAAACGTTGCACAAACGTTTTTCACCACTTCTTGGACATCTACAAGGATTAAAACACCATTCTTTGGCTGTTTTGGACATATTTGGAATTCTATGACAATGTTGATCAACTCAACACTTTGTATTTGAATGTTGTCCGCACTTGTACAACATTGTAATCAACAAATATATGATGAATGGTGACTTTAAAGTGGACGTAGACGTTAGTGTCGAACCACTATAAAAAGCTGTGTCTTCCCCGCACTACTTTACTTCTGATTAGTTATATCCTTGGATTATTGTGTTCACACTACACACACGTTGGGTGTTGGCGTGCGACCATTTTCCATTTCAACAGTTATATTCAAGGTTTATAGTATCATTAGATCTTTTTGACTAGTATTCAACATTTAAAAATTCAAAACTCAACTGTTGTATTTTCAAATTTGATTTCCAAACTTGAAATTTAAATTTTCAATTTTGCAATTTCAATCGTTACCTCTAAATATTTTAGTTCAAATTCGAATTTCAATATACAAATTCAAAATCAATATTTTTAAATTTCAAGTCCAACTCAAAAGGAACTTAAAGAAAATTCAAAGATATTATCATTTTGTGTTTAGTTGGAAATAAAGGAAAATTACCGTAATTTTTTTTTCCAAGTTATTACATGTAACGGTCGGTTTACTTGTTGGTTGTACTAATAAAATAATTGTTTTATAAAACATAGCTCGTTCAAGTATTTTTTTACATGCTAGACGTTGTTCTAAAAAGAGAACAATTTATCTTTAAGCCTTCACATTGTGTCTATCCAAAAGCACAGCGAGTTCAAATGATAATATTAAGTTTGTGCTAACTTGGATCCTGATAGAATCGCAGCCTACCATGCAACGCGTTGTTTGTATAAGTTTTAAAATCCAATAATTTATATAAGCCTTTAACGAACCACTCAAATAGCTGCTTCCGTAGCATAGTGGTAGTGCGTTCGCTTCGTAAGCGAAAGGTCGTGAGTTCGATCCTCGCCGGGAGCTTCTACGTATCCGTTTTCCGTAAGCATTTTTTTTCTCCAGTTTTCTGCTTCCGTGAATATATTAGTGCGTTCGCTTCGTAAGTGATTGATAGTAGATGATCTAAATTTAGTAATTTTGGAATACGAAACTAAGTTTTAAAGGCTATAAAAACAGGTTTATAACAAAGTATGTTTAAGTGGATCTTACATGATTGTAGATTTTTTTTATAATAAATCAAGCTTTGTAAATGGACTTTATAAATGATTTTATAAAGAATTCCAGATTCATAAACATGTTTTACAAAAGATATTCAAGTGTTTATACTACTATCAAGTTTTATTAATAAGTTTTATGAGGTTATATAGTAGAAGATTTTATAAATAAACAAGATTTATAAATGATTTCAAATATCTTTGAAACAAGTTTTACAAATAAATTTATGAATTTATAAGTTAACTTACAAGTGACTTTAGAAACGTGTAATGATTTATAGTTTATACTATAAATGATTTATAAAAGAAGTTATCAAATATGTAAAAGAACTTATAAATGATTTAACTTGATTTTCAAAATGGGTTTTAATAATTTGATTCATAATAAATTAAATCTATATGGTTTTAAATTACATAAAAGATAAATAGATTTTCAAATTAGAATATATAATATTCCGATTTGACTCTGTATTGAATTCCGAAGACACAATTCGTATAGCCGAGAGAAGTTGAAAGGTGTTTTCACCATTATCTAACGAATGAAATAGGTTGAATATGGAAGTTGGTACCAAGTATAATCGGTCTTATCTCTATTTTTTTTTTACTAAATACTAGTTGTTTTGGATTTTATATTAAATGATGTGCTACATGTCATTGTTTGGGCCCACATAGAATTTGTGACTATACTTATATTTTCAAGATAAGTATACACATATATTTCAAAAATAATGAAAACAATATGATTTGTGAGTATGCTTATTCCATTGAGATACATCCGTGACTACGTTTTCAAAGAGACCAAAGAATATGATTCATGAATATGCTTTTTCCATTGAGATATGTCTATGGAAGTGATTTCCTAGTATTGAAAATAAGAGATTTGTGAATACAATAATTCCATTGAGATAATTATACATAACCAATTTTTATGAATGGATAAAATAATTTTGATTCATGATTTTTAATTAAAAGGGACGCTTATCGATTGCTTATATGCTTAACCATACACTTATAATTGACAGTTAAATAACCGACTGTCAATATTTACCTTTTTAAACTATCACTACTGGTCAGAGGAACTAGTATCAGAAATGGATCTGAAACCACTTCGAACTAGCTTAAGCATGTGAAAGTGCAAGTATCTTGATGCTTATGATTATGACTTGAAGGCGTAGACCTTTGGAAAGGAAAGGACTCTTGTTGATGTCTATGGTTGGCTACTAGGATTATATTATACAGTGATCCGTGCATTTTAGCGGTCTGCATGATCTGGGACTTCTTGTTACTAATCTTAGGGCTGATTTACAACAGATGTGGTACAAGTTACCTTCGATTGTCATATTCGTAGACATCTTATATGGAAGAGTGTCTGACATTGAATTCCTTAGATCACATATATTGATTTTTTTACAAACATGCATCTTTTTGGTGGTGTAGGAGGAAATTCTTATGCTTCATGCCTTTCTTCGAGTCATACGAGCTCGTAGGTTGTACTTTTGTGGAAATCAACTAATGGTTAACGAAATGGTGATGTGACATCCAAAGATGGTTATTCTATGTATGAAAGATAATCGTGAGGAGCCTTATCAAACCGGAAATGGCGAAACAGGGTATGCGATGGGGTTATGTGGGTCATGCTATTAGGATATGTTCATCACTCTTCTAGATACATATACTCTCTATACGTTCGGGTATGATGATTGTGTGGAGCGCACTCAAAGGTCAGGAATGACCAGGATAGTGACATATTCAATCTACAAACACCACCTTCAGGCTTGTGTAGTTTGGCGAGTCTTGCTAGGAGAGTAAAAGGCGGAACGCTCTCGGTACAACACTCTAAAGGTGTACTATACATAAGGTATATCCCCAGCCTTGCCATTAGTTTGGAGTCCATTCTCCATTGATATTTGAGTATCGTAAGGTAAAATTTGTGCCATGTTTATATGAGGTCATGGTCTTACGAGATATCCTTTATTTAAAAAGATTTTCTAAACTTAAACAAGTTGTTTGTGATGTGAGTTTTCTCACTTTGGTATTTCAGACTGATCTGGTCGTTGTTTTCCTTAATCTCAGGGTCAGATTGAGTATATTTTCCATTTTAGCTTTGGATAGCTTGAAGCTTTAGGAGATAAGCTTGAACTCGAGATGTATAATCGTATTCTTGTAGTATAAATTTTTCCGCTATGCTATGGTATGATGTATGTTGCATTTTCGTTATGTTATATATATCAGCAATTGCGAGAACATGATATTACCACTTTCCAGGATGATTTATTTGTTTTGTACTCTGATTCATGTACGTATACAGTTTATATTTTTGTGTAGAGTGTATTGTTATGTTATATTTTATCATTCTGCCTGCGAGATTGTCTTATTTTGTTTTCTTTCTCATATTCTAAACTTTCTTTCCTTCTTCTTCTCACTTCGTTCCTTGACTTCCCCAATTTTTCGAAACTTGAAATTATGGTCTGTGCCTCGATCTCTGAAGGACAAACATAACTGGTTGTTATTGTAACATCCTCTATGATCCTTTAAAGTTCCAAAGCAAGCCACGATCATTACACCATGTTTGTTTTAAATCACTTGGGCAACATAAGCTTTCTGCTTCGATTGTCTTAAACTTGAAGCAAATCCTTTTGCTTTAAAGCAAAGCAAAGTGACCTCAAAGATAGTACCATGAAGCAGAGGCCTTCAAAGCAATGAGAATTGAAGTAAGCAAACCTCAAAGCAATTCATGGCATCGAAGAAAATCAAGACCGCCTATGCGAAGCCACACTAAACTCCCACCTATACATAAGGGTGAGATGAAGGCTGGAAAATTTCATTTCCTCACTCTCCACTTTGTTTCGTTCAAGAAACCCTAAATCGAATTAAGGGTAAACTATTGAGATCAAATAGAGAGTTGTATATGGACTTAAATACTAAGTTTTGTATTGGCATAGCCTATTAAACTCGGTTGTTACACTTGAACCGATCTTACGTATGATTGAACATGCACTTTGTGACTATCGAACTGTCCTAGCTTAGCATACTTAAACAAATTGAATTTGGATTGATTTGCCTTATTGCATATTCAAGTCCTTTGAAGTTTACTAAAGCGAGTCTGTTTGAACATAGCTAATCTGTTTCGTTCAAATTTTGTTTGGTTCAGCCAATTTCAGTTTAGTTACATCCTTCTTTGTTTGCTTCAACTTGAAGCAAGTTGGAAAGCCTGCAATTGAATTTTATTTTGATCTACTTTGTTTGAAACAAATTCCTGGCTTTGAGCCTATTTCCCGACTTTGAAACAAACTTGTGGCTTCAAACTTGCTTATTGGCTTCGAGCCTTACATAAGACCTCTCATTTGGCTTTGCCGTGACTACTTGAGGTGTTGGACCATTTTTTATGCTAACATAAATTAATAGCATATTCACTCTTATTGATGAATATTATAATAGTTGTATTAAGATTGGCCGCAAAGCAAGCAACTTGCTCGATAGCATCAACATAATTCTAAAAGTGGATACTAAGTTCAATTTTGGATGTTATATATTCATATAAATCGTCATGGTAATCAAATGCTAGGACAAAGCAATAGCATTGCTCCTACGATTGATACTAAAGTGACTAATGACAAAATACTACGTTTGTTCCATCATTTCAATCAAAAATGGATATGATGTTACAATTCTCCATGGTATACTATTGTAATATAAAGACATTATCTAATTGTAGGTTGAATGAATCTTTCCAACATGACATAGAGTGCATTATTTGTTATGGTTAGTTTTATTCTTTCTTTCTTTTTGTTATTGTTGACATGTTTTTTTGTTAAAGCCGTCACACATCAAGTTTCCAACTAGTAACACATTCAAGCATCAGAAGCATCGTCAGAAAACACAAAGCGATTGGTCAAAGTCACACCACAAACATAAAAATGGCCCAAAACCACTTTAAATGACCTCTTTTGGTCCCGACCCAACCACCATAACTCTCGTAGCCCTCTAAGTAAGCTTCGGGTATAACTTCGTTTAGCTGAAATGAATATATGGTTTGGATCTTATGTCCGTTTCCGTGAACGCATGTCAGTCAACTCTAGAATTTCGGATCTTTCTCTACTTTCGGATCCCTCAACTCCAAGTTCATACGCTTCGGACCCCTCAGGATTTCGGCTCCCCCTCCTCTTTCTCATATCCCTTAGAGGGATACGAAAATTTGTATCCCTCAGGGGATACGAATTTCGTACCCCTTGGATGGTTACAAAAATTCGTATCCCTCAGGGGGTACATAGTTCGTACCCCCGGGGGGATACAAATTTCGTGTCCTCACCAGAGCGATACGAAAATTCTGCTCTTGGCCTCTTCTGGGATCCGAATTTCTGCTCCATGGTCCCCACTTCCTATCTACTCCACTACCAACCTTCATCTATAAATAACCCCAAGCTTGGCCTTCATTTAGATCATTTTCCCTTGAAATTTTAGCCTTCTAGAGCTCCAAAACCATCGTTAATGGCAGTCACCTTCTTCTCTATGGTCATGGACATGGTATGGACCATTAAAACATTGCACAAACGTTTTTCACCACTTCTTGGACATCTACAAGGATTAAAACACCATTCTTTGGCTGTTTTGGACATATTTGGAATTCTATGACAATGTTGATCAACTCAACACTTTGTATTTGAATGTTGTCCGCACTTGTACAACATTGTAATCAACAAATATATGATGAATGGTCACTATAAAGTGGACGTAGACATTAGTGTCGAACCACTATAAAAAGTTGTGTCTTCCCCGCACTACTTTACTTCTGATTAGTTATATCTTTGGATTATTGTGTTCACACTACACACACGTTGGGTGTTGGCGTGCGACCATTTTCCATTTCAACAGTTATATTCAAGGTTTATAGTATCATTAGATCTTTTTGACTAGTATTCAACATTTAAAAATTCAAAACTCAACTGTTGTATTTTCAAATTTGATTTCCAAACTTGAAATTTAAATTTTCAATTTTGCAATTTCAATCGTTACCTCTAAATATTTTAGTTCAAATTCGAATTTCAATATACAAATTCAAAATCAATATTTTTAAATTTCAAGTCCAACTCAAAAGGAACTTAAAAGAAAATTCAAACATATTATCATTTTGTGTTTAGTTGGAAATAAAGGAAAATTACCGTAATTTTTTTTTCCAAGTTATTACATGTAACGGTCGGTTTACTTGTTGGTTGTACTAATAAAATAATTGTTTTATAAAACATAGCTCGTTCAAGTATTTTTTTACATGCTAGACGTTGTTCTAAAAAGAGAACAATTTATCTTTAAGCCTTCACATTGTGTCTATCCAAAAGCACAGCGAGTCCAAATGATAATATTAAGTTTGTGCTAACTTGGATCCTGATAGAATCGCAGCCTACCATGCAACGTGTTGTTTGTATAAGTTTTAAAATCCAATAATTTATATAAGCCTTTAACGAACCACTCGAACAGCTGCTTCCGTAGCATAGTGGTAGTGCGTTCGCTTCGTAAGCGAAAGGTCGCGAGTTCGATCCTCGCCGGGAGCTTCTACGTATCCGTTTTCCGTAACCATTTTTTTCCCTCCAGTTTTCTGCTTCCGTTTTATGCCATCCGGTTCGTTTACCTTCACTTTCTTCCTCCTTTGCTCTCTATCTTTCTCCCTGCTCTTCCAAATTCTCATCCAGCTCGCACTGAAGTCACTCAGCTGAAAACAGCAAAATTGTTGTTCTATTTCAATTACTTTTGAGCTGGAGTATCGCTCTCTCCTCCATTTCATACGCGCTTGTTTCAGATTCCACTGTCGATTGTTATATCGGCAGTTTTCATGAAGGCTTCTTTGCAACATAGCTGACCGTGTTTGGAATATTCAGTCAATTTTCTCCTTTGCCAGCAATTGTTGGATGGCTTTCCTTGCTATATATTGTTGTCTTGATATGCATTTCTCACTATTTTTGCCATCATCTTTCCAATATGGAATTAGCAGTTGAACTTGTGAATGTCAATCTACTTTTCTCATTTTATACATTGGTGTTTGGTCTACCAAACTCTGTAGGATGATACGGTTTTAATATCAAATTATGGTTAGATGTTGCAAACGATACACTCGAACCATATAGTCAACAATTAGAATAATGCAATTTGCTAATGTGTGTGCGAATCATATACTTGCCATACTTTTAATGGTAAATGAGAATGCTCACTGATTTTCACACACCAAAACCAAATATAGGACGTAGTAGCACTCTTTAGAAGAGCAATACTATGCAAACACAGGGAAGTGTCTGCATTTTAACGTTGGTTTGATATTCATTATTCACTGCATTGTTGCCGTTGTCTACCAATACCATGTTCATCAGGTCAGTTGGCAACTTGTGGTAAATTCCGGTAACAGGCCAGGTCCTTCTCTTCCAGCTGAAACATTGTGGACTATATAGAGATGTAAACCTTTTAATTTTCTTGGTTCTGGAAAGCCAGAAGAACAGAGAACCATTTCCTTGTCCTTCTATAAGTATGTCAAGCAATCGAATAGTTTCATGCAGAAACCATCCTTAACATATATAGTACTTGAATTATTAAAGTAGAAAATTTCAAACTTAAACTATACCTATTTAATAGCCATCTTTGGGTATTCATGAAATGAACCCTTTCCAATGGTATTTTTGTTTTAGTCCTTAGTAAGTGCATAACTGTACTTATGGTTATGGAAAAGCTTTTAAGTATACCTACAAAAGTTTAGTAAATAATTATTTTGGTTTTAAATTTCATCTTAAAAGACTATTTAATGAAATTGCTAAAATCGGTGCATGAACATAATACCGCTGCAGAAACGTTAGCAAACACGAGTTTTTTCTATATTGAAAATAATGTTTTATATTATTAGTTCTATATTTTTTGATGCATGTTAATTTTTTACATGATTGTTATTAGGGCTGTCAACGGATACCCCAAAAATCCGATATCCGTCCGGATCCGTATCCGAAATATCCGTTATCCGGCATTATCCGAAAAGCGGATACGGATATGGTTATAATGATATCCGTATCCGAAAAATATTCGTTCGACTAATTGATGTAATATATATAACTCAAAACAGAAAAATGGAGTTAATAATTATTATGTAACTGTTGGATGTTACTATGATACAATTCTTTGTTCGTTTTTAGTGAAAAATGGTAGTTTTAGTGTTTAATTTGGAATATTTTTGAATATGCTTATGGGTATTAGTATGAAACAATGTTTCCTCATTATACTTCTTTATTTCCTTGTTTTCTATAAACATTAATACAAAAATTATTTTATGTTGATCCAAACTTTTTTATTTATACACTTAAATTATTAATTACAGACGGAGCGGATAAATATCCGATATCCGTTCGTATCCGAAAATTAAGCGGATACGGATATCTGATATCCGAAAATTAAGAGGATACGGATATCCGATATCCGAAAATGATTTCGGATACGGAAACGAATATGGCACTATCCGTATCCGAAAGCATCCGTTGACAGCCCTAATTGTTATTTGTACGTTCTCGTAGTGTTTTGTTTCATAACATAAGGGTAGGGTTGTCAATGGGTCGGGTTGGATCGGGTTCAGTTCGGGTCGTGTCAGCTCAACCCGTTTATTAAACGGGTCGGTTTCGGGTTGACCCATTTATAATCGTGCGGGTTTCGAGTTTGATTCGTGTAACCAATTAAGAAAAATATTTGTATAAAAAGATGATAACATGAAAGAATGGTGTTATTGTCATTCATTTGTTGCAAGCTAAGATGAGAATAAAAATGTAAGAAGTTGTTAATGTGGGAATAAACATGAAAACGTGAAGGAGTGAATCAGTGAAGAGGTAAAACCACAGAAATTAGAATGATTGAATTTTTGCTGCTTCCGTAGCATAGTGGTTGTGCGTTCGCTTCGTAAGTGAAAGGTCGCGAGTTCGATCCTCGCCGAGAGCTTCCACCTATCGCTTTTCTCCAATTGATTTTTTGCTCCAATTTTTAACTTCCAGTCCGCCGACCGATTCGCTTTTATTCATTGTCTTCCTCCTTCCTCTTTGCCTTTCTCCCTGCTCTTCCAATTTCTCATCCACGTCACTTTGGAGCCAATCGGATGAAAATAACAAAATCGTTGTTCTATCTGAATTACTTTTGCGCTGATTAGCTTTCTCCTCCGTCTTATTGGGAGTTATCGTGAAGACTCTTTCGCTTTTCTCCTTCACGAGCAATTGTTGGATGGTTCCTTGCTATATATTACTGTCTTGATATGCGTTTTCCCCTATTTTTATCCCCATCTTTCCACTCTTGAATTCACAGTTGAAATTGTGAATGCCAATCTACTTTTCCTATTTTATGTATGTTGGTGTTAAAACTGTTGCTCTGGCAAACTGGGAAGGATGATACGGTTTTAATGTTAAATCATGATTGTTGTTGATGCTCGAACCCTACAGTCAACGAGGCAAATTATATTTCAATTCACAAATTAGTTACAGCAAATTCTATTTCAACCCACCATTTTAGTTAGTATCCCCCAAATCATGAAATAATCGGTAAACCTACAAATTTAGTTAGTAGCCCCCCGTTTTTTTTTTTTTAAAATACCCTTCCATGTAGGGGGGTTACGTGGTTTTTCTCTGTACCGTAATTGCCCTACGTGGTTCATCAAAGTACCACATAGATGATCTCTGTGGTCCATTCATGGACCACGTAGACATACTACGAGGTACACCAAAAAACCACTTAGTGCAACTACGAGGTGTTCAAAAAACTTGAAAAAAATCATAACAGAAAAAGGGCAGTTTGGTCATCGATTTTTTTTGATAAAATGGGGGGTTACTAACTAATTTTGTGGGTTGAAATAGAATTTGCCATTAGTTACTAGCCCCCCTCCCCCCGTTCATCAAAAAATAAAAATGAGAACGAAAATGCTCTTCTTCTGTTATATTTTTTTCCTCCAATTTTCAGGGTACCTCGTAGATAACATACGTGATTCCTCGGTGTACCACAGCAGTAGGTCTAGGTGGTTTCTCAAAAAGTCTACCAATACCATGTTCATCAGGCCTGTTGGTAACTTATGGTAAATTCCGTATTACGAGGCTGTCAAAATGCTATACAGCCCATTTGCCCAACCCAAATACCCATAAAGTATATGGGTTGGGTCAAACCCATTAAAATAAGTGAGTTTATGCGGCAAAGCCGTTTAACCCACCTAACTAATTTGGTTATATGGTTCCAACCCATTCATTTTATTTTTAACCATGGCTGTAAACGAATGCAGACCGATACGGATAGTGTTGTATCCGGGAACAAAAATCTGAATCCGTATTCGCAGACATTTTCGAAAATATCCGTATCCACTGTAGTGAATTCAGATATCCGAAAATATCCATATCCGAAACTTAAAAATTACATTGGATGCGGTTATCAAAAAATTATCCAAAAATAAAGTAATAAAAGTTTACAAACACATCACTCACATGCAAATTTGGTTCATTAAATATTTTTTGAAAAGATGAATACATCAAATAAAAAATTACAAGTAAGACATTGATCAAATAAATTTCATACAATAAATATTTTAAGAGATGAAGTTGTCTAAAATATGAAATAAACCACCTTATGACTAAAATAAAACAAAATATAAATCATAGACGCATATACACAATTATGTCTTAATTATAACCATACCACAAGACAAAATGAGTACATGATATGAAATGTTGCATAATACAAAATACAACATTCTTTTATAATCCAATAATTGAGATTAGTTTAGTTATTTAAAGCAAATTTATATATTAATTTAAGCTTAGGGTTAAACTAAAAATTATATATAATATATGTACACACACATCAGAAAATCGGACAGACATTTTTAAGATATGGATACCACTATAACCATATCCGTTTCTGGAAGAAATTTCGGATATCGGATATCCGTATCCGCACTGGATAACAGATATACTTCATATTTTCGGATACGAATGCGGGCGGATATCGGATTTTTCGGGTACTCATTGACAACTCTATTTTTAACCATTTAACCCATATCTGCGTATAATTCCCTCGTCTCACACTGTAACACCCCGAAAATTCTATAACTGTGAAATTAACAAATTAAAGTATAATTAATTTGAAATCAAATAACTAAGGGAAACGGGATACGCCATTGCGTTCGTCTCGGAAAAATACGCGAAATAGAATCCGAGTTTTCGAAAAACGGAGTCCGTATGAAGAAGATATGGCCTTCGGAAGTTTGAGAATCAAGTTTAAATTCAAACAGAATAAAATAATTAAAAATGGGGCCCAATGGGCCAGGGCGGATAAACACCCGCCTAGGCCACCCAGGTCGACTGGGCTGTCGACCTGGGCTACCCATGTCGACAGGGCTGTCGACAGCCCTGTCGACAGGGGTGTCGACCTGGTCGAGCCCAGTCAACCTGGCTGGCCAGGTCTGTGTTTGGCCGATTCTCTGTGGTCTGCTTTGTCATTAGGGCTAGGTGGCGGGTTCTAATTGGTCTCTCTATCTAATGAATGGCTATGATCAATCCAAGCAACATCAAGGGTCCTAATCAGTTCCTAACCTCTATATAAACAACCCTAGACTAAACCCTAATCTATTCATTCAAAATTAAGAACATAGCCGCCATGTTGCTGAGGAACGACTAAGAGTAGCAGCCAACTAGAGAGAGAATTAGGAATAAAGTTCTAAAGCCTAAAGCAATTCAAGCAACCTAAAGCCAATCAATTCAACATCATATCTCTTAATTAGAGAATTCGCCGCAACCATTGTAAGTAGAGTATTACTTTGGTATGAATAAACAACTGTATTGATTTGTATGCTTGAATTGGGATAATAAAGTAATTCATATTTGTGCAAAATTATGTTATTCATTATAAAGAACTACATGCGGTAGTTCTATGCAAGTATACGTTTGGAATATTGCGCAAATTATGTAATCTATGTTGAAGCTACATGTATGTAGTTGATTGAAATTCATGCAAGTTTGGGGCTTTGTTATTATGCCATCATGATGTATATTTTTGTGCATAAATCATTTTGCAAGTAATTGAAACAAGTTTGGTTGTTATAGTTCATATGAAACTATGTTGGAATTTTGACACCATAATCCATGTATTAAGTCATGCTTTTGCAAACTTATGAATATGGCTAGGCTATGAATGATATTTGGCATAATTGAAATCCATGATTAAGTCTATCTTGTTTAAAAGAATTATATGATGACATATGTGAGACATGGCTAGGTTAGACTCAAAAATCCCTTTTTGCAAGTTTAAAGCAAACACCATGATTAGGAATATTTATGCATAAGTATATTTATACCATCGTTATGTGATTAGACTTAAATCATGATTATGTTGAACTATGCTTTTGTGTTAGTAACAAAGTATCCCCTTTGTAAACATGTAGAAACCTTATGAACATGACTTGTTTATGTTTATGCCTAAATGAGAACATAGGTCTATGTTGTAGTTAAGACTATGTGACACCTAACTTAGATTCTTATCTTAAGTTTACATGGTTTGGTTTATGTCACCTATGCTTTATGACCAAAGTATATATATGCAAGTACACCAGTTTCTATTATGTATTTCCAACGTCATATGCAAGTTCATGCGCTCACCTTCCCCTCTTTGTGTATGTAATCACGCTTAAGCCTCCCCTTTTCGCATGGCTAAATTGGGCTTTAAAAGGCTAAGCCCAATATATAAACGGACGTGTAAAACGGGGGAAAATAACGTTGGGTTAAAATTACTAATGAATGGAAATATGAAATGGAAGGGCCCGAATTCAAGTATGGGTTGGGCCCGTGATTGGTGTAACCTTTACACCATTAACTTAATAATGGGCCGCAAATATTTACATATAAGAAATAAAGAAGAATGACAAGATATGTAAATGTAGAAAATACGATGTGTTTAACTCGAGGTTGGATTGAGTTGTGATGTAAACCTGCCCGGAACCGCCCGGCTGTCCAGTAGTCACAACAATACCTATCCAATGTGGGAGGTTAAACATGGAGCCCAATAAGGACCCGAGGTTAGACTGAGTTGTGGCGTAAGACTGCCCGGAACCAACCGGCAACAGGCAGCCACAACAATACCTGTCTAATGTGAGAGGTCAGGGCCTTAATAAGACAATTAAGGCTGAGTCAGGATTGTTAGGATTAAGTGAACTAAAGACTTAATCAAAATGGAACATGCTAAACTAAATGGACTGGTGGGGGTTAGGTTAGGAAACACTTAACCAACTTAGCATGTTGGCTAGAGATAGAAAACCTAGTAACGGGGGACCCTTTTCAGCAGTAACCCTAAAAGGTGTATCAGGATACCCTGAAACTAGGCAGGGTGGGGCACGATTACTGGGCTGATTGTAAGAGGTCAAATCGATGGCGGTGGTGTAGCAGTGTAGGTTCTAACGGAGTGCGGGCGTGCACACACTCCGGTGCAGAAAAATAAGGCACTGGACACCAGTAGCATACCTGTGCACTCTAAGGTTGTGTCGGGTTGCCACTATGGGACTTGATACACCCCATGGTAGGACCAGCATAGGTAACTACGACATCGGGGGCCGTAAGACACATGTAACTATGCGAGTAGGAGCCGATCATCATAGAATGGATCACATCACCCTGATTATGGGGTGCAAATTGGAAACTAGTTTATATGGGTTCAGAGATCAACATGGGGTACGATAGTATATTCGACCCTAGACAACTTAACCAAGTTTATAGTGCATGCCCACTTCTTGTTTATACTTATCATACCCAGTTCTTTATTCATAGACAAAATAGTACTAGACTTACTCAGGCTTTATGTCTGACTCTACTTTTCTTTCGTCTTCTTTCTTCCGTTTCCCCCCCCCCCCAGGTCCTCAGGGAGGGAACACAGCAGCTTGACCAACCTCAACATCCAGCTTGAAGAAGAGAAATGTATTGCTTGGACTTTCCTGTTTTGAACTATGGCTTTGGACAATCCACTATGGGGCTTTTGCAGTTTATCTATGTTTTATTTATGCTTCTTTAAATAATGTACTCAAGACAGATTATGAAAGTGTTATGTTATGTTTTTGGAAAGGATGTTGTTGTAACACGTATTTGACTTTATGAAATAAAAGTTTGTTGTTCTTCCGCTGTTTACAAATATGTGTTCTTATATCTGTCTTGTATATCTGTGACTTGTACTTATAAACCTCCACCAAAATTAGGGCATTCCCTTTGAGAGTGACCCTAACGGAGGTGGGGTGTTTCACACACAGTCACACTTACGCTGAAAGAATGAAATAAAATTAGGGCTTCTTCTATGGATTTATGTCTGATCTTATACCAATTTCACTAGTACAGTCGTCTCAGCTAGGATTCGTTTAAGATCTGTAGGGAAACTACTGCATCACCCGACTTCTTTCAATTTCTTGGGTATACACTTCTAATCGATTGCGATGCTGCTTATTTCTTCATCTATAAAATTCTCTTGTTCTTACTCAATCGACGCTTGGAAGTCGTCGTCGACCTGCTAGCTGCATCCAGCCTGCTGCATGTGTTGGTAATTTGAAATCTGTATTTAAGCAACTTATTTCTATAATACCTGCTTATTAGGAAACTATCTAAGCTCATTTCTGTTTGTAAGTTACATCATTGAACAATTTTTATTATAATCCGGTATTTGTTGCAGCTTATTATCCTATATGGTTGCTCTAAGCAGGTTTTAAATGGTATATACCTAGTAATAAAGATAATAAATTAAAATTAGTTACTTCTAGATTATCCGTGTTGGAGAAAAGACACCTCCTTGGTATTTCTTTAATTTCACCGACTGACCTATCTTAACGTTTAACTTTTACTTACATGCATGAAAACCTTTTGTATAAGTGTGGACGTTGATGCACTATGTTTTAGCTATAGTGTGATCTAACATAAAAAGTCAGTAGATAAACAAAGAGTAACAAGTATTATGTAATTAGGCCTTTATTATCAAGCTCTAACTACTAACAAATTATTCCCTCAATCTGTGTTGTAATCTTAAATAAATGTTGAATTAGCCAAAAATAAGAAAAAATATGCCTTGTTAAGGTTTAATTTAGACCAAATTTTCTACAAATTATTCCCTCAGTCTGTGTACTTATGGCGTTGACATAATTCTAACCCTATTGTTAAGGTTTTTATGGACAAACATCCATGGGTAGCCTGTAACGACCCAAGATTTCCGGCCCCGAAAATCGACATAAATACCTTTACCGTAACTCATGCCGACCCTCAAGCACCGAAAACACTGGATAGTTATTAGAAAGAATTTAAAGGGTGAGATAAGAAAGAAAGAAATATTAGAATAGAAGAAGAAGAAACACACAACCCAGAGTCTCACATCGCAGCGGAACAAAATATAATACTAAAATAAATCTTTATTGAGAGCTTTAAAAATACTTACAGTATCAGAGTACGTCACGCAACGAGACAGTTATAATAACATGTCCCCATATACAACACACAGCGGAATAGTCTATATAATATCATACATCTGAACATCTCCAGGTCGTCTCTTCACAGCATTCGATAACCTGAACCTGTACACCCCGGGCTAACCCGAGCATTAACAAAACACCGGGTCAGTCTGGTGAACCAGAGTGAGAAAAACTCGCACAGTATTAAGGGTATCACACAACCTGATTTTAAAGTTAAAATCTTTTCAAAAGAAAAGGATAATCGTAAGACCAAATCCACACATAAACACGGACGGTTTTTACCTTACGATAACCCAAAACAGTTTTGAAACTAATATCTTTTCTGATATTATAATAATGTCTAAATACAAGTACATAACAATCTAGTGGAACGCTTGCATCTCACGCTCCACATATATAGTATACAAACAAAACCGTGGGCGCTTATTGGAGATTGGGATTCTGACTATGACAAGGTATGGGACCACCTGCCGACAGTGTATCTCTAGAGACGAATACACTAGGTTCAACAAGAACTTCTTGCAACCCGACACTCACATGACCGACCACTCATTTCGCTTGAGTGTATCGAATGTATATCACTGACGGTTGGGATCAGCAACCGTCTCCCGAAAAGGGATAGCATCGAAACGTAGATTAAAGAAGTAAATAGGAATTTCTCTAGACAGGTGATTATACACCCTAATGGGAGCGACCCACAAAGCCATGCTGCCTGCCCGATTTTTGTCATTTCCCGGTTGATGAGGCTTGAGGTCAGAATTTATCTTTGAAACATCTGATCACCATTCACTTTGAATGCCACATCGTCAGATCCGTCAGATATCACTAATTGACGTCCATAAAAAATACTCTAGCTAAAAGCTAAGAGAACGACAATTCCCCGCCAACAACTATAGCACGTTTGAAGAAATCAACGTACGTGACCCTTTGGAAATACTCTGTCAGACATCCGTCCATACAAGTCATCCAGAAATAGGATGAACCGAAGGCACTCTCCTACCGCATCCATATAGGAATCACCCCATGGATCAGTAGCGAGAAGTCCTTGCAACTCGTAGATTCCAACCACGACAGAATCATAGCTTATCTCTGCTTGCCAGGCAAAAAATATTAGTGGTTCTTCCGTTTTTGAAAATCCACGGTCTTCAATGCTCCATCTCGATCATCTTCTGAGATCTTCACGTATTTGTTGGTCGGAATGGTTTTCGAATAAATTTGATCCCGGTCTTTGCATACCAACAATCGTATTGGACAAATTTGATAGTCGGTGATTTAACTATCAAAATAAACAGTGTTTCAATCATGGCAAATAAATGAGTTATCTGGTTCAGTATTCGGCATCCCTTGGCCTTTTACTTTAAACCAAACTAGTTCACTTTTACTCGATTAAAACTTCTAACTCTTTAATATTTAAAAAAGGTACGATAATTGAATTCTTATATGCTAATGCCCTTCAAATCATTCATTATGATACTTAGAAAAATAACTAATAGCCATATTCAATTTCCACTAAACTCTCCTTTCAAAACATTTGTTATATCATTCTTTATTGTTTAATTTTGGGAAAATCCATTCAACTTATTATTTCATAAACAACTTTACGTAATATCGTTTTTCCCATTCTTGAAATGATAACTAATATTTATTTGTATAAAATAAAACCAAACTTTACATTCCCTTTCTACTAATTCCCTTTTCTTTGGATCTCTTGTTATAAATTCTCCAAAATTTACCAAACGTTGCATTCTTATTTCACAAATGGAAATAATCCATTACCGCTAACCTCTCTTACGATTACCAACTAATATCATCTTCAAATAATCCCGATGTTGTTCAAGTTGGGGTATTTTAATTACCTCTCAGACCTTGATCAAACAACGTTCTTATCCGCAAATAAATAGAAGTTGTAACCAAAACCCAATATCTCATTTTAGTCTCAAAACAATTTCCACCATAACTTGAATTTGGTTATACAACCCTATAACCTATTTCTTTAACTAGGTTTACTTATTTCCTTTTTACTCGATCTCATGTTCAAGTAACGTTAATGTAAACTTAACGCCTTTAACACTTTAAATTCCACTTATATCGGACTCTGTATTCTCAGTTGAAGTTCAAAATTCGAAATTACGAACTGCACGCCATTTTCAAGCTTGATTTATAATTATATAAATATATAACGTTCGAACTTCATTTAAATCACAAATTAAATATTGAATTCCATCGGTATTCCAAATTAAATATTTAAATTAAATAAATTAAATATTTGCTTGCTAAAAGTACGGGGCGTTACATTCTTTCCCTCTTAAAATAATTTCGTCCTCGAAATTGCCAAGGTAAGAAAGAACGTTATAAACCCATTAACTTTCAAATCCAATTTATTTTAAATCAAACCCCGTTTTATTACCGTATATAAATATTTTCAAAAATATCGAAAATTTTCTTTTTGTTCAGACAATTTCCCTAGGAGTTTTAAATAGTTCAGTTTTTTTTTCCAAAAATCAAATATTCCTTTTCAGGATTCAAAACAACTTGTTTTTTTTTCAAAGCAATTCAAAACAAGATTTTTGGTAGTAATCCGTCACTTAGAACTCGGAAATTAACACTGATGATGTGGCCAGCATCCTCAGAGTTATTTCCCAGCGTTCGAAGTGAGTTCAATACCATATCACTTTTCAAAAACCATATTTAAACACTTCCTTTTGAAACTATTTCAAAATATCCATCTCAATGTTTGTAAAACAATTTAAAATCTCCTAGGATTTTAAAATTCTCATATTCAATCCAAGTTGATTTGCAAACTCATTTCCCACTTTTGGGAATTTTAATTCCAATTCTGATTTTTATTTTCAGATTTAATAAATCTGTTTTTATATTATACGAATTCTAATTGGTTATTTATATAACCATTTCAATTATAATCAACCAACACATCCAATATACTATAATACTTCAAATACTAATCATTCTTTTATATAAAAATATAATTTGGGTAAAATTATTTCATTTACCCTCTTTCAAAACATACTGTGTCAGTTTATCGTTCCTGAGTGTTTAGAAACTTCTATCGATACAGTGGATCAAACTGATCGACCAGAACTCATAAACAACTCAACCAATAAATCTCCACAATATAAAATAATTTTTATAAAATCTACAAATACGTTCACTCGTATGTATATACACTCAAACTCAATCTAGGGTATTGCTAACCCCATCTCTACTGAGTCACGCCACAGAGCCAAGGTAATCACTTAACCTTCAGCTCTGATACCACTGTAACGACCCAAGATTTCCGGCCCCGAAAATCGACATAAATACCTTTACCGTAACTCATGCCGACCCTCAAACACCGAAAACACTGGATAATTATTAGAAAGAATTTAAAGGGTGAGATAAGAAAGAAAGAAATATTAGAATAGAAGAAGAAGAAACAACACAACCCATAGTCTCACATCGCAGCGGAACAAAATATAATACTGAAATAAATCTTTATTGAGAGCTTTAAAAATACTTACAGTATCAGAGTACATCACGCAACGGGACAGTTATAATAACCTGTCCCCATATACAACACACAGCGGAATAGTCTGTATAATATCATACGTCTGAATATCTCCAGCTCATCTCTTCACAGCATTCGATAACCTGAACCTGTACACCCCGGGCTAACCCGAGCATTTACAAAACACCGGGTCAGTCTGGTGAACCAGAGTGAGAAAAACTCGCACAGTATTAAGGGTATCACACAACCTGATTTTAAAGTTAAAATCTTTTCAAAAGAAAAGGATAATCGTAAGACCAAATCCATACATAAACACGGACGGTTTTTACCTTACGATAACCCAAAACAGTTTTGAAACCAATATCTTTTCTGATATTATAATAATGTCTAAATACAAGTAAATAACAATCTAGTGGAATGCTTGCATCTCACGCTCCACATATATAGTATACAAACAAAACCGCGGGCGCTTATTGGAGATTGGAATTCTGACTATGACAAGGTATGGGACCACCTGCCGACAGTGTATCTCTAGAGACGAATACACTGGGTTCAACAAGAACTTCTTGCAACCCGACCCTTACATGACCGACCACTCATTTCGCTTGAGTGTATCGAATGTATATCATCGACGGTTGGGATCAACAACCGTCTCCCGAAAAGAGACAACATCGAAACATAGATTAAAGAAGTAAATAGGAATTTCTCTAGACAGGTGATTATACACCCTAATGGGAGCGACCCACATAGCCATGCTGCCTGCCCAATTTTTGTCATTTCCCGGTTGATGAGGCTTGAGGTCAGAATCTATCTTTGAAACATCTGATCACCATTCACTTTGAATGCCACATCGTCAGATCCGTCAGATATCACTAATTGACATCCACAAAAATACTCTAGTTAAAAGCTAAGAGAACGGCAATTCCCCGCCAACAACTATAGCACGTTTGAAGAAATCAACGTACGTGACCCTTTGGAAATACTCTGTCAGACATTCGTCCATACAAGTCATCCAGGAATAGGATGAACCGAAGGCACTCTCCTACCGCATCCATATAGGAATCACCCCATGGATCAGTAGCGAGAAGTCCTTGCAACCCGTAGATTCCAACCACGATAGAATCACAACTTGTCTCTGCTTGCCAGGAAGTGAATATTAGTGGTTCTTCCGTTTTTGAAAATCCACGGTCTTCAATGCTCCATCTCGATCATCTTCTGAGATCTTCACGTATTTGTTGGTCGGAATGGTTTTCGAATAAATTCGATCCCGGTCTTTCCATACCAACAATCGTATTGGACAGATTTGATAGTCGGTGATTTAACTATCAAAATAAACAGTGTTTCAATCATGACAAATAAATGAGTTCACTGGTTCAGTATTCGACATCCCTTGGCCTTTTACTTTAAACCAAACTAGTTCACTTTTACTCGATTAAAACTTATAACTCTTTAATATTTAAAAAAAATACGATAACTGAATTCTTATATGCTAATGCCCTTCAAATCATTCATTATGATACTTAGAAAAATAACTAATAGCCATATTCAATTTCCACTAAACTCTCCTTTCAAAACATTTGTTATATCATTCTTTATTGTTTAATTTTGGGAAAATCCATTCAACTTATTATTTCATAAACAACTTTACGTAATATCGTTTTTCCCATTCTTGAAACGATAACTAATATTTATTTGTATAAAATAAAACCAAACTTTACATTCCCTTTCTACTAATTCCCTTTTCTTTGGATCTCTTGTTATAAATTCTCCAAAATTTACCAAACGTTGCCTTCTTATTTCACAAATGGAAATAATCCATTACCGCTAACCTCTCTTACGATTACCAACTAATATCATCTTCAGATAATCCCGATGTTGTTCAAGTTGGGGTATTTTAATTACCTCTCAGACCTTGATCAAACAACGTTCTTATCCTCAAATAAATAGAAGTTGTAACCAAAACCCAATATCTCATTTTAGTCTTAAAACAATTTCCACCATAACTTGAATTTGGTTATACAACCCTATAACCTATTTCTTTAACTAGGTTTACTTATTTCCTTTTTACTCGATCTCATGTTCAAGTAACGTTAATGTAAACTTAACGCCTTTAACACTTTAAATCCCACTTATATCGGACTCTGTATTCTCAGTTGAAGTTCAAAATTCGAAATTACGAACTGCATGCCACTTTCAAACTTGATTTATGATTATATAAATATATAACGTTCGAACTTCATTTAAATAACAAATTAAATATTAAATTCCATTGGTATTCCAAATAAAATATTTAAATTAAATAAATTAAATTAAATATTTGCTTGCCAAAAGTACGGGTCGTTACATAGCCTAAGAAAAAGCAGTTTGGAGAGTTGAATATAAGTTCCATTTCAAATCAGTTACATTCTAACGTAATTAATAAATTGTACTATGCTATAGATAAAAAATAAAAAATATTTAGCTATTCAGAATGAAAAGAAAATGATTTTAGATTTTAAAAGGAGCGCCCATTTTGATATCAGGAGTTTTAATCTAAATTCAATAGTCAAATATGGAAGAAAAAAAATGAAACTAACAGCATTTGTATGCATCATCATAAACTTTTTTCAAAAGATTAGGTGAGCATCATACAACATTTCAAGTACATCTTAAATGCAAAGGTATACTCATGTAACTGAAAGAAGCATGACCAATAAATAAGCTAAAGTGATAACTTTTCATCTGAAGAATGCTCAACGCAGATCCAAGTGTCACGTTTCAAAAATATTTTGTATGCCACAAGCCAACCCCTGCTGAGGTGAACTTTCCGCAATCAATTATCTTAAAGGTTGACTTTAATTGGATCACTTGGTTATCTTAAAGGTTAGACCTTTAATTGAATTTCTTTTTCACCTAAAGTCTCGTTTTATGTGTATTTTTATTTTTAATTGGTTCATGTTCTCAATATCAGCAATGAATCTCAAAAAAATAAAACCAAATCTTTAATGCTTGTTCATTTGTTATTCTTTTTAGGTGTTTCGCACTATTCTATGAATAGTTTGTCTTTAATGCATAATATATAATGATTTCAGTTATCATATTTTCCTTAAATTCATGAATTTTATTTCAATGGGAAAACTAATTATTATATATATATAATTTCTTATTTTTTCTTTAAATTCATTGAAAAGACTAACGAATTAAGTTTAACCTTTGTCTTACTATGATCTGCTTGTCGTTTTGAGTTTGGAATCAAAAGTTCATAGTAATTAGCTTAAGCCTTTGGTTTGCATAGCTGCTGCTGTGCTTAGCTTGGAGAAAATACCCAAGTGGGTGGAATTTGTTTTTGATCAACTTAGTGTTTCAAGTATAATTGAAAATACCCAAGATGGTATGGCTTTTGAAAATGCTCATGTCAAAGAAATTTCTTAACTTGTATACCTTTTTGGAGTATAGTCAAAATTCCCTTACTGCCCTAGTTTATGCACTGTTATTACACAATTATTGATTGGTATTGAACCGCCTTTATGGTGTGGTATTAACTATTAAATGTTATCCCCATTAAGCATTTATTCTAGGTAGTGTAATCAATAATGTTTTGTTGAATGTTTCTATATTACATCTTAATTAGATGTAATAATGTGCAATGCATTACCAAATAGTTGTTATCTTTCCTTACCATGGGTCGTGTAACAGCCCGCATTTTACGTATCGAAAGATCATAAAATATTTTTATTTCATTCTCTGAGGGTTGGATCATTCTCATCTTTTAATATGTTGCTTATGGGGATGTGGGACATGTCCATAATTTTTACCGATTTTGTTTGTAACCATTTTGCCCCTGTCAGCCGTGTACAGGGCATAACTTTTGACTCAGATCGAATCAAAGCTGGGTGAGACCTGTGCCATTGGAAAGGAATTGATGATTGCCTTTCCGTAGAGTGGTTACATTAAGGATTTGACTCAGCGGTTTGGGAGAAATCGCTTTTTTAAGGTTTTTTAGTTGGCTGTTCGGATTTGGAGAGCCTAATGGGCAGAATTGGGGAGGCCCATTAGTGGGATGGTGGAATCCTATGAATAAGGGGTGAGAGTAAGGGGAAAATTTTTACTTTTCCATTCTCTCATTTGGAGGCATTGATCTCCTTCTTCCTCTAGCACCTTTCCACCATTAAAAATCCAAATCTAAGGAGGGAAATCATTGATCCACATCATTAGAGGCTAGATCTACATCATTTCAAAGGTGAATTCATCGTTTCAAAGGTGAACTTCAACAATAAAGTGTATGATCGGTGAGTGATTTACATCTCTCACATGGATGCAATGAGGTATATGAGTGTTTGTGCATGTTTCTCATCAAATTGGGATGTTTTACCATAGATTTACATCATTACATTTTCATTTTCATATGCATCACCCTATGATCTTTTCTAGAAAGTTTTACTCGATAATTTCATGTCATTTAACATGTTTATGTTAGTTAGATCTCTCATTTTGATCATAGGTTCATTTTGATGGTTTTTGGTGAGACTCACATCATTTTTATGGTAATCATCATATTCATATGGTTAGTAATGTTATGATATGTTTATGATTGTGTTTGGCTGAGTTGGTTTCGTCGAATTCGTCGTTTAGTGAAGTTTTGGTCGAAATCGGAGTAGAATTGAAGATGTGCAGAAAGTGGCTCGGGTCGGACCAAAGTGGCTCGGGTCGGACCAAAGTGGCTCGGGTCGGGATCAAATTCTGTCATGGAGAACAAGTCAAAGTTGGATTGGGTCGGATTAAAGGGGGTCGAGTCGAACTAAATGGGGTGGGTCAGACCATTCTGGATTGGGTTAAAGTGAATCGGACCATTTTGAATCGGGCTAAAGTGGATTGGACCATTCTGGATCGGACCAAGGTAGGTCGGGTCGGGCCTAAAGGGGGTCGGGTCGGACCAAAGTGGCTCGGGTCATGCTGTTCTGGACAACCATTTCTGGTCAGCCATTTTTGCCATTTCTGGTCAGCTATTTCTGGTCGGACACTTTCGGTGATGATGTGACTTTAAAGTGAGTCCAATTGGGAAGTTAGGAAGTGTTGAAATAATGCTATGCATTGCTTTGAACCTTACAAAGATGTTGGTTGGTTCAATGATGGTGGTGGCTTCGACAAGAGTCCAGAAGGGAATGTTCGAAGTGATGTGATATGTTCGTTGATCGGTGAAAAGCAACAAATAGGCAGACAACTCAAAGGTTGTGAGTTGGTGGATAATGGTTGCTTGAGAAGGTCGCTTGAGCAGTAAATAGTTGTTAAGGTTGGACGACTAGAGATGCGAAGGCCGAGAAGTCATCGTTGTCGTAAGTTCTAGCAGGCTCAAAGCAGGGGTATGATGGGGGCACCCAATACACCGGAAGGTTGCTGGTCGAGTACCTTGGTATCGTTGAAAGGCCTAGTTGTCAAGGTTGGACATTGTCAAGATTGGACATATGGAGTTTATGCTAGAACTGGGGTTACCATTAGCCCTTGACATATGGCAAGGTTGGCCGTCATACGATTAACGATGGTTTCAAAGCAGGATTGGCGGTGATAGCCAGAGTCAGTCATGGATGATTGGTTGTTCTGTGTGAGACTTATATAATCTGGATGTTATGTGTGTTTTTTCATGATTGAATGGTTGCTCTGGTTTCCATGTATGAATTGTTGTTCCTTTGGTTGAATGGATTGTAAAGGCTATCACTGTCCAATATGGGGAAGATAAGGTTGAGTTCTTCTCTGGTGCCATGGGTAGATTAGTATGTTTATCAATCCCATATCATACACTTTATTGTTGAAGTTCTTAGTTGTTTTATCGCTCACTAAGACTGTTGTCTGACTCAAGGTTTTATGTATCCTCTTATTACCTTGGGCTATTCATCCGATTGTGGATGGGTAGACTAAGTAACAGGTGATAGGCAATGCTTTAGTTAGGACGATGATGCTGATCGATGGCGATCAGGAGGCTCACGTACCAGTTTTACTACTAGCCAATAATTGGATTTCCACTATTTTCTTTTCTGAGTGATGTAGTGAGGCAACTTTGTATAAACACTATTTCCAAGTTTGTGGATATTACTTTCTAGTTTTATGAAAGTCCAGTGTTTCTGCTTCACTACTACTAGCTGTTGTATATGTTCTATTATATTTTATCCTTGCGTTGTGAGTTTTACGACAGGTTCCGCTTGTGTTTACCTACTCTGATGATCGTCCATGACAGCCTTGCACATCTTTCAGCGCATTATTTCTCTTGTATAGTGCGGGGGTTATGGGCGGTCGTCACATTTGGTATCAGAGCTCTGGTCAACGATTTTTGGCCAAAGTTCTAAGACGTAATCACGTATGGGAGACGTACATGTAGATTTCAGTTGGATGCTTACTATATATATAAGCATATATGGTAATAGCGGTTGTATCTTTTTAGCAGTTTTTCTTGAAGGTGGCTAATTATTTCTAAATTGCAGATTTAGTATGAGTAGACAAGAAACAAGACGCGCTACTAGGGGAGCCAATACTGGAGGGGGAAATGGTGTTGAACCTAATTACCCGGCCATGTTTGAAGCCATGGCAGAAGCAGTTATGCGAAGGGTACCCGCTCCAGTGGCGGCAATGGTATATATTGGTGTGCGCATTCCTAGAGTAGTAGATTTTGCAAAGTTGTGCAAGGACTTTACATCACTAGGGGGAAAACCATTCAAGGGAACTAAACCAGCTGAAGAGGTTCGGAGGTGGATGGATTCATGTGTCCGAATCTTTGGAGACTTGGGTATTGAGGATGCAATAAAGAGAAAGCTTGCATCAAGGCAACTGCAAGGCAGGGCCATGGAATGGTGGAATTCTGTTACACTCGAGACTCCAGAGGAAGAAATTTCATGGGAACTATTCCAAGCTAAGTTTGAAGCAAAGTTTATCTCCACTGCTCAGAAGTATGTTCTCTTCAAGAAGTTTGTAGAGTTGAAGCAGAATGGCAGATCAGTTCTTGATTACATTTCTGATTTTGAGGCTTTTTCTAGATATGCTCGTTCATACATTGATACACCATATCATAAGAACGAGAAGTTTGTCTTGGGTTTGGATGCTTATATCGGAAAGCCGTTAGTGGACCATCTTGATGATTCATTTGAGAAGATTGTGGAAAAAGCTATTCGTCATGAGAGCTTGTTTCCTTAGGAAGCAAATGTTGTCACTGCAACCAAAGAGGCTCAGAAGCCATAGCAAGGTGGTAATAATAAGAAGAGGAAGCAACAACAACAGAAGGGAAAATATGGCCAAAAGAAGCCCAAGAGTGAGGTGGTTTGCTTTAATTGCCAGCAGAAAGGTCATTTTGCTAATGAGTGCAAGAATCCCAAAGCTGAGAAGAAGTGCTTCAAATGAGGGAAGCCTGGGCATGAGAAGAAAGATTGTCCAGAATCAGCTAAGGGCATGCAAGTTGTGAGGGCATATGCTTTGGAAGCCGTGCCAACTTCTTCGTAAGGTCCTACTGCAGAGGAGAAGGGAAAGGGTGTCATGGTGCAAGGTACTCTTTCAGTTAATGGTGTTTCAGTTGGTTTGCTTTTTGATACTGGAGCATCGCATTCCTTCATTTGCAATGAACTTGTGTGTCTCTTGGGTTTGGAACCTAAGATTTGTGATAGACCCTTCATAGTGACTAATCCAATTAGGGGTTCGTCAAATCTTTACATGATATGTCGTGGTCTAGTGTTGTCGAGTCATGGTTGCTCTTTTATATGTGATTGCTTTGTTCTTAACTTCGCTGGGTTTGGGATCATTTTGGGCATGGATTGGCTCAAGAGGTATGCGGCAAGGGTGAATTGCGAGAAGCTAGAGGTAAGGGTCGGGGATGTGGAAGGGCGAAAGGTGTTGATTAGATGTAAGCGCGAAGACGGGGTCTTCGTGAGTTATCTATATTTGCTTGGGATTCCACAAGAAGACCTGTCTTCAGTGCTGATCGCTAATGAGTATGTAGATGTCTTTGACGAGGTCAAAGGGTTGCCGCTGCATCGTGAGATCGAGTTTAGGATCGATTTGGTCGAAGGTGTTAGACCAATCGTTATGCCTCTTAGGCGGATGGCGCCTAGGGAACAACGAGAGTTAGAGGTGCAAATTCGAGACCTTTTGGGAAAAGGATTCATTCAGAGGTGTGTATCGGAATGGGGTGCACCAGTCGTATTTGCAACCAAGGCGGATGGCTCGTTAAGATTGTGTGTGGGCTATCGTGAGCTGAACAAGGTGACAAAGAAGAGCAAGTATCTGTTGCCAAGGATAGATGACTTGTTTGATTAGCTTCACGAAGCCAAAGTGTTTTCTCAGATGGATTTGGCAACGGGATTTCACTAGTTGAGGGTGGCTAAGGATAGTGTTCCAAAGACTGCTTTTAGGACACCATCTGGTTTCTTCGAATGGTTGGTGATGCCATTCGGGTTGACTAACACGCCAACATATTTTGTGGATCTTATGAATAGAGTGTTCAGAGATCAGTTGAACAAGTTCGTGCTTATGTTCATGGATGATATTTTGGTTTACTCTAGAATTGAGGAAGAACATAAGACGCACATGAGAGTTGTGTTAGATATCTTGAAGAAGCATTAGCTTAAGGCTAAGTTCTCAAAGTGTCACTTCTGGAAGGATGGAGTGAGATTCTTAGGCCATGTAGTTTCTGAAAATGGGATAGCGGTTGACCCTGCTAAAGTAGCGGCAATCCAGGACTGGGATAGACCTAAGAATGCGACAAATGTTCAAAGTTTCCTTTGGTTGGCCGGTTATTACTGATGGTTTATCAAGGATTTCTCCAAACTAGCTGCACCGTTGACAGGATTGACGAAGAAGAACCAAGTGCTCACATGAGATGCAAAGTGTGAACAAGCATTCGGAATCCTGAAGGAGAGATTGACGAGTGCTCCTGTGTTGACCATTCCAAGCGGGAATGAAGAGATGGTGGTATATACCGATGCATGTGGTACTAGACTTGGAGCAGTACTAATGCAGAAGGATATGCTTATGGCCTGCACGAGTCGACAGCTCAAGCCACGCGAGAAGAATTACCCAACTCATGATTTTTAGTTGGCGGCGATTGTATTTACTCTGAAGATGTGGAGACATTACCTGTTGGGAGTTCGATTCTAGTTGTTTACGGATCACAAGTCATTGAAGTATCTTTTCTCCCAAAAGGATTTGAATCTTCGGCAGCAAAGATGGTTAGAGTTTGTGGCGTCATATGATTTTGGCATAGCCTATACTACGGGCAAGGGTAACGCAGTTGCAGATGCGTTAAGTCGAAGACAAGCAAGTTTGGGAGCGATGTTTTCGGAATGGAAGAGCCTCGAGTATTTGGCAAGGTTCGATTTCAGGCCAAGGTATGAATTGGAACCTGAAATGTTGGCAAGCTTATCGATAAGACCAACCCTTATCAAAAGGATTGGCGAGAGCCAAAAGAAAGATGCGAAGCTTGTCGAGTTCATTTAGAAACCGGAATCAGAAGATAAAGAGTTCGAGGTCGATCGAGAAGGTTGTCTTCGAAAGCCAGGGCGATTAGTTGTTCCTGATATCGACGGATTGAGGGATGAGGTTCCGAGAGAATGTCATCAATCGAAATTGATGATTCATCCCTGTGGCAATAAGATGTATCAGGACATGAAGAGATTCTACTACTGGGAAGGGATGAAGAGAGATATTGGAAAGTTCATTTCCAAGTGTATGAACTGTCAGTTGGTGAAAGCTGAACAAAAGAAGCCGAGTGATTTTCTTCAGCCATTGGAAGTTCCTACGTGGAAGTGGGAGCAAGTATTGATGGATTTTATCGATGCACTACCTAGAACCAGGGCAGGGAACGAAGGAATTTGGGTCGTTGTGGATCGTTTGACCAAAAGTGCGAGATTCATTCCTGTCAAGTCGACTAGGACGACATCGAAATTGGTTGAACTTTATGTGAAATGGATAGTTCGATTCCATGGTGTCCAAAGAGTATAGTAAGTGACCGAGATCCATTATTCATGAGTGGATTTTGGAAGAGTTGTGCTTAAGTACGACATATCATCCCCAAATTGATGGTCAGACCGAGAGAGTCAACCGAGTTTTAGAAGATCTCCTGAGGGCTTGTGTGTTAGACTTCGGAGGATCATGGGAAGATCTTCTACATCTAGTTGAGTTTGCGTATGATAATAGCTACTAGTCTAACATTGGGATGGCACCATACGAAGCATTGTACGGAAGGTCGTGCAATTCTCCAGCATGTTGGTTAGAAACTGGATATAAGTTGGCACTTGGGCCTGAGATGATTAGAGAAACCTCAGATTGTATCGAGATAGTTCGACAACGAATGAAGGCAGCCCAGGACCGTCAGAAGAGTTACGCCGACAAGCATCATAAGGACTTAGAATTCGACGTGGGCGATATGGTTTTTGTGAAGGTTTCATCGTTGAAGCATATGGTGAGATTTGGAAGTAAAGAAAAGTTGGCTCCTAGGTTCGTTGGACCATTTCCGGTAGACGAGCGAATTGGAAAGCTCGCATATAGATTGGAGTTACCCGAGAAGATGTCGAGTGTGCCTAATGTGTTCCATGTGTCGTTTCTACGGAAATTCGTGCATGATTCGAATGTGGTGCTATCTCCAGAGCAATACAAAGACTTAGAAGTAGAGACTGCAGTTATGAGACCTCGTAAGCCACTTCGTGTTGTGAGGAATGACACGAAACAGCTTAGAAGGAAGATGGTTAAGCTAGTCAAGGTACAATGGAGTGAGGATGGAAACGATTGTACGTGGGAGACGGAAGAGAGCATGAGAGCGACTCATCCAGAACTCTTCGTCGGTAGGACCCTTTGATATCATATCTTCATTATATCATTGTATCTTGTTATTGTTTGTTAGAATTTCGCTTCCTGGGATAAGGCTATGGATGGATGGCTTGATGGTTGCTAGTTTGGATGATAGAATTGGCTTTTCATTGATGATAAGCACGCGGAATCGTTGTGATTGCTTATGTTTACTTGGAATTTCGGGGGCGAAATTCTTAAGGGGGGGAGAATGTGATAGCTCGCATTTTACGTATCGAAAGATCATAAAATATTTTTATTTCATTCTCTGAGGGTTGGATCATTCTCATCTTTTAATATGTTGCTTATGGGGATGTGGGACATGTCCATAATTTTTACCGATTTTGTTTGTGACCATTTTCCCCTGTAAGCCTTGTACAGGGCATAACTTTTGACCCAGATCGAATCAGAGGGTGAGACTTGTTCCATTGGAAAGGAATTGATGATTGCCTTTCCGTAGAGTGGTTACATTAAGGATTTGGCTCAGCAGTTTGGGAGAAATCGTTGTTTTAAGGTTTTTTAGTTGGCTGTTCAGATTTGGAGAGCCTAATGGGCTGAATTGGGGAGGTCCATTAGTGAGATGGTGGAATCCTATAAATAGGGGGTGAGAGTGGAGGGAAAAAGTTTACTTTCCCATTCTCTCATTTGGAGGCATTGATCTCCTTCTTCCTCTAACACCTTTCCACCATTAAAAATCCAAATCTAAGGAGGGAAATTATAGATCTACACCATTGGAGGCTAGATCTACATCATTTCAAAGGTGAATTCATCGGATCAAGGAGATTGGTTCGAATTGCTCGCTGTCCGGATTCATAATTCTATCATTTTAGCTTGTTTTGGAGAATCGGTGAGTGATTTACATCTCTCACATGAATGCAATGAAGTATATGAGTGTTTGTGCATGTTTCTCATCAAATTGGCAGGTTCTACCATAGATTTACACCATTACATGTTCATTTTCATATGCATCACCCTATGATCTTATCTAGCAAATTTTACTCAATAATTTCATGTCATTTAACATGTTTATGTTAGTTAGATCTCTCATTTTGATCATAGGTTCATTTTGATGGTTTTTGGTGAGATTTACATCATTTTTATGGTAATCATCATATTCATGTGGTGAGTAATGTTATGATATGTTTATGATTGTGTTTGATGAGTTTGGTTGAGTTGGTTTCGTCGGATTCGTCGTTTGGCGAAGTTTTGATCGAAATCAGAGTAAAATTGAAGATGTGTAGAAATTGGCTCGGGTCGGGATCAAATTCTGTCCTGGAGAACAAGTCAAAGTTGGCTCGGGTCGGACTAAATTGGCTCGGGTCGGATTAAAGGGGGTCGGGTCGGACTAAAGGGGTCGGGTCGGACCATTCTGGATTGGGTTAAAGTGAATCAGACCATTTTGGATCGGGCTAAAGTGGATTGGACCATTCTGGATCGGACCATGGTGGGTCGGGTCGGATGAAAGGGGGTCGGGTCGGGCCTAAAGGGGGTCGGGTCGGACCAAAGTGGCTCGGGTCGGGCTATTCTGGACAGCCATTTCTGGTCAGCCATTTTTTCCATTTCTGGTCAGCTATTTCTGGTTGGACACTTCCGGTGATGATGTGACTTCAAAGTGAGTTCAATTGGGAAGTTAGGAAGTGTTGAAATAATGCTATGGATTGCTTTGAACCTTACAAAGATGTTGGTTGGTTCAATGATGGTGGTGGCTTCGACAAGAGTCCAGAAGAGAATGTTCGAAGTGATGTGATATGTTCGTTGATCGGTGAAAAGCAACGAATAGGAAGACAACTCAAAGGTCGTGAGTTGGTGGATAATGGTTGCTCGAGAAGGTCGCTTGAGCAGTAAATAGCTGTCAAGGTTGGACGACTAGAGATGCGAAGGCCGAGAAGTCATCGTTGTCGTAAGTTCTAGCCGGATCAAAGCAGGGGTACGATGGGGGCACCCAATAGACTGGAAGGTTGCTGGTCGAGTACCTTGGGTATTGTTGAAAGGCCTAGTTGTCAAGGTTGGACATATGGAGTTTATGCTAGAACTGGGGTTACCATTAGCCCTTGACATATGGCAAGGTTAGCCGTCATACAATTAATGATGGTTTCAAAGCAGGATTGGCGGTGATAGCCAGAGTCAGTCATGGATGATTGGTTGTTCTGTGTGAGACTTATATAATATGGATTTTATGGTTGTTTTTCCATGATTGAATGGTTGCTCCGGTATCCATGTATGAATTATTGTTCCTTTGGTTGAATGGATTGTAAAGGCTATCACTGTCCAATATGGGGAAGATAAGGTTGAGTTCTTCTCTGGTGTCATGGGTAGATTATTATGTTTATCTATCCCCTCTCATACACTTTATTGTTGAAGTTCTTAGCTATTTTATCGCTTACTAAGACTGTTGTCTGACTCAAGGTTTTACGTATCCTCTTATTACCTTGGGCTGTTCATCCGATTGTGGATGGGCAGACTAAGTAACAGGTGACAGGTAATGCTTTAGTGAGGACGACGATGCTGATCGATGGCGAGCAGGAGGCTCACGTACCAGTTTTACTACTAGCCAATAATTGGATTTCCACTGTTTGCTTTTCTGAATGATGTAGTGAGGCAACTTTGTATAAACACTATTTCCAAGTTTGTGGATATTACTTTCTAGTTGTAAGAAAGTCCAGTGTTTCTGCTTCACTATTACTACCTGTTGTATATGTTCTATTATATTTTATCCTTGCGCTGTGAGTTTTACGATATGTTCCGCTTGTGTTTACCTACTCTGATGATCGTCCATGACAGCCTTGCACATCTTTCAGCGCATTATTTCTCTTGTATAGTGCGGGGTTATAGGCGGTCGTCACAGGTCGTACAACTAAAACATAAATAGCTGTTATTTTATATTCTGATCACTTTAAATTTTCATTTAGTTTCATAAGTAGTTGATTTCCTTGTAATTTCTCAGGCATGTAGAGAGGAATTCTATGAAGAAACCTCGACGGAACGTTTTAAGAATTTATATTTTTATAGAGGAGACAAAACTACTAAGCATATAAGACAAATATGCAACACCCTTGTTCATCGTAATAACAAATATTATTTGGTTTCAAATCTTCAATGATTTACTTATTATTTCTGTATTTTACACATACAGCTACCACTTTTAGTTTAAGGTTGCCTCTTTTTATCTTATGATTAGTTTACTTTATATGCATGTTGTCCTTTTAATTTTATATTTCTTCATTTTCAGATCATCGCTTACAGGGACAGAGCCAGGATTTTAAATTGTCCCGGGCAAGGATTGTAGGTACAAAAAATGACATTGAATGTATAATTAATAATACATTTGTTGATTATTGATACAACTGCAAATGATTCCATGCAAATGTGAATACATAAACGGATGTACCTCTGGTTAAATTTAGGCGATTAAAATATATTAATGAGAAGGTATTATTTATTTTCATAATCAAGTCAAATATGAAAAACAAATTAATATGGAGAAGGTAATTGATTTAAAGAATCAATCAAGAATTGGTGGGTGAGAGAGGCATTAATTGTTTCCATATTCAAGCCAAATATGGAAAACAAATTAATTGATTTGGAGAATCAATCAAAAATTTATATAGGGGGAAACAAAATAAATACACAAGATTTATGGTGAATCAAATCAAGGAAATTCCAAAACATATTCATCCTTATCTTCTAGAATTCTCCTCTTATATATATGAAGCCATTTGCTCACTTTTGGATAAACATTAGAAAATATATCTCTCCATATTATTCCTCAATAAGATCCCTATTTCTGCTTCTATAGGGTGAGAATTTGTATTGAGTTTTGTTGTAATTCTTCTCATTTTGTAACCTCCTCTTGAAGTAAAGTAATAAAAGTTGTTGGGTCCATGGACATAGGCAAAACCGAACCACGTTAAATTGGTGTGTTCTTTCCTATCTTTTCTGTTTTTCGTTCTCTTTATAATTTGTGCCAATTGATTTTCTTTTATTTTGGCATTGTTGAAATTGTTGACAGACTAGATCATTGGGTTTATTCGTTTTCCACTTACCAAATCTTTGATTCTGCACTACAGATTGGTATCAAAGCCAGGTTGTCCTGTTCAAAGACTTTTTCAGCCATGTCGAATTCCGCAAAGAATAACAGTGGTAGAAGCGCTACAAATTATGTAATCGCTAGATTTGATGGAAAGGGGGAATTTGGCACATGGAAGATGAAGATGGAAGTAGTGTTGAAGAAAGAAAGGACATTTAAGGTTGCCTCAGATTTAAAGAAATTGAAGAAATTAGCACTTGAAGAGGTAGAAGAATTGGAAGAGGATGCTCTTACTATCGTCCAGCTTAGCCTTTCTGATGAAGTACTTAGAGAGTTTTCTAAATTTTGAATCTACTTAATTCTTTTATTTTCGACCCAAATTTAGATCTAAGAAGACGAATAAAAAAAAGATATATATAGAAATAAAAATTATAAACTAGTTAATTCCAATTAATACAAATATAAATTAATAGATTATAATAATCTTATGTGAGTAATACAATTTTTTCTAATTATCAAGTATTATTTCCAGTATTTCATTTAAGTATCCTTTTTTCTATGCTACGATTTCGCGGAATTTTTTACCCTATACAGGAACCCTGATCATGGTTTAAATGGTTTGATTTTTTTATAAACCCGTAGAAATTTTTGGTTATGATAATAAATCTAGTTTATCACTTGTAAAACGTTTAATTACTAGAATCTATCAAAAGAATTCTTAGATTTCTTCGGTTAATTATTCTAACCAAAATTTATTTATTGGTCACACTCACAACATTTTTTTATTCTCATTTTTAATTCTCAAATTATAAAAACTACTAAGGAATTGTGGGATGCTCTTCAGAGAAAGTTATACGACAAGTCTCTCACCAACCGCATCATCTTACAACAACAACTTTATTCTTTCAAAATGAGGCCCAGAACAGATGTATTTGCTCATATAGATGCCCTCAACACATGCAACACCCCACACCCGCTACGGTCACTCACTAAGGGAATGCCATAACATCGGTGGAGTATTTTAAGTGAATATAGAACAGAAAAATTACAACAAGACAGATATAAGTAATACTTGAGAATTTAAAACATCATTTCATTGCAGCGGAAAGTAAAACATGTTTGGTTACACCAAAACCATAAACAAGAGTCAAGTACATAATATCCATCCTGATAAAACAAAAGTACATAATCCCACTACATAACTTAATAGCCATAATAGAAAAGATAAACTGAGCTTTACATCCACGGTCCAAGCTCCAAAAGATAGATAAAGCAGTCTGATCAAAGCCCACTAGTGCTAGGCCCACTCTGATAACCTGAGGGTTGGGAAAAAAGATAAAACCAACGGGGTCAGACATAAGTCTGAGCGAGTCCTATAACTTTAACAATACAATCATTAAAGTAACCAGAGTAAGACGTAAACTTGATATACGGTAACGACTGGGGATAAATGGCTACACTAAGCAGCCAACTAGACTTAGGATGAACTAAGATAACCGTAAAGACGCATTTACCCACCCAAGGATAATTACTACACTGCACCACACCAGTTCTACCACCCAAGGGTAATTCCTACTTAAGGTTGATCCCACTAAGTGTACTTAGTAATTTTTAATAGTAGTTTCGTGTACCCCTAGCTGACTACATAGGTGCCGTCTGCCCCTATCTCCACTAGGTGTACCCACTACTCCCCAAGCGATCGGCTCCCTAACGTAGATACCCGTGCTGGCCCCACAGTGGGGTGTATCATTCCCCAAAGTGGCAACCTGATAATATCAACGGTGCACGGCTTATACCTACACGATGCAACAACGTCTTACTTACCAGCCCGGGTCCACACACGCATATGAAACCCGTTGGACTTGCGTTGCCACCGCTAACCCGTTTTTGCCTCTTACAGTCAAGCCCAATATGCGTGTCCCGTCCTCGACTTGGGTCGAGCCCACAAAGATACGTTTGGTATATTGGTTGAAATGGGCCCCCACAAGCTACCCACCTAAGCTTGTCATTTCTAGTGTATACCACTTAACCCTTTAATCATGTTCTAATTACATGTTCCACTTTGGTTAAGTATTCTAATCGTATTTTCTATTGCCACCCAAGGCAACCACTAGATTTCCACATGCCACCCAAGGCACCCACTTAACCCCTCATGTCCCTCTACATGCTAATATGGTTAAGTGTTTCTTAATTAATTAATTAAGATCATGACCTCATAAAGACCTCTCACATTAGACCATCTTTTATGACTGCTGGATATGCCGGTTGGGTCCGGGCAGACTTCCGTCATAAAAAGGGTCTAACCTCGTGTCTTTACTTTAATCACGTATTTAATTTATGACTAAGACCTCTCACATTGGGCCAATCATTTGTAGCTGCTGGATTGCCAGTCGGTTCCGGGCAGACTTCCGCTACAAAAGGGTCCAACCCCGTGTCTTAGTTGATTAATTACACCTAATTAATCACCCCCATAATTTGTATTAATTATCCCTAATTAATTACACATTTTTAAGAATATGGGTAGACCTAACTCAATAGGTAAATTCCCAATTCCATAGTATGGGTAGACCTAACTTAATAGGTAAATTCCCAACTCCATAATATGGGTAGACCTAACTTAATAGGTAAATTCCCAATTATGTCCATTCATTTTATGTTATGCTTAAGCATACCAACTTTACACATTTCTATTAACATGCATATTAACCCCATCGTTTCCCACGTAATTCGTTCTCATGACATGTCATATAAATGGGGAGTTTCATTATAAATGTAATAGGTTCAATCTTAGCACAACGTTGGCATTTACATGGGTTTAAAAGGTGTCAACTTGCATCATAACATTAAACCCAACTAGCATAAATCATTAACCCAAACTTGCATATGAACTTGCATATAAACTTGCATATGAACTTGCATATAAACTTGCATATGAACTTGCATATAAACTCGCATATGAGCTTGCATAACATGTCATACATAGAGGCAACCTTGCATATGTTATGCATATCATAAAAAGAGACAAACTTGCATATGAACTTGCATATAAACTTGCATATGAACTTGCATATCATGTCATACATAGAGGCAACCTTGCATATGTTATGCATATCATAAAAAGAGACAAACGTGCATATGAACTTGCATATAAACTTGCATATGAACTTGCATAACATGTCATATCATAAAAAGAGACAAACTTGCATATGAACTTGCATATAAACTTGCATATAAACTTGCATATAAACTTGCATATCATGTCATACATAAAAAGAGACAAACTTGCATATGAACTTATAACATATGACAACCACAACATGCATAGATCCTCATTTACATCCATAGCCTCCTAATATCCTATCCTAATTAGTTTAGCAATTGCTTGCTAAAGGCATAGGAACTCACAAATCACTAATTAGCACTCCAATGAGGAAGATTAAGTTGCTAGAGTGGATTAGAACTTGCTTAGAGTTGATTTGAGATACTAACTTCCTCTCAACTTTGGTGGAGGCTCCTTCTAGTTTTAATTTGACGGCATGAGGCCCTTGAATCTATTTTTAGTATGAATTAGGGTAGTGTTAGGGTGTATTTATAGATTAGGCAAGTGTTTTAGGCCATTAGATTAACCCTAAATTAGATTAGGACCATCAGATCTCGGAAGCTTCTAGAGAACAGCCCAAAACACAGCCAAACCCTAAAATGGTGCACCAGGTTAAACTGGCCGAGCACCCCCTGTCGACACCCAAGTCGACAGGGCTGTCGACTTGGTCCTAGCCAAGTCGACTGCCCAGTCGACAGGGCTGTCGACTTGGGTAGCTAGGCGGGAATTTTCCCCGCCTGCGCCCAATGGCCCCAATTTCGAAATTTGAACCTGAATTTTAAATCTGTTTTGAACTTTGAATTTTCTGCAAACTTCATTGGGCCATAACTGGGCCATACGGACTCCGATTTACAAAATTTCGGACTCTATTTCGCGTATTTTTCCGAGACGAACGAAATGACGCAGCCCGTTTCCCCCAATTCTCACATCTGGGATTATTTATTCTGCAATTAGTGAATTTTAGCATTAACTGAAATACGGGGTGTTACATTCTCCCCTCCTTAAAGGATTTCGTTCCCGAAATCTCTAAGCTAAGGAGAATGCATATCCTACTATCCAAACAACCATCTACACAATCCATCAAACACGGGCATCCATTGTCCTTAAAACAATTTCTAATGATGTATGAGCATATGCAAAAAGTGTGTGTATTTGTTCCCTATCTAATGTATGAACATATGCAAACCATGATAGTGCCATGCATCCATTATGTATGCGAGAGAACCCTATCGACACATACTATATCTACATGAGTGCACAATCATTCACCAAAATGCATCATCCATATGATAACACAACCATTATACATCCATAAATATAGCTACCTACACACAATTATATGTAATATGCAATATGAAGTGACTGAGCCGATCTAGTGCCTAGAGTGTGTGTATATTCATCCACGAGCAACCACTAGCAAACACTTGCATCCACATGCATCCATCAACCATAACATGTCTCAAACACATGTTTCAACCATTGGTTTACCCTATCTAAAGGTCAAAAGTACTAACGAGAGGACATACTAAAGATAAGATAAGTACTAGACAAACGATAAAGGAGAAGTTAAAAGACATACCCTCAAAAAGGAATGGGTATAATGAACGCATCTTCGCTTCCGTCTCCCTAGTAGCGTTGCCCTCATCTTCTCCCCATTGTACTTTGACTAGTTGAACCTCTCGATTCCTCAGTTTCCTAGTCTCTGACCCAAGGATGCTAGTAGGAGCTCGTCGAATAGTCGCATCACGCTCTACTTCCACTTCTCTAAGCAAGCTCGGCTCTACCACCTCTGCAGTCTCATGTAGGCACTTCCTCAAATGTGACACATGGAATACATCATGTACACCACTAAGTCTGTCGGGCAACTCCACTCTATATGCCATCCGTCCAATCCTTTCCTTAATAGGAAACGACCCTACGAACCTTGGTGCTAACTTCCCAACAGATCCAAAGCGAACCACATTTCGTAACGGAGACACTTTGACAAAGACCATGTCCCCAACTTCAAACTCAAGATCCGTCCTCCTCTTGTCCGCATAAGATTTTTGCCTATCCTGCGCTGCTTTCATCCTTCTTCGAATCAAGTCAATCTTCTCAGAAGTCTCCCTAACCATATCAGGCCCAAGCAAGATCTTATCCGTAGATTCCCACCAACATGTAGGTGATCGACAAGGCCTTCCATAAAGAGCTTCGAAAGGAGCCATACCAATACTGGACTGAAAGCTGTTATTATATGCGAACTCCACCAATGGAAGATGCTCTTCCCATGTACCTCCAAAATCTAAGATACAAAGCCTCAAAAGGTCTTCTAGGACACGATTCACCCTCTCAGTCTGGCCGTCCGTCTGAGGATGATATGCGGTGCTCAGACATAATTGAGTCCCCACTGCTTCTTGCAAACTTTTCCAGAACTCGCTAGTGAAGATAGGATCTCGATCACTCACTATGCTAGAGGGTACCCCATGCAATCGAACTATCTCCCGAAGATATACTGAAGCTAGCCATGGAGCAGTCCTCTTACTCTTCACAGGTATGAAATGGGCGCTTTTAGTAAGTCTGTCTACCACAACCCAAATTCCCGTATTACCCTTTCTTGATCTGGGTAACCCGTCAATAAAATCCATCGAGACGCTATCCCACTTCCATTGCGGAACTTCCAATGGGTGAAGCAACCCACCTGGTTTCTTTTGCTCCGCTTTCACCTGTTGGCACACCAAGCATCGAGCGACATACTCGGCCACATCTTTCTTCATACCGGCCCAGAAGAAAACCCGCTTCATGTCTTGGTACATCTTGTCCCCACCGGGATGAATGGTCATCCTAGAACGGTGTGCATCATCAAGAATAGCCTTCCTCAAACCCTCGTCTTGCGGTACACAGAGTCTACCGTCTCTACGCAACCACCCCTTACCATCCAGGGTGTACCTACTCAAATGGCTGGACGACTCCCCCCCTTATGAGCTTCTCTACTAACTCAACCAACTGTGGGTCGTCTCGCTGTGCCTCGCCAATCCGTCCCAAAAGAGTAGGCCTAACCTCCAAAGAGGCTAGCAAACCGGGTACAAAGTCAACGGAAGGTCTAAAGCCAAACATAGAAATAAACTCTAAGCTCCGTCGTTCAACGAACAATGAACTCGAGGACAACCTTTTTCTACATAAGGCGTCCGCTACCACGTTACCCTTGCCATGGGTATACGCTATCTCAAACTCATAGGATGCTAAGAATCCCATCCACTTTTGCTGTCCTAAGACTATGCGCTCGAAGAGTCTCCAACACTTCCCTAAGATGTAGGGCATGCTCTTCTCCACATTTAGAGAAAACCAGGATATTACCCCATCCAAAATCATCACAACTGTCCATCTCTCACGCAGACCACCCTAGTCGAACTCGGCATCCCCCAAATGCAAGCCCCAAAGGCCTAAACCAATATCAGACAAACACCCAAGGGATACCTCCTTCGAATTCAGACGACCTACGTGAGATGATACAAGTAAAAACGGCTAACTAATTAAGCCCTTGTCCAACTCTGGATGTCCTCGCCAGTCTCGCTCCAAAACCACCGTTTATCCCATAACTGGCTTTGCTCAACCTATTGAGCACATACGAAAACTTATTTCGCTCCTAGAAAAGACCAAGATGTCATTTACAAAGACCATCACAAACTTATTTAGGTACTCCCTGAACACCCTTCTCATCAAATCAATAAAGTATGCGGGGGCGTTCATCAAACCAAATGGCATCACCAACCACTCATAAAAAAAAACCATCCGGAGTCCTAAAGGCAGTCTTCTCTATACTATCCTCAGCCACTCTTAACTGACGAAACCCCGTGGCTAAGTCCAACTGCGAAAATACTGAGGCGCCAACTAACTGATCAAAGAGATCATCAATCCTCGGCAATGGGTGTCTATTCTTCTTTGTGAGTTTATTTAGTTTTCTTTAGCCTACACAAAGTCTGAGGGACCCATCCGCCTTCGTGGCAAAAACTACTGGAGCACCCCACTCCGATATACTTCATCTTATGAACCCCCTTCTCAAGCAAATCGCCTACTTGCTTATGGAGTTCCCTCCTCTCACGAGGAGCCATGTGGCACACTGGCCAAGATACTGGTTTGGCATTGTCTACCAGATATAAGCCCTTCACCTCCTCAAACACATCCGAGTATTCCCGGACCTCTCTAACAGATCGCAAACTCTAGACCGACGTGTCAAGCGATTCTAGATAACTTAGCATAACAGATTCCATGGGATTACAAGAGATCTCGAGAGCGTTACCCAAGCGGGTCGTAAGCCTAACAACTCTCCTTCCACAAACAAGAACGGCACCATTACTGGATAACCAGTCCATGCCCAAAACTAACCCATAGCCCGTGAATCCCAAGAAGCATCACATCTAAACTCAATGCTAAGTATAGAAAACTTTCAAACCCAAACACATCATGGAGCCCCCAATTGGGTTTGAAACAACTAAGGGATCATCTACTAAACTGGTGTCTAAGTGCAGTGACTCAACTAACAACGATGAGATAAACGAACTCGATGCGTCAGAATCAAATAAAGTTCGAACTGGATAATAAAGAAATCCAAATTCCAACCTAGACGGTCTTATCCCCATCTGGTACACTAGCAGTGAGGGAATACAACTACCCTCCAGGAGATTCCGTACCTTGCCCTTGCCTCCTTGGACAATCCTAATTAGGTGTCCTATTCCTCCCAAAAGGATAACTACTTGCCTTCTTCTTCCCATTCCCCACTCGTAACCTCCCACCAATGAGGTTTCATCCTTCATTAACCAAACAACTATTTGAGCCTTCCTCCCATCGTCTATCCAATAGGTACCAACCAGTCCTCCTCCTTCTTGAACTAACTTCTAATCCGACTAACGTCTAAGTCCCTTGAAGTGGTTTTCCATTCTTACCTATCTTAGAAAGATCATCCATACACGGAGGGGAAACTCAAAACGAGAGAGGAAGAGATTCAAAACGGAGAATCCGAAAGATAAAGATAAGGCTATCGGGGATTATGCTTTTCTTTCAAAAACTTTTCTCTTAAAAGACATGTTTTTGAAAATACTCCTTTCAAAAATATTCTTAGAAAATAGTTTTTCTAAAAAATTTATCTGTTCTGGTAACCTTAAGCTCTGATACCACGTGCAACACCCCACTCCCGCTACGGTCACTCGCTAAGGGAATGCCATAACATCGGTGGAGTATTTTAAGTGAATATAGAACAGAAAAATTACAGCAAGACAGATATAAGTAATACTTGAGAATTTAAAACATCATTTCATTGCAGCGGAAAGTAAAACATGTTTGGTTACACCAAAACCATAAACAAGAGTCAAGTACATAATATCCATCCTGATAAAACAAAAGTACATAATCCCACTACATAACTTAATAGCCATAATAGAAAAGATAAACTGAGCTTTACATCCACGGTCCAAGCTCCAAAAGATAGATAAAGCAGTCTGATCAAAGCCCACTAGTGCTAGGCCCACTCTGATAACCTGAGGGTTGGGAAAAAAGATAAAAACAACGGGGTCAGACATAAGTCTGAGCGACTCCTATAACTTTAACAATACAATCATTAAAGTAACCAGAGTAAGACGTAAACTTGATATACGGTAACGACTGGGGATAAATGGCTACACTAAGCAGCCAACTAGACTTAGGATGAACTAAGATAACCGTAAAGACGCATTTACCGACCCAAGGATAATTACTACACTGCACCACACCAGTTCTACCACCCAAGGGTAATTCCAACTTAAGGTTGATCCCACTAAGTGTACTTAGTAATTTTTAATAGTAGTTTCGTGTACCCCTAGCTGACTACATAGGTGCCGTCTGCCCCTATATCCACTAGGTGTACCTACTACTCCCCAAGCGATCGGCTCCCTAACGTAGATACCCGTGCTGGCCCCACAGTGGGGTGTATCATTCCCCAAAGTGGCAACCTGATAATATCAATGGTGCACGGCTTATACCTACACGATGCAACAACGTTTTACTTACCAGCCCGGGTCCACACACGCATATGAAACCCGTTGGACTTGCGTTGCCACCGCTAACCCGCTTTGGCCTCTTACAGTCAAGCCCAATATGCGTGTCCCGTCCTCGACTTGGGTCGAGCCCACAAAGATACGTTTGGGATAGTGGTTGAAATGGGCCCCCACAAGCTACCCACCTAAGCTTGTCATTTCTAGTGTATACCACTTAACCCTTTAATCATGTTTTAATTACATGTTCCAGTTTGGTTAAGTATTCTAATCGTATTTTCTATTGTCACCCAAGGCAACCACTAGATTTCCACATGCCACCCAAGGCACCCACTTAACCCCTCATGTCCCTGTACATGCTAATATGGTTAAGTGTTTCTTAATTAATTAATTAAGATCATGACCTCATAAAGACCTCTCACATTAGACCATCTTTTATGACTGTTGGATATGCCGGTTGGGTCCGGGCAGACTTCCGTCATAAAAAGGGTCTAACCTCGTGTCTTTACTTTAATCACGTATTTAATTTATGACTAAGACCTCTCACATTGGGCCAATCATTTGTAGCTGCTGGATTGCCGGTCGGTTCCAGGCAGACTTCCGCTACAAAAGGGTCCAACCTTGTGTCTTAGTTGATTAATTACACCTAATTAATCACCCCCATAATTTGTATTAATTATCCCTAATTAATTACACATTTTTAAGAATATGGGTAGACCTAACTCAATAGGTAAATTCCCAATTCCATAGTATGGGTAGACCTAACTTAATAGGTAAATTCCCAACTCCATAATATGGGTAGACCTAACTTAATAGGTAAATTCCCAATTATGTCCATTCATTTTATGTTATGCTTAAGCATACCAACTTTACACATTTCTATTAACATGCATATTAACCCCATCGTTTCCCACGTAATTCGTTCTCATGACATGTCATATAAATGGGGAGTTTCATTATAAATGTAATGGGTTCAATCTTAGCACAACGTTGGCATTTACATGGGTTTAAAAGGTGTCAACTTGCATCATAACATTAAACCCAACTAGCATAAATCATTAACCCAAACTTGCATATGAACTTGCATATAAACTTGCATATGAACTTGCATATAAACTTGCATATGAACTTGCATATAAACTCGCATATGAGCTTGCATAACATGTCATACATAGAGGCAACCTTGCATATGTTATGCATATCATAAAAAGAGACAAACTTGCATATGAACTTGCATATAAACTTGCATATGAACTTGCATATCATGTCATACATAGAGGCAACCTTGCATATGTTATGCATATCATAAAAAGAGACAAACTTGCATATGAACTTGCATATAAACTTGCATATGAACTTGCATAACATGTCATATCATAAAAAGAGACAAACTTGCATATGAACTTGCATATAAACTTGCATATAAACTTGCATATAAACTTGCATATCATGTCATACATAAAAAGAGACAAACTTGCATATGAACTTATAACATATGACAACCACAACATGCATAGATCCTCATTTACATCCATAGCCTCCTAATATCCTATCCTAATTAGTTTAGCAATTGCTTACTAAAGGCATAGGAAATCACAAATCACTAATTAGCACTCCAATGAGGAAGATTAAGTTGCTAGAGTGGATTAGAACTTACTTAGAGTTGATTTGAGATGCTAACTTCCTCTCAACTTTGGTGGAGGCTCCTTCTAGTTTTAATTTTACGGCATGAGGCCCTTGAATCTATTTTTAGTATGAATTAGGGTAGTGTTAGGGTGTATTTATAGATTAGGCAAGTGTTTTAGGCCATTAGATTAACCCTAAATTAGATTAGGACCATCAGATCTCGGAAGCTTCTAGAGAACAGCCCAAAACACAGCCAAACCCTAAAATGGTGCACCAGGTTAAACTGGCCGAGCACCCCCTGTCGACACCCAAGTCGACAGGGCTGTCGACTTGGTCCTAGCCAAGTCGACTGCCCAGTCGACAGGGCTGTCGACTTGGGTAGCTAGGCGGGAATTTTCCCCGCCTGCGCCCAATGGCCCCAATTTCGAAATTTGAACCTGAATTTTAAATCTGTTTTGAACTTTGAATTTTCTGCAAACTTCATTGGGCCATAACTGGGCCATACGGACTCCGATTTACAAAATTTCGGACTCTATTTCGCGTATTTTTCCGAGACGAACGAAATGACGCAGCCCGTTTCCCCCAATTCTCACATCTGAGATTATTTATTCTGCAATTAGTGAATTTTAGCATTAACTGAATTACGGGGTGTTACAACACACTTGTCATGAATCTTTGAGCATTTGATGTAAAGAATGAAGACGAGGCGCAAGTTGTTGTTCTTTTATGTTCTTTACCTGCAGAGTATAACACTTTTGTTAACTCTATGATCTATGGACATTCGTCTATTTGCTTGGAGGATGTGAAGATAAATTTGCATAACGAGATGTTGAGAGGAAAGTTAGCAAGCATGAGTATGGAGAATGATTCTGAAAGCCTTGTTGCACAGAGAGGAAGAAGTAAAAGTAGACCCAAATATGGTGGAGATAGAGATAAGTCCAGATCTCAGTCAAGAGGAGTTCGGAAGGGAGTTTTTCATTATTACAGAAAACCTGGACATTATATTGCAAGTTGCCCCAAGTTGGAGAATAAAAACAAAGATGTTCCCCAAAATGGAAAACAATATTACATCTATGCCACTTGCATTTTTTTGCCTTGGTATCGCCTTCTGATATCGACTCCATTACTTCTCGGTATCGCCTCCTGTTACCAACTTCATTACTTCTTGGTATCGCCTCCTGGTATTGGCTTCTTGGCTTCGATACCGGTTTGTATCGTCTTCTTGTATTATCTTCCTGGTTTTGGTATCATCTTACACTGTCTTCTTGGTTTCGGTATCGCTTGTATTATCTTCTTGTATCGCCTTCTTGGTTCGTCTTCCTAATATCGTCTTCTTAGCTTCGGTGTCGGCAACAAGCTATTTTATTCCAACAGCCTAATGCCGATAGCATATTTACACCAAACACAATACTATTTACATATATATACAACCTCTACTTATAGCACTCCCTTTCAATTTGGTGCATAGCTATTCATCATGCCCAACTGGCTACACAAATACTTGATCCTAGCATTATTCATTGCTTTCGTAAACATATCAGCCACCTGCTCTCTAGTCTTGACATGCTCTGTCATAACAAGACCCTATTGAACCTTTTCCCTAATGAAGTGACAATCCACTTCAATGTGCTTCGTTCTCTCATTAAACACCGAATTAGATGCAATATGCACCGTAGCCTGATTGTCAAAATAGAGAGTTATTAGTTTGACAATATTTATTTCAACTTCATGCATAAGATGATCCACCCACATCACTTCACAAGCTGCCTTATCCAAGGCTCTATATTCGGATTCAGTGCTCAATCTAGAAACAACATTCTGTTTCTTGATTTTCCATGAAATCAAATTCCCTCCTAGAAATATACAAAAACCAGACATAGATTTCCTATCCAACTTTGTTCCTTCCCAATCAGCATCACAAAAACATTCAACTCTTGCATGTCCATGATTCTTGTGCTCAATTCCTTGCCCAACAGTTCCCTTAAGATAACTCAAAATATTTTTCAGTATGCCCCCAATGATACATTGTAGGGGATGCCATAAACTGGCTTACAACACTGACAACGAAAGCAATGTCAGGCCGTGTAACAGTTAGATAGTTCAATTTTCCTACCAATCTTCTGTATTTCTCTGGATCTTTGAATAACTTGCTTTTTTCTACAATGTTACAAGTTAACGGAATAGGAATTAGAATAGTGCAAGGTTCAACACCTAGATTTCCAGTCTCTTCCAACAAATATGGAACATACATTCGTTGAGGAATAACAATACTACCATTATCTCCTGGAATTTCCATACCTAGGAAATACTTCAAGTCTCCTAAATCTTTAGTGTGAAACTGTTTGCAAATAAAGGTTTTAGGGGATGAGATACCTGATTCATTATTGCCAGTTATCACAATATCTTCTACATAAACCACAAGTAAAATTATACTAGATTTAGTATTCTTATATAACACTGGATGATCACATCAATTCTCCACCGTTCCAAAGATTTCCATTGCATTAATGAATTTTACAAACCAAGCTCTAGGACTCTGTTTTGATCCATACAATGTCTTCTTCAACTTGCACACCAGACCACTTTTCCCTTATGCAATGAATCCAAGGGGCTGAACCATATAAACTTCTTGTTCTAAATCACCATGAAGAAATGCATTCTTTATATCAAGCTGATGTATTTTTCAGTTATATGTTGTTGCTAATGAAATAAAAAACCGAATAGAAGTTAACTATACTACTGGGAAAAGTTTCAGAATAATCCACTCTATAAATTTTTGTATATGCTTTTGCAACTAATCGTGCCTTCAATCTAGCAATTGTTAAAACCCACTTTCACCCAATAGGTCTCTCATTTTCAGGTAATTGGACTAAACTCCACGTTTCATTGTATTCAAGAGCATTCATTTCCACAACCATAACAACCTACCATCAGGATTTGATAATGCTTCCACAACAGTTTCAAGGATAGAAACAGATTCTAGAGAAGTGATAAGTGAATGAGGATTAATGTTTATACGAGACAAATGAAGAAATATGATATGTGCAATGTCATTTTTCCTTTCGTAAAGCAATAGGAAGATCAGTTTCAGGATAAAATGTAGAAATAGGTTCATGTTCAAGTGAAGGCATTGTATCATATGTAGATGGAGTTGTAGCTTGTATCACGAGAAGGTGATAAACAAGTTTCAATAGAATCATTGATATTGTTCTCTTCTTGTATAGAATGTGATATTTCATACATAAGAAAATCATGATTCTCCCCCAGACTTTCCTAACTTTTATAAGGTAAGCTTAATGATGACTGAAAGAATGGTGTTTCTTTGATGAAAGTGACCTCAATAGATATAAGATATTTAACTAGAGAAGGAAAGAAACATATATATCCTTTTTGCAAATGAGAATAACCAAGGAATATACACTTAACATATTTTGGATCAAGTTTAGATATTTGTGGTCTGACATCTCGAAAAAAATATGTACACCCAAATATCTTTGGCTTAAAAGGATATAGTGATTTATCTGGAAAGAGAATTGAGTACGGTATATCACCATTATGAACAGTTGAAGGCAATCGGTTCATTTAAAAACATGCTGTAAAAACAGCGTCAGCCTAGAAACTTTTAGGCACATTCGTATAAAATAACAATGTCTGTGCGTTTTCAAGCAAATGTCTATTCTTTCTTTTAACAACTCCATTTTTAGATGTTGTGTCAACAAAATACATCTCATGTTGCATCACATTTTGCCTCATGTAAGTTTGATATAAACTCAAAGTATACTCTTTTGCATTATCAATCCTTATAGTTTTAATAGAAGCATTAAATTGAGTTTTGATTTCATCACAAAATGAACAAAATATTGAATACAATTCAAACGGTTTTTCATAAGAAACAACCAAGTCACAAGTGAATAATCATCCACAAAGGTAACAATGTATCTAAACCCTAGTTTAGAAATCACAAGTGATGAACCCCAAATATCAGAATGAACCCCAAATATCAGAATGAACAAGCTCAAAAGGACAATTAGCTCTTTTATTTATTCTAGGATTTAAACGGACTAGATGAAGTTTTCCATATTGACATGATTCACAATTTAATGATTATACTGAATTAAACTATGGACATAATTTCTTTAAAAAAAGGTAGAGATGGATGACCTAACTGACAGTGTGTCGTTAAGGCCTGAGAAATACTTGAACAAGAAAATAGTTTTCGATCTACAACTGGAGTATCAAGTATATACAGTTCCTTTGACTCGTGCCCTTTACCAAAAATTTGCTAAGTCACAAGATCCTGAAATATATAATAAGACAGAAAGAATGAGATAGAAAAATTTAACTTTTCAGTTAACTGACCAACTAAGAGTAAATTGAAAGCTCATTTGGGTATGTACAATGTTGATGTCAATGGAAAAGGTGAATGGGTTGGACCAATAGTTACAATTCCGTGAATATTAGTGGAAGAACCATCAACTAGAGTGACAATCTATGTAGATTTTTGCGATTGAAGATTTGTGAAGAGGAGACCATTGCCTGTCATATGATCTGCAACACCAGAATCAATGACTCATTAAATCTTTCCTGAATTAGCAGAGCTACTAATATTTCCAATTGTTGACACAGTTGGTGTTGACTTGCTGATATTGTTTTGATAATCAATAATCTTTGCATACTCTTCAGCAGAAACCAGCATATTCGGATTAGTAGCTTGATCTTTACTTTTGCAACATTAGTTACTTGCGTATTTGCTACTTGCCTTTGCTTATTTTGTAATTTACAACACTCAAATTTTTTATGTTCTGGGTTTTTACAGTAAGCACATGACTTAGCATTCACCACTTGATTCTCACGACCAGATGCACCATTGTCCTTCTTCTGTACATTTTGATTATGCTCCCATGGCTCATATCTGTTTTTCATTCCTAACAAAGCACTATTATGTTGAGCATTCTTACTTGGAATTGAACTTGAAATTTTAGTTCTAAGAATTCTTATAAACACATCATGTGATCAAGTAACATCAGATCCAGAAATAACTTGAGCTTTACAGATTCATACACAGATGGAAGACCTGCTAAAAAACTACAGTAGCCATTTGCTCCCTCTGCTTCTACTGCACTTTAATATCAACACTTATAGGAAGTAGCACATTAAATTCTTCATAAGTCTTCTTGAATTCCATAAAGTAATTCATCGATGACTAATATTATTTTTCCCCTCGATAAAATGACTTGCAAATCTCATACAATCTATTTAAGTTTAGTTCTTTCACAAACTCACAGTGATTCACTAAACTATTGACATCACTCTCAATTGTATTTCGAATCTGAAGAAACAAATGAGCATCATCTCGAAGCCAAAATCACTGCTTCATTGTTAGATGGATTACCTTACGGTGGATCTTCGATTAGATGATTATTTCTATCAATAATCCGTAAATACAATCGAATCATTTTACTCCAATCAAAGTAATTAGATTCACTTAACTTGTGCTCAGTTATCTTGGATATCATTGGCATGACCTCCATCACTAATTTAGTCTCTCCCATGATTCACGAATGAGATTGATAGATAGCTTGAAATTAATTCAAGGATCGCTGCTCTGATACCATGTTATAAACATAAAAGAAATTATATAGATAAGATAAGACAAAACTTTTCTCATTATCTACACATCAGTAGTGCAGCGCTATATATACACATTACAAGGAATGAAAATGGAAAACAATATTACATCTATGCCACTTGCAATTTTTTTCCTCGGTATCGCCTTATGATATCGACTCCATTACTTATTTATATCGCCTCCTGGTACCAACTTCATTACTTCTTTGTATCGCCTCCTGGTATTGACTTCTTGGCCTCGGTATCAGTTTGTATCGTCTTCTTGTATTATCTTCTTGGTTTTGGTATCAGCTTATATTGTCTACTTGTAATTTCTTCTTGGTTCCAGTATCATCTTGTTTTATCTTCTTGTATAGTTCTCTTGGTTTATCTTCCTGGTATCGTCTTCTTGGTTTCGGTGTCGGCACCAAGCTGTTTATTCCAACAACTTGATGTCAATAGAATATTTACACCAAATACAACACTATTACATATATACAACCTCTACTCACAACAACGATGATTTCCCACAAGGAAGAAGAACTATGTTTTAAAGGTTATAAAAATGGTTTATAACTAAGTATGTTTCATAAATGGATCTTACATGGTTATAAAAAAAAGTTTATAATAAATCAAGCTTTCTAAATGGATTTTACAAACGATTTTATAAAATCATTTTACAAAGAATTTCAAATTCATAAGTAGGTTTTATAGGAGATATTCAAGTGTTTATACTCAACCAAATTTTATTAATAAGTTTTATGAAGTTATTAAAGAAGATTTTATAAATGAACAAGTTCAATAAATGATTTCAAATTTCTTTAAAACAAGTTTTACAAGTAAGTTTACTAATTTATAAGTTAACTTACAAGTGTTTTTAGAAATGTGTAATGATTTATAGAATAAGTTATCAAATACGTAAAAGAACTTATAATTGATTTAACTTGATTTTCAAAATGAGTTTTTAATGATTTGATTCATAATAAAATAAATCTATAAGATTTGAAATTACATGTAAGATAAATTGATTTTTAAATTAGAATATGTACTATTTTGATTTTACTTTGTATTGAGTTCCGAAGACTCAACTCGTACTACCTGAATGAATTTGAAAGGTGTTTTCACCATTATCTGATGAATAGTACAGATTGAATATGGAAGTTGATATCGACTATAAACAGTCTTATTGCTATGTATCTTTTTACTCAATACCAGTTGTTTTGGATTTTATATTAAATAATGTGCAGCATGAAAATGTTTCAGCTCATATATGATTTGTGATTATACTTATATTTTTGAGATAGGTATACAATAATGTTTTCAAAGCAATGAAAATAATATGATTTGTGGGTAGGCTTGTATCATTGAGATAAATGTGTGACTATGTTTTCAAAGTAACCAACGAATATGATTTGTAAATACGATTATTTCGTTGAAATAAATATATGGAATCGATTTTAAAGAATAGATGAAATGATTTTAATTAATGATTAATTAAAAGAGATTATCAGTTGCTTATGTGCTTAACCATTCACTTATGATTGGCAATTAAATAACCGACTATCGATACTTATCCTTTTTAAACTATCACTACTGGTACAAGGAATCGGGATCAGAAATGCGTCCGGACACTTCGAACTAGCTTACATATTCAAAAACGCAAGTATCTTGAAGCATATGCTTATGATTATAACTTGAAGGCGTAGACCTTCTGAACGGGAAGGACTTTTTGTTGATATCTTTAGTTAGCTATTAGAATTAAATTATAGCATTGGTCCCTACATTTTAGGGATCTGCATGATGCAGGACTTCTTGTTACTAAACTTAGGAGTGATTCCCAATAAATATGGTAAATAAGTACCTTCGGTTTGTCATATTCTTAGACTCTTATGTGGACGGGTGTTTGACATAGCATTTCTTATATCACGTACACTGGTTTGTACAAATATGCATCTTTTTTGTGGTGTAGGAGGAAATTCTTACAGTTAATGCTTTTCTCCGAGTCGTACAAACTCGGATGTTGTACTTTTGTAGAAGTCAATTAGTGGTTAATGGAATCGTGATGTGGCATCCAAAGTTGGTTATGCTATGTACGAAAGGTAATCATAACGAGTCTCATCATATTAGAAACGACGAAACAGGGAATGCAGTGAGGCTACGTCGGTCATGCTATTAGAATTGTTCACCACTCTTCTAGATACTTATGCTCTCTATATGTTCGAGTATGATGATCATGTGGAGTGCGCTCGGCAGTCAAGAACGACCAGGGTGATGACAAATTTGGTTTGTAAATCAGATTTGGCTATGTGTAGTTTTGTCAGTCTTGCCGGGAGAAAAGAAGGAAGAAGGCTCTTAGTACTCCCTTTAGAGGTGTACTATTTTCAGTATGTTATATGTTGTATATATCAGCAACTGTGAGAACATGTTAATACAATTGTCTAGGCTAGTTTATTTGTTATGTACTCTAATTCATGTATGTAGATAGTTTTTACTTTTATGTAAGAGTGTTGTTTTGTTATATTTTATTCATTCCGTCTGCGAGATTGTCTTATTCCATTTTCTTTCTTTTATTCTAAACTTTCTTTCTCTCTTCTTCTCACTTTTACCTTCTTTCCTTGACCTTCCCAATTATTTGAAACTTGAAATTATGGCTCGTGCGTCGATCTCCAAAGGACAAACAATCCTGGTTGTTATAGTAACATCCTTTATGATTCTTTAAAGTTCTGAACTAAGCCACGATCATTACACTATGATTGTTTCAAATCAATTGGACAAAAAAAGCTTTTCGCTTCGATCATCTTAAATTTAAAGCAACTGCTTTTACTTTAAAGAAGAGTAAAGTTTCCTCAAAGATAGTACCATGGAGCTGAATCCTTCAAAGCAACGAGAATCGAAGTAGGCGGGCCTCAAAGCAGTTCGTGGCATTGAAGCCAATCAAGCTCCCATATGCGAAGCCACACTAATCTTCCACCTATAAATAAGGGTGGAGTGACTCTGATATGGAGGATTGAAAATTTTATTCTCTTATTCTCCGCTTTGTTTCATTCAAGAAACCCTAGATCAAATTAACGACAAATTATTGAGATCAAACTAAGAGTTGTATATGGACTTATATATGAACTTTTGTATTGGCATAGCCTATTGAACTTGGTTGCGACACAAGAACCGATCTTACATATGACTAAACATGAAATTTTGTGACTATCGAACCATCCTTGCCTAGCATACTTTTAAAAGTATGAATTTTGGATTGATATGCCTTATTGCATATTCAACTACTTTGAAGTTCACTGAAGAAAGTCTATGTGAACATGGCAAATCTGTTTCGATCAGATTCTCGGCCAATTTCGGTTTAGTTGCGTCTTTTTTTGTTTGCTTCGGGTTGAAGCACATTGGAAAGCGTGTAATTGAACTTTAGATTGATCTACTTTGTTCGAAGCAAACTCCTGGCTTTGAGCCCATTTCCCGGTTTTGAAACAAACTTATGGCTTCAAGCTTGCTTATTGGCTTTGAGCCTTACATTAGACCTCTGATTTGGTTTTCCTGCGACTACTTGAGGCGTTGGACAATTTTTTGTGCTAACATAAATAAATAACATATTCACTCTTATTGATGAAAATTATAACAATTATGTCAAGACTAGCAACAAATTAAGCAACTTACTTGATTGCACTAATGTAATTCTAAAAGTGGATATTAACAGCAATTTTGAATGTTATATTATTGTATAAATCATTGTGGTAATTAAATGCTAAAAAACTAACATTACTCTTATGATCGATATTAAAGTGAATAATGACAAAATATTACATTTGTTTCGTCTATTTCAATCAAAGTGGATATGATCTTACAATTCTCCATAACATACTTTTGTAGTACAAAGACATTCTTTAGTTTAATTTATTTTATTATAGGTTGAATGAAGATTTCCAGCATAACATGGAGTGCTTTACTTGTTATGGTTGGTTTTATGCTCCTTTTTGTCATACTCAAGGTTTATAGTATCATTAGGTAGTTTTGATTAGTATTCAACATTTAAATTTTCAAAATGTCATTTCAAAACTCAAATCTTATATTTTACAATTTTCAAATTTGTGTTCCCAACTTGATTTATTTTATTTTGTAATTTCAAATTCAAATCTTTACTTTTAAATATTTTAATTCAGCATATAAATTTAAAATCAATATTTTCAAATTTCAAATCTAACTCAAAACAAATTAAGAAAATTCAAACATGTTATCATTTTTTGTTCAGTTGGAAATATAGAAAAATTACATTAAATTCTCTTTTCCAAAATTGTTAAATGAAACGGTCGGTTTAGTTGTTGGTTGTATTAATAAACAGGAAAATAGTTTGAATGACAAAAACACAACAAAATTTGACCAAAAGGACAGGAGACAAAAAAATTGCTCAAAAGGACAATTTTCAATTTTTAGTGCAAAGTGTGAAAATATAGTGGCCCTTGAATTTCACCATTTGCACTAAAAATTGTCCTTTTGGGCAAGTTTTTTGTTGACCGTCCTTTTAGGCAAATTTTATTGACTTTGTCCTTGTGGCAAAATATCCCATTAATAAAATCATTTTTTAAAAAAAAACATAGCTTGTTCAAGTATTTTTTACATGCTAGATATTGTTCTAAAAAAGAACAAATTGTCTTTAAGCCTTCATATTGTATCTACTCAAAAGCACAGTGAGTTCAAAATTAATTGTCTGACAATATTAAGTTTTTGTTAACTTCTATCCTGATAGAATCGTAGATGATCAGGCAATGCATTGTTTGTGCTAGTTCTAAAATTAAGTCTTATATTATGTATTTTAAATAATTGGTCTGACAATTGCTTCCGTAGCATAGTGGTAGTGCGTTCGCTTCGTAAGCGAAAGGTCGCGAGTTCGATCCTCGCCGGGAGCTTACACCTGTCGGTTTTCTCCACCTGAAATTTTTCTCTAATTTTAAACTTCCGGTCTACCCCCGGTTCGCTTTCCTTCGTTCTCTTCTTGCTTTCCTCTTTGCCTTTCTCCCTACTCTTCCAGTTTATCATCCACGTCTGTTTGGAGTCAATCAGATGAAAATAACAAAATCATTGTTCTATCTGAATTACTTCCATGATAATTTTTATATACATTTTATATAAATAATTTTATATACAACAATATCAATCAATAACAATCCCAATCAAAATCCGAACAAACAATCAACCATGGTTTGTACATAAAAATAGTGTCCGGAGCTACTAAGTCCCGTCTGCAACCTATTATATAATAACTGGAAAATAATTTGAGTGAGAGAGAGTTTTCACAGTCGGTTTCCACTCCTCCATTTCTTTATTTCTGAATTTTTATACCACTTGGATTTGAATTTACTTGAAATTCTGATTTGCTACGCTTTGATTCTAGTCAGTTCTGAAATGCAGTGTTCGTCGCTACGAATCTAACGCAACATGAATCGTTCCATTCCGACCTCGTACGAAGAAGTTATGACATTTTAAAAGATAATTACATAATTAAACCATTAAATAATAATTAAATAGCAGTTAATCTTTTAATTACATCATCTTCCCCCAACCCCGTCTTTGTTTTACTGTATCCCGTTAAACCCACTGCTCCATCGGAGAATGTTCATCGCGCATCAACTAGGAGGCACCAGCCTTGGATCCGACCCCACCTCAACGTCGTGCTCACCCCCGCCGACCATCGCCTGGAATCTGGCTTGACTCGCCACTGTCGTCGATCCGGAAAATGGGTTCGAAGCGGTGCCCTTTAAGGCACGAATTCCATCGATTCACTTCATAAAATTTGATCAAACCCAAATAGAATTGAAGATTGGGTATTTCTCTTTAATCTTTGCTTTGATTTCTTGAATTAATTCTCTCTATATTGTGTGCGATTTTAGATCAAAATGAAGAGCGATTTCCGTCGTTAAGTAGAGGGCGACGACGGCTAATTTATTACGGCTAGGGTTTGGAAAAAAGGGGGGTTATATAATGTATTATATTATTCTTTTATTCTTTTAATTGTTTTAAAGTGAAGTTTTTCTCCCGACCTCCGAATCAAACCCAACGAGTGTCGTACCTAGCCAAATACCCCCATTCCGTACACAATAGGATATGTTTTGTAAGCTAATTCGACTGTTTTGATCAATTTTTCTTTGAATTAAAATATAAATCAATATATATTTAATTCAAACGTATATTTTAATTTATCGGGGCCACATATCGACTCTAAAATTTCCCGAAAAATAAATCTAGCTATGTTTGACGATATGGTCCTAACCGTGTTTTGCAAGGTAGCCAACCATCTTATGGTTAGCTTTCTCTCCTCCATCTTATTGGGAGTTATTGTGAAGACTCTTTTGCAAGGTAGCCAACCGTGTTTGAAATATTTAGTCGCTTTTTTCCTTCACGAGCAATTGTTGGATGGTTCCTTGCTGTATATTATTGCCATGATATGCATTTTCCCTCTATTTTTTTCCTCATCTTTCCAATCTTGAATTCGCAGTTGAAATTGTGAATGTCAATCTACTTTTCCTATTATATATATGTTGGTGTTAAAACTGTTGCTCTAGCAAACTGGGAAGGATGATATGGTTTTAATGTTAAATCATGATTGCTATTGCTAACGATACGCTCGAACCCTGTAGTCAACATAGTAAATTGTATTTCGCAGCAATTAGTTAGTAGTCCCCCCTGTTTTCATCAACAACAAAAATGAGGACGAAAATGCTCTTCTTGTGTTATTTTTTTTCTTTTCAGTTTTCAGGGTACCTCGTAGATGACCTACGTGGTTCCTCAGTGTACCACTGCAGTAGGCCTAGGTGGTTTCTCAAAAAGTCTACCAATGCTATGTTCATCAGGCCAGTTGGCAACTTATGGTAAATTTGGTATTACAAGGTTGCCAAAATGTTATCCAACCCATTTACCTAGCCCAAATACCCCTAAAGTATATGGGTTGGGTCAAACCCATTAAAATAAGTGAGTTTATTGGGCAAACCCGTTTAACCCACCTAACTAATTGGGTTATATGGTTCTAGCCTGGTCATTTTATTTTTAACTAGGGCTGTAAACGGATGCAGACCGATACAGATAGTGTTGTATCAGAAAATAAAAATCTAAATCCGTATCCGCAAATATTTTTGAAAATATACGTATCCACCTTAGTGAATTTAGATATCCAAAAATATCCATATCCGAAACATAAAAATGTATCCAAAAATTATCCAAAAATAAAGCAATAAAAGTTTACAAACACATCACTGACATGCAAATTTGGTTCATTAAATATTTTTTGAAAAGATGATTACATCTACTAATAAATTACAAATAGGACATTGATCAAATAAATTTCATACATATATATATTTTAAGAGATGAAGTTGTCTAAAATATGAAATAAACCACCTTATGACTAAAACAAAACAAAATATAATACATAGACGCATATACACAATTACGTCTTAATTATAACCATACCACAAAACAAAATGAGTACATGATTTAAAATGTTGCATAATACAAAATACAATATTCTTTTATAATCCAATAATTTAGATTAGTTTAGTTATATTAAGCAAATTTATATATTAATTTAAGCTTAGGGTTAAATTATAAATTATAAATATATAATATGTACGCACAGTCCGCGGCAGTAGCCCAGTGGAAAGGCGTGCTTCTACATGGTAATAGGTCAGGAGTTCGAGGCCTGCCCTGGGCAACTATCCCCCAAGTAAATTATACCCGGTATAGTGGAGGTCCAAGGGGAACTGCGATAAGCTGTATAAGCTTGCAATTGCGGACTGGTTAGCCCTATACCTTCCAAGATGAGCGACTTTCCGTAGTCTTCGGTGACCGTTCATTTATAATATGTACGCACACATCAGAAAATTAGACGGATATTTTTCGGATACGGATACCACTATAACCATATCCGTATCCGGAAGAAATTTCGGATATAGGATATCCATATTCGCAAACCGGATAACAGATATACTCCATATTTTCGGATATGAATGCGGACGGATATCAGATTTTTTCGGTACTCATTGACAACTCTATTTTTAACCATTTAACCCATATCTGCGTATAATTCCCTCGTCTCACACACTCACGCTTACGCTGAAATAATGAAACAAAGTTAGGGCTTCTTCCATGAATTTATGTCTGATCTTATACCAATTTCACTAGTACAGTTGTCTCAGCCAGGAATCGTTTAAGATCCATACTGCATCACTCGTCTTCTTTTCAATTTCTAGCGTATACACTTCTAATCGACTGCCATATTAAGGTTTAATTTAGACCATATTTTCTACAAATAATTCCCTTGGTCTATGTACTTATGGCGTAGACATATTTCTAACCTTATTAAGGTTTTTATGGACAAACATCCATCGGTAGTCTAAGAAGAAGCAGTATGAAGAGTTGAATATAATTTCCATTACAAATCAGTTACATTCTAACGTAAATAATAAATTGTACTATGCTACAGATAAAAAATAAAAAAATTAGCTATTTAGAATGAAAAGAAAATTATTTTAGATTTTAAAAGGAGTACCCATTTTGATATCGGGAAGTTTTAATCTAAATTCGATAGTCAAATATGAAAAAAATGAAACTAATAGCATTTACATGCGTCATCATGAACTTTGTTCAAAAGATTAGGTGTGCATCATGCAACATTTCAAGTACATCTTAATTGCGAAGGCATACTCATGTAGCTGAAAGAAGCATGACCAATAATAGGCTAAAGTGATAAATTTTCATCTGAAGAATGCTCAACGCAGATCCTAGTGTCACGCTTCAAAAAATACTTTGTATGCCACAAGCCAACCCCTGCTGAGGTGAACTTTTCGCAATCAATTATCTTAAAGGTTGACTTTAATTGGATCACTTGGTTATCTAAAAGGTTATACCTTTAATTGAATTTCTTTTTCACCATAAAGTCTCGTTTTATGTGTATGTTTTATTTTTATTTGTTTCATGTTCTCAATCTTAGCAATGAAGCTTAAGAAAATAAAACCAAATCTTTAATGCTTGTTGATTTGTTATTTTTTTTGGTGTTTCGCACTATTCTATGAATAGTTTGTCTTTAATGCATAATATATAATGATTTCAGTTATCATATTTTCCTTAAATTCATGAATTTTATTTTATTTCAATGGGAAAACTAATTATTATATATAAAATTTCTTATTTTTTTCGTGAAATTCACTGAAAAGACTAACGAATTATGTTTAACCTTTGTCTTACTATGATCAGCTTGCCGTTCTGAGTTTGGAATCAAAAGTTCATAGTAATCAGCTTAAGCCTTTGGTTTGCATAGATGCTGCTGTGCTTAGCTTGGAGAAAATACCCAAGTGGATGGATTTTGTTTTTGATCAACTCAGTGTTTCAGGTATAATTGAAAATACCCAAGATGGTACGGCTTTTGAAAATGCTCATGTCAAAGAAATTTCTTAACTTGTATACCTTTTTGGAGTATAATCAAAATTCCCTAACAGCCCTAGTTTATGCACTGTTATTACACCATTATTCATTCTTGTTGATCCGCCTTTATGGTGTCGTATTAAATATTAAATGTTATCCCTATTAAGCATTTATTCTAGGTAGAGTAATCAATAATGTTTTGCTGAATGTTTCTATATTACATCTTAATTAGATGTAGAAATATGCAATGCATTACCTTGTAATTTCATCTTAATTAGTTGTTATCTTTCCTTACCACGGGTCGAACAACTAAAACATAAATAGTTGTTATTTTATATTCTGATCGCTTTAAGTTTTCATTTAGTTTCATAAGTAGTTGATTTCCTTGTAATTTCTCAGGCATGCAGAGAGGAATTCTATGAAGAAACCTCGATAGAACGTTTTAAGAAGTTATATTTTGATAGAGTAGACAAAACTACTGAGCATATAAGACAAATGTGCAACACCTTTGTTCATCGTAATAACAAATATTCTTTGGTTTCAAATTTTCAATGATTTACTTATTATTTCTGTATTTTACACATACAGCTACCACTTTTAGTTTAAGGTTGCCTCTTTTTATCTTATGATTAGTTTTCTTTATTTGCATGTTGTCCTTCTAATATTATATTTCTTCATTTTCAGATCATCACTTACAAGGACAGAGCCAGGATTTTAAATTGTCCCGGGCAAGGATTGCAGGTATAAAAAATGACACTGAATGTATAATTAATAATACATTTGTTGATTATTGATACAACTGCAATTGATTCCATGAAAATGTGAATACACAAACGGATGTATCTCGCATAGAATGACAAAATTTGATAATGGATCGCTATTGATTTTTATTATTCTTTGGATTTTCCTAACTTATCATCATGCTTTCTTTATTTTTATGAAATATAATAGAGACTTAGAAGACTTGAATATAAGACCAACGATAGACATACTCATGAAACTGAAAGAAGCATGACCAATAAATAAGCTAAAGTGATAACTTTTCATCTGAAGAATGCTCAACGTAGGTCCAAGTGTCACGTTTCAAAAATATTTTGTATGCCACGAGCCAACCCCTGCTGAGGTGAACTTTCCACAATCAATTATCTTAAAGGTTGACTTTAATTGGATCACTTGGTTATCTTAAAGGTTAGACCATTAATTGAATTTTTTTTTCACCTAAAGTCTCGCTTTATGTGCATTTTTTATTTTTAATTGGTTCATGTTCTCAATATCAACAATGAATCTCAAAAAAATAAAACCAAATCTTTAATGCTTGTTGATTTGTTATTCTTCTTTAGGTGTTTCGCAGTATTCTATGAATAGATTTTCTTTAACGCATAATATATAATGATTTCAGTTATCATATTTTCCTTAAATTCATGAATTTTATTTCGATGGGAAAACTAATTATTATATATATATATAATTTCTTATTTTTTCTTTAAATTCATTGAAAAGACTAACGAATTATGTTTAACCTTTGTCTTACTATGATCTGCTTGTCGTTCTGAGTTTGGAATCAAAAGTTCATAGTAATTAGCTTAAGCATTTGGTTTGCATAGTTGCTGCTGTGCTTAGCTTGGAGAAAATACCCAAGTGGGTGGAATCTGATTTTGATCAACTCAGTGTTTCAGGTATAATTGAAAATACGCAAGATGGTATGGCTTTTGAAAATGCTCATGTCAAAGAAATTTCTTAACTTGTATACCTTTTTGGAGTATAGTCAAAATTCCCTTACTGCCCTAGTTTATGCACTGTTATTACACATTTATTGATTCGTATTGAACCGCCTTTATGGTGTGGTATTAACTATTAAATGTTATCCCCATTAAGCATTTATTCTAGGTAGTGTAATCAATAATGTTTTGTTGAATGTTTCTATATTACATCTTAATTAGATGTAATAATGTGCAATGCATTACCAAATAGTTGTTATCTTTCCTTACCATGGGTCGTGTAACAGCCCGCATTTTACGTATCGAAAGATCGTAAAATATTTTTATTTCATTCTCTGAGGGTTGGACCATTCTCATCTTTTAATATGTTGCTTATTGGGATGTGGGACATGTCCATAATTTTTACCGATTTTGTTTGAGACCATTTTGCCCCTGTCAGCCTAGTATAGGGTATAACTTTTGACTCAGATCAAATCAGAGGGTGAGACTTGTGCCATTGGAAAGGAATTGATGATTTCCTTTCCGTAGAGTGGTTACATTAAGGATTTGGCTCAGTGGTTTGGAAGAAATCGTTGTTTTAAGGTTTTTTAGTTGGCTATTCAGATTTGGAGAGCCTGATGGGCTGAATTGGGGAGGCCCATTAGTGGGATGGTGGAATCCTATAAATAGGGGGTGAGAGTGGAGGGAAAAAGTTTACTTTCCCATTCTCTCATTTGGAGGCATTGATCTCCTTCTTCCTCTAACACCTTTCCACCATTAAAAATCCAAATCTAAGGAGGGAAATCATAGATCCACACCATTGGAGGCTAGATCTACATCATTTCAAAGGTGAATTCATCGGATCAAGGAGATTAGTTCGAATTGCTCGCTGTCCGGATTCATAATTCTATCATTTTAGCTTGTTTTGGAGAATCGGTGAGTGATTTACATCTCTTACATGAATGCAATGAAGTATATGAGTGTTTGTGCATGTTTCTCATCAAATTGGGATGTTTTACCATAGATTTACACCATTACATGTTCATTTTCATATGCATCACCCTATGATCTTATCTAGCAAGTTTTACTCGATAATTTCATGTCATTTAACATGTTTATGTTAGTTAGATCTCTCATTTTGATCATAGGTTCATTTTAATGGTTTTTGGTGAGATTTACATCATTTTTATGGTAATCGTCATATTCATGTGGTTAGTAATGTTATGATATGTTTATGATTGTGTTTGATGAGTTTGGCTGAGTTGGTTTCATCGGATTCGTCGTTTGGCGAAGTTTTGACCGAAATCGGAGTAGAATTGAAGATGTGCAGAAAGTGGCTCGGGTCAGACCAAAGTGGCTCGAGTCAGGATCAAATTCTGTCGTGGAGAACAAGTCAAAGTTGGCTCGCGTCAGATTAAAGTTGGCTCGGGTCGGATTAAAGGGGGCCGGGTCGGACTAAAAGGGGTGGGTTGGACCTTTCTGGATTGGGTTAAAGTGAATTAGACCATTTTGGATCGGGCTAAAGTGGATTGGACCACTCCGGATCGGACCAAGGTGGGTCGGGTCGGACAAAAGGGGGTTAGGTCGGGCCTAAAGGGGGTCGAGTCGGATCAAAGTGGATCGGGTCGGGCTGTTCTGGACAGCCATTTCTGGTCAGCCATTTTATCCATTTCTGGTTAGTTATTTCTGGTCGGACACTTCCGGTGATGATGTGACTTCAAAGTGAGTTCAATTGGGAAGTTAGGAAGTGTTGAAATAATTCTATGGATTGCTTTGAACCTTACAAAGATGTTGGTTGGTTCAATGATGGTGGTTGCTTCGACAAGAGTCCAGAAGGGAATGTTCGAAGTGATGTGATATGTTCGTTGATCGGTGAAAAACAACGAACAGGCAGACAACTCAAAGGTCGTGAGTTGGTGGATAATGGTTGCTCGAGAAGGTCGCTTGAGCAGTAAATAGCTGTCAAGGTTGGACGACTAGAGATGCGAAGGCCGAGAAGTCATCGTTGTCGTAAGTTCTAGCAGGCTCAAAGCAGGGGTATGATGGGGGCACCTAATAGACTGGAAGGTTGCTGGTCGAGTACCTTGGTATCGTTGAAAGGCCTAGTTGTCAAGGTTGGACATTGTCAAGATTGGACATATGGAGTTTATGCTAGAACAGGGGTGACCATTAGCCCTTGACATATGGCAAGGTTGGCCGTCATACGATTAACGATGGTTTCAAAGCAGGATTGGCGGTGATAGCCAGAGTCAGTCATGGATGATTGGTTGTTCTGTGTGAGACTTATATAATCTGGATGTTATGTGTATTTTTTCATGATTGAATGGTTGCTCTGGTTTCCATGTATGAATTGTTGTTCCTTTGGTTGAATGGATTATAAAGGCTATCACTGTCCGATGTGGGGGAAGATAAGGTTGAGTTCTTCTCTGGTGTCATGGGTAGATTAGTATGTTTATCTATCCCCTCTCATACACTTTATTGTTAAAGTTCTTAGTTGTTTTATCGATCACTGAGATTGTTGTCTGACTCAAGGTTTTATGTATCCTCTTATTACCCTTGGTTGTTCATCCGATTGTGGATGGGCGGACTAAGTAACAGGTGACAGGTAATGCTTTAGTGAGGACGACGATGCTGATCGATGGCGAGCAAGAGGCTCACGTACCAGTTTTACTACTAGCCAATAATTGGATTTCCACTGTTTGCTTTTCTGAGTGATGTAGTGAGGCAACTTTGTATAAACACTATTTCCAAGTTTGTGGATATTACTTTCTAGTTGTAAGAAAGTCCAGTGTTTCTGCTTCACTATTACTACCTGTTGTATATGTTCTATTATATTTTATCCTTGCGCTGTGGGTTTTACGACAGGCTCCGCTTGTGTTTACCTACTCCGACGATCGTCCATGACAGCCTTGCACATCTTTCAGCACATTATTTCTCTTGTATAGTGCGAGGGTTATGGGCAGTCGTCACAGGTCGTACAACTAAAACATAAATAGCTGTTATTTTTTATTCTGATCACTTTAAATTTTCATTTAGTTTCATAAGTAGTTGATTTCTTTGTAATTTCTCAGGCATGCTGTAACACCCCGTGTATTCTATAACTGTGGAATTAACAAATTAAAGTATAATTAATTTGAAATCAAAGAACTAAGGGAAACGGAATACACCATTGCGTTCGTCTCGGAAAAATACGCGAAATAGAGTTCGAGTTTTCAAAAAACGGAGTCCGTATGAAGAAGATATAGCCTCCAGAAGTTTCTGAATTAAGTTTAAAATTAAAAAATCGGGCCCAATTGGCCAGGACGGGAAAATTCCCGCCTAAGACACCCAGGTCGACTGGGCTGTCGACCTGGTCTAGCCAGGTCGACAGGGCTGTCGACAGGGCTGTCGACCTGGTCCAGACCCAGGTCGAACCCAGTCCACCCTGGCTGGCCTAGTCTATGTTGGTCGATTTTCAGAAGCATGCTTTGTCATTAGGGCTAGGTGGCAGGCTCTAATTGGTCTCTCTTTCGAATGAATGGCTACGATCAATCCAAGCAACATCGATGGTCCTAATCAGTTCATAAACTCTATAAAAACGGCCCTAGACTCTACCTAACCTAAGTCTCTAACACAATTCTCTAGCCTCCATTGCTCTCTTCTTCTAATTAAAAATAAAAATGGCGTCGCTACTCTGCTAGAATCAAAACTAGAAGTCAATCAACATCATCCTAAATTCAAATTTGAGATAAAAGCTTCTGCAACAAATCTGTAACAACTAAAGTTCTTTCTTTAATCCAATCAAGGCAAGTACAGTTATTTTCCGCTATAAACGTTAATTATAATTTTGATATGTTTTTAATTCTGAATCTGAGATTGTATATATATTCTCTTCTGTCAGATCTGTTTTTCTGTGACTGTTCTGTATCCCTTTTCTTCTTTTCTTTTTCTATAGCCAGGCTACCACGAGCCTGTGCCTAATCTCATAAGAGATGAACGTATGAACGCAAATTTTGGGATGAATGATGCGAAATTTGACAAGACTAAATTGAATGTATGACTTTAGGTCTGAGGAATAAAATATATTGGACATGTGACTTGGGATTGGATGCATAAATTTGACTATGAACATATAATTTATGCATGTTGTATGCATAGTTATGTTGTAATTTAGATGTGTAATTAATTAGAAAAAAAGATGAGCATATGTTGTAAACTAGATCTATGCATATTCTATGATAGAAGAAAAGAGGAACCATTGTATGATTACATATGATTTGAGACTTTGGACAAAATACATATAAAAGTCAAGATCTGATTTTTTTTTTAGAAGATATGATTTAGATTGTTGGGTATATTTTGCATAATGATTCATGACTTAGTAAGAAGAAGGATATGGAAACGTAGGTGTAAAAGATTTACATTAATTAGGATCTCTACTATTGTGATTACACCTAAATAGGGAATTTTGCATATATGGCATGCACTGTAATTAATGATCATATTTGGTATAATTTATATGTGAATCTGCTGTATAAGGTTAGTTTAACAAAAATTGGAACATATGTTATAGGGTAAATTATGTCCATATTCTGCGCTATGTAAAGGTATGCAAACATGGAAGTATATGATCTTATTGTGAATCACGACAATTATTTAGGCATATGAATTTAGGCCAATTTATGATTAGGCAAGGCATGTAAATAAAACCTTTAGAAATATTAAATTTGCAAAATATGCTAATTTGCCAAGTTGCCTAAACTGCTAGTTTTGTTATATTGCCTAGACTGCTAATTAGACTGAAATGCCTAATTTGTTAAATTTGTCGGTTGAAATGTCTAACCTGTTATATGCCAAAATCTGCTAAGTTGCTAAATCTGTTAAATCCGTTAAGTCATATAAAATCTGTTATCTGCTAAAGTCTGTTATCTGCTGTGTTGATATAATCATCCTGTTATTGATATAATCTGAATTGGCATATATATTGGGCGTGCGCATAAACGGTAAATTATTAATTAATTGGCCGCAAAGATAAACGTGACTAACTCGAGGTTAGAATGAGTTTGCGGCGTAATTCTGCCCGGAACCGCCCGGCACATCCAGTGGCCGCAAACAATAGGTTCTAATGTGAGAAGTTAGTCATAACCTGCTTAAGACACGAGGTTAGGTCTGGCTTGTGGCAGAAGTCTGCCCGGAACCGCCCGGCCCATCCAGCGGCCACAAGCTAGCGACCTAATGTGAGAGGTCTGGGCATTAATAATTAATTAATGCAAATCTAAGATAAGAATGACGTCTAAAACGTATTGGGGAAAATAGGGATAAACCAACGGGATTAATAGGTGTAGTAAACCCGTCCAATACAAAGTTAGACAAATCTGAAAAATCTGTACATCTGATCCGTTAGTCTGAAAACTTGTTAACTTAATTTGTGAACTAGTAAATCTGAATTCTGTATGTCCGAACTTGTAAACAAATAAATCTGAAATCTGTTAGTCTGGGGACACAAGGTTAGGAGGGGAATTACTTGTGTCATCTGTTGTTTGGGACCCATATTAGTCAGTAACCCTTTCTGGTATCAAAACTTTGACCCAACAGTAGGTAGGGTCCGGGCACGCTTACTGAACTAATTATAAGTGGTTCATTCTGATAATGGCGAGGGGTGTTGATGGTGCGTTCCAACCGGGTCATGTGCGTGCATGGATCCCGGTCTGCCTCTGAGGATGTAAGACGCCGTGACATCTGTAAATAGGTCTGTGCCAATTGGTTGTCACTTTAGGGAGTGATACACCCTACTGTGGGGCGACACAGGATATTTATGTATTAGGGAGCCGATAGCTTGGGGTAGGGTTTTAGGGTACGCTTAATTCTGTCTGTTTCTGTTGGTACCGTCTGTTTCTGTTGGGTGGTAACACCTGTCTGTTTCTGTGTGGTACCGTCTGTTCGGGTGGTAAAGGCCCATTACTAGTGTATACCTAATTCCACATTCTGTTTCCGTAGAGATAAATCTGTTTCTGCTTCTGTCTGTTTCTGATCGGGTAGTAAAGGCCCATTATTAGCATTCTGTTTCTGTTAAAGTATTCTGTACCCGTTCCTGCTTCAATTTAGACATTAGGGAGACACCTAATTCTGCTATACTAGTATTAGTGCAGAGAAGTGTAAAACAATAGTTTATATCATTCTGTTTTTCTGTTATATCTGCTACACCTGTTATAGTTATCTCACATCCAGTTTTATGTTCATATCATATTATTATTATCTGTTCATATGCTGAAAGTCACTGGACTTGCCAGACTTTTTGTCTGACCCTTGTTGTTTCGCCTCCTTTCTTCCATTTCCCCCCTAGGTTATCCAAGAAGGGAAATACTTTAGCTTGATCCGGATTTCTCTTTGCTTGAAGTGCTTAAAGTATGGCTTGGCTCTGTATAGCTTCCGTTCCATGGGGATTATGATTTTAAACTATGCATTTTGAAGGCTTTTGTACAAGACTGATATTTAGTACTTGAATTCTGAAATTGAAAGGATGTAACCATATTAATTTCTGTTTCCGCTGTAATAAAGTCAAAAATTTTCAAGTACTGTTTTATCTGTCTTGTAAGTTTCTGTCCTGTTTACTAAAATGCTCCACCAAAGTTAAGGCATTCCCTTTGTGAGTGACCTTAACGGAGGTGGGGTGTTACACTTGGTATCAGAGCTGAAGGTTACCAGATTTTATAAAAAAAAAAAGTTTTGAAAAATTATTTTCAAAAAAAAAAAAATGGTTTTGAAAGGAAGTATTTTCAAAAATAAAGCTTATTTTGAAAAACATGATCCCCAAGAGCCATATATCTTTCTTTCAGTCCTTTTTGTATTGAACCTTTCCTTTTTCGTTCCAGCATGTCTGAAGCATCTGAGATACCAGAGGGTGTTCATGTACCCGGTTGGTTTCGTCAATATCTTGAGGCTAGGACCGCCGCTGCAGGTCCAGCAAATGATCCCCCTCCTCCACCCCCTCCTCGTGCAATTGCTTTCTCAAAGATCTGTAGAGATTTTAGGGCCATGGGTGGGAAGGATTTCAAAGGAACTAAATCATTCGTAGAAGCAAGGAATTGGCTCAAAGAAACTGAGGATCTATTCGTTATCTTCGAGGTGGACGATAGGCAGAAGGTACAGTTGGCAGTATGGCTGCTCAAAGACGAAGCTTCCTACTGGTGGGAAGTCACTAACGCCGAGAGGCCGGTTGAGACATGGATGGATTTCAGAACAAGGTTTGAGACAAAATTCCTCTCGCAAGCTGAACGAAGTTTACAATTGGAAAAGTTCTTGTCTCTTAAGCAAGGAAGTATGACGGTCAAGGAATACGTCAACCAGTTCAACCAACTAGCAAGATTCGGATTGGATTTAGTCAACACTCAGCATAAAAAGGCTCTCCGCTTTGTTAAAGGATTGAATGAGCCACTGCACAGCCTAGCCATGACCCATGTACCCATGGGAGCAACTTACGAGAAATTGGTGGATATGGCACTACTGCACGAGGAAGACAAGGGCCCGAAAGAGACAAAGAAGGAAGAACCACAGAATAAGAAAGCGGGGCCCAAAAAGGAAACACAAAAGAAGGATGAGAAGTCTGAAGATAAGAAGGGGAAAAAGTGCTTTACTTGTGGGAGCTCAACTCATCTGAACAAGGATTGCAGAAAAAGGAAGGGCGCTTGCTTCAACTGTGGGGAGATGGGACACTTCACTAGGGACTGCCCGAAGAGACGAGGACAAGGAGGGCAGGCGAACACTCTTGAGGCTAGTGGCTAGGATAGAAATAGGAAAATTTCTATAGTAGGTTTAATTTCTTTATCTGATTGTGACTCTTTCTGATTCTGGTATTTTGATTTTGTAATCGATACTCTGCACTTTAATGCTAGTATTATTTCTGAATTCCGCTATAGACTCAGACCCATAAGGGTTATGGATCATCTGTTTGAGATTGGGGTTTGAGGGATATCTGTGTTAGGCGTCAAGTATGGCGCATACATTCTGAGTTTTCGTAGGGTATGATTTTATCATGCTTAGCTTCCTAAGAATCATTAGGGGACCTGATCTGTACCAGTAGTCTGTAAATATCTAAATACTTTTTATAGGATTTCCAGTTTTGACATTGTCTAAAGAAGGTACTCCTCTGGGTGTCAATTTGATATTGGTTTCGGTCTTTGGGGCCAATACTTAGGACCCATGTCTAATGGAAACCAAATTTTCGTTCTATCTGTACTCGCTTCCATCATTCGACTGTATCCTATCGATCGAATATTTGAACTTTAGGTAGAAACTAATGGGTGTAAACATGTGTTTGAGACATGTTATGTTTGATGGTTGCAAGTGGATGCAAGTGGTTGCTAGTGGTTGCCCGTGGATGCATATACACACACTAGGCACTAGATCGGCTCGAAACCACTCTCATACTGCATATGGATGGGTGAGCAATTTTCAATTCTTGTGGATGCAAAATGGTTGATTCAGCACATGGATGTTGCATTTGAGTGAATGGTTGTGCACTCATATAGAAATAATATATATCATCAGAATTCTATTGCATACATGTTGGACTCATGGCACTGACATAATTCGCATTAAGGAGGTCAACTGAATCAGTAGACCGCCTGATCTTTGCATTAGATAAGGAACATATACACACACTTTTGCATATGTTCATACAACATTAGAAGTTTTCTAAGGACAATGGATGCTTGTGGATGATGGTTGAGTAGATGGGTGATTGGATGGTAGGACACATTCTTCTTAACTTGAAGATTTCGGGGACGAAATCCTTTTAAGTGGGGGAGAATGTAACACCCCGTGTATTCTATAACTGTGGAATTAACAAATTAAAGTATAATTAATTTGAAATCAAAGAACTAAGGGAAACGGGATACACCATTGCGTTCGTCTCGGAAAAATACGCGAAATAGAGTCCGAGTTTTCGAAAAACGGAGTCCGTATGAAGAAGATATAGCCTCCGGAAGTTTCTGAATTAAGTTTAAAATTAAAAAATCGGGCCCAATTGGCCAGGGCGGGAAAATTCCCGCCTAAGACACCCAGGTCGACTGGGCTGTCGACCTGGTCTAGCCAGGTCGACAGGGCTGTCGACAGGGCTGTCGACAGGGCTGTCGACAGGGCTGTCGACCTGGTCCAGACCCAGGTCGAACCCAGTCCACCCTGGCTGGCCTAGTCTATGTTGGTCGATTTTCAGAAGCATGCTTTGTCATTAGGGCTAGGTGGCAGGCTCTAATTGGTCTCGCTTTCGAATGAATGGCTACGATCAATCCAAGCAACATCGATGGTCCTAATCAGTTCATAAACTCTATAAAAACGGCCCTAGACTCTACCTAACCTAAGTCTCTAACACAATTCTCTAGCCTCCATTGCTCTCTTCTTCTAATTAAAAATAAAAATGGCGTCGCTACTCTGCTAGAATCAAAACTAGAAGTCAATCAACATCATCCTAAATTCAAATTTGAGATAAAAGCTTCTGCAACAAATCTGTAACAACTAAAGTTCTTTCTTTAATCCAATCAAGGCAAGTACAGTTATTTTCCGCTATAAACGTTAATTATAATTTTGATATGTTTTTAATTCTGAATCTGAGATTGTATATATATTCTCTTCTGTCAGATCTGTTTTTCTGTGACTGTTCTGTATCCCTTTTCTTCTTTTCTGTTTCTATAGCCAGGCTACCACGAGCCTGTGCCTAATCTCATAAGAGATGAACGTATGAACGCAAATTTTGGGATGAATGATGCGAAATTTGACAAGACTAAATTGAATGTATGACTTTAGGTCTGAGGCATAAAATATATTGGACATGTGACTTGGGATTGGATGCATAAATTTGACTATGAACATATAATTTATGCATGTTGTATGCATAGTTATGTTGTAATTTAGATGTGTAATTAATTAGAAAAAAAGATGAGCATATGTTGTAAACTAGATCTATGCATATTCTATGATAGAAGAAAAGAGGAACCATTGTATGATTACATATGATTTGAGACTTTGGACAAAATACATATAAAAGTCAAGATCTGATTTTTTTTTTAGAAGATATGATTTGGATTGTTGGGTATATTTTGCATAATGATTCATGACTTAATAAGAAGAAGGATATGGAAACGTAGGTGTAAAAGATTTACATTCATTAGGATCTCTACTATTGTGATTACACCTAAATAGGGAATTTTGCATATATGGCATGCACTGTAATTAATGATCATATTTGGTATAATTTATATGTGAATCTGCTGTATAAGGTTAGTTTAACAAAAATTGGAACATATGTTATAGGGTAAATTATGTCCATATTCTGCGCTATGTAAAGGTATGCAAACATGGAAGTATATGATCTTATTGTGAATCACGACAATTATTTAGGCATATGAATTTAGGCCAATTTATGATTAGGCAAGGCATGTAAATAAAACCTTTAGAAATATTAAATTTTCTAAATATGCTAATTTGCCAAGTTGCCTAAACTGCTAGTTTTGTTATATTGCCTAGACTGCTAATTAGACTGAAATGCCTAATTTGTTAAATTTGTCGGTTGAAATGTCTAACCTGTTATATGCCAAAATCTGCTAAGTTGCTAAATCTGTTAAATCCGTTAAGTCATATAAAATCTGTTATCTGCTAAAGTCTGTTATCTGCTGTGTTGATATAATCATCCTGTTATTGATATAATCTGAATTGGCATATATATTGGGCGTGCGCATAAACGGTAAATTATTAATTAATTGGCCGCAAAGATAAACGTGACTAACTCGAGGTTAGAATGAGTTTGCGGCGTAATTCTGTCCGGAACCGCCCGGCACATCCAGTGGCCGCAAACAATAGGTTCTAATGTGAGAAGTTAGTCATAACCTGCTTAAGACACGAGGTTAGGTCTGGCTTGTGGCAGAAGTCTGCCCGGAACCGCCCGGCCCATCCAGCGGCCACAAGCTAGCGGCCTAATGTGAGAGGTCTGGGCATTAATAATTAATTAATGCAAATCTAAGATAAGAATGACGTCTAAAACGTATTGGGGAAAATAGGGATAAACCAACAGGATTAATAGGTGCAGTAAACCCGTCCAATACAAAGTTAGACAAATCTGAAAAATCTGTACATCTGATCCGTTAGTCTGAAAACTTGTTAACTTAATTTGTGAACTAGTAAATCTGAAATCTGTATGTCCGAACTTGTAAACAAATAAATCTGAAATCTGTTAGTCTGGGGACACAAGGTTAGGAGGGGAATTACTTGTGTCATCTGTTGTTTGGGACCCATATTAGTCAGTAACCCTTTCTGGTATCAAAACTTTGACCCAACAGTAGGTAGGGTCCGGGCACGCTTACTGAACTAATTATAAGTGGTTCATTCTGATAATGGCGAGGGGTGTTGATGGTGCGTTCCAACCGGGTCATGTGCGTGCATGGATCCCGGTCTGCCTCTGAGGATGTAAGACGCCGTGACATCTGTAAATAGGTCTGTGCCAATTGGTTGTCACTTTAGGGAGTGATACACCCTACTGTGGGGCCGACACAGGATATTTATGTATTAGGGAGCCGATCGCTTGGGGTAGGGTTTTAGGGTACGCTTAGTTCTGTCTGTTTCTGTTGGTACCGTCTGTTTCTGTTGGGTGGTAACACCTGTCTGTTTCTGTGTGGTACCGTCTGTTCGGGTGGTAAAGGCCCATTACTAGTGTACACCTAATTCCACATTCTGTTTCCGTAGAGATAAATCTGTTTCTGCTTCTGTCTGTTTCTGATCGGGTAGTAAAGGCCCATTATTAGCATTCTGTTTCTGTTAAAGTATTCTGTACCCGTTCCTGCTTCAATTTAGACATTAGGGAGACACCTAATTCTGCTATACTAGTATTAGTGCAGAGAAGTGTAAAACAATAGTTTATATCATTCTGTTTTTCTGTTATATCTGCTACACCTGTTATAGTTATCTCACATCCAGTTTTATGTTCATATCATATTATTATTATCTGTTCATATGCTGAAAGTCACTGGACTTGCCAGACTTTTTGTCTGACCCTTGTTGTTTCGCCTCCTTTCTTCCATTTCCCCCCCAGGTTATCCAAGGAGGGAAATACTTTAGCTTGATCCGGATTTCTCTTTGCTTGAAGTGCTTAAAGTATGGCTTGGCTCTGTATAGCTTCCGTTCCATGGGGATTATGATTTTAAACTATGCATTTTGAAGGCTTTTGTACAAGACTGATATTTAGCACTTGAATTCTGAAATTGAAAGGATGTAACCATATTAATTTCTGTTTCCGCTGTAATAAAGTCAAAAATTTTCAAGTACTGTTTTATCTGTCTTGTAAGTTTCTGTCCTGTTTACTAAAATGCTCCACCAAAGTTAAGGCATTCCCTTTGTGAGTGACCTTAACGGAGGTGGGGTGTTACACATGCAGAGAGGAATTCTATGAAGAAACCTCGACGGAACATTTTAAGAAGTTATATTTTGATAGAGTAGACAAAACTACTAAGCATATAAGACAAATATGCAACACCCTTGTTCATCGTAATAACAAATATTCTTTGGTTTCAAATTTTCAATGATTTACTTATTATTTCTGTATTTTACACATACAGGCACCACTTTTAGTTTAAGGTTGCCTCTTTTTATCTTATGATTAGTTTACTTTATATGCATGTTGTCCTTTTAATTATATATTTCTTCATTTTCATATCATCGCTTACAGGGACAGAGCCAGGATTTTAAATTGTCCGGGGCAAGGATTGTAGGCACAAAAAATGACAATGAATGTACAATTAATAATACATTTGTTGATTATTGATACAACTGCAAATGATTCCATGCAAATGTGAATACACAAACGGATGTACCTCTTGTTAAATTTAGGCGATTAAAATATATTAATGAGAAGGCATTATTTGTTTTCATAATCAAGTCAAATATGAAAAACAAATTAATATGGAGAAGGTAATTGTTTTAAAGATTCAATCAAGAATTGGTGGGTGAGAGAGACATTAATTGTTTCCATAATCAAGCCAAATATGGAAAACAAATTAATTGATTTGGAGAATCAATCAAAAATTTATATAGGAGGAAACAAAATAAATACGCAAGATTTATGGTGAATCAAATCAAGGAAATTCCAAAACATATTCATCCTTATCTTCTAGAATTCTCCTCTTATATATATGAAGCCATTTGCTCACTTTTGGATAAACAAAAGAAAATATATCTCTCCATATTATTCCTCAATAAGATCCCTATTTCTGCTTCTATAGGGTGATAATTTGTATTGAGTTTTGTTGTAATTCTTCTCATTTTGTAACCCCCTCTTGAAGTAAAGTAATAAAAGTTGTTGGGTCCATGGACATAGGCAAAACCGAACCACGTTAAATTGGTGTGTTATTTCCTGTCTTTTCTGTTTTTCGTTCTCTTTATAATTTGTGCCAATTGATTTTATTTTATTTTGGCATTGTTGAAATTGTTGACAGACTAGATCATTGGGTTTATTCGTTTTCCACTTACCAAATCTTTGATTCTGCACTACAGATTGGTATCAAAGCCAGGTTGTCCTGTTCAAAGGCTTTTTCAGCCATGTCAAATTCCGCAAAGAATAACAGTGGTAGAAGCGCTACAAATTATGTAATCGCTAGATTTGATGGAAAGGGGGATTTTGGCACATGGAAGATGAAGATGGTAGTAGTGTTGAAGAAAGAAAGGACATTTAAGGTTGCCTCAGATTTAGAGAAATTGAAGAAATTAGCACTTGAAGAGGTAGAAGAATTGGAAGAGGATGCTCTTACTATCGTCCAACTTAGCCTTTCTAATGAAGTACTTATAGACTTTTCTAAATTTTGAATCTAATTAATTCCTTTATTTTTGACCCAAATTTAGATCTAAGAAGACGAATTAAACAAAAAAGATATATATATATATAGAAATAAAAATTATTAACTAGTTAATTCCAATTAATACTAATATAAATTAATAGAATATAATAATCTTATGTGAGTAATACAATTTTTTCTAATTATCAAGTATTATTCCAGTATTTCATTTAAGTATCCTTTTTTCTATGCTACGATTTCACGGAATTTTTTACCCTATACAGGAACCCTGATCATGGTTTAAATGGTTTGATTTTTTATGAACCCGTAGAAATTTTTGGTTATGATAATAAATCTAGTTTATCACTTGTAAAACGTTTAATTACTAGAATCTATCAAAAGAATTCTTTGATTTGTTCGGTTAATTATTCTAATCAAAATTTATTTATTGGTCACACTCACAACATTTTTTTTATTCTCATTTTTTTCTCAAATTATAAAAACTACTAAGTAATTATGGGATGCTCTTTAGAGAAAGTTATACGACAAGTCTCTCACCAACCGCATTATCTTACAACTACAACTTTATTCTTTCAAAATGAGGCCCATAACAGATGTATTTGCTCATATAGGTGCCCTCAACACACTTGTCATGAATCTTCGAGCAGTTGATGTAAAGATTGAAGATGAGGCGCAAGTTGTTGTTCTTTTATGTTCTTTACCTGCAGAGTATAACACTTTTGTTAACTCTATGATCTATGGACATTCATCTATTTGCTTGGAGGATGTGAAGATAAATTTGCATAACGAGATGTTGAGAGGAAAGTTAGCAAGCATGAGCATGGAGAATGATTCTGAAAGCCTTGTTGCACAGAGAGGAAGAAGTAAAAGTAGACCCAAATATGGTGGAGATAGAGCTAAGTCCAGATCTCAGTCAAGAGGAGCTCGGAAGGGAGTTTGTCATTATTGCAGAAAACCTGGACATTATATTGCAAGTTGCCCCAAGTTGGAGAATAAAAACAAAGATGTTCCCCAAAATGGAAAACAATATTACATCTATGCCACTTGCATTTTTTTGCCTTGGTATCGCCTTCTGATATCGACTCCATTACTTCTCGGTATAGCCTCCTGGTACCAACTTCATTACTTCCTGGTATCGCCTCCTAGTATTGGCTTCTTGGCTTCGATATCGGTTTGTATCGTCTTCTTGTATTATCTTCCTAGTTTCGGCATCAGCTTACACTGACTTCTTGTATTGTCTTCTTGGTTTCGGTATCGCTTGTATTATCTTCTTGTATCGCCTTCTTGGTTCGTCTTCCTGATATCGTCTTCTTAGCTTCGGTGTCGGCAACAAGCTGTTTTGTTCCAACAGCCTAATGCCGATAGCATATTTACACCAAACACAACACTAATTACATATTTACACACACACACACACACACACACACACACACACACACATATATATATATATATATATATATATATATACAACCTCTACTTACAATACTCCCTTTCAATTTGGTGCATAGACATTCATCATGCCCAACTGGCTACGCAAATACTTGATCCTAGCATTATTCAGTGCTTTCGTAAACATATCAGCCACCTGCTCCCCAGTCTTGACATGCTCTGTCATAACAAGACCCTATTGAACCTTTTCCCTAATGAAGTGACAATCCACTTCAATGTGCTTCGTTCTCTCATGAAACACCGGATTAGATGCAATATGCATCGCAGCCTGATTGTCAAAATAGAGAGTTATTAGTTTGACAATATTTATTTCAACTTCATGCATAAGATGATCCACCCACATCACTTCACAAGCTGCCTTATCCATGGCTCTATATTCGGATTCAGTGCTCGATCTAGAAACAACATTCTGTTTCTTGATTTTCCACGAAATAAAATTCCCTCCTAGAAATATAATTAACCCGGACATAGATTTCCTATCCAACTTTGTTCCTTCCCAATCAACATCACAAAAACATTCAACTCTTGCATGTCCATGATTCTTGTGCTCAATTCCTTGCCCAACAGTTCCCTTAAGATAACTCAAAATATTTTTCAGTATGCCCCCAATGATACATTGTAGGGGATGCCATAAACTGGCTTACAACGCTGACAGCGAAAGCAACGTTAGGCCGTGAAACAGTTAGATAGTTTAATTTTCCAACCAATCTTCTATATTTCTCTGGATCTTTGAATAACTTTCCATTTTCTACAATGATACAAGTTAACGGAATAGGAATTAGAATAGTGCAAGGTTCAACACCAAGATTTCCAGTCTCTTCCAGCAAATTTGGAATATACATTCGTTGAGGAATAACTATACTACCATTTTCTCCTGGAATTTCCATACCTAGGAAATACTTCAAGTATCCTAAATCTTTAGTGTGAAACTGTTTACAAATAAAGGTTTCAGGGGATGAGATACCTGATTCATTATTGCCAGTTATCACAATATCTTCTACATAAACCACAAGTAAAATTATACCAGATTTAGTATTCTTATACAACACTGAATGATCACATCTTTTCTCCACCGTTCCAAAGATTTCCATTGCATTAATGAATTTTACAAACCAAGCTCTAGGACTCTGTTTTGATCCATACAATGTCTTCTTCAACTTGCACACCAGACCAATTTTCCCTTATGCAACGAATCCAAGGGGCTGAGCCATGTAAACTTCTTCTACTAAATCACCATGAAGAAATGCATTCTTTATATCAAGCTGATGTAGTTTTCAGTTATATGTTGTTGCTAATGAAAAAAAAAACCGAATAGAAGTTAACTATACTGCTGGGAAAAGTTTCAGAATAATCCACTCTATAAATTTTTGTATATGCTTTTGCAACTAAGCGTGACTTCAATCTAGCAATTGTTAAAACCCACTTACACCCAATAGGTCTCCCATTTTCAGGTAATTGGACTAAACTCCACGTTTCATTGTATTCAAAAGCATTCATTTCCTCAACCATAACAACCTACCATCCAGGATTTGATAATGCTTCCACAACAGTTTTAGGTATAGAAACAGATTCTAGAGAAGTGATAAGTGAATGAGGATTAATGTTTATACGAGACAAATGAAGAAATATGATATGTGCAATGTCATTTTTCCTTTCGTAGAGCAATAGGAAGATCAGTTTCAGGATAAAATGTAGAAATAGGTTCATGTTCAAGTGAAGGCATTGTATCATATGTAGATGGAGCTGTAGCCTGTATCACGAGAAGGTGATAAACAAATTTCAATAGAATCATTGATATTGTTCTCTTCTTGTATAGAATGTGATATTTCATACATAAGAAAATCATGATTCTCCCCCAGACTTTCCTGACTTTGATAAGGTAAGCTTAATGATGACTGAAAGAATGGTGTTTCTTTGATGAAAGTGACATCAATAGATATAAGATATTTAATTAGAGAAGGAGAGAAACACATATATCCTTTTTGCAAATGAGAATAACCAAGGAATATACACTTAACAGATTTTGGATCAAGTTTAGATATTTGTGGTCTGACATCTCGAAAAAAATATGTACACCCAAATATCTTTGGCTTAATAGGATATAGTGATTTATCTGAAAAGAGAATTGAGTACGGTATATCACTATTATGAACAGTTGAAGGCATTCGGTTCATTTAAAAACATGCTGCAAAAATAGCATCAGCCCAGAAACTTTTAGGCACATTCGTATAAAATAACAATGTCTGTGCGGTTTCAAGCAAATGTCTATTCTTTCTTTTAACAACTCCATTTTTAGATGTTGTGTCAACAAAATACATCTCATGTTGCATCCCATTTTGCCTCATGTAAGTTTGAAATAAACTCAAAGTATACTCTTTTGCATTATCACTCCTTATAGTTTTAACAGAAGCGTTAAATTGAGCTTTGATTTCAGCACAGAATGAACAAAATATTGAATACAATTCAAATCGGTTTTTCATAAGAAACAACCAAGTCACACGTGAATAATCAACCACAAAGGCAACATGTATCTAAACCCTAGTTTAGAAATCACAAGTGATGAACCCCAAATATCAGAATAAACAAGCTCAAAAGGACAATTATCTCTTTTATTTATTCTATAATTTAAACTGACTAGATGAAATTTTCCATATTGACATGATTCACAATTTAATGATTATACTGAATTAAACTATGGACATAATTTCTTAAAAAAAAGGTAGAGATGGATGACCTAACTGACAGTGTGTCGTTAAGGCCTGAGAAATACTTGAACAAGCAAATAGTTTTCGATCTACAACTGGAGTATCAAGTATATACAGTTCCTTTGACTCGTGCCCTTTACCAATAATTTGCTAAGTCACAAGATCCTGAATATATAATAAGACAGAAAGAATGAGATAGAAAAATTTAACTTTTCAGTTAAATGACCAACTAAGAGTAAATTGAAAGCTCATTTGGGTATGTACAATGTTGATGTCAACGGAAAAGGTGAATGGGTTGGACCAATAGTTACAAACCCGTGAATATTAGTGGAAGAACCATCAACTAGAGTGACAACGTATGTAGATTTTTGTGATTGAAGATTTGTGAAGAGGAGGCCATTACCTGTCATATGATTTGCAGCACCAGAATCAACGACTCATTAAGTCTTTCCTGGATTAGCAGAGCTACTAATATTTACCATTGTTGACACAGTTGGTGTTGACTTGCTGATATTGTTTTGATAATCAATAATCTTTGCATACTCTTCAGCAGAAACCAGCATATTCTGATTAATAGCTTGATCTTTACTTTTGCAACATTAGTTACTTGCGTATTTGCTACTTGCCTTTGCTTATTTTGTAATTTACAACACTCAATTTTTTTATGTTCTGGGTTTTTACAGTAAGCACATGAGTTAGCATTCACCACTTGATTCTCATGACCAGATGCACCACTGTCCTTCTTCTGTACATTTTGATTATGCTTCCATGGCACATACCTGTTATTCATTCCTAACAAAGCACTATTATGTTGAGCATTCTTACTTGGAATTGAACTTGAAATTTTAGTTCTAAGAATTCTTATAAACACATCATGTGATCAAGTAACATCAGATCCAGAAAGAACTTGAGCTTTACAGATTCATACTCAGATGGAAGACCTGTTAAAAAACTAAAGCAACCATTTGCTCCCTCTGCTTCTACTGCACTTTAACATCAGCACTGATAGGAAGTAGCAGATTAAATTCTTCACAAGTCTTCTTGAATTTCATAAAGTAATTCATCGATGACTGATATTATTTTTCCCCTCGATAAAATGACTTGCAAATCTCATACATTCTATTTAAGTTTAGTTCTTTCACAAACTCACAGTGATTCACTAAACTATTGACATCACTCTCAATTGTATTTCGAATCTGAAGAAAAAAATGAGCATCATCTCGAATCCAAAATCACTGCTTCATTGTTAAATGGATTGTCTTCAGGTGAATCTTCGATTAGATGATTATCTCTATCAAAAATCCGTAAATACAATTGAATCATTTTACTCCAATCAAAGCAATTAGATTCACTTAACTTGTGCCCTGTTATCTTGGATATCATCGGCATGACCTCCATCACTAATTTAGTCTCTCCCATGATTCACGAATGAGATTGATAGATAGCTTGAAATTAATTCAAGGATCGCTGCTCTGATACCATGTTATAAACATAAAAGAAATTATATAAATAAGATAAGACAAAACTTTTCTCATTATCTACACATCAGCAGTGCAGCGCTATATATACACATTACAAGGAATGAAAATGGAAAACAATATTACATCTATGCCACTAGCAATTTTTTTCCTGGGTATCGCCTTATGATATCGACTCCATTACTTCTCTATATCGCCTCCTGGTACCAACTTCATTACTTCTTTGTATCGCCTCCTGGTATTGACTTCTTGGCCTCGGTATCAGTTTGTATCGTCTTCTTGTATTATCTTCTTGGTTTCGGTATCAGCTTATATTGTCTTCTTGTAATTTCTTCTTGGTTCTAGTATCGTCTTGTATTATCTTCTTGTATCATTCTCTTGGTTCATCTTCCTGGTATCGTCTTCTTGGTTTCGGTGTCGGCACCAAGCTGTTCCAACAACTTGATGTCGATAGCATATTTACACCAAACGCAGCACTATTACATATTTACATATATACAACATATACTAACAAGAACGATGATTTCCCACAAGGAAGAAGAACTATGTTTTAAAGGTTATAAAAATGGTTTATAACTAAGTATGTTTCATAAATGGAACTTACATGGTTATATAAAAATTTTATAATAAATCAAGCTTTCTAAATGGATTTTACAAACGATTTTATAAAATGATTTTACAAAGAATTTCAAATTCATAAGTAGGTTTTATAGGAGATATTCAAGTGTTCATACTCAACCAAATTTTATTAATAAGTTTTATGAAGTTATTAAAGAAGATTTTATAAATGAACAAGTTCAATAAATGATTTCAAATTTCTTTAAAACAAGTTTTACAAGTAAGTTTACTAGTTTATAAGTTAACTTACAAATGATTTTAGAAATGTGTAATGATTTATAAAATAAGTTATCAAATATGTAAAAGAACTTATAATTGATTTAACTTGATTTTCAAAATGAGCTTTTATCGATTTGATACATAATAAAATAAATCTATAAGATTTGAAATTACGTATAAGATAAATTGATTTTTAAATTAGAATATGTACTATTCTGATTTTACTTTGTATAGAGTTCTGAAGACTCAACTCGTACTACCTGAATGAATTTGAAAGGTGTTTTCACCATTATCTGATGAATAGTACAAATTGAATATGGAAGTTGATATCGACTATAAACAGTCTTATTGCTATGTATCTTTTTACTCAATACCAGTTGTTTTGGATTTTATATTAAATAATGTGCAACATGACAATGTTTCAGCTCATATATGATTTGTGATTATACTTATATTTTTGATATAGGTATACAATAATGTTTTCAAAGCAACGAAAATAATATGATTTGTGGGTAGGCTTATACCATTGAGATAGATGTGTGACTGTGTTTTCAAAGTAACCAACGAATATGATTTGTAAATACGATTATTTCGTTGAAATAAATATATGGAATCGATTTTAAAGAATAGATGAAATGATTTCAATTAATGATTAATAAAAAGAGATTATCAGTTGCTTATGTGCTTAACCATACACTTATGATCGACAATTAAATAACCGACTATCGATACTTATCCTTTTTAAACTATCACTACTGGTACAAGGAATCGGGATCAGAAATGCGTTCGGACACTTCGAATCAGCTTACGTATTCAAAAGTGCAAGTATCTTGAAGCATATGCTTATGATTATAACTTGAAGGCGTAGACCTTCTGAACGGGAATGACTTTTTGTTGATATCTTTAGTTAGCTATTAGAATTATATTATAGCTGTGGTCCCTACATTTTAGGGATCTGCATGATGCAGGACTTCTTGTTACTAAACTTAGGAGTGATTCCCAATAAATATGGTAAATAAGTACCTTCGGTTTGTCATATTATTAGACTCTTACGTGGACGAGTGTTTGACATAGCATTTCTTAGATCACATACACTTTTTTGTACAAATATGCATCTTTTTGGGGGTATAGGAGGAAATTCTTACATTTAATGCTTTTCTCCGAGTCGTACAAACTCGGATGTTGTACTTTTGTAGAAGTCAATTAGTGGTTAATGGAATCGTGATGTGGCATCCAAAGTTGGTTATGCTATGTACGAAAGGTAATCATAACGAGCCTCATCATATTAGAAATGACGAAATAGGGAATGCGGTGAGGCTACGTCGGTCGTGCTATTAGAATTATTCACCACTCTTCTAGATACTTATGCTCTCTATATGTTCGAGTATGATGATCATGTGGAGCGCACTCGGCGGTCAAGAACGACTAGGGTGATGACAAATTCGGTTTGTAAATCACCTTTGGCTATGTGTAGTTTTGTCAGTCTTGCCGAGAGAAAAAAAGGCAGAAGGCTCTTAGTGCATCCCTTCAAAGGTGTACTATTTTCGGTATGTTATATGTTGTATATATCAGCAATTGTGAGAACATGTTAATACAATTGTCTAGGCTAGTTTATTTGTTATGTAATCTAATTCATGTATGTAGATAGTTTTTACTTTTATGTAAGAGTGTTGTTTTGTTATATTTTATTCATTCCGTCTGCGAGATTGTCTTATTCCATTTTCTTTCTTTTATTCTAAACTTTCTTTCTCTCTTCTTCTCACTTTTACCTTCTTTCCTTGACTTTCCCAATTATTTGAAACTTGAAATTATGGCTCGTGCGTCGATCTCCAAAGGACAAACAATCCTGGTTGTTATAGTAACATCCTTTACGATTCTTTAAAGTTCTGAACTAAGCCACGATCATTACACTATGATTGTTTGAAATCACTTGGACAAAAAAAGCTTTTCGCTTCGATCGTCTTAATTTTAAAGCAACTTCTTTTACTTTAAAGCAGAGTAAAGTTACCTCAAAGATAGTACCATGAAGCTGAATCCTTCAAAGCAGCGAGAATCGAAGTAGGCGGGCCTCAAAGCAGTTCATGGCATTGAAGCCAATCATGCTCCCCTATGCGAAGCCACACTAAACTTCCACCTATAAATAAGGGTGGAGTGACTCTGAGATGGAGGCTCGAAAATTTTATTCTCTTATTCTCCGCTTTGTTTCATTCAAGAAACCCTAGATCAAATTAACGACAAATTATTGAGATCAAACTAAGAGTTGTATATGGACTTATATATGAACTTTTTTATTGGCATAGCCTATTGAACTTGGTTGCGACACAAGAACCGATCTTACATATGACTGAACATGAACTTTTGTGACTATCGAACCATCCTTGCCTAGCATACTTTAAAAGTATGAATTTTGGATTGATATGCCTTATTGCATATTCATCTACTTTGAAGTTCACTGAAGAAAGTCTATATGAACATGGCAAATCTGTTTCAATCAGATTCTCGGCCAATTTCGGTTTAGTTGCGTCTTTCTTTGTTTGCTTCGGGTTGAAGCACATTGGAAAGCATGTAATTGAACTTTGGATTGATCTACTTTGTTCGAAGCAAACTCTGGCTTTGAGCCCATTTCCCGATTTTGAAACAAACTTATGGCTTCAAGCTTGCTTATTGGTTTTGAGCCTTACATTAGACCTCTGATTTGGTTTTCCTGTGACTACTTGAGGCGTTGGACCATTTTTTGTGCTAACATAAATAAAGAACATATTCACTCTTATTGATGAATATTATAACAATTATGTTAAGACTAGCAGCAAATCAAGCAACTTACTTGATTGCACTAATGTAATTCTAAAAGTGGATATTAACAACAATTTTGAATGTTATATTTTTTGTATAAATCATTGTGGTAATTAAATGCTAAAAAAATAACATTACTCTTATGATCGATATTAAAGCGAATAATGACAAAATATTGCATTTGTTTCGTCTATTTCAATCAAAGTGGATATGATCTTACAATTCTCTATAACATACTTTTGTAGTATAAAGACATTCTTTAGTTTAATTTATTTTATTATAGGTTGAATGAATCTTTCCAGCATAACATGGAGTGCTTTATTTGTTATGGTTAGTTTTATGCTCCTTTTTTGTCATACTCAAGGTTTATAGTATCATTAGGTAGTTCTGATTAGTATTCAACATTTAAATTTTCAAAATGTCATTTCAAAACTCAAATCTTATATTTTACAATTTTCAAATTTGTGTTCCCAACTTGATTTATTTTATTTTGTAATTTGAAATTCAAATCCTTACTTTTAAATATTTTAATTCAGCATATAATTTTAAAATCAATATTTTCAAATTTCAAATCTAACTCAAACCAAATTAAGAAAATTCAAACATGTTATCTTTTTTTGTTCAGTTGGAAATATAGAAAAATTACATTAAATTCTCTTTTCCAAAATTGTTAAATGAAATGGTCGGTTTAGTTGTTGGTTGTATTAATAAACAGGAAAATAGTTTGAAGGACAAAAACACAACAAAATTTGCCCAAAAGGACAGAAGACAAAAAAATTGCTCAAAAGGACAATTTTCAATTTTTAGTGCAAAGTGTGAAAACATAGTGGCCCTTGAATTTCACCATTTGCACTAAAAATTGTCCTTTTGGGCAAGTTTTTTGTTGACCGTCCTTTTAGGCAAATTTTGTTGACTTTGTCCTTGTGGCAAAATATCCCATTAATAAAATCATTTTTTTTAAAAAAAAGCATAGCTTGTTCAAGTATTTTTTACATGCTAGATATTGTTCTAAAAAAAGAAAAAATTGTTTTTAAGCCTTCATATTGTATCTACTCAAAAGCACAGTGAGTTCAAAATTAATTGTCTGACAATATTAAGTTTCTGTTAACTTCTATCCTGATAGAATCGTAGATGATCAGGCAATGCATTGTTTGTGCTAGTTTTAAAATTAAGTCTTATATTATGTATTTTAAATAATTGGTTTGACAATTGCTTCCGTAGCATAGTGGTAGTGCGTTCGCTTCGTAAGCGAGAGGTCGTGAGTTCGATCCTCGCCGGGAGCTTCGACCTGTCGGTTTTCTCCACCTGAAATTTTGCTCTAATTTTAAACTTCTGGTTTACCCCCCGGTTCGCTTTCCTTCGTTCTCTTCCTACTTTCCTCTTTGCCTTTCTCCCTGCTCTTCCAGTTTATCATCCACGTCAGTTTGGAGTCAATCAGATGAAAATAACAAAATCATTGTTCTATCTGAATTACTTCCATGATAATTTTTATATACATTTTATATAAATAATTTTATATACAACAATATCAATCAATAACAATCCCAATCAAAATCCGAACAAACAATCAACAATGGTTTGTACATAAAAATAGTGTCAGGAGCTACTAAGCCCTGTCTGCAACCAATTATATAATAACTGGAAAATAATTTGAGTGTGAGAGAGTTTTCATAGTCGGTTTCCACTCCTCCATTTCTTTATTTCTGAATTTTTATACAGCTTGGATTTGATTTTTTTCTGAAATTTTGATTTGCTACGTTTTGATTCTAGTCAGTTCTGAAATGCAGTGTTCGTCGCTACGAATCCAACGCAACTTGAATCGTTCCATTCCAACCTCGTTCGAAGAAGTTGTGACATTTTAAAAGCTAATTACATAATTAAACCATTAAATAATAATTAAATAGTAGTTAATCCTTTAATTACATCATCTTCCCCCAACCCCGTCTTTATTTTACTGTATCCCATGAAACCCACTACTCCATCGGAGAATGTTCATCGCACATCAACTAGGAGGCACCGGCCTTGGATCCGACCCCACCTCAACGTCGTGCTCACCTCCGCCGACCAACGCCTGGAATCTGGCTTGACTCGCCGCCGCCGACGATCCGGAAAATGGGTTCGAAGCAGTGCCCTTTGAGGCACGAATTCCATCGATTCACTTCATAAAATTTGATCAAACCCAAATAGAATTGAAGATTGGAAATTTCTGTTTAATATTTGCTTTGATTTCTTGAATTAATTCTCTCTATATTGTGTGCGGTTTTAGATCAAAATAAAGAGCGATTTCCGCCGTTAAGTAGAGGGTAACGGCGGCTCATTTATTACGGCTAGGGTTTGGAAAAGGGGGGGTTATATAATGTATTTATATTATTATTTTATTCTTTTAATTGTTTTAAAGTGAAGTTTTTCTCCCGACCTCCGAATCAAACCCAATGAGTGTCGTTCCTAGCCAAATACCCCCATTCCGTACACAATAGGATATGTTTTGTAAGCTAATTCAACTGTTTCGATCAATTTTTCTTTAAATTAAAATATAAATCAATATATATTTAATTCAAACGTACATTTTAATTTATCGGGGCCACATACCGACTCCAAATTTCCCGAAAAATAAATCTAGCTATGTTTTGACGATATGATCATAACCGTGTTTTGCAAGGTAGCTAACCATCTTTTGGTTAGCTTTCTCTCCTCCATCTTATTGGGAGTTATCGTGAAGACTCTTTTGCAAGGTAGCCAACCGTGTTTGAAATATTTAGTCGCTTTTTTCCTTTGCGAGCAATTGTTGGATGGTTCTTTGCTGTATATTATTGCCTTGATATGCGTTTCCCCCTATTTTTGTCCTCATCTTTCCAATCTTGAATTTGCAGTTGAAATTGTGAATGTCAATCTACTTTTCCTATTATATATATATACACATGTTGGTGTTAAAACTGCTGCTCTAGCAAACTGGGAAGGATGATACGATTTTAATGTTAAATCATGATTGCTATTGCTAACGATACACTCGAACCCTGTAGTCAACATAGCAAATTGTATTTCGCACCAATTAGTTAGTAGTCCCCCCTATTTTCATCAACAACAAAAATGAGGAAGAAAATGCTCTTCTTGTGTTATTTTTTTTCTTTTCAATTTTTAGGGTACCTCGTTGATGACCTACGTGGTTCCTCAGTGTACCACTGCAGTAGGCCTACGTGGTTTCTCAAAAAGTCTACCACTGCTATGTTCATCAGGCCAGTTGGCAACTTATGGTAATTTGGTATTACAAAGTTGCCAAAATGTTTTCCAGCCCATTTACCTAGCCCAAATACCCCTAAAGTATATGGGTTGGGTCAAACCCATTAAAATAAGTGAGTTTATTGGGCAAACCCGTTTAACCCACCTAACTAATTGGGTTATTTGGTTCCAGCCTGTTCATTTTATTTTTAACTAGGGCTGTAAACGGATGCAGACCGATGCGGATAGTGTTGTATCAGAAAATAAAAATCTAAATCCGTATCCGCAAATATTTTCGAAAATATACGTATCCACCTTAGCGAATTCGGATATCCAAACTATCCATATCCGAAACATAAAAATGTATCCAAAAATTATCCAAAAATAAAGCAATAAAAGTTTACAAACACATCACTCACATGCAAATTTGCTTCATTAAATATTTTTTAAAAAGATGAATACATCTACTAGAAAATTACAAATAGGACATTGATCAAATAAATTTCGTGCATATATATATATATATTAAGAGATGAAGTTGTCTAAAATATGAAATAAACCACCTTATGACTAAAACAAAACAAAATATAAATCATAGACGCATATACACAATTATATCTTAATTATAACCATATACACAATTATAGACGCATCCAGCCTACTACCTGTGTTGGTAATTTGAAATCTGTATTTAAGCAACTTATTTCTATAATACCTGCTTTTTAGGAAACTATCTAAGCTCACTTCTGTTTGTAAGTTACATCGTTGCACAATTTTTATTATAATCCAGTATTTCATGCAACTTATTATCCCATATGGTTGCTCTAAACAGGTTTTAAATGGTATATACCTAGTAATAAAGATGATAAATTAAAATTAGTTGCTTCTAGATTATCTATGTTGGAGAAAGGACATCTCCTTGGTATTTTTTTAATTTCACCGACTGACCTATCTTAACGTTTAACTTTTATTTACATGCATGAAAACCTTTTATGTAAGTGTGGACGTTGATGCATTATGTTTTAGCTATAGTGTGATCTAACATAAAAAATCATTAGATAAACAAAGAGTTACAAGTATTATGTAGTTAGGCCTTTATCATCAAGGTCTAATTACTAACAAATTATTCCCTCAATCAGTGTGGTAATCTTAAATAAAAATCGAATTACCCAAAAATAAGAAAGAAAAAATATGCCATATTAAGGTTTAATTTAGACCATATTTTCTACAAATAATTCCCTTGGTCTGTGTACTTATGGCATTGACATATTTCTAACCTTATCATTAAGGTTTTTATGGAAAAAAAATCCATCGGTAGTTTAAGAAGAAGCAGTATGAAGAGTAGAATATAATTTCCATTACAAATCAGTTACATTCTAACGTAAATAATAAATTGTACTATGCTATAGATAAAAAATAAAAAAATTAGCTATTTAGAATGAAAAGAAAATGATTTTAGATTTTAAAAGGAGTGCCTATTTTGATATCGGGAAGTTTTAATCTAAATTCAATAGTCAAATATGGAGAAAAAAAATGAAACTAACATCATTTACATGCGTCATCATGAACTTTGTTCAAAAGATTAGGTGTGCATCATGCAACATTTCAGGTACATCTTAATTGCGAAGGCATACTCATGTAGCTGAAAGAAGCATGACCAATAATAGGCTAAAGTGATAAATTTTCATCTGAAGAATGCTCAACGCAGATCCTAGTGTCACGCTTCAAAAAATATTTTGTATGCGACAAGCCAACCCCTACTGAGGTGAACTTTTTGCAATTAATTATCTTAAAGGTTGACTTTAATTGGATCACTTGGTTATCTTAAAGGTTAGACCTTTAATTGAATTTCTTTTTCACCATAATGTCTCGTTTTATGTGTATGTTTTATTTTTATTTGTTTCATGTTCTCAATCTTAGCAATGAAGCTTAAGAAAATAAAACCAAATCTTTAATGCTTGTTGATTTGTTATTTTTTTTGGTGTTTCGCACTATTCTATGAATAGTTTGTCTTTAATGCATAATATATAATGATTTCAGTTATCATATTTTCCTTAAATTCATGAATTTTATTTTATTTCGATGGGAAAACTAATTATTATATATAAAATTTCTTATTTTTTCGTGAAATTCACTGAAAAGACTAACAAATTATGTTTAACCTTTGTCTTACTATGATCAGCTTGTCGTTCTGAGTTTGGAATCAAAAGTTCATAGTAATCAGCTTAAGCCTTTGGTTTGCATAGCTGCTGCTGTGCTTAGCTTGGAGAAAATACCCAAGTGGATGGATTTTGTTTTTGATTAACTCAGTGTTTCAGGTATAATTGAAAATACCCAAGATGGTATGTCTTTTGAAAATGCTCATGTCAAAGAAATTTCTTAACTTGTATACCTTTTTGGAGTATAGTCAAAATTCCATAACAGCCCTAGTTTATGCACTGTCATTACACAATTATTCATTCTTGTAGATCTGCCTTTATGGTGTGGTATTAAATATTAAATGTTATCCCCATTAAGCATTTATTCTAGGTAGTGTAATCAATAATGTTTTGCTGAATGTTTCTATATTACATCTTAATTAGATGTAGAAATATGCAATGCATTACCTTGTAATTTCATCTTAATTAGTTGTTATCTTTCCTTACCATGGGTCGTATAACTAAAACATAAATAGTTGTTATTTTATATTCTGATCACTTTAAGTTTTCATTTAGTTTCATAAGTCGTTGATTTCCTTGTAAGGCATGTAGAAAGGAATTCTATGAAGAAACCTCGATAGAACGTTTTAAGAAGTTATATTTTGATAGAGTCGACAAAACTACTGAGCATATAAGACAAATGTGCAACACCCTTGTTCATCGTAATAAAAAATATTCTTTGGTTTCAAATTTTCAATGATTTACTTATTATTTCTGTATTTTACACATACAGCTACCACTTTTAGTTTAAGGTTGCCTCTTTTTATCTTATGATTAGTTTTCTTTATATGCATGTTGTCCTTCTAATTTTATATTTCTTCATTTTCAGATCATCACTTACAGGGACAGAGCCAGGATTTTAAATCGTCCCAGGCAAGGATTGCAGGTATAAAAAATGACATTGAATGTATAATTAATAATACACTTGTTGATTATTGATACAACTGCAAATGATTCCATGCAAATGTGAATACACAAACGGATGTATCTCATATATAAACATGAATGATAAAATTTGATAATGGATAGCTATTGATTTTTATTATTCTTTGGATTTTCCTAACTTATCATCATGCTTTCTTTATTTTTATGAAATATAATAGAGACTTGGATGACTTGAATATAAGACCAACGATAGACCTAATCCAAGAATATATAATACACTTATGGTTTTACTCGGAGAATGGATGGCAAAAGAGAACCAAATTTCTATACGAGATTGTCACTATACATAATCTTTATAAATACAACCTTGGCTATAGCTTAGGGTCTCTTATATGTGGCTCAGTCCTTGACCACTTACACTTATTTATTGTAATGTGTAGGCTGAAGTGGATATTTTGGAAGATAATCTCATTCAAATCTAGTCAAATTGCATCAAAGAACCAGCTTTTGCTAATGATATTATAATGCATTCCCTTTTAACAGTAGCCGTTATGTGGTTTTTTTTAAATATATTTTGATTATTATGTCGGGAAATGGAATTTTGATGACAACAACCTTGTTTCAGTTATTTACATTATTGATTATAAAATATGTGCTAACTGTTCAATTTGGGAATACAAAATCACAAATTGATTGGAACAAATTTGCAAAGAAGGGAAAGTAAATATTTTTATAATGGGAATGCATTGATTGCATTTGATGAGGTGGTAGAGAAATAAATGAAGGGATTAATTTCTTCCATCTATGCTAAAGAAACGAATTGATTTACTTCCTATGTTTGCACATTTGTTGTAATGGTAATTTGCCTCCATTATATTATTACCATATGTTGGTAATTTAATTGATGACTCACATAGATTTGCACTGGCTATATATTGAGGGGTAGACTTTAGTGTAAACCCATCCTGGCCTGGAGCCAGTGATCCCCAATGGTGTCTCTTCTTGTTAAACCTGATTGAGGTTTGGATATGTAAACTCTTATTTTGTAATCTCTTGTAATTCTCTCATGTGGAATAAAATCTCTCTCTGTTAGACTGGACGTACACTATGATGATAGTGGAACCAGTATAAATATTGTGTCTCTTTGTTTCTCTGCTATAGTTATTTACTATTTTGTTGATGTAAGAGAATAATTGCTATCAAATTAGATTGGTGTTCAATTGGCAAATCTAGATCCTGCTTATTGTTCTTCCGCAAAGGCGCAATTTTTGCATAACAGATTGGTATCAGAGCGAGGTGATTTGTTTTAAATTGTGCATCAATTATTTCTACAAAGGTTGGTAGATTCAGTGGTGATTATGCTATTACTATTTTGGAGAAAATGAGACTTTGGTGGAGGAGATTATGTCGAGAGTGAAGAGCATTCCAATCTGCGAACTTTGACGTGATATGGAGTTTATTGTGAAGAAGCCCTCTGATGTGGATGAGAGAAGATGGAAGAAGACGAAGATGTTGGCAATTGGTTTGATTTGCCTATACCTTGGTGATTCGGTTCATGTTTTCGACAGGGGTCTTCACGTTGATGATGCTCGAGGGATCATGGGTGATCGAGGAAGGAGCTCAGGTCAAGTGGTAGACGAGTGTCGATGCGGAAGGCGAGTGACGGTTGAAGAACCTAGTCCACATCAAGGTGGAGATGTTAGTTTGGTCACTGTTGATGTGTTTGACAGGGGTCTTCATGTTGATGATGCTTGAGGGATCCGGGGTGATCGAAGTAGGAGCTCAGGTCAAGTGGTAGACGGGTGTCGATGGAATTGCAAGCACTTTTAGACCGTTGGTGTATGCACGGTGCAGCTCAGGTGGTAGATGCATCTTTTGCAGGCGGTGGGTGAAGCTTGTAATGGTTTTGATTAAGTGGCAGGAGAGAGATTTTTTATGAGTACAGAGATTTGTATTTTGGCTCTGTATTTGAATTGGTGATTGAGAGAATTAATTTTGGCCTTGGCAGTGTTGAGATTACTTTGGTGTCTGCCTTCTTTGTTATTTTGGATATTTGCAACATTTTGTTGGCGGGCGGGGACGTAGTCTGAGCTCGTTAACAATTGTGTGATGGGAGGTGGCTTTGCTGGAACCCATTTGGTAAATATTCATTTTTTGGTGTATCTCGTTGTGAGATTTTGATTGAAGGTGGAGTTCTGTTGAAGAGTTTTATGATGTGAAGAGAATTTGATTGGAGATGGGGTGTTGCAGATATGTGATTTTGCATCAAGGTGGAGTGTTCAATTTGGGGATACAAAATCACAAATTGATTGGAACAAATTTGCAAAGAAGGGAAAGTAAATATTTTTATAATGGGAATGCATTGATTGCATTTGATGAGGTGGTAGAGATGGATTAATTTCTTCCATTTATGCTAAAGAAACGGATTGATTTACTTCCTATGTTTGCACATTTGTTGTTATGGTAATTTGCCTCCATTATATTATTACCATATGTTGGTAATTTAATTGATGACTCACATAGATTTGCACTGGCTATATATTGAGGGGTAGACTTTAGTGTAAACTCATCCTGGCCTGGAGCCAGTGATCCCCAATGGTGTCTTTTCTTGTTAAACCTGATTGAGGTTTGGATATGTAAACTCTTATTTTGTAATCTCTTGTAATTCTCTCATGTGGAATAAAATCTCTCTCTGTTAGACTGGACGTACACTATGATGATAGTGGAACCAGTATAAATATTGTGTCTCTTTGTTTCTCTGCTATAGTTATTTACTATTTTGTTGATGTAATAGAATAATTGCTATCAGATTAGATTGGTGTTCAATTGGCAAACCTAGATCCTGCTTATTGTTCTTCCGCATTTGTGCAATTTTTGCATAACACTAACATCTTTTGTCCAGAATATATATATATATATATGTATATATGTATATATATATATATGTATATATGTATATATATATGTATATATATATATATATGTATGTATATATATATATGTAGGATATATATGCAGGATATAAATATTGAAGATTGTATTGTTGTAGAGATTCAAGATATCAAGGAATTCAAGATTCATGAGTTTCAAGATAATCAAGATTTCAAGAGCTCAAGATTATCGTGTAATAGGATCTAGTTTATATGTAAAACTCGGGTCAGCACTTTCAAATTATGTTTCCAATTTCCTGTTCAAATTGATTTCAAACTTATTTTCAAACTCCTTTTCTAAATGATTCCAAAGTATTAAGTTTTTAATTATGATTTCAATTTATTTTTTTGAAAATTGGTACATTTTATTATGTATATCAACAATATACTTTCATTATATGTCTCATTAAAACCTTGCAACCCCATAGTGGGTACCTTACAAGGGAAAAGAGCACATATAATTTCCATATATTGAAAAATTCTTATACACGTATAAATTACATATAAAAAGAAACATAAAAAAACAAAAGCAAATGGAACATAAAATTGGGCCATTTCCGCCCAAATCAAAGACCCACTTCTCGCTGTCCCCTTTCTTCTGAATAATGTCTCCATGTCAACCAGAGTCAAAAAGCTCGATCCCCCACCTCCGAAGCAGTTCTTCATTCTGTCTAGTTCGCATGGTGGTTGATCCATCATGCTGCACCAGATACCTCACATCCACTTCAATTTGCTTCACTACAGTTAAAACATCTCGTCTTCTGGAATTAAAAGTCCTCCCATTTCGTTCCTGCCAGATATGATAGATCGAAGCTGTAAAACCCCAAATGCCACATCCTGTATTTGATCCTTCTGTTTATATTTGTCTGAAAGGAACCTCGCTTCCGCTGCTAGTGTATTCAATGTATTCGGTGGAATGCCAAGTTTATCCTTCAACAGAATCCAAACAGCCGATGAGAACTCGCATTGGAAAAAAAAATGGTAAGTTGATTCATTTTGATTGTTACATAAAATGCAATTGACATCAGATATTAAACCACAAGCAAAAAGTCGATCTTTAGTGTTTAACCGATTTGAAATTGCTAAATATGATATAAAAGACATCTTCCTGCTGTTGTTTCTATGCCATGTAATTTTGTAGCCATCGAACACTTTATATTTACCTCGACCGAAATCCCATGCTCGATTGAAAGAAAATTTACCACCCTGACCCCACTCGTAATGATCTGGAAGATTAGATGAGACCAGAGTGACCTGATGAATTTGTTGAGAAACCTCTATTGTTCCCGCATGTAATGTAGGATCAATTGCACCATTTCGAATGATAGAGGAGACCCGTTCATTTGCTCACCCTATTGCTTGATATCGATGAATACCTAAGAGATTAACCAAGCATTTGGAATTGATCCAAGGTTCATACCACAGAAGAGTATCAGAACCAGTTATAATTTTATTAAACAACTGTATACTATGAGTTCGTAACCGTAATATAGCCTTCCACGTACATGATGCATTGTTATCAATAGACAATGACCAAAAATACTTACTTGCACAATATTTAGAATGCATCCATTTACTCCACATTGTATGCTTGGACAAAAAATTCCATAGAAGTTTAATGCAGGAAGCTTTTTTCAAATCAGAAAACAGTTTCAATCCAATGCCACCTTCCATATTCGGCCTACATAAATTTTTCCAGCTAACTTTACGTTGCGAATTCCCCCATAGGAAATCATCTCACAATGAGTTAATCTTATCAAGTGTATAGTCTGGAATTTGGTATACGAATAGCCAATATAAACCAATCGGAGTGATTACAGTTTGAATGAGTTTGGCGCGACCCGCAAAACTTAATAGTTTAGCATCCCAACCTTGAATTTTGTTCTGCACCTTATTCAGCAATGAATAACATTCTGAATAGTGTAAATAATTGGAAGAAATTGGAACTCCCAAATATTTGATAGGAAGCGAACACACTGTAAAACCCAAATGCTGAGTAATTTTTTGTACATTAGTTGCATAAAGACTAAAATAAATTCTGGTCTTACTAGCATTCACATTTAATCCTGAGTAAACACTCAATTTGTCGAATACCGTACGAAGAGAGGCTGCTGTAATCACGTCTGTTTTACCGAACACCATCAAATCATCCGCCTATAATAAATGGGTGATAACACGATCGAACTTGTGTACAGGCTTGAATTGTTGGTATGCGGTGGCCTCATTTAATAGAAATGTAAAATATTTCATGGCGATGGCGAATAAATATGGTGATAACGGATCACCTTACTGAATGCCGCGAGTAGAATAAATAAACACTTTCGGAATGCCTTGAATCAAAATAAAAAAAGTAGGCGTATATATACACATTCGTAAACAAGGTTTATAAAATGAGTTGGAAACGCCATAACTCGCATCAGATGACATATGAGTTCTCGATTAACCATGTCATATGCTTTTTGAAGATCCACTTTAACGCAGAATTTCTTAACACCAGGTTTTTTGAAATAGCATAAAAGTTCATGAGCAAAAAGTATATTACCGCCTATGTAGCGATTTTTGATAAAAGTACATTGATTCTGCGAGATCAAGTGAGGTAGAATCATCTTCATTTTGTTGCATAGTATCTTGCTGAACACTTCATAAAACATATTGCAGTTGAAAATTGGGCAATAATGTGTGATATCAACTGGTTTATCAACCTTGGGAATAAGCGTAATGAATGTCTGATTAGTACTCAAAGGTAGCTTACCAGTATTAAAAATATCTTGAACAACAAGAAGAAAATTAGTCTTCAATTGATCCCAATGTAATTTCATGAATTTTGCGTTTATGCCATCAGGTCCAGGGCTAGAGTCGTCGTGAACTGAGAAAACGGCTTCTTTTAACTCTACTAAAGAAATAGGCTGGACCAACATTTCCTGTCCATCAGAGTATATGGTGGTAATAGCTTGGAAATGTGGAAAGGAATCAGTTGGAGGGCCATTAAACAACGATGTGAAAAAGGAAACTGCTTCATGTTCAATTTGTTCAGGTTTATATAAAAGTACTCCAATAAGACTTATAAAAGCTTTAGTATTATTGGAGTAAGAATGCATTGACATTTTCGAGTAGAAAAACCGAGTATTCGTGTCTCCCTCTTGAGGCCAATGCACTTTCGATTTTTGCTTAAGATCCCAGTATTTTATATGTTGTTGAATTTGAAATTGGTGCCTTTCTTCCATCATCTCATCTTATAAATTTAAATTGTTTGGTCATTATCAGAAGCTAACTGAAGATCCAAAAACCTTTGCTCTGCTTCCTTAAAAATTAAATCATCTTTAGGTCTTTTACGACCCCACAATTTAAGTTCTGGTTTGCAAGGTTGTAATTTGTGCTGAAAATTATATCTGTAACCACCCCAAGTTGTTGCCTGCAATCCTTTTGTGATGCATTCAGAATAACCATCATAAAGATGCCAGCCATTTCTATATTGAAAAGGTAGACCTTTCGATCGAACTGTAGGAATGAGGTTTAATATAATGGGGTTGTGATCGCTAGATAATTGAGAGTAAGAGATTGCAATCATATTTGTAAACCTGTGTAGACATGTATGATTCACCAAAATTTTATCCAAATGATTAGCTATTCCACGTTTTCGCCATGTATAATTGAAACCGCTAGCTTTAATTTCAATTAATCCCGCCTGCATAATAAAATTCTTAAAAGATTTAATCTGATTAAAAGGAATAGAAAGCCCTCCTTTTTTATCTATAGAAGAAGAGGAATTATTGAAATCCCCTATTAATATCCAGGACTCTGATATTGTAGCTGCTTCGTCGATAAAAAGATGCCATAATTCCTGTCTATCTTGATAACTATTACTGTCATAAACTACTCTGAAAAATATTGAAAAACCACCAGCATTAGTAACCAGAACGGTTAAATGTTGTAATTAACTTGATTTAACGTCAACATTCCAAACGTTAGTATCCCATAAAAACAAAATTCTGCCAGAAAAGTGTGTTATCTGTTAAGGATAAAAATTCCAATTCCTTGGAATCTTGTACTTAAACATCTGCAAATTTGTGGCATTTAATTTATTTTCAACTAATCCCACCAAAGTGGGGTTAGTTTTTGTTAGAAACATGAACACATCGGACATACGTTGCGGTGAATTCATGCCTCTAACACTCCATGTCATACACGTCATTTAATTGAAGTAGTGCTCCTCAAATTCCTTCTAGAAGGAGCAGTACTTAAATTTTACCCTTTCCTTTGGCTATGTGTAAATATTCATCATTCTTATTGACATAGTGTGGTACATTGGTTGTGTCTTCTTGTTGTTGTTCCTCAGCTAATGCGTCTGCTGCTTGTTGCAAATCATCGGGCACTATATCAGATGGCAGCCCTATATCTAGAAAACCCAATTCATTTGTTGTTTCTTGGTGTACAACATGTTCATTATCTACATTTTGGACCTGTGGTGAAGATGATGTGCTAACTGCAGATGCTTTAATAATCCATTGAGGTTTTATAATTTCTCAAATTGCTTACATTTAGCACATCTTGCAGGAATGTACTCATATTCAACACCTATTTGTTTTGTCTCTCCAGTGTGCAAACGAACTGGGATCTGTTTCAGAAGTTCTGTATCAACATTTATTTCCAGTATTACTCGAGCATAGTTAGTGAACTTCTTAGCAGCAGTATTTTCGCCACAACGAATAGGTTTTACTATGTAGCTTGCAATTATAGAAAGAGCGTCTAGAGACCACATTTCCATTTCAAGTACGTGGAGTTTGGTCCATATTTGTGCTGCTGAAGGGGTAAAATTAGCAAAATTGTAGCCGGGATGCCTGCGAGCAATCATCATCAGTTTTCCGAAGTAGGAATACGTTGAAGTCTTCAAAATACAATCACAATCATCACTGAATTCAAAATGAACAGTAAATCTATAATTAGGAGTAACATGAACATGGAATTGGCTGGATGGTTTCCAAACTTGGTAATATAATCATTGAGTTTTTTGAAGGATAGTTTGAATCAACTGGATGCAGTGCAATGGTATTCTCCCAAGCTTTGTCGGAATTGTTGAACATCACTTCAGGAAGAATAGCATAGTCCGATGGAGGCTTAATGAAATGGAGTTCAGTTGCTGGAGTCGCCGAACTGTTTCTTGTTACAGCCTCAGCGTAGGAACGAGAAGTAGTTGTCGATGACGTTGAGCGGTTGAACGATGGATTAGTGGATGGATAAGGCAGTTCTTTTGAAGGAGACGAGGGACGGTTATTTTGCACGTTGTAGGCCATTTCTCTCATGTTATATTATGATTTGAAATATATATATATATATATATATATATATATATGTATGTATGTATGTATGTATGTATTTAGTTTATAAAGATTTATAATATATGTTTATAATATATATATATATATATATGTTTAATAGTTTTATATCGTATAACTTTATAAATATGTTTATATTATATATTATTATATATTTATATGTTTTTATACTTTAGAAAATTCATTTGAAACACTAGTTTTAATTTAAGAATTTCCAAAAAAAAAAATTAGTTTTAAAACTTGAAAAATGAATTTTAAAATTCAAAATTTATATATATGTCGACATACAGTTTTGAACATGTCGACATATGTCATTTTTTCAAATTTCAAAGGAAGTGTCTTCATATTTTGAAATGCTTCAGAAACGTTGCAACCTTTCAAACTCTATAAATAAGGTTTAAATTCGATTTTTTTATCACTTCTTCTTCATCATCATCATCCAATCTCTAACCACCATCTTGCTCTTTAATTTCTCGATTTGTACACTTATACTCTGTCGATTTCAATAAAAATTATATCATTCTCTTTCTTTTATCAATCTCTATCAAATACTTTCTGATTGGAAGTGCTATTCAAGAGTTCTAGGGCTATTGTAACCATTTGGGAATTGTTTGGGAAAGGATGTGTTCCTTGTAGCCTGGAAATCAAGGAAAGGGAGAAGCGTTAACCTTGTAACCGTGAGATTAAGGGTGGTGGAATTAGTGTTAACCTTGTAGCCGTGGAATTAGTGTGTTGTAAGATTGATAGTAGTATTAATAAAACTCTGTGCAATCCAGCATTGCGTGGGACTGAACGTAGGAATAATCCGAACCAGTATAGAATTCGGAGTGTTCTTTCCTTTTCTGCATTTTATATTTACTTATATCTGTGTGCGATTGTTTCTGTATCTATGATCATTTCTAGTGTGATAATCATTGTGTGATTCATATAGTAATTCAAGATTGTTTAGATTTTCCATAATCTCTTTAAAACACTATTCACCCCCTCTCTAGTGTTAGTTTTGCCTGAAGATCTTTAATTGCCATTCCCTAACAATTGGTATCGGGGCATAAGTTTTCAAAAGAAATATTAAATGGCAAATTTTGAAATGATGTATAACACTAGTCTTAGTTCATGCATTGCATTAATGTTAGAAGAGTCTGCATTCAATTATGTTTAAAAATCAAGTGATCTACTGAATTGTCATCCAAAACAGGAAAAGGTGTGTTACATGGCTGTTGAATACTCAAATTTTGATGGTCAAATGGTGGAAATAAAAAGGACAAATGGATATTGGATAGTGGCTGTTCAAGTCATATGAAGGGAAATCCTAGATTACTGAATAATTTAGTGTATGAAGATGGTGGAATGGTCAACTTCGGAGATAACTCTAAAGGATATATAGTTGGCATCGACAATATCGATAATTATAAAACTCCTATATTTCTGATGTTTTATTAGTTAGGAATTTAAAACATAACCTACTAAGTATAAGTCAATTTTGCGAAAAAAGCTATAAAATCAATTTTGAAAATGATAAATGCTTTGTAGAAGATAAGAATTCAAAAATAATATTCGAAGGAGATGAAAGAAAAATATCTATATTTTAAGTATGAAAATTTCTGACGATAATTTATGTCTCATAGCCAATACAAGTGACCCTTGGATTTGGCATAAGAGATTCAGTCATAAAAATTTCAAACACATTTCTAGGATTTCAAAATTAGAATTAATTAGAGGGTTACCTAAAATGAAATTTGAAGTAAATAATTTATGCGACGCCTATCAATTCGGAAAATTGAAAAGTTCATTTAAATCAAAAAAGGAAATTACAACATCGAAACCATTAGAGTAAATACACATGGATCTATTCGGTCCATCCCAAACTCAATCGATAAATCACAATAGATATGTTTACGTAATAATCAACAATTTTGCTAGATTTACTTGGACTTTGTTTCTTAAAAATAATAGTAATGCTTTTGATTAGTTTAAAACCTTTGCTAAAAGAATTCAAAATTTATTATATTTAAAAATCAAAACAATACGTAGTGACCACGGTGGAAAGTTCGAAAATGATAATTTTGGTAATAAAAAGGGGATAACCCATAATTTTTCTTTCCCCAGAGCCCCTCAACAAAATGGAGTAGTTGAACGTAAGAATAGATCAATTCAAGAGTGTGCGAGAGCCATGTTATCTGATAGTAACTTACCAAGAAATTTTTCGACTGAGGCAGTTGCAACAACTTATTATATATTAAATAGAATTTTAAGAAGACCCGTAACCCATAAAACACCATATGAGCTTTTGTATAATAAGAAATCAAAAGTATCATATCTTAAAATATTTGGAATTGGATTTTTTTTTATTCTTAACACCAAAGAAAATTTAGACAAATTTGACTCTAAATCTAATAAAGGAATATTTATTGGATACTCAAAAAGAAGTAAGGCATATAGAGTTTTCAATTTAAGAACTAAGACTATAGAAGAGACCTTAAATGTATCCTTTGATGAAAATTATAAGAACTTAACACAAAATAATGAAGATGAATGCGAAGATGAGGTCCATGAAGTAAATAATGAAATTAATCAACCAAATAAGAGAATTAGATTCTTAAGAGACAACCATATAGAAAACATCTTAGGGGAGATTGAATCTGTTGTTAGGACTAGAAACCAATTAAATAATATGAGTAATTCAACATTTATTTCTACTATTGAACATGAGAATCCAAAGGATTAATCATCCAATGATTCATGGATTCTTGCTATGCAAGAGGAATTGAATCAGTTTACCGGAATGATGTATGGGAACTTGTTCCAAGACCAGAGGATAAAAACTATAGTTGGAACTAAATGGGTTTATAAAAATAAAATAAATGAACTCATCGAGGTCATAAGAAATAAAGCTCGACTATACAAGGATATAGTTAAGAGGAAGGTATAGATTACGATGAAACCTTCGCTCATGTATCAAGATTAGAAGCAATTAGGATTTTACTAGTCTTTGCTAATTATAATAATCTCAAATTATATCAAATGGATGTTAAAAGTGCCTTTCTAAATGGATATGTTAAAGAAGGCATATATGTAGAGCAACCTCCTCTCTTTGGAGACGAAAACCTTCCAAATCACATATATAAATTAAATAAAGCAGTATATGGATTAAAACAAGCTCCTAGAACATGGTATGATCGATTAAGTACGTATTTATTACAATCAAACTTCGAGATTGGTAAGGTAGATGATACACTGTTTATTAAGAGAAATAAAAATAATATTTAATTGGTACAAATATACATTGACGATATAATATTTGGATCAATGAAAATCAAATGAATAAAGAATTCTCAGATATTATGACCCAAGAATTCGAGATGAGTCACATGGGTGAACTCACATTTTTCTTAGGCTTATAAATCCGTCAAATAAAGAATGGAATATTTATTAATCAAGAAAAATACTCTAGAGATTTAATCAATAAATATAATTTAACTACGGCTAATGGTAGACCCACACCTATGGAAACTAATATAGCTATAAGTAAAGATGATACATCAAAAGGCGTTGATCAGAAATTATATAAAGGAATGATGGGTCATTATTATATATAATCGCTAGTAGACCAAATATAATGCATAGTGTATGTCTTTGTGCAAGATATCAATCACAACCTAAAGAAACTCATTTGAAAGCCTTAAAACATATTCTACAATATGTAAAACATACATTAGATTTTGGATTATTTTACTATAAAACCGACTCGTTTGATTTAATCTCTTATTGTGACGCTGATTATGCAGGATGTAAATCTGATCGTAAAAGCACTAGTGGAACATGTCACTTCTTAGGACATTCACTAGTTATTTGGAATAGTAAAAAGCAAATACAATATCTTTACCAACAACTGAAGCAGAATATATATCTGCTGCTTTGGCTTGTTCACAAGTCATATATATGCAACAATCTCTAAATGAATTTGGTTTAAATGTAAATTAATTGCCAATCTATTGCAATAATATGAGTGCCATAAATATATTTAAAATATAACTCATCACTCGAGAACAAAACATATAGATGTAAGAAATTATCTCTTAAGAGATAACATAAGTAAAGAGAAAATTTCACTTGAATTCATAGAAACAGAAAAACAAATAGCAGATATATTAACAAAACCTTTCAATGAAGCAACGTTTACTAAATTTTAGAAGAGAATTAGGCATTTGTTCTTTAAGCGAAATAGAGTAATTAAATACATTAAAAAATAGATTAAAAAAACAAGAAAAATAAAAATAAAAAATAAACATATGTCGACATGATGAATATGGTATGTCGACATATAATCGCCATATTTTCAAAATTAATTCCCACCAAAAGTTAGTTACAACCTCTATTTAAACTTCTTATTTCGAAATTCCTTCTTCATCTCTTCATTTTCTCTCTAGAAAAATTCTAAATTAAATAAAACAATAGCCTCCACTAATTTTAACAACCAAAACACCCTCGTTTCATTTCCCAGAACATCTGAAGGTTCATTTCAACGATCTACGCTAGCTAGAGTCATGAAACTAGAGGAATCGATGAAGGATATTCTGCAAATGCTTACTGAAATTCAATTTCTACAAGTAAGAATGAATAAGGAGAATGAGAAATAAGGGAAGATAGTGAGAAATTTTCAATGATTTGTCATTGATAACCACACTAATCCAATTATTATCGAGGATGATAACCAAAGAGAGGAAGAGGAAGAAGAAGAAGAAGAAATGGTAAAAGAAGAGGAAGAAGAAGAAGCACAAATCGAGGGCTTGAAAGAAGACGGCCAAGTAATATGCGTGGGTGAAGTATGCTTTGACAGAGATGGAAATATAGTTGAGTAAAGTGGAGAATTCTTTATTCATATCCCCATTGCCAAATTCATAAATCTCCAATCATTAAGAAGCATTAAACATTTAGATTTTCGTTTTATTCACACATGCGCCGTAAAACATATATTCGTTGTAAATACTTGTACTCGTAAATTCTTTAATTGAATGCTTTGTATATGGTTAACTTGTTTGTAAACATTGTTTGAATTGCATAGTTTATTCAATGTTTATGTTCATTATTTTCCTATTTGGTAGTATAGTATTATAGTCATTAGGGTCAGGTATAACATAAATTTAGGGGGAGTATAATTTAATTTAGTCTAGTTTAGTATAAACTACTATAGGTATAGTATAGTTTTATTTAGTATAGGGTAGTTTTTTATAATGAAAAAAGGGGAGAAATTATAAAATAAGATATTGGCATAGTTTAAGGGGGAGTCAGAAGAAAGTCATGGTGAAAGGGGGAGTATTCAAGGAATCAAATAGACAGGTTTTACCAGGTATGAATATTCTATAAACTAAGGTTGTCATCATCAAAAAGGGGAAGATTGTCAGGGAATGGAATTTTGATGACAACAACCTATTTACATTATTGATTATAAAATATATACTAACATCTTTTGTCCAATATATATTTATATGTATATGTATATGTATATGTATATGCAGGATATAAATATTAAAGACTGTACAGTTTTAGAGATTCAAGATATCAAGGAATTCAAGACTCATGAGTATCAAGATAATCAAGATTTTAAGAGCTCAAGATTATCAAGTAATAGAGTCTAGTTTATATGTAAAACTCGGGTTAGCACTTTCAACTTCTGTTTTCAAATTACTTTTCAAATTGATTTCAAAATTATTTTCAAACTCCTTTTCTAAATGATTCCAAAGTATTAAGTTTTTACTTATGATTTCAAATATATATGTTTATAGTCTATAAAGTGTTATAATATACATGTTTATAATATATATATATGTATATATATGTTTATAGTTTTATACCATATAAATTTATAAATATGTTTATATTATATATTATTATATGTTTTTATACTTTAGAAAATTCATTTGAAACACTAGTTTTGATTTAAGAATTTCTAGAAAATATATATTAGTTTTAACACTGAAAAAATGATTTTAAAAATTCAAAATTTATATATTTGTCTACATACAATTTTGAACATGTCGACATGTAACTGTCATTTTTTCAAACTTCAAAGGAAGTGTCTTTTAATATTTTGAAACGCTTTAAAAACATTGCAAACTTTCAAACTCTATAAATATGGGTCAAATTCGATTTTTTTATCACTACTTCTTCTCTATCATCATCCTATCTCTAACCATCATTATTATTCTTTAATTTCTCGATTTCTAAACTTATACTCTGCCGATTTCAATAAAAAATATGTCATTCTCTTTCTTTTCTCAATCTCTATCAAATACTTTCTGATTGGAAGTGTTATTTAAGAGTTCTAGGGCTGTTGTAATCATTTGGGAATTGTTTGGGAAAGGGTGCGATCCTTGTAGCCTGGAAATCAAGGAAAGAGAGCGGTGTGAACCTTGTAGCCTTGAAATCAAGGGTGGTGGAATCGGTGTTAACCTTGTGAACGTGAAATCAATGGTGTTGTAAGATTGATACTAGTATTAATGAAACTTTGTGCAATCCAACGTTGCTTGGGACTGGACGCAGGAGTAATCCGAACCAGTATAAAATCTGGTGTGTTCTTTCCTTTTCTGCATTTTATATTTACTTATTTCTGTGTCGGTGATTGTTTCTGTGTTTGTGATTATTTCTGGTGTGACAATCATTGTGTGATTTATATAGTAATTCAAAAATATTTAAATTTTCCATAATCTCTTTAAAATACTATTCACCCCCTTCTAGTGTTAGTGTTGCCTTAAGATCCTTAATCCGCATTCCCTAACATATTGTTGTTTGAAAAACTACAACCGTTGCAGTTCTTTAATGGCATGTCAATTAATGTTGATTAAATGCTACAAGTGATGCAGTTTAAGATGACAGTTTCAATTTATATTAATTAAACGCTTCAAGTGATGAAGTTTTAATTTACAAACTGAAGTTATATGTGCCAGCTGACGAACTAAAATGACAAGTTTCCATCTTGTACTATCGTTAGCATTTTGTATGGTTCATATGCATTTTACGGTTTAGTTTTATACTATAGTTTCAACAAAAATAGGTTTGATGGATTGGGTAGGTTTTTACTCATTAAATTATGGGTTGGGTTTACTCATTTAATAAATGGATTTAACAAGTTGGGTGTTCTTTTTGTTTAACTGGGTTGGGTTAGTTTTGAACTCAACTCATTTATACCCAACCCAACCCGTTTGACACCCTACTAATAGGACCAATTCTTCTCTTTCAGTTGAAACATTATGGACTATAGAGATGTAACCCTTTTTTCTTTGTTTTGGAAAGCCAGAAGAACCGAGAACCATTTCCTTCTCCTTCTATGTGTATCTCAGGCAATCAAATAGTTTCATGTAGAAACCATCCTTAACATGGTACTTGAATTATTAAAGTAAAAATTTTCTAACTTAAACTATATCTAGATAATAGCCATCTTTGGTTATTCATAAAATGAACGGTTTTCAATGGTATATTTATTTTAGTCCTTGTTAAAATGCATATGCGCATGCTGAGTGTGGTGCCCGGCTATATAAAAAATTAGGCATAACTGTACTCATGGTTATGGAAAAGCTTTTAAGTATATCTGTAAAAGTTTAGAAAATAATTATTTTAGTTTTAAAATTTATCATAAGAGGCTATTTACTGAAATTGTAAAAATCAGTACATGAACATAATAGCGTTGCATAGCTGTGAGAAATATTTGGTTCAAACCGAATTAATCGACCAAACCGGTTCATTTCGGTCGGATCGGTTTTAAAACTAAATCGGTTTGAATTCGGTTTATAAAATAAATTTTTTCTGGTTTAACCGAACTTTTAATTTATTATTTAATTTTATGGTGTTTTAGTACTTTAAATAATTAGTTTAGTGATAAAATACAAACGCATGTGATGAAAATATATCAAATTTTATTATAAACACAAAATTTACTACATAAAATTTCTCCAAACACGAATTTATGTTTTACTTTGAGTGAAGTCATAATTTAAATATAAGCACATTCTTCAAGTTCGGTTTAACGGTTACCAACCGAATTAACCGAAATTAATTTGGTTCAATTCAGTTTGGAAAAATTTCAATTCTAATTCGGTTTGAGTTGTTTTTACCTCAAAACCAACCGAACCGACCGAACGCTCACCTCTACCATTGCAGAAAGGTTAGCAAACATGAGTTTTTCTATATTGAAAATAATGCTTTATATTATTAATTCTGTATTTTTATACATGTTAATCTTTTACATGTACATTCTCGTAGTATTTTGTTTCATAAGAAAAGGGTTGATTGTTATCTCACTCCTATTTTGTTTCATAAAAAAAGGGTTGATTGTTATCATCCTATTTTGTAACTAATTTTTCCTCCTTCCATTTTGAACTTTATTAGCATTTTCCCTTATTTCTCTTTGACTTCGAGTTTCTGAGCTTGCTTTATGCAATTGCCTAAGTGTTTCTTGGTAGAAACAATAGATTTGTGATTAAGTGGTTGTTTGGAAGGCGAGTTTTTCTGGAAGTGTACGATCCATTAAGGAAGTGTTAAAGAAGGAGGTAGGTGTCATGAAGGAATTGTAGGAGAGTTTTGAGCTCCATAGGTTGGATGGATTAGGGGTCAACATCGATCCCCTAGGGTAGGAATTAGTACTGGACCCTATATTTAGGTATTTTTAGTCAGATTTATTTTATATTGTCTGGCTTAAGTTTTTGACGCCAGCCGTATTCGAGTTCCTGGGCTGATGCGTATCTCTTCGGACTTTCGGTCTTGATAACTTTGAAGTTTGATCAACCAAAATCTATTTTGTTGTTACCTTGCAAAAAGACGGATTAACATTTATAACGTGCAATTTGATTCCTTGACATTAATCCATCACGTTGATGTTTCTTGGCTGTGACATACAACAATCAAATTTTCTAACAGGATATTGTATATTATAATATCGTTAATTGTTAATATGCATTTAACAAAACACTAAACAATAACATAAAATTAAACTAGTATATTACCTTTAAAACGATTATTAATGATTTTTTTTTCAAAAAATAAAAATATATTTTAGAATAAATTAAATATTACTCAAATGCTTTTATTAGCAAATACTAAATTTGATTAAACAAAATATTATTCATGTAAAACATATGTAATTCGATAGAAGGAAATTTTTTGTGTTACTAAAAGCACACAAAAGAATTTTAATCTTGCTTAATAAATTAACATGTTACTTAATACAACTTTTTTTTGCTCGGTGATTGGTTACTGTGCGGTATAATTCCATGAAAAAAATGCTTGTAGAATTTGATGTAATTTGACATGATGGATGACCATGAATAACCAATCGTTTATACGAAACAACTGTATACAAAATTACAACACCATTTATGATCGCATTAATTTTGCTTAACAAACGACGATTTCCGTGACTGCTTTCCACCTTCCAATTATATTAAATCTTAGTGATTTATCATCACGCATCTGTATAACATCTTGATAACGAGTTAATATTTACGTGATGATTGCAATGACAGATTTTCATCGTTACATTGTATTAAAACACGATGTTTTTCCATTACAACCAATATTGTTTTCAGCATTGGTCATGATTTTGTTAAAAGCTTTGGTTGGCCACTCCCATCCATTTTCTTATCGATAAAGATTTAAAAGAGAATGATAGATTTGATTGAAGACATGTAGGTTTTTAGGGTAGAAGAAGAAGAAAACATAGACAATATGAGAAATAGGGTTAATGATTATGAGCCTTTTTCTGATAGAAGTTAGCATGAATTGTAAACGTTTATTGTGTTCTTAGACAATGGTATTTCATTGCGCTTTTCTGGATTCTTTAAGCAACTCATTTTTTTCCTTCCAAATTCTTCATTTTAACTATGTCATAAGTGCGTCTAATTAAACAATGAAAATATATACGATGCTCCACGATGGTAATCACAATCCAACAACCGTCAAAATAAGATTTCAAATCAAGGCCTTGAACATAAGGTTGATGGTATGAGTGTGATCATCTTGGCAAGGGAAGTGCGACAACATAAGCCGCATCGATCACAATGATCTTAAGCAACATATAGGAAACTAAATCAATATACACTGACCCAACAACTAGGGTTTGGAAAAGAAGAACAGTAAAACATTCAGTTATCCTTTGGTAAATTTCAAACAACATTCTAATCCTTTACACATTCAAACAAAAATAACTCTCATAAATGAACTTCATTTTGTATACTAATCGTACTTATATTCTGAACACATTGATATTATTTAACAGTAAATTGTTCTCTTATTTCTAGTTGGATAAATTAAACATTATACTACTAATAATATTATTAAATTTTTGTACACCAAACCTGCCAATCAAAATTAATATAATAAACATCGATTGATTAGAATATATGATTTTTGAATAAAGATGAATTATAATCATTCAAATTTATAACATTAGTTAATGGCTTCAACGGGGTGTTTTACCGAAGTGTGTGGCCGATTATTCAGGCAGACTTTTGTTATGCCATTCAGTTTTTCTTCTTTGGTGGAGACCTTCCGGTGGGGTGGACCTCCACCAACTTGGTCCTTATCCCAAAATGTGAACATCCACGCTCTTGTGTGGATTTCCATCCAATCAGCTTGTGCAACTTTTCTAACATGGTTATTTCTAAGGTAATTGAAACACCCCACCTCCGTTAGGGTCACTCTCAAAGGGAATGCCCTAATTTTGGTGGAGGTTTATAAGTATAAGTCACAGATATACAAGACAGATATAAGAACACATATTTGTAAACAGCGGAAAAACAGCAAACTTTTATTTCATAAAAGCAAATACGTGCTACAACAATACCATAATTGTCTTACATCTTTTCCCAAAAAAACATGACATAACACTTTCATAATCTGTCTTGATTATATCTTTTAAAGAAGCAAAAATAAAACATAGATAGACTGCAAAAGCTCCCATAGTGATTGTCCAAAGCCATAGTTCAAAATGAAAAGGTCCAAGCAATACATTTCTCTTCTTCAAGCTGGATGTTAAGGCTGGTCAAGCTGCTGTGTTCCCTCCCTGTTGACCTAGGGGGGGGGGGGGGAAACGGAAGAAAAGAAGACGAAAGAAAAGTAGAGTCAGACATAAATCCTGAGTAAGTCTAGTACTATTTTGTCTATGAATAAAGAACTGGGTATGATAAGTATAAACAAGAAGTGGGAAAGCACTATAACCTTGGTTAAGTTGTCTAGGGTCAAATATACTATCGTACCCCATGTAAATCTCTGAACCCATATAAACTAGTTCCCAATTGGCACCCCATAATCAGGGTAATGTGATCCGTTCTACGATGATCGGCTCCTACTCGCATAGTTACATGTGTCTTACGGCCCCCGATGTTGTAGTTACCTATGCTGGTCCCACCGTGGGGTGTATCAAGTCCCATGGTGGCGGCCCGACACAACCTTAGAATGCACAGGTATGCTACTGGTGCCCAGTGCCTTATTTTTCTGCGCCGGAGTGTGTGCACGCCCGCACCCCGTTAGAACCTACACTGCTACACCACCGCCGTCGATTTGACCTCTTACAATCAGCCCAGTAATTGTGCCCCACCCTGCCTAGTTTCAGGGTATCCTGATACACCTTCTAGGGTTACTGCTGAAAAGGGTCCCCCGTTACTAGGTTTTCTATCTCTAGCCAACATGCTAAGTTGGTTAAGTGTTTTCTAACCTAACCCCCACCAGTCCGTTTAGTTTAGCATGTTCCATTTTGATTAAGTCTTTAGTTCACTTAATCCTAACAATCCTGACTCAGCCTTAATTGTCTTATTAAGGCCCTGACCTCTCACATTAGACAGGTATTGTTGTGGCTGCCTGTTGCCGGTTGGTTCCGGGCAGTCTTACGCCACAACTCAGTCTAACCTCGGGTCCTTATTGGGCTCCATGTTTAACCTCCCACATTGGATAGGTATTGTTGTGACTACTGGACAGCCGGGCGGTTCCGGGCAGGTTTACATCACAACTCAATCCAACCTCGGGTTAAACACATCGTATGTTCTACATTTACATATTTTGTCTTTCTTCTTTATTTTCTTATATGTAAATATTTGCGGCCCATTATTAAGTTAATGGTGTAAAGGTTACACCAATCATGGGCCCAACCCATACTTGAATTTGGGCCCTTCTATTTTATATTTTCATTCATTAGTAATTTTAACCCAACGTTATTTTCCCCCGTTTAACACGTCCGTTTATTATATATATGTTGGGCTTAGCCTTTTAAAGCCCAACCTAGCCATGCGAAAGGGGAGGCTTAAAGCGTGATTACATATACAAAAAGGGGGAAGGTGAGCGCATGAACTTGCAATATGACGTTGGAAATATAAAATAGAAACTGGTGTACTTGCATAGTGGTAACATATACTTTGGTCATAAAGCATAGGTGACATGAATCAAGCCATGTAAACTTGTAGTTGAGATAAGAATCTAAATTGGGTATCATTATTGACACATAGTCATAACTACAACATGAACCTATATTTTTATTTAGGCATAATGTCAAACATAAGCATGGCATAAATATTTCTAACATAAGCATGGCATAATGTCAAACATAAGCATGGCATAATGTCAAACATAAGCATGGCATAAGTATTTGTTCACATAACCATGGCATAAATATTTCTAACATGAAATCATGATTTTTACTTTAGTCATGTAAACTTGCAAAAAGGGATTTTGAACCTAACCTAGCTATGTACCACATATGTCATCATATAATTCTTGTTGACAATTTCAATTATGCAAATTATCAATCATAGCCTAGTCATATTCATAAGTTTGCAAATAGGTGTTCTAGTACAAAAGCATGGCTTAATACATGATGCCAAATTCTCAACATAATTTCATATGGATTATAATAACCCAAACTCATTCCAATTACTCACAAAAATGATTTTTGTATAAAAATACATATTATGATGGCATAGTAGCAAAACCCCAAACTTGCATGAATTTCAATTAATCAACTACATACATGTAGCTTCAACATGGATTACATAATTTGCGAATATTCCAAACGTATACTTGCATAGAATTACCGCATGTAGTTCTTTATAATGAATAACATAATTCGAGAATATCCAAACATATACAATATCCCAAATCGATAAGAATCATAGTAACGCACAAATATGAATTATTTATCACCACATCCAAGTATACAAACTAACACAGTTATTTGTTCATACCAAAGTAATACTCTACTTACAATGGTGAGGCGAATTCTCAAGTTTAGGGATAAGAAGATGCGGTTTGATTTGATTGAGTTGCTTTATGCCTTAGAATTTGCCTCCTAATCCTCTCTCCAATTGGTGGCTACCCCTAGTCGTTCCTCAGCAACATGGCGGCTTTGTTCTTATTTTTGAATGAATAGATTAGGGTTAGTCTAGGGTCCTTTTTATAGGGGTTACGAACTGATTAGGGCCATTGATGTTGCTTGGATTGATCGTAGCCATTCATCCTAAGGAGAGACCAATTAGAGCCCGCCACCTAGCCCTAATGACAAAGCAGACCACAGAAAATCGACCAACATAGAATAGGCCAGCCAGGTTAGACTGGGTTCGACCTGGCTCTGGACCAGGTCGACATGCCTGTCGACAGCCCTGTCGACAGCCCTGTCGACCTCGTTAGGCCAGGTCGACAGCCCAGTCGACCTGGGTGTCTTAGGCGGGTGTTTATCCGCCTTGGCCCATTGGGCCCCATTTCGGAATTTTAAATTATTTTATTCTGTTTGAATTTTAAACTTAATTTAGAAACTTCCGAAGGCCATATCTTCTTCATACGGACTCCGTTTTTCGAAAACTCGGACTCTATTTCGCGTATTTTTCCGAGACGAACGCAATGTTGTATCCCGTTTCCCTTAGTTCTTTGATTTCAAGTTAATTATACTTTAATTTGTTAATTTCACAGTTATAGAATTCGCGGGGTGTTACATTCTCCCCCACTTAAAAGGATTTCGTCCCCGAAATCTTCAAGTTAGGAGGAATGTATATCCTAACATCCAATCATCCATCTACTCATCCATCAAACACGAGCATCCATTGTCCTTAAAAAAAAACTTCTAATGCTTCATGATCATATGCGAAGTGTGTGTGTACATGTACTTATCTAATGCAAAATCAGGCGGTCTACTGATTCAGTTGACCTCCTTAATGCGAATTATGTAAGTGCCATGAATCCATTATGTATGCAAATCTTCCTATTCTTGATTCTACATGAGTGCACAATCATTCAATACAAATGCAACATCCACATGTCAACACATTAAAGTTCAACCATATACGAATGCAAACATATATGCATATGCAATATGAAGTGACTGAGCCGATCTAAAACCCTAGATTGTGTGTGTATATGCAACCACGAGCAACCACTAGCAATCACTTGCAACCACTTGCAACCATCATCCATAACATGTTTCAATTACATGTTTCCATCCAAAAAGATTCTACCTAAAAGATAAGGTCGAGGAAATATACCTAAAAAGATAAAAGCGCAACTTAAGGAAAAGGAAAGATCAAGGATGTACCCTCGAACAGAAAAGGGTAGGCTGTACGGATTCTAGCTTCAGTTTCCCAAGTCGCGTCTCCCTCGGTGTCGCTCCACTGAACTTTGACGAGCTTGACTTCACGGTTGCGTAGCTTCTTCACTTCCGTTCCTAAGATGCGGGTTGGAACTTTTCTTATGGTTGCTTCGCGTTCCACTTCGGCCTCTTCGAAGATATTTGGCTCTACCACTTCAGCAGACTCATGTAGACATTTTCGGAGATGTGAAACGTGAAAAACGTTGTGGACTCCAGCCAACTTCTCGGGTAGCTCTAATCTATAGGCCATTTTCCCAATTTTCTCGATGATAGGGAATGGCCCTACGAACCTTGGTGCCAGTTTTCCTGTGGTTCCAAAACGAACAACGTTTCTTAGCGGTGATACCTTGAGAAAAACTCTGTCTCCAACCTCAAATTCAAGGTCGGTCCTTCTCTTGTCGGCATAGGACTTTTGTCTGTCTTGGGTCGTCTTCATCCTTCTTCGTATTAAGTCTACTTTCTCTGAAGTCTCTCGGATCATATCTGGTCCAAGTATGAGCTTATCAGTAGACTCCCACCAACAAGTGGGCGATCGGCACGGTCTTCCATATAAAGCTTCGAAGGGCGCCATTCCGATGGTTGCTTGATAGTTGTTGTTGTAGGCAAATTCCACCAAAGGAAGGTGGTCTTCCCATGTCCCTCCGAAGTCAAGGACGCATAGCCTTAAAAGGTCTTCCAAAACTCTGTTCACTCTCTCTGTTTGGCCGTCGGTTTGGGGATGATAGGCTGTGCTCAAGCATAACTGCGTTCCTACTGCTTCTTGCAGACTCCGCCAAAACTCACTGGTGAAGATGGGGTCTCGGTCACTAACAATGCTAGATGGTATTCCATGGAGTCGAACGATTTCCTTAAGGTAAAGTGATGCTAGGGATGAGGCAGTTCTTTTACTTTTGACAGGTAAAAAGTGGGCGCTTTTAGTAAGCCTATCCACTATTACCCAAATGCTAGTGTTGCCTCTCCTAGACCTAGGCAGCCCATCGATGAAGTCCATTGAGATGCTATCCCACTTCCACTGCGGGACCTCCAGAGGATGTAGCAGTCCGCCAGGCTTTTTCTGTTCCGCCTTAACCTGTTGGCACACCACACACTTAGAAACGAACTCTGCCACGTCCTTTTTCATGCCGTTCCAGAAGAAAGTCCTTTTTATGTCTTTGTACATTTTATCTCCGCCTGGGTGTATCGTCATCTTGGAGTGATGTGCTTCCTCGAGCACCTTCTTTATTAAATCTTTTGTCTGTGGGACGCATAGTCTTCCGTCTCGCCTTAGCAAACCCTTATCGTCGATGGAGTATCTGTTGAGGTGACTTGAAGTCACACCCCTAATTAGCTTATCAATTATTTCTACAAGCTGAGGGTCTTCGCGTTGTGCTATCCCTACTGAATCCACTAAAGTTGGACGCACTTCGAGAGATGCTAGCAAGCCTGGTACGAAATCGAAGGAAGGCCTAAAGTCGAAGCTGGCTATAAACTCTAGGCTTTGTCTTTCAACAAACAACGGGCTTAGGGTCAATTTCTTTCGGCTCAACGCGTCTGCCACTACGTTGCCTTTGCCCGGAGTGTAGGAGATTTCGAAATCGTACGAGGCAAGAAACTCCATCCATCTTTGTTGCCTCAAGTTAAGATCCTTCTGCGAGAAAAGATATTTCAACGATTTATGGTCAGTGTAAAGTTCGAACTTCTCACCTAGGAGATAGTGTCGCCAAGACTTGAGTGCAAAGACGATGGCGGCTAACTCAAGATCGTGGGTTGGGTAGTTCTTTTCGTGCACCTTCAACTGCCTCCCGCCATAAGCTACTACCCTTCCTTCTTGCATTAAGACGGCGCCTAGCCCTGTCCCACATGCATCCGTATAAACAGTGAACATCTTGCTCCCATCTGGCAGCGTCAAAACTGGGGCTGTTGTAAGAGCCCTTTTTAGTCGTTGGAAAGCAAACTCGCAATCCAAGTCCCAATTAAACACTAGATTCTTCTTGGTCAATTTCGTGAGCGGAGCTGAGATTTTCGCAAAATCCCTTATAAATTTTCGATAGAAACCCGCTAGTCCTAGAAAGCTTCGGACCTCAGTTGCATTCCTTGGTGTCTTCCAATCTTGTACCGCCACTACCTTAGCAGGGTCCACTGCTAACCCTTGTCTGGATACTATGTGCCCAAGGAACCTCACCTCTTCTCTCCAAAAGTGGCATTTGGAGAATTTGGCTTTTAGTTGATGGACTCGCAAAGTTTCCATGATTGCCCTTAAGTGCTGAGCATGTTCCTCCTCACTCTTTCAGAAGATAAGGATATCATCTACGAAGACCACTACGAATTTGTTGAGGAAATCTCTAAATACCCTACTCATTAGATCCACGAAGTACGCAGGTGCATTTGTCAAGCCGAAAGGCATGACAAGCCATTCAAAGAAGCCGTCTGGGGTTCTGAACGCCGTTTTATCGATGCTATCTTCAGCCACCCTTAGCTGATGAAAACCGGTTGCTAAATCGAGTTGGGAGAAAACAGACGCTCCTACAAGCTGGTCAAATAAATCGTCAAATCTAGGGAGAGGGTGCCTATTCTTTTTCGTTAGCTTGTTGAGCTCCCTATAGTCAACACATAGACGGAGTGAACCATCCGCCTTTGTAGCGAACACCACCGGAGCGCCCCATTCTGAATTGCTCCTCCTAATGAACCCCTTTTCTAGAAGCTCTTTAATCTGTTTACTGAGCTCTTTCCTTTCTCGTGGAGCCATGTGTCTAACGGGCAACGCAACGGGCTTTGCATTATCTACAAGATATATGCGGAAGTCTATTTCCCGCTTCGGAGGCAAGCCCTTCACCTCTTCGAAGACATCCGGATATTCCCGGACCACTCTAACTGATTGCAAATTTTCAACGGAGGCATCTAGCGATTCAAGATAACTAAGCATAACCGCATACGAGGGATTACAAGAAATTTCCAAAGTATTACCGAGCTGGGTTAGGAGCCTAACAACCCTTTTCTCACAATCAAGGATGGCCCCATTACTGGATAGCCAATCCATACCCAAAATCAAACCATACCCCGAAAAGCCCAAAACAAAGGCACTACATTGAAATTCTACACTTAGAATAGAAATTTTCAATCCCACACAGATCATAGACAAATGAGCTGGGCCCCCAATTGGGTTTGAAACAATTAAGGGGTCCTCTACCATACTAGTTTTTAGGTGCAGAGATTCTACTAGAGCAGACGAGATAAAGGAGTGTGATGCGCCAGAATCAAATAAAGTGCGAACGGGGTGATCATAAAGATAAACTACACTTTCTACAGAAGTATTTATACCTCGCTGTTGCAGAGGTGGTGCTTCCAGCACATGAACCTGTGCCCCTGGGGTGGATCCAGCCCTCTGCCCCTGTCCTCGTTTGTTTGGCCAGTCCTTAGCCCTATGGCCTGTCTCACCGCAAGAAAAGCACCCACCATTCTCCTTGGCCTTCTTTTTCCGGCAGTCCTTTACTAAGTGCCCCACTTTGCCACAGAAATTGCACTTCCTCTTCTCTTTGTTGCCTTTCCCGCCCTTCTTAAAGTCTGTCTTCTTAGGCTGCAAACCTTCTTTCTTCCCTTGAGAGCTTTCTGCCTTTGTCTCCTTCTTGCCCTTATCCTCTTCATTCAGCAATGCCATTTGCACCAATCTTTCATACGTGGCTCCCATGGGTATATGGGTCATGGCCAAACTGTGTAATGGCTCATTCAACCCTTTGACGAACCGGAGAGCCTTCTAGTGCGGGGTGTTGACTAGGTCAAGCCCAAACCTAGCCAGCTCATCGAACTGATTCACATATTCTCTGACTGTCTTGTCCCCTTGTTTAAGGAATAAGAATTTTTACAACTGCAAACTTCTTTCCGCATCTGAGAGAAATTTAGTCTCAAACCTTGCCCTAAAGTCCTCCCATGTCTCCACTGGTCTTTCAGCATTAGTGACTTCCCACCAGTAGGAAGCCTCGCCCTTCAATAGCCACACCGCCAATTGTACTTTTTGTCTATCCTCTACCTCAAAGATGATGAATAGGTCCTCAGTTTCTTTCAGCCAATTTCTAGCTGCCACGAAGGACTCAGTTCCATGGAAATCCCTTCCTCCCATAGCTTTAAAATCTTTACATATCTTAGCAAACGTGTTTCCCCGTGGAGGAGGTGGAGGAAAAGGTGCTGCTGCAGCTGGATGATTTCCCGCAGCTGGGGGAGGAGGAATGGTAGGACCTGGCTGAGTGGTTCTTGCTTCTAAGAACCGTCTAAACCAACCAGGTATTGGCACCCCTTCCGGCAAGTTAAGATCTTCGGACATGCTGAAACAAAAAGGATAGATTCAAAACGAAGGATAAGAGATAGTACCTTTGGCTTTGGGGAGTGGACTTTGCCTTTCTAAAATAAAATAACATTTTTTTCTTTTAAAAATGCTTCTTTAAATTTCCTTTTTGAAAATAATTTTTTCAAAACTTTTTTATCTTATCTGGTAAACCTATGCTCTGATACCAAGTGAAACACCCCACCTCCGTTAGGGTCACTCTCAAAGGGAATGCCCTAATTTTGGTGGAGGTTTATAAGTATAAGTCACAGATATACAAGACAGATATAAGAACACATATTTGTAAACAGCGGAAAAACAGCAAACTTTTATTTCATAAAAGCAAATACGTGCTACAACAATACCATAATTGTCTTACATCTTTTCCCAAAAAACAGGACATAACACTTTCATAATCTGTCTTGATTATATCTTTTAAAGAAGCAAAAATAAAACATAGATAGACTGCAAAAGCTCCCATAGTGATTGTCCAAAGCCATAGTTCAAAATGAAAAGGTCCAAGCAATACATTTCTCTTCTTCAAGCTGGATGTTAAGGCTGGTCAAGCTGCTGTGTTCCCTCCCTGTGGACCTGGGGGGGGCGGGGGGGCGAAACGGAAGAAAAGAAGACGAAAGAAAAGTAGAGTCAGACATAAAGCCTGAGTAAGTCTAGTACTATTTTGTCTATGAATAAAGAACTGGGTATGATAAGTATAAACAAGAAGTGGGAAAGCACTATAACCTTGGTTAAGTTGTCTAGGGTCGAATATACTATCGTACCCCATGTAAATCTCTGAACCCATATAAACTAGTTCCCAATTGGCACCCCATAATCAGGGTGATGTGATCCGTTCTACGATGATCGGCTCCTACTCGCATAGTTACATGTGTCTTACGGCCCCCGATGTTGTAGTTACCTATGCTGGTCCCACCGTGGGGTGTATCAAGTCCCATGGTGGCGGCCCGACACAACCTTAGAATGCACAGGTATGCTACTGGTGCCTAGTGCCTTATTTTTCTGCGCCGGAGTGTGTGCACGCCCGCACCCCGTTAGAACCTACACTGCTACACCACCGCCGTCGATTTGACCTCTTACAATCAGCCCAGTAATCGTGCCCCACCCTGCCTAGTTTCAGGGTATCCTGATACACCTTCTAGGGTTACTGCTGAAAAGGGTCCCCCGTTACTAGGTTTTCTATCTCTAGCCAACATGCTAAGTTGGTTAAGTGTTTTCTAACCTAACCCCCACCAGTCCGTTTAGTTTAGCATGTTCCATTTTGATTAAGTCTTTAGTTCACTTAATCCTAACAATCCTGACTCAGCCTTAATTGTCTTATTAAGGCCCTGACCTCTCACATTAGACAGGTATTGTTGTGGCTGCCTGTTGCCGGTTGGTTCCGGGCAGTCTTACGCCACAACTCAGTCTAACCTCGGGTCCTTATTGGGCTCCATGTTTAACCTCCCACATTGGATAGGTATTGTTGTGACTACTGGACAGCCGGGCGGTTCCGGGCAGGTTTACATCACAACTCAATCCAACCTCGGGTTAAACACATCGTATGTTCTACATTTACATATTTTGTCTTTCTTCTTTATTTTCTTATATGTAAATATTTGCGGCCCATTATTAAGTTAATGGTGTAAAGGTTACACCAATCATGGGCCCAACCCATACTTGAATTTGGGCCCTTCTATTTTATATTTTCATTCATTAGTAATTTTAACCCAACGTTATTTTCCCCCGTTTAACACGTCCGTTTATTATATATATGTTGGGCTTAGCCTTTTAAAGCCCAACCTAGCCATGCGAAAGGGGAGGCTTAAAGCGTGATTACATATACAAAAAGGGGGAAGGTGAGCGCATGAACTTGCAATATGACGTTGGAAATATAAAATAGAAACTGGTGTACTTGCATAGTGGTAACATATACTTTGGTCATAAAGCATAGGTGACATCAATCAAGCCATGTAAACTTGTAGTTGAGATAAGAATCTAAATTGGGTATCATTATTGACACATAGTCATAACTACAACATGAACCTATATTTTTATTTAGGCATAATGTCAAACATAAGCATGGCATAAATATTTCTAACATAAGCATGGCATAATGTCAAACATAAGCATGGCATAATGTCAAACATAAGCATGGCATAAGTATTTGTTCACATAACCATGGCATAAATATTTCTAACATGAAATCATGATTTTTTACTTTAGTCATGTAAACTTGCAAAAAGGGATTTTGAACCTAACCTAGCTATGTACCACATATGTCATCATATAATTCTTGTTGACAATTTCAATTATGCAAATTATCAATCATAGCCTAGTCATATTCATAAGTTTGCAAATAGGTGTTCTAGTACAAAAGCATGGCTTAATACATGATGCCAAATTCTCAACATAATTTCATATGGATTATAATAACCCAAACTCATTCCAATTACTCACAAAAATGATTTTTGTATAAAAATACATATTATGATGGCATAGTAGCAAAACCCCAAACTTGCATGAATTTCAATTAATCAACTACATACATGTAGCTTCAACATGGGTTACATAATTTGCGAATATTCCAAACTTATACTTGCATAGAACTACCGCATGTAGTTCTTTATAATGAATAACATAATTCGAGAATATCCAAACATATACAATATCCCAAATCGATAAGAATCATAGTAACGCACAAATATGAATTATTTATCACCACATCCAAGTATACAAACTAACACAGTTATTTGTTCATACCAAAGTAATACTCTACTTACAATGGTGAGGCGAATTCTCAAGTTTAGGGATAAGAAGATGCGGTTTGATTTGATTGAGTTGCTTTATGCCTTAGAATTTGCCTCCTAATCCTCTCTCCAATTGGTGGCTACCCCTAGTCGTTCCTCAGCAACATGGCGGCTTTGTTCTTATTTTTGAATGAATAGATTAGGGTTAGTCTAGGGTCCTTTTTATAGGGGTTACGAACTGATTAGGGCCATTGATGTTGCTTGGATTGATCGTAGCCATTCATCCTAAGGAGAGACCAATTAGAGCCCGCCACCTAGCCCTAATGACAAAGCAGACCACAGAAAATCGACCAACATAGAATAGGCCAGCCAGGTTAGACTGGGTTCGACCTGGCTCTGGACCAGGTCGACATGCCTGTCGACAGCCCTGTCGACCTGGTTAGGCCAGGTCGACAGCCCAGTCGACCTGGGTGTCTTAGGCGGGTGTTTATCCGCCTTGGCCCATTGGGCCCCATTTCGGAATTTTAAATTATTTTATTCTGTTTGAATTTTAAACTTAATTTAGAAACTTCCGAAGGCCATATCTTCTTCATACGGACTCCGTTTTTCGAAAACTCAGACTCTATTTCGCGTATTTTTCCGAGACGAACGCAATGGCGTATCCCGTTTCCCTTAGTTCTTTGATTTCAAGTTAATTATACTTTAATTTGTTAATTTCACAGTTATAGAATTCGCGGGGTGTTTCAGTAATAGCCACTAGGCTAGCATCGTTTCTCGAGCGTATCATCTCTTCTTCATAGACTGGGTTTGTAAAAGGATGTTTGATTATTGATAACGTCCTTTTAACTCAGAAGCTGGTTTCTCAGATCGATAGGAAGGTCCGAGGTTCTAATGTGGTCGTCAAGCTGGACATGGATAAGGCCTGCATCGCATGTCTTGGTTTTTTGTCATCTAGGTTCTGAGGGCTTTTAGTTTTCCAGAACCCCTTATCGATATCATTTGGAGACTGATCTCCAATTGCTGGTTTTCTGTTCTAATCAACGGATCGGCCAACGGACTTTTCAAGGAAGGTAGGGGTCTTCGGCAGGGAGACCCCCTTTCCCCTTCTCTTTTCATTATGGCGGCTGAGGCCTTCGTTCGTGGCCTGCACTTACTAACGATAGCTAGCAAGATTCACAGGTTTGACAATCGTACGGACTGCCCTCTCTTCCTTGTCTTTCGCTGATGACATCCTCATTTTACTAATGGTAGTCACCGCTCTGTCAGTCGTCTTCTTTGTCTTATTCGGCGGTATGAGAGAAGCTTGGAGCAACTTGTAAACTCTGATAAAAGCTACTTCGTGACCATGAGAGATCTTTTTGCGATTAGATCTTCCTGGACCGAGATTTGTGCAGGTTTTAAGGCTACCTCGCTCCCTCTTCCCTACCTCAGTATTGTGTTATATCGAGGGAAGAAGTTCAATTCTATCTTCGATCCTCATACTGACAAAGCCCGAGGTATCATTCGTTGAAATGCGACTCTTCTATCTCTGGAAGGCAGAGTTGCTCTCATTAAGTTTGTACTTGACTTGATAGGATCCTATGTATTTGCTGCTATAACTCCCACTTCTTCTTACTTTTGTTCTTACCGCCCCTTGGCTTCTTCTTTTTTCTGGGGTTCCAGGGACATTTTTTTCTGACATCACTGGATCTCATGGAGCATCATTTGTCGTCCTAAAAGTGAGGGAGACCTAGGCCTCCATAACCATATGGAAATTTGTGTTGCTTTTGCTTGCAAGCTGTGGGCGAGGTTTGGAGCGAACGACTCCCTATGGGCGACGTTCCTCCACGCTAAGTACCATAGGCTTGAGGGTACGAATTACACCGGTGTCCCGTCCTACGCAAGTGAGATGTGCAAACAGATGCAATCCATCAAGGCATTATCGGATTCACATGGTGGTGGAGTCGGTTGGGATGGTTGTCCCTTTTCGATTAAGGCGACGTGGAATTCGGTGCGGACACTGGCTCCACGACTCCAACTGTTTTCTTTCATCTGGGATGTTCGACTTCCTCCAGAGGTCTTTTTTTATGTGGAAAACCTTGCATGACGGATTACCAATAGACGAGAACCTCTAAAGGATTGACATTCCATTTCTTTCTCGCTGCAGATGCTGCAATGTTGGTAGCTCGGAATCCATTGTTCATTTGTTTTTCTCTGGGCCTTGTACTCGGTCTGTTTGGTGTTACTTCGGTAATCTAATGGATTGTAGAGGCAACGCCAATTCTCTTGTTGATTTACTAAGATTCTGGTGGACCCGCATCTCAGGTAAATTGCTGCGATCGATCCTTTTTCATCTGATACCCTGTCTTATCTGTTGGCATGTCCGGTGCTCGCAGAATAAGGCATTATTCGACGAAGTGATGATGGATCCTCCTACCATTATCCAGAACGTAAGGAATGATGTTTTTCTTTCTTTTTGGGGCAGACCTTTCAGAGGTTCTATTGGCTTTCGGTCTAGGAGGTTGGCTAGTGCATTCGGTGTGTCCTCAGTATCGTCTCCTCCTAAGGCGGGAATAGGATGATTCCTTTGTTTTTTTCTTTTGTGCTATTTATGTTGTGCTCATTCATGCTGATATCTCTATATACACACATCCCCCGGATCTTATGTTATTTGCTAGTTATGCAGGCTCAGGTTTTTAGGTATATGGACTAGGTTTCTCCTACAGCCAGACAGTGTTGTTGGTGTTTCTTTTCAGCGGGACTTTTGGAGCTGATTCCTTAGTTTGATTTTTTGCTCTTATGCTATTTATATTGAGCTCGTCCATGATGATATCTCTATATACACACTACCCCCTGGATCTTATGATGTTTGCTAGTTATGCAGGACCGGGTTTTTAGGTATATCGATTCGGTTTCTCCTACAGTCAGGTGGTGCTGTCGGTGCTTCTTTTTAGCAGGACTTTTGGAGTTGGAGAGCTGGATCTTTAGTAGCTTTCCTTTGGTGATTCTTACCTTATGGCCTCTGGCATCCCTTTGGGCTCTTGCTTGGTTCAGCAGTGGCACCTAGTAGTTCCAGCATCGCCTTTTTCCCTATTGTTTGCCTTCTGCGGCCTCGTCTGACTGGATTGGTCCTTTTTTGTTTTGATTGTATCCTGGTTTTGAGTTGTTCTCATGATTGTTTCTTTTGTTTGTTTGTGTGTGTTCACAGTTTATATTGCCATTTCTACAGGAACTGTTTTTGTGAGCCATTGAAAAATGGCTAGATTCTCCTTTTTGTTATATTATTATTCTCTTAAAAAGAAAGAGGAACTCTCCTGTTAGAGAGGAAATCTCTAAATATGGGGTTGTTAATGGGGGCAGGTATGATAAGTATCATTTTGAATACCCATGCAGTTTGGATTAGTTTCAGAACTTGAGTTTTCTGTGCTTCCTTGTCTTCCTTCCTGTAACAAGTTATCAGAAAAGCTATGCAGTTAAAGTCCCGCTAAAGCCCCGAAAAATCCCCATTATAGCCCGTTGCGCTCTCTAGCCGCTACGCTATTTCAATTTAGCGCTGATGAGCAGTACCTCTGCTTTAAGCCCCGCTATTTTCCTTACACCCGCTAAATCAACGCTATTTAGCACCCGCTTTAGCATTATTAATATATAGAAGATGATTTGTCTAGTTCTCTTTTAAAATAAATTAAAAAAGTTAATGTAAAGAGCTAATTTGAAGTCTTATATGACTTGTACAAGATAGAAATCTATAGTGATCCTCAAATCTAGTGTGCATAACCGTGAATTATTTGATTTTGTTATGTAATATTAATTAATATTCATTTCTTTATACAAGTGATAATTAATTAATTTTTATTATATAGTTTTATATCTAATTTACATTTTTGCACATCCGCTATAGCCCCGTTATTTCCCCGCTTTATCCCCACTACAACTTTTTACACCTCTACCGCTATAGAAACGCTAAGCGCTTTAACTGCACAGCAGAAAAGTGCATTTGTGTCATACTTAAATCTTGTAAAGTTTCAAGGTGTTATACTCAACATTGGAAAGAAGGGAGTTAAACTCAGCGTGCTTTCTATTCTTTTCTCGGATTTGGTAGCAAACTACGTTCCGTTAGCACTCTACGCAAGAAGAATCGACCGAAATACAAGTAGATCTAGACGTATGAATTCGATGTGTTGAAATTCCAACCTGATCTAGAGATTGAGTTGAGTAGTTGCTTTATGCTAAGAGGATCTGTGAGATAAGCCTAATATGGGAATTTCTATCAAAAGATGAACGGGTTTCGAGTTGCAAGATGAAGTTGGTTATTTTTCCGTGGCATTTCCAAGCACTATCTTTCGGATTACTGACCTTTAACATGAGCGAATTTTACTACGGTGTGGTTCTGAACAACAAAAGGTAAAATATGAAGACCGACGTGCAAGTTGAAACTGCGCTAACGCACGAAACACCATTTATTTTCGTCGTGCATGGAAGATTACGTGAGTGGAAAATTCACGTGCATTTAGTTTGGAAATAATTTTAGCAGACATTGTAATCGTTTTGAAAACATGTACTAACGGTTATGTAGAAAATAGGAGAAAGCTTTTTAGAGGCAGAACTTGATTTAAAATTCAAAGGTGGAATTGGTTGAAGAAAACAGAGACTAGTGAAAACATGGTTTTTATTGGGCTAAAGGGGGGCAGTGGTCCTGTTTGTAGTTGGATTTTGTTTTTTGTTTTGTTATGTCTTATGGGCTGTAATGGTAAGAGCTAGTTTGTTGACACTAGAGTCAAGTGGTTTGTGATTGTGAGACGTGGTGTATTCGTACATGTGCTTTGTACTTATGTATAATATGTGTAGTAAAAGAACCAAGTTTCAAAAGAAATATATATATATATATATATATATATATCTTCCTCTCTCCATTGGAGAGAGGAAAAACGATTCTCAAAGCAATCGAAACCACTCCAGCTTCAAGTCAGGAAACAAAGCAAACTTCACCATCAAAATCAGCGATTATCCTCCTAATCGTTGATAAGCCACAATTAAACCAATGAAGATGACCTATTTTCAATCCATTAAAAAATTCAGTGATTATTCCTTAATCGTTAAAAAGCCTAAACTCTTAGATCTTCTAAAATCCACTTCTAAATAATATTAAGATTCTCGTATGTCAGTGCATAAAGATTCGTGGATCTAGGGTTCTTTCTTCCCAAATCGATCACTCGACAACGCATGGTTGTGCGATACAAAAGCAGATCCATAGCGGGATCAAGCCAATAAGGAAAACGAGCGTGCGTAATTCTTATGAATAATTTCGATTTCCTATAACTGATCCTAGAACTGAATAGATCTGCAAACTTCAATGCTCCTGTTGATTTGAGATTGGTAAGAATCTTGTTACCATATTTAGCTAATCAGATTTGTTACAATGGATCTCATCATGGATCTTGCTGTATATTATCTTTTATTTTATTTCTTCTATTTCAGTTTATGTATTTCATGTACTATTTCCAGTTTAGTTTGTTTGCTTTATGTTTAAATAGGTTAGCAACCTGTCTATGTACTTTTATTTTGGAATCAATAAGAGTGTACCAAGTTTCAGTATACACACACACACACATGTACATATAATCTATTTTATAAGTGGTTATCGAAATTACAAACACATACATGTATTTGTGTGATTGATTATATATTGCAATTATTTTATTATTAAATTTATCATTGCTTAAACGATATCTAATTTGATAATAAATTATTCCGTCAAATAGTTTGAACAAATAATAATATTGTGAATCAAATTAGTACAATTACCTTGATGATAATTAATTCTATTAGCATATGCTACAGTGATATCATGAAAATGCTTTATTACCTTACACTGAAGATTTGTTCATCGTTTTGGGTATAAGTGATTATATAAATATTTTATGTTGTTAAATTGCATTACTGATAATTATACAATAGTAAATGCATATTTTTTGAATTGGCATTGTACACATCATTTTTATTACCTTCCTTATCATTATAAACATGTTTCTATTTACCTATAATATATCATTTAGCGGCAAAATAAATGAATAAATAGTTGTACCTAATTCTCAATCAACACATAAAGTCGCATCGGTCTTGGGGGGTCAGTTTACCTTGATCTGTACGAGTTTCATGTTATAAGATACGTGTATAGAGTAAAATTCCAGACTTGCATTGGGTCTATCAAGCGGGTATTAGGTTTGTTCTAAAAAGTCCAAAATGGGATGGAGACACGAAAAACCTACCTCAATTATCCCATTATCATTACTAACTGTGATACATGTCTTAGACGGGTAATTGTCCCAAGTATCCATTCAATAATCCTAATCTGCACATTTCAACATCAACCATGCGACAACACGTATAGTTTTCCATATGAACATGTACTCCATCACTCTCTCTATAAGTGATGAAACGATTCCTATTAGTTTCATGTGATAAGATGTTATGAGTCAGTGATCGATATTTCACTCCTCGAAGAAGATGCGCTAGCTAAAAAAACAGGTAGATCATCACCGTTGCTCCCATCTAATGTATGCACCTCTATTATGGATGCTGATGTTTTCTCTTTTCTTTTTTCCTTCTTCAATATTGGACATTCATACTTATGATGTCCACGCCCCTTGTATGAGTACCAAGTCCCCTTTTTAGACCCTTAGGATTCAAATTTCGACCTGTCCATCACTTCGATTTATTCTGCTTTTTCCCTTAGAAAGTAAAGCTCTTGAACCATCTTCGGTTTCATTACCTACTAATCTTCTCGTCAACACTTCGCTATGCAACCTTTCTTTAACAGCAGCTAGGGTAATGGTTCTCCGTTCTCCTACAGATCATAGATTCACAAACATATCATACTCTAAAGACAGTGAGCATAACCGTATGACAATATGCACTTCATTTGTAATATCTACATCCACTGCCTTTAACTTCATCACCAAAGTGGTAAGGGTATCAATTTGCTCCAAAAGGGAGGTGTTCAATTTCATTCTAAAGGTACAATGTTATTGCGGAAGAACAATACAGTTTGCCAAAAACTTATCTTGATACAGCGTTGTCAACTCATACCATAGCTTCTTCACCTCCTTTATATGAGAAAATTCCCTAAGGATTTCTTGTAGAAGACACAACTAAATGGTTGTGAGGGTCTTTTTTTTTCATCTGTTGTTAGGCCTTTCAATTTATCTTGTGTTATACTATTGTTTTAAAAAATAACCTTCTTAATAACCACCTCCATCTTTATCTTCTAGGTTTCAAAGTTTCATTTTCCATTGAATTTGTTTACTTTGCAATTGCTTATGCTATCCTTCGATTCTGCCATATAAGCTCCAATGACTTTCTTGCTCTAATACCAATTGGTAGAGAATATTTTCTAAAACTATCTAGCATTGTTGATTAGAAGACTAAAAGTTCCATTGATATGCACAATAATATCACTACAAGAAAAATACCCTATTACAACGCTTTTTTTACAACGGGCATTTTCTGCCCGTTGTAATAGAAGGATATTACAACGGTCATTTTAAAACCGTTGTAATAGATGCCCATACAACGACCTTTTTACAACAGGCACTTACTTCCCGTTGTAATACAGTGCTATTACAATGGTCCAATCAAGCCCGTTGCAACAAATCTCAATTTTACAACGTTCTCAAAATGCCCGTTGTAATAGATGTCAAATTTACAACGGTCACAAGATGCCTTTCATAACGTCCACTGTAATAGGTGTTAGTTTTACAACGGGCTGAATATGCCCGTTGTAATAAGCGCTAATTTTACAACTAACTAAAAATACCTGTTGTAATGGGTGACAATCAATAATTGATAATTATAATGTTTTCTTAAAATAGATACTTATTATTTATTAATCTTTAATTATATTATATTAATCATATGTTACAAATTACTAAATATAATATTATATTACAATTGCTAATTATAATATTATATTACTAATTACGAACTTCTAATCATCAATAATATTATATTATTTATTAATTTTTAATAATGAATCATTAATAATATTATATAAATCATTTATAACTTACAATAGTTAATAATTATTAATAAATAATCACTAATCATTAATTATATATAATCAGTATTCCAACCGGTTTAATTTTACTTCCCAATTATTAGTAAAGTAATATCGATAATTAATACTAAATATATAATAACTTATAATTAATAAAAAATATTATTAATTTATAATTAGTAATTACTATTAAAAATTAATAAAAATGAATAAATAATAAAATATACATATTAGTTATTAACAGTTAGTAAATAACATTAAATTATAATTAATAAATATAAAGTAACATTTAATAATTAATTTTTACTAATTAATAATTAATAAAAATGAATAAATAATAAAATATACTTAATATTAAATAATTTATAGTTAATAATTAATTATGATTGATATTAATAAATAATAATCCATAAATTATGATTAATAATTTGAATTAAATGTTCATAATATAATGAACTATTATTAATATTTTTAATAATTAATAAGTAATATTTTGATTATTATTGTTTTTCATAATTAATAATATAGTATATTTAAATTAGCATTAACATTAAATTTTAATAATAATAAAAAATAATTTAAATTAAGCATGCAATTTAAATTTAAATACTATAATAATTAATAGTTTGTCTTCATCTGCATAATATGCACTTATTAGTATTAACTTAAGTAGTTGTTAATACAAAAAAAGCAATTGTTAATACTAAATAATTGTAATTATTAATTAGCACTAGCATTAAGTTTATATAAATTTTAATTTTTGCATAATATTCAAACGTTCATTTGACATATATTTGATATTATTAAGACTTATATATTTGTTTAGTGTTTGCAATTTTTTCATGTTTATGTCTACCGACAATTTCATACTATATTGCACGCTGCAGTGTATTTGCATTTGGTAGTTCACAAGTATGAAAGTATCAACGGTTCAAAGTGGAAGAAGAAGACATATGAACGTCAAAAAAAGAGGCACCAGCAAGCGGAAATGAATATAAGATATTGGCGTAGATAGCGGGCCATTATCTCAAAACCGCACCCGCTAGCCAGCTCCACGAAACCCTAACATATTCCGTATACGCTGCGAAATTTCAACACACAAGGAAGCTTCGGTAAGCAAAGATCCTTAAGTACTCTTTAAATTCGCCTGGTTTAGGCTGATTTATGTCACAATGTCATGCTAGTGACGTATAATGTAACGAACCAGAATTTTCGGCATTTAAATTTTAGAGTTTAGTGTCGTAAATTTATGTTATATTTGATTTTTAATTTAGAATTTAAAATTTTATGTTGAGATTTAATTTATATTAAGAAGTTTATTTATAATTTGAGATTTAGTCTATTTTAACTTGAGTTTTGAATTATTTTGAAAATATAAATTTATAATTTTATATTTGAATTTAAATATATTTTGTTAAATTTTATGGTATTAACATTTTAGTATAATTGAAATTGTGTATAAATTGGTGATCTTGTCTATTTACGTGTTATTAGCATCTTAATCTAATGTTTTATTATTTGTAAACATTTATTCTATTTTTATTGGATATATTATCAACTGATTGATTTTATTTGTTTTGAATTTTGAATTTTATTTAATTTGTGAATTTAAATAATTTTATTTGAATTTAAATTCGATAAGGAATTACTTTTATGCATTTGAAAATTTTAAATACTAGTTTAGGTATGTATTTTGTATATACTTGGTATTGAAAGGGTACATGTTTTAAAATAATGGTTGTGGCCACTTGTATTAACTTTGCCGATTTAGGTGCCAATTGGTCGCATTGTTCTAAGATTTCTACTACATGTACTTCTTGTGCTTTCGCGCATCTGTGTCTTTCCCTTTAAGCTTCGCAAACCATACCCTTTTGTTCAATTTCTCCACCGTCACTTTATTACTTCAGCCAAAAGGGAAAAACCCCAAATCTTCCTTCACAAATAAATTTGATCCTCCAAAATTCTCGTGGCCACCATTGTTTTAGCCGCCGCGTTCCCCACAGCAGTTTCCGCCTTCACCTCAAATCGAGCCTCCAGCTTCATCGTTGCTCCTTTTTCACTTTCCCTAAATCGAATTGGCGCCACCTCCTCCGTTTCGTTCTGCCACCTCCCTTTGTGTTGACTGTCGCCTCCAATACCCTGTAAATCTGAACCGCACCTTTCCTTACTGCCTCAGGCCAAAGCCAACACCTACCCAACTGCCGTTCGCCGCCGCCTACCGAAGCCTTCCTCCTCAGATCGAACCGCTCTGTCGTTCATCCTCACCGCGAGCTCCGCCCTCTCTGTTCGAGCCTTCAGCGCTGCCGCCGAACCATTCCATCACCGTAAAATGGTAAGTTCGCTTACTATTATTCTTATTTCAAGTTGGCTACATCGACCTCTAAATATGAACTATTTGGGTTACTTGACTGTTGTTTATGTCGATTGGGTTTACTGTCCTGTTGTAGTATGGTTATGGTTCATTTTTCTTACAGAGTCTTTGCATGTTCTTGAATAAAATAAAGTTTGTTCCCATTTTTTTGTGAGTATTTCTTTTGATTGTCCACTTCTAGCCTGAGATTCATTGGTTAAGTTAGAATTCATATGTTACTTGTATGCGATTTGCACCTTTGACCATCATCTTCTTTGTCACTGGTAAGATTTATATAAGTATAATGAGCTCCATGTATTGATTCATTGAAAAACTTTGCACTGACTTTCCCGTTAAGGTGCTTCATCTCCATGTTTGTTTCAGATTGTGGTTTAACTGTGAAACCCCAACAAATATCCTATTTTATGTTATTGGGACACATATTACCAAATGTACTAATATGTATCTACATCATATAAGCTGCAGTAGCTTATGTATGAATACCCTCACTTGGTTTTGCAATGAAAAGATGACAAACTAGTTTATATTTTGCTGTCAAAACAAATATTGAGAATTTGAGAATTGTATTGTCTTTTAAGTTTTTCCCCTTTTCCTTGACTTGCTCCATTCTTGAACCCTTAAGCTAAACTGTTGCATGTATTTGTATTACTTAAGCTACCCCATGCGTGCCAAGCTTCCTTGATTGGTATCTGGGATGTAAATGCATATTCATCTTATTGCATTGTTAAAGAAATAAGCATACATGCTGAAATTATATGGAAATATTTACTGGGTGTGTAGATGTTTAAGAAGCTAGGTACATATTAACTTTATGGACACCTGATGCTTTTACAATCCTTTTATATTTAAAGCTTGAAGGCTGCTGTGTTATTTTGATACTTTATGAACTCCAAATGAGATTTTTCGACTTTGAAATGATTTTCTGTTTATCAACACAGAAATTAGAAACTCTTTGTTTGCTTGAGTCATCCTATATAGTATTTGTTTACATTTTTAATTTTAAAATACATTTATGTCAGCACTCCGGAAATGTAAATACTTACATTTGATTTAACAAGTCAGTGGGGTTATGGTTCTGGCTTATATTCAAAAGAATATTACTCTTGCATGCTTTTGTCTCTTTTTTCCCATTGATTTCACTATAATTGGCTTAACCTATAATATCATTTGTATGTTGTTCATGCATATAATTTGTATTTTTTGGATACTTAAGTTTGCTTCTTGAGATGGTTAGAGAATTTTACATGTGAAATTATGATACCATAACATTTATTTAATTTAAATGATACAAAATTTCAATGTATTTTGAGAAATGTTAGAATGCTCTGTTATTGCTTAGTTAGTATATCTAAATGATATTTGATGCTTCTTTATGGTTTCCTTTTACTTCTTTTTTATATAAGGAACATGCACCAGAATTATTCTTAAATTCTAAATAAGGAAACTAAACGCTGTGTGTTTTCCCTTCATTTTGCAACTTTAAACATTTTCAGGTTTTAAAATGAAAAAAATTCAAAACTAATCTTCTCTTTGTATTTTTAATGCGAATTTTGATTGAACCAAGGTACTATATTTGCCCTGTTGTTCAGATATTGTTTTTTTTTAATAAATATAAATGATTGTAATCATAATTCAAAGTAGCTGAGGTGGTTACTAATTTTAGATGATAGGTTTAGGAAGTTTGTATATAACAAAGTGCACATTTGACTTTTTCTATTCATGTATTGTTGGTTCCTGTCTGATTGCTAATCAGTTTCACAACTCTAATATATGGATAATTATATAGGAACCACAAAACTTGAGTGGTAAATCGGTGCAAATGTTGATGACGGGTAGTTTGAACCAATTAAAGATGCTAGTTAGCATCAAGCTTTTTTCCCCGTCTAGTTTTGAACTAATAAAACTGTTATTTCTTTTAATGGTCGATGTTTCCAACATATAATTATTGATGGTGATGTTTCTGCTGGAGATTTAGAACAACATAGCTCAAACTGTGGATCTATTCATTGATTTGCACTTACCATATTCCAATATTAATTTGTTTTTGTCTGTAGTGTTACATTGATATGATATACATTGATTTTTTTCTTTTGAATTATTATAAATATTTATGCCATTTCTTATGGTTAGTCTCTTTTAGTTTGGATTTTGCAATGAAAAAAGTCATTACTATCAGCAATCATGCACTACAAGAAAACACTGATTTTGCAGCGGAAAAATCCGTCGCTAAACCCTCGCTAAAGGCCAGTTAGCGACGGATTTGCAGCAGAATACAGCTGTCGCCAAAAAACACGTCGGTATTTTAGGCACAATTTAGCGACGGAAATTAACGTCGATTCTCCGTCAATTCACCGTCGTTTTCTGATATATTAACATTTCATTTTAAAATATTTCACTGACATTTTACCGACGGATATATATAACCGGTAAATATTTTCCGTCGCTAAATGCACGCTATTTAGCGAGGGATTACCGACGGAAATATATAGCAAACATTTGACATTCTAGTTATCCATCGGTAAATCCTAGCTATATAGCGACGGATTACCGACGGAAATATATAACAAACATTTTGCAGTATTTCTTACCATCAATCTAGACATCAAATACATTCATTTCAACAATACTCAACATTCAATACTCATCGTGCAATGAAACATATATACATATATATCAACTAGAAAAATTAATGTCACAAAACATTATATAACAATAAAAAATGGTATAATAATTGATAAAATATTCACATAACATCCAACATTCATAACATTATCCGATACTACTTAAAACTAATGTCACATAAACAAAAATTATGTTTACATAGGTGATGAATCTATGCATCATAATGTCTGAAGTTCAAAATAATAATAATAATAACCTGCACATATATATAAAAAAGCTTCTCATTTTCTGCATGTATCTATCCTGATAGGGTTTGAATGTTTGTCCTCCAATTTGCTCCTTGATCTTGGAACTGTATATCTGTAACATAACACAACATAAAATGCATGTTATGAGTAAACTTGAGTATACTTACATTTATAACTATACATAAAAAAAACATACCTGAATCTTAACTAAGATGATGGAATATGAGTAAGCAAATGCAATATCACCAAATGCTTGGAGGCTTCTCCATATATTTTATCCATTTCTGATGTAGTACCCGCATTTATTCCTGTAAGACTTCATTTGATAACATCATTAGCTGCAATTGATAAATAAAAACATAAAATATTATGATAAATCTTATAAATAAAGAGTTTGGGTATTTGACTTACGTGCAACTTGAAGGATGCCTAAGATCAAATCTATGTAGGAGCAAGTGAGAGACATGACTGTAGTAGAGAGCCATGATATTTGATCAAATTCTAGAATTTGTGAAAAGTTTTTTTTTGTACATCATTCTAGCCCATTGACTTAATAAATGATGACAATTTACACAATACTTAGTACTGACACAATGAAATTGCAAATCTTCTACACAATTGAAATTTATAGTCAGTTGATACTGAAACAATGTTTCAACCTGACACACAAAGTTAATATATTATCATTAATTATTATACTGTTCTCTAAAATACTCATTCAAACTAATACAGCAATACATAAAATATTTTTCTCGTCAACCTAAGATGCAGGACTTCAGATTCTAAGGACTGACAAGTCCATCCTGCAAAGCACGCATCTCTTAGTTGATCAAATAACCTATGCATGTTGGTAACTAATTCATAATTTTTAATGAAAAGAGCTTGAAGAAAGATACATTTTGATTTCACCCAGTATTTCATATGGAAATGATGAAACTTGAATCAAATCTATCATATTCAAACTATTTCTTTTGATGTGAAGGTACAAAGCTTGAATGTCTTCCAAGTCAAGGTCAATAAAAAAGAAAGCTTATATCCAATTTCAAAATATGTAATATAAATATGAACCAATCTAACACAAGAATATCAATATAATTAAACATACCAGACTGCTTGACTTCACATTTTCTTATGCATCTTTGTTCACTTGTATTCTACTAATGAAACAATTATCTCCATGTTGTCTTCTTGCTATTCTCCCTCACCTTTCCTGACCTCAACAACCAAGTTTTAAGGAGTTTTTCCTTCGAGTATTTCAGCGCTTTCTAAGCTTAACCTCAAGACTCGCATTTGGTTCAAAATAAGAACTCTTGGACAATCAACATCTAGACTCCAGTTAAACCATCAATTTGTGTTGCCTTGATTGAAAATGTGGACCAAAGGACCGAATGACAACTTCTTCCAGCGATCTCAAGTACCAATCGAGAACTTGTTTGTGGTACCAGAGATTAATTATAGGATACATCACAAGCTGACTGGACCCATGATATGTGACCTCACCACTGCTCTATCCAGAATGATCTTCACCTCTATTTATCAAATAATGCCTCTTATCTACTACCGATTTCTGCCAAGACCTTGCATGCTTATAAGGAACGTGATCTTTATGGAGGTCAAAGCATTCACACCTCCCAGTTTTGGATGGTGTAGTTTTTCGGTCAGGTAATCAGAGTAGCGGTAGGCTGGAAACCAAGGCTTTGACAATATAACAGCAACACCCCATCCCAGGTCTGCTGATATAATCAGGCAACCAAGCAATCAGGAGCAGTAGTTAAGTCTTCAGTTCCTTTGATTAATTATCTTGGCTCCTTGACATCGAGCTTCAGCTTCACATGTTGACCTATATAGAAAGGAATAACATAATAACATCGCTCACTGGAACACAAGCCTCTCCACAACAAACCGAGACAACAAGATTGTCTTTGTTCATAGTATCACACTTGTTAATTGCATCTTGCCAGCCATGCAGATGACACTTCACACTCCTTTGCACTTTCACCCAGTCTCCAACTCTAACAGTAGAAAAGAAGAAATCCATCCATCAGAACTATTTCTATGTGCTGGTTTACCATTGTGATCAAGAGATCCATCCTCTCTCCATGTTTCTCTGTCTTCATCATCGTTCTTTACATGTATTCCTGGTTTTTTGTTCTCCGCCTAAGTTAAGATAACTTCAGGTAGGGAAATCAAAGTGAAAAATAAAAGCATCGATTTTAGGGCAACCACACGCAAGTAAATTGATGTGAAATATACACAAATGTGTTCATTTTGTAAGTAAGGGTACTAATTTGCATAAGGTTGAGGCTTAAATAGAGTTATCCATAAATCCGACTTTGCTCTACAAATCAAAAAATGAAAAGAAAAAACAGAAAGATCCACTATATTCAAAAGGATGAACCAAATTTCATTCATTCATGCATCCTTTTTTATAATTAACATTCACCGTAGACTGTCATCCCATCATTTGCAAAATGAGTTCCATACGAGTAACCTTTGAATTTTTTTCCCCTTTACTCTACTGCTGCTGTTAACGCAGCAACAGCTCCACAGTAGCAGCAACTATGCTGCTACCTTTTTATTTAGTTTGTTTTTTTACTTTGCTGATAATCATTTGAAGAAAAAACCGCAGCATCACTTACATATCACTATCAAGTTTCCATGTGCGGATTTCCGTCGGATTTCCATTTGGCACTAATTTTTGAACTGACCAAAATGTGAAGTAATTCCACTGTCAAACATTGCAAATAAAGTGCATAATATTCATGAAACTTCCAAATATGATTTTTCTCCTAAGAATGTTGCAGTGAAGAATACATCACCAAATGGGAAAAGGGTCTTGACTCTTGACCTACACGTAAAGAACATGAAATGCTGACAAGTCGCAAAGTTCAGAAACTTGTATTGGGAGTTATTCCTAACATGGCAAATGAGAATGAAAGCACTTTCATTCGAGCCTGTATGCGGTTGAGGTACACATATATATGCTTTGAAAGTGCTTTCATATAATTAAAATTTCCTTTTTCTTTTCCACTTGAAGTTAGATGTCCTTGATATGTTGAAACCTGTAAAAGCTTCTCCCAACTTGAAGACACGAGATTCGTACAAATATCGCATCATGGTCACCCTATATTGTGTGATAATGAACAATTGTAATATACTTTTATGTGTTTTATGTGCTTCTCTTAATGTAAATTGAAAGTTGATAGTTTATCCCTGTTTATGTGTTCCCTGTTTTATTACTAGTTTAGTGGAGAATATTGAACATGTGTTAAACCGTCTCTTTGTGTGGAAATTACTAAGCTTTAGCTATACAAAGTGCTTGCAATTTAATAACTTATATGGTTACCAGAGATGTATACTCCTTGGTTTACCATGTTTAATATCACTGTAGCTCATTTTGACGGAAAATGTTGATAATTGCAAGACTCAAATTTTGCTAACTAGGTTATCGTTAAAAAGTATAAAAAGAATTTTGATTAGCTTTTTGTTGCGATGGACGCAGATGTGATTTTTGTTGTTACTACTACTATTGTTATTATTTTGGATAAATAACATTTAAAAATATTCGAAACCGAAACCAAGACTTTTGAAATTTACATATTGAATCAAAATTTCAAAACATTCAAATAACCGAAACCAAAACCTCAAACCACGTTGACGCATACGCAGACATACATATATGCACATGAACACGCTAAATGCCAGAAAAATAAGCAAGAAAGTTAAAAAGTACCGAGAATACGGAGACAAGTGCATTGAAACTATACTTGATCTAATTTGTCACCCAGCAGCTCTGATCTTTCGTTAATATCACTAAAATACCCTAAGCTTTGGAATTTCAAATTGCTGGCTTATTTTATTTTGTTGCTAAAATAAAACTATAAAACAGTTCCACGGATGAAAACTATGAATAAATTCTCTTGGAGAATTATTATCCACCATTTTTATCCTAGCTCCAAAACCCTCAAAAAAAAACTCCGTGTCCACCATAGTTGACAATCATGCTAAATCGCAAAGATAATACTAAAGTAAAATTAATATTATGAAGGAAAAAAATATCAGTATTTACGCCTTTCTAAGGCCATAGTATTACACCAATAAGTTTATTGTTTTAATAATTTAACATCTTTTTCTGTTGAATATTTATTAAAAGATATTGATTGATAAAAAGGATTTGTGAAATGAAAACAAAGTTTAAGAAAACCGAAGTTGTCTGCTTATTTTCCTAAGTGCGCAAAAGAAGGGGGTGGGCTGGGGGTGGGTTTGGAGGGGGGCATACATAGATGTTTCTACTCTGACAATGCAAAGACAACATAAATGATATATTTTTTATTTTTATTGATGCGAATTAAAAAATTTAACTATGGCAGCTAATCAAAAAGCATGCATCACCTACAGAAATGATGCTTTTTTGTGTCAGTGGGGGGAAGGGGAGCAGAAATAAGCTAAAATGTCAGCACTTCTGTTGAAGTACAGGTATTTAAAAGGTAATAAAATCTAAGTTTAGATTGAATTCATAACGAGAAGCAGGGTTCTCACAGAAAAATGGCCATAAAATATACAACAGGTGGATTATGTAATAAAGTTTAAGAATGACCTTTCTCCCAACATAGACAAGTGCAACATCCATATTTTGCAGAAAGTTCTCCCGATAACACTGGAGGAATTCTAAAAAAAATTAAACCAAGGTGGAAGGATAAATTGTACGCTCAATATATTCTGAACATATAAAGCGATAGTACCACGAAGTTAGGCCAACCACCCTCAAACAAAATATAGTTCATCAAGTCCTTCAGCGAGATTGTTTGGTAATCCACGGTTGCTTTGTTATCAACATGTGACAGCCTGCATAAGTATTAAAAATTAGAATGATTATACGCTCTTAAAAATATAATACCAACCTAAACTTTTCCATCATGAATATTAGAAATGACAAAAATGAATGGAAATCATAAAATAGATTTAAGTTTGATTAAATATGGCCCGATTTTCATCGCTAAATACAGAAAAAAAATACACAAATGGATACTTCAATTACAGATATTTCTGTCTTACACAATAGCAGGTGAAAATTGATTACTTGCCATGAGGGTGAAATAAACATATGCTTTCTTCTAGCCTCTATCTGGCTATACAATTTAGCCATGTAAAAAAAAGTTATACCAAAAACGTTTATTTTCTGGCGACCCAAGAAAAACTCAGCGGTCAAACGACAACTTAGAAAAAGAGCGTAATAAAATGCTATAATAAAAAGGCAGATTGTTAAAATTGCAATATAGTGCATAATCATCGCCCCTGAGGGCATAGACGGTACACAACAAAAATTATCTTTCTATCTTGTCAAAATTAAGAAACATATGCATTGCATGCACAATACTAGATGATTATACACTTCCACCAGGCACTGCGTTCATAGCATAAAAATCTATTAAGTAATCCTCTAAATTACCGCATTTTACTTCTGAGAAACGTTCTTTGTATCACCATATATATATATATATATATATATATATATATATAGAGAGAGAGAGAGAGAGAGAGAGAGAGAGACTCCCTGTGGATATATACTGTGGAGTATTTAAGAGATTCTGTAGCAACTTGCCATGCCTTTCCTTCATTCCAGAATATGTTTTTCATCATATTACAATGCCCTTCTTTATACTCAGAATATGTTAAAATGCTAATTTTTGGGTTAAACTTCAAACAAATAATAATATGTCAGCAACATAGTTCTTAGTGCTTTTCATGACAAAATTCACAAGAAGATTGTGACGGCCCGCCCCGCACCAGCCTGCATTTTTCCTCCAAAAGGCGCTGTACACATGCCCGACTAGCACAAGACGGTCGTCATAAGAAGGAAAAGAAGAGAATGAACTAATCAAGAGACCTGCAGAATGTCTCACAGCGCATGAAATAAAATATAATAATAACATACTTGACACAAAACAGGCGAGACAGTGCATAAGCTGATAACTAAAATCAACATCAATCATCAAAGCAGCGGAAATCCAAATACAGCTTATTACAATTTTCCAAATTTACTGTCTCTAAACAAAAGAAAGCTGAAGTAGAAGATACACCAACAATGCCCAAGCAGTGATCTTCAACAACACAGGGAGAATACTATATATATATATTACGTGGAAGCCTCCTGCTCGTCTCCGGATCATCTACCCGTGCATCTCCAGCTAACCTGTCTCTAGTCTGCTCGTGTGAGCACCCAGAGTAATAAGAGGAGACATAAAACTCTGGGTCAGACATAAAGCCTGGTATGAGCGATAAGCATCTAAACAGAATAATAACAGGTATACTAAACCATACCTGAACCTGGACCTGCAACCAAAGAGTTAGTACCACATACCGTACAATACTCCAAGGTGCCATAGTAAATAGTGTAAGAATACGGGGTGGGGTGTGCATGTCACAGTGATAGCAAACAAATCATCCATATCAACCATCCTCGCATCTCTCACTCAGTGCGTAAAGCGTACGGCATCTACCACTTTGGAACACTAGACAAACTGAGGTAACGACGAATCCCGACTTGTAGAAACCCTGCTGTGACCAAGCCAAACACTTGGAGTCATGACCAAACATTTCAATGACCCACTTCATTGGTCATAGCTGTAACGACCCGGATTTTTGGTCAGTTTATTTTAAATATTTTATATCTTTTTGAATATCGAATTGATAATATAAATGAATTTTTATATTTTCAATTTAAAAATCAATTTCGACTTAATATCGAATATATTAAATTATCATAATACGGAATCAAAATATAATTGAATTTAAAGTTAAAGACTGAATCGAAACGGCGATCAATATAAATTAGATATTGAATTACAACCCGATAAATATAGTTATTGGAAGTCGAAATTTTATGTTAAATCGAATTTAATTTAATCATTAATTTAAGTTGTTATAGTCAAACTAAATTCCAGAATTTGTTTCGTGGAGTTCAGAATAGCAGTATAATTTAGAAATGTCGGTCGTTAAGTAAAAATAACAGCTCGGGATTTTGAATTAGGGACCAAAGGATATTCTATATAATTAGTTAAATAATAATAATATAAATATTACATCATCTCAGCTACTTATATCGGCCGACCTACTCTCGTTTTATTTCCCTACCTCGAGCAGAAAAATTTGCCTCCTACTTTTGATATCAGAGGAACAAAACATTAATGGCCCTGTACCTTTGTCTCTCGGTTCCTCTCCTATATAAACCCACTAGCTTCGTTTATTTCATTTGGAGACAATCCGAAACATAATTTCAACTTTTCCCTCTTCGATTCCTTTTCTTATAGCAAATCGATCCTCTGTTTAAGTATCAATCAATCAGCCGCGGGGAGGAAGTCGCGAGGTTCAGTGCTCGACGCACTCGCGATGGAAGCCGTCGATGGTTTATTTTGGGATTTTGCGGAGGGGGAAACTCATGATTCGGAAGCTCTAAATCTCGAGAACATTGCGATGTCAAGGGGTCAGCACTGGTGATGGTGGCAGCCGGAGCGGTCATATTTTCTGATGTGGTTTGGAGGGGAGTCAATACTGATGATGGACGTGAAACATTGGGGGGGCTTCGGTTCTGTTGTTATGTGGAGGGATGGTATTGCTCTGACCAAACAGGAGGTGGAGACCTGGGAGTTCGACAGTGTGGCGGAGGTCGTTTGTTAGGGATGGTGGTGATATCAATGAAGCTGAGAAGGTGAGGGCAGCGGCTATGGTAACTGAAGATGGAGTTTGTCAACGAGTTGCTCGATAAATTGTCAAAGTAGGATGGGGTAGTATTTTGGGGCTGTTCGAAGGTATATTCCGTAGTTGATCAGGAAATTCACAATGTGGCAAGGTATATGTTTTTTTTAAGAAATTTAATATACATAGAAATTTATTATTTATTTTAGTTGTTAGTTTAATTAACGATAGCTTAATCATTAATTAAAAATACATATCGTAGGTAAAAAGAAAATCCCATTCGAGTTGATTCATAAACACAACAAAATGGAAATTAAATGGGATATTCGACAAATCCTGGTGAGTAAATCTCACTCACCTTTAGAATTATTTTTATTTCATTAAAAATAATTGTCTGTTGCTTGTGTGAATGATTTCTGGTTGCTTTATATATATTAGTTATTTAGGCTATATATATATATATTGGGTTGATTGATTGGTTGGATTCCCGCAGTCTCATTAGCGGATGCCCGCAGTTTCATAGCGGATGATTACCCTATACGCCCCACGCTATGATTAGTGGATGACCTTCTATACCGCGATATTCTGCCACGAAGCAGAATGGGTATTATTTATGTGCTAACATCTGTGGATGCAGGGAAACAGGTTGGAGGAATCCAACTGGATTCCTCAAAAATATATTATCTGTTTGTTTATTTGTTTGTATATATATTGTTATATATGATGTGTTAGAAAAATAAACAATTGGTTGCTTTGTGTGTTTTATCACTGGGCTTAAGTAATGTATTTAAAATATCATAAAAAGGATATTGGAAATTTAAAAAAAGGGGAAATTCTATTTTTAAATAGAATTTGAATTTTTAATGGAATAAAAATATAAACTTGTTTTGAAAAATAAAACAAGTAGTTCCTTTATAAACGAAGTTTATAAATAGTTCTTTTATAACGAAGTTATAAATGAAGTGAAAAGAATTATCATTTGATAATTCAGAAATAGAAATACAAGCGCGAGATTGGGATTTGGAAATGAAATTTTCAAAATAGAATGTGAAAAGGAAATTTTAAATATATAAAGGAAAGTTGAGTATAATATTTGAATTTTAAAAGGAGTTTAGATATTTGAATTTTTAAAAAAAGGAGATTGAATATTAGAAATCCAAATAGAAGTTCAGATAGAATTTGAATGGACGAAATTAGAATGGAAAAATGGAATTTGAATTCAAGGAATTAAAATAAAATTTGAATTCAAAGGAATTCGAATAAAGAAATTCAAATAGAGATTTCAAATGTAGAAATTCAAAATAAAATTTGAAATATAGTATTTCAAAGAAGAATTTAAATATGAAATTTGAATTGAGATTTGAAATAGAAATTCAAGTGTTGAATTTGAACATGGGATTGAATATTGAAATTCAAGTAGAAATTGAATATGAGATTTCAAAATAGAATTTGAAATAAACTTTGAAAATAGGATTTCAAAATAGGAAATCCAAATAGTTTTGAAATGGAATTTGAATTCAAGGGAATTCAAATGAATTTGAATAATAGAAATTCAAATGGTGTTGAAAATGAATTTGAATAATAGAAATTCAAAGGGTGTTGAAAATGATTTTGAATAATGGAAATTCAAATGGTGTTGAAAATGAGTTTGAATATTAGAATTCAAATGAGGCTGGAAATGAATTTGAATATTAGAATTCAAATGAAAAATGAAATTTGAATACAAGAAATTCAAATTGAATTCAAATAGATTTGATCTATGGGATTTGAATATGAAATTCAAATGAGTTTTAAACTATGGAATTTCAAATATAGAATTTAAAAAGGAGTTTGAATATTTGAATTCCAATAGAATTCAAATATAGAAATTGGATTATAGCAGTTCAAATGGAATTTAAATATAGAATTTGAATAAGAGAATTCAAATGAATTCAAACATCAAATTTGAATATAGGGAATTCAAATAGAAATTCAAATATTGAATTTGAAAAGGAATTGGGATTTGAAATATAGAATTCAAAAGAAGATTGAAATTGGAATCAAGGGATTCAAGTGGAGTTAAATGAAGTTGAATTCATTTAAAGAAGTTTAACGTTTATATATATAAATATAATTAAAACGAACTCGCCGCAGCGCTGCAGTTCGTAAAATAGCGATTCGAACTTCAATCGAGTATACAGGACTCAATTGAAGTCGAAATTCTGCGAAACAAGAAACGTCAGGACCGATTCGATAATAGTTTTCTAATGAAGAAGAAAAATCTGAATTTCGTCGTATAGATTTTGAGATATGTCAAAATCAAATTTTCAGAAAAGCAGCGCCAGAATCGTTTTAAAACCATAATGGTTTATTTAATATTATAAAGGGATTTTAAGCAAGTAAAATCCGAAGTTCTATTTAGAAAATTTCAGAGTTGAGTTGTAAAATAGATGCGAATTCAAGTGGTGTAAATGAATATGATTTTTGAAACAGAAACCGAATTTTGATTTATTGAATAGAATTAACTAAATTGAATAGAAATTAGTTAATGAGTTTTTGAAGGGATATTGGGGTTTGAATAAGTAAATTCGATTTGAAAATTTATATTCGAAATCAAAAAGGAAACTAGAATTGAAATTGAAATTCAATTTGGTCGTGAGCGAGTCAAACGTTTTCTTTGAACGTGTTATGTTCAACAAAGAAGTGAAATAGGCAAAAAGGCTAATTAAAGAATAATTGAGCGGAACTGAATTCAAATGATTCAAAATTGAATTCAAACGAATGGATTGAGTTGAATTGAATGGAAACAGGTGAACAGGTGTTAAACAGATATGGGATGGAGTATATGAAGATTTAAATTTATGTGCTCGACAAAAAGGTACATGTTTAAATTCGTATATGGGTTTTATGCGCCGTATCGGCAAGCCGCTTGGCTTTTCCTTTTTCTTTTTGAGATTAGAAGATACCGGGAAGCTATTTGAAATTTCCCGATGCTCCCGATACAGGGGAGGTTATGGCGAAATTTTCCGGAAATTTAAGGAGTTAGAATATTTTTAAGATATTTTGATAATCTGAAATCATTGTATCGACGTATTGAATTCGATAGTAAAGTGAATATAAAAATCGAATGTTGTAAACAAAAAGGAGTAGATATAAGTGATTGGAATTGTTTCCAATTGCAAATAGAGATATTTTCTAATATATAGAAAATAAAAGAAATTAATATTTGGAAACGTTTTCCAAATGGCATAAGAGGCCAATATGGTTATTGAAAATATTTGGTTAACAAATATGGATAAGGAAATGGAGAAGAAATTTAATTAATGGAATATTAATTAAAGAGCCCAGTGATTTGTTTGATATGTTGGATGAACACTTGTTTTTATTCGATAGTTAAATCACAGACTATCGAAGTTTTTGACCATCGTTGTCAATATGGAGAGACCGGTTGGATTATTATCCGAAGAACCACTCCGTATCGGCATAAGCGTTGCGAACCAAGTATGCTGAATATATTGAAGACGGAGTGAAGTGCAAGGGCTTTTCTAGTAATAGAAATAGTGCCTTCGGTTTCGTTCAATCCCAGAACGAACGTATATGGACGAATGTCTGACAGAGTATTTCCAATGATCAAATGGGTTGGTCTGTATGAATATATATGGTTGCAACGGATGTATCCCTTAGCATAATATCCAGAATATTTGTGCAAACTCGACTAGTGATTAACGGATCTGACGATGTGGCATTCAAAGTGATTGTGCTATCAATGAATGGTAAGTATTCGTAGCCTCAGGCCTCAACAACCGGGAAAGGACAAAAATCGGGCAGGCAGCATGGCTATGTGGGTCGCACCCATTAGGGTGTATAATCACCTATCTAGAGAAATTTCTTTTGTTTCTAAATCTATCGATTCTGCCCATTCGGGAAACGGTGGTTTGAGTCCAACCGTTGGTGATATACATTCGATACACTCAAGCGAAATGAGTGGTCGGTCATGTGTGGGCCGGGTTGCAAGACGTTCTTGTTGAACCCAGGTGTATTCGCCTCTAGAGATACATCATCGGAAGGTGGTCCCATACCTTGTCATGTTGGAAATCCAATCTCCAATAAGCGCCATGCGGTTTTTGATTTTATACTATATATGTGGAGCGTGAGATGCAAGCGTTCTGCTATTTGGTTATTTATTTGATGTAGACATTATTATAATATCACTGGATTTTCGTATCAAAGTGTTTTGGGTTATAGTAAGGTAAAAACCGTCCGTGTTTATGTGTGGGCTGGTCTTACTATTATCTTTTCTTTTGAAAGGATTTTTAAAGTTAAACAAGTGATTGGAGTTACTCACACCAGTCCCATGACTGACCCAGAGTTTATTTTGTTTTGTTTTCCCTAAACTCTTGGGTGCCCAAATTTGTACGGGCAGTCAAGTGTTTCAGGCTTTTACAGATACACTTGGAGGAGCTGGAAGCAGGAGGCTTCACCAGTTAGATATAGACTATCATATATTCCGCTGTGGACCTTGTTTGTATCTGGAAACAGGTGTTTATAACTGTTCCAGAAATGACTGTTGTGCTCTGATGATGGTATGTATATAAAGTTACTGATTTGTATTTCAAAAGTTATATTATAAAATATATTTTATTCGTTCCGCTGTGAGTTGTGATCTTCGTTTTCTTCTATTCTAATATTTCTTTCTTTCTATTTCTCATCCTCTAACTTCTTTCTAATAATGAGTCGTATTTCTGTGTAATTTGAGTTGGACGTGTGGTGTTTTTAGTCAACTCAGATAGCACGGATTTGCGGGTCGTTTCAGTTGGAATCAGAGCTTAGGTTGAGCGAATACCTAGGCTTGTGTGGCATGTGCTCATTAGAGGTAGGGTCAGTAGTACCCTAGAATGAGTTGAGCGTATATATATACGAGAGAGCGTATTTGTAAATTGATATTAAAGTTGTTTTATATTGTGTTGGCTAGTCTGTAGAGTGGTTTATGAATTCTGGTCGAATCGTGGGACGCCACGAAGTCGATAGGGATTTCTGAACACTTGGACAGAAAATACGACATGATATTGTTTTTAAGTGGGTAAATGAAATAATTTTACCCAAAATTTCTATTTTGATATAGAAGGAATAATTTTGTGAAATTATTATATTATATGGATGTGTTGATTGTTAGGATTATAATCAAATGAGATTATAAAATCAGAATGGTTAATTATAACCAAAATAGAATTTGTATAGGGATTAAATATACAAATGAGATGAATTAGAATTAAATTCAAACCAGAATTAAGAATTTAAAATCCTGGGAAGTTGGAAGATATTTTTCAAGGTATATTAAAATAATATAGATTTGTTTTAAAGGTTTTGAAAGGAAATCATGGATTTTGAAATAATAAAGCACTGAACTCACTTCGGTGGCTGGGAAATAATTCTGATGATAGTCGCGACATCATCAGTGTTCATTTTCGAGTTCCTAAGTGATGGATTGCTACCTTAGATAGTTTTTGATGGAAATTTGTTTTGAAAGGAAACAAGTAGATTGAAAATTCAAATGTTTTGAATTGAGATGAAATTAAATATAAGTATACATTTATGGGATTTCAAAAGAATTTGAAAAGAAAACCCAGGGATTTGAATTCTGGAATTGAAATTTAACGTAGACTAGTTAAGTGGGTCGAAGTGAATGAATTGATTAAAATCAATTTGAATTGGTTTAACAGAATATAGATTGGATATAAATGGATTGATCGTCGATCATTCGAATTGAATAAAGGAAGACCAAAAGTTTTGGTTGAAAATAAAGTCATAGGAATATGAGGAGTTGAGTTTCAACCTAAAGAAGTTTTGAAAAGTAATGAATTTGTACCATTTTTCTACCTAAGCAATTTCGAGGACGAAATTATTTTAAGGAGGGAAGAATGTAATGACCCGGATTTTTGGTCAGTTTATTTTAAATATTTTATATCTTTTTGAATATCGAATTGATAATATAAATGAATTTTTATATTTTCAATTTAAAAATCAATTTCGACTTAATATCGAATATATTAAATTATCATAATACGGAATCAAAATATAATTGAATTTAAAGTTAAAGACTGAATCGAAACGGCGATCAATATAAATTAGATATTGAATTACAACCCGATAAATATAGTTATTGGAAGTCGAAATTTTATGTTAAATCGAATTTAATTTAATCATTAATTTAAGTTGTTATAGTCAAACTAAATTCCAGAATTTGTTTCGTGGAGTTCAGAATAGCAGTATAATTTAGAAATGTCGGTCGTTAAGTAAAAATAACAGCTCGGGATTTTGAATTAGGGACCAAAGGATATTCTATATAATTAGTTAAATAATAATAATATAAATATTACATCATCTCAGCTACTTATATCGGCCGACCTACTCTCGTTTTATTTCCCTACCTCGAGCAGAAAAATTTGCCTCCTACTTTTGATATCAGAGGAACAAAACATTAATGGCCCTGTACCTTTGTCTCTCGGTTCCTCTCCTATATAAACCCACTAGCTTCGTTTATTTCATTTGGAGACAATCCGAAACATAATTTCAACTTTTCCCTCTTCGATTCCTTTTCTTATAGCAAATCGATCCTCTGTTTAAGTATCAATCAATCAGCCGCGGGGAGGAAGTCGCGAGGTTCAGTGCTCGACGCACTCGCGATGGAAGCCGTCGATGGTTTATTTTGGGATTTTGCGGAGGGGGAAACTCATGATTCGGAAGCCCTAAATCTCGAGAACATTGCGATGTCAAGGGGTCAGCACTGGTGATGGTGGCAGCCGGAGCGGTCATATTTTCTGATGTGGTTTGGAGGGGAGTCAATACTGATGATGGACGTGAAACATTGGGGGGGCTTCGGTTCTGTTGTTATGTGGAGGGATGGTATTGCTCTGACCAAACAGGAGGTGGAGACCTGGGAGTTCGACAGTGTGGCGGAGGTCGTTTGTTAGGGATGGTGGTGATATCAATGAAGCTGAGAAGGTGAGGGCAGCGGCTATGGTAACTGAAGATGGAGTTTGTCAACGAGTTGCTCGATAAATTGTCAAAGTAGGATGGGGTAGTATTTTGGGGCTGTTCGAAGGTATATTCCGTAGTTGATCAGGAAATTCACAATGTGGCAAGGTATATGTTTTTTTTTAAGAAATTTAATATACATAGAAATTTATTATTTATTTTAGTTGTTAGTTTAATTAACGATAGCTTAATCATTAATTAAAAATACATATCGTAGGTAAAAAGAAAATCCCATTCGAGTTGATTCATAAACACAACAAAATGGAAATTAAATGGGATATTCGACAAATCCTGGTGAGTAAATCTCACTCACCTTTAGAATTATTTTTATTTCATTAAAAATAATTGTCTGTTGCTTGTGTGAATGATTTCTGGTTGCTTTATATATATTAGTTATTTAGGCTATATATATATATTGGGTTGATTGATTGGTTGGATTCCCGCAGTCTCATTAGCGGATGCCCGCAGTTTCATAGCGGATGATTACCCTATACGCCCCACGCTATGATTAGTGGATGACCTTCTATACCGCGATATTCTGCCACGAAGCAGAATGGGTATTATTTATGTGCTAACATCTGTGGATGCAGGGAAACAGGTTGGAGGAATCCAACTGGATTCCTCAAAAATATATTATCTGTTTGTTTATTTGTTTGTATATATATTGTTATATATGATGTGTTAGAAAAATAAACAATTGGTTGCTTTGTGTGTTTTATCACTGGGCTTAAGTAATGTATTTAAAATATCATAAAAAGGATATTGGAAATTTAAAAAAAGGGGAAATTCTATTTTTAAATAGAATTTGAATTTTTAATGGAATAAAAATATAAACTTGTTTTGAAAAATAAAACAAGTAGTTCCTTTATAAACGAAGTTTATAAATAGTTCTTTTATAACGAAGTTATAAATGAAGTGAAAAGAATTATCATTTGATAATTCAGAAATAGAAATACAAGCGCGAGATTGGGATTTGGAAATGAAATTTTCAAAATAGAATGTGAAAAGGAAATTTTAAATATATAAAGGAAAGTTGAGTATAATATTTGAATTTTAAAAGGAGTTTAGATATTTGAATTTTTAAAAAAAGGAGATTGAATATTAGAAATCCAAATAGAAGTTCAGATAGAATTTGAATGGACGAAATTAGAATGGAAAAATGGAATTTGAATTCAAGGAATTAAAATAAAATTTGAATTCAAAGGAATTCGAATAAAGAAATTCAAATAGAGATTTCAAATGTAGAAATTCAAAATAAAATTTGAAATATAGTATTTCAAAGAAGAATTTAAATATGAAATTTGAATTGAGATTTGAAATAGAAATTCAAGTGTTGAATTTGAACATGGGATTGAATATTGAAATTCAAGTAGAAATTGAATATGAGATTTCAAAATAGAATTTGAAATAAACTTTGAAAATAGGATTTCAAAATAGGAAATCCAAATAGTTTTGAAATGGAATTTGAATTCAAGGGAATTCAAATGAATTTGAATAATAGAAATTCAAATGGTGTTGAAAATGAATTTGAATAATAGAAATTCAAAGGGTGTTGAAAATGATTTTGAATAATGGAAATTCAAATGGTGTTGAAAATGAGTTTGAATATTAGAATTCAAATGAGGCTGGAAATGAATTTGAATATTAGAATTCAAATGAAAAATGAAATTTGAATACAAGAAATTCAAATTGAATTCAAATAGATTTGATCTATGGGATTTGAATATGAAATTCAAATGAGTTTTAAACTATGGAATTTCAAATATAGAATTTAAAAAGGAGTTTGAATATTTGAATTCCAATAGAATTCAAATATAGAAATTGGATTATAGCAGTTCAAATGGAATTTAAATATAGAATTTGAATAAGAGAATTCAAATGAATTCAAACATCAAATTTGAATATAGGGAATTCAAATAGAAATTCAAATATTGAATTTGAAAAGGAATTGGGATTTGAAATATAGAATTCAAAAGAAGATTGAAATTGGAATCAAGGGATTCAAGTGGAGTTAAATGAAGTTGAATTCATTTAAAGAAGTTTAACGTTTATATATATAAATATAATTAAAACGAACTCGCCGCAGCGCTGCAGTTCGTAAAATAGCGATTCGAACTTCAATCGAGTATACAGGACTCAATTGAAGTCGAAATTCTGCGAAACAAGAAACGTCAGGACCGATTCGATAATAGTTTTCTAATGAAGAAGAAAAATCTGAATTTCGTCGTATAGATTTTGAGATATGTCAAAATCAAATTTTCAGAAAAGCAGCGCCAGAATCGTTTTAAAACCATAATGGTTTATTTAATATTATAAAGGGATTTTAAGCAAGTAAAATCCGAAGTTCTATTTAGAAAATTTCAGAGTTGAGTTGTAAAATAGATGCGAATTCAAGTGGTGTAAATGAATATGATTTTTGAAACAGAAACCGAATTTTGATTTATTGAATAGAATTAACTAAATTGAATAGAAATTAGTTAATGAGTTTTTGAAGGGATATTGGGGTTTGAATAAGTAAATTCGATTTGAAAATTTATATTCGAAATCAAAAAGGAAACTAGAATTGAAATTGAAATTCAATTTGGTCGTGAGCGAGTCAAACGTTTTCTTTGAACGTGTTATGTTCAACAAAGAAGTGAAATAGGCAAAAAGGCTAATTAAAGAATAATTGAGCGGAACTGAATTCAAATGATTCAAAATTGAATTCAAACGAATGGATTGAGTTGAATTGAATGGAAACAGGTGAACAGGTGTTAAACAGATATGGGATGGAGTATATGAAGATTTAAATTTATGTGCTCGACAAAAAGGTACATGTTTAAATTCGTATATGGGTTTTATGCGCCGTATCGGCAAGCCGCTTGGCTTTTCCTTTTTCTTTTTGAGATTAGAAGATACCGGGAAGCTATTTGAAATTTCCCGATGCTCCCGATACAGGGGAGGTTATGGCGAAATTTTCCGGAAATTTAAGGAGTTAGAATATTTTTAAGATATTTTGATAATCTGAAATCATTGTATCGACGTATTGAATTCGATAGTAAAGTGAATATAAAAATCGAATGTTGTAAACAAAAAGGAGTAGATATAAGTGATTGGAATTGTTTCCAATTGCAAATAGAGATATTTTCTAATATATAGAAAATAAAAGAAATTAATATTTGGAAACGTTTTCCAAATGGCATAAGAGGCCAATATGGTTATTGAAAATATTTGGTTAACAAATATGGATAAGGAAATGGAGAAGAAATTTAATTAATGGAATATTAATTAAAGAGCCCAGTGATTTGTTTGATATGTTGGATGAACACTTGTTTTTATTCGATAGTTAAATCACAGACTATCGAAGTTTTTGACCATCGTTGTCAATATGGAGAGACCGGTTGGATTATTATCCGAAGAACCACTCCGTATCGGCATAAGCGTTGCGAACCAAGTATGCTGAATATATTGAAGACGGAGTGAAGTGCAAGGGCTTTTCTAGTAATAGAAATAGTGCCTTCGGTTTCGTTCAATCCCAGAACGAACGTATATGGACGAATGTCTGACAGAGTATTTCCAATGATCAAATGGGTTGGTCTGTATGAATATATATGGTTGCAACGGATGTATCCCTTAGCATAATATCCAGAATATTTGTGCAAACTCGACTAGTGATTAACGGATCTGACGATGTGGCATTCAAAGTGATTGTGCTATCAATGAATGGTAAGTATTCGTAGCCTCAGGCCTCAACAACCGGGAAAGGACAAAAATCGGGCAGGCAGCATGGCTATGTGGGTCGCACCCATTAGGGTGTATAATCACCTATCTAGAGAAATTTCTTTTGTTTCTAAATCTATCGATTCTGCCCATTCGGGAAACGGTGGTTTGAGTCCAACCGTTGGTGATATACATTCGATACACTCAAGCGAAATGAGTGGTCGGTCATGTGTGGGCCGGGTTGCAAGACGTTCTTGTTGAACCCAGGTGTATTCGCCTCTAGAGATACATCATCGGAAGGTGGTCCCATACCTTGTCATGTTGGAAATCCAATCTCCAATAAGCGCCATGCGGTTTTTGATTTTATACTATATATGTGGAGCGTGAGATGCAAGCGTTCTGCTATTTGGTTATTTATTTGATGTAGACATTATTATAATATCACTGGATTTTCGTATCAAAGTGTTTTGGGTTATAGTAAGGTAAAAACCGTCCGTGTTTATGTGTGGGCTGGTCTTACTATTATCTTTTCTTTTGAAAGGATTTTTAAAGTTAAACAAGTGATTGGAGTTACTCACACCAGTCCCATGACTGACCCAGAGTTTATTTTGTTTTGTTTTCCCTAAACTCTTGGGTGCCCAAATTTGTACGGGCAGTCAAGTGTTTCAGGCTTTTACAGATACACTTGGAGGAGCTGGAAGCAGGAGGCTTCACCAGTTAGATATAGACTATCATATATTCCGCTGTGGACCTTGTTTGTATCTGGAAACAGGTGTTTATAACTGTTCCAGAAATGACTGTTGTGCTCTGATGATGGTATGTATATAAAGTTACTGATTTGTATTTCAAAAGTTATATTATAAAATATATTTTATTCGTTCCGCTGTGAGTTGTGATCTTCGTTTTCTTCTATTCTAATATTTCTTTCTTTCTATTTCTCATCCTCTAACTTCTTTCTAATAATGAGTCGTATTTCTGTGTAATTTGAGTTGGACGTGTGGTGTTTTTAGTCAACTCAGATAGCACGGATTTGCGGGTCGTTTCAATAGCCCTTGGTTCTACCAATGCCATAATGGCCCTGAATCCGCCTTCGTGCCTCCTACCATAGTGGTCCAAAGCTATAGACGTCGATAACTCCTTAGCACGCGTCCCGCAGCAAAGCCCAACCATGAAGCGAACTCGTTGATTCCCATCTGAATCTTAAGCTCTAACTTCTCATTTAGACTTCCTTTGCATCTCGGGTTTGGTCGAATTGGAGTGGGTCTTCAGAAGAGTTGTTGTGCAGTAACAGTCCTAGAATTCGGTTCGGTTCGGTAGGCATTACCTCGTTGGTTCGGTAGTCATTGTCTCGTTGGTTCGGTAGTCGTTGCCCTCGTCGGTTCGGTTCGGGTACATCACTCCGGGTCGGGTCGGTGTCTTCCTCCGGGTCGGGTCGGGTTGCTATCCTCCTTCCAGCTCATGCTCCTTCTCCGATCAGCTCCCTCTTTCCCATCTACTCCGATCCGATCCGATCACCTCGCTTTACTTCAGTCCGATCCGCTCCGCTCCCTAGCTTACTCCGATCCGATCCCCTCGTCCACTCCAACTCTAAGTAAACAACCTTCCTTTTTGCCAAGTCTTTTATGTGCCAAACTCCAGTTCGGGTCGGGTTTCTTGCCCAGTTCACATATCCGATCCGAGCCCCTACTCCGATCCGATCCGGTTCGGAACATGCACTTTTCTGCAACTTTTCCAGCAACTTGTTTACGCCGTTCGACGACGTTTTTGACAAATCTAACTATTCTAATCAATCACAATTCATGTCAAATAGTCATAACAACATGTAAGAACAACCACAAACACCTAACAACAATTCAAATGAACCAAAATGGATCAAAAGTGGCTAAAACCTCACATTTTCCTATAATCCTTCTTAATCATGTTTAAGCATACAATTAGCAAAACACATCGAAATTAACCCAAATTTCTAACAGAGCCTTAAAACATTATTTTAGAATTTTAAGAATTTTTCCAGAATTTATTTACGTTTAAATTCGCTAATCTTCACTAATTACCCTTAATTACTGTAATTAGTGCAAAAACTATGCAAATCACTCACCTTGGTCACAAATGAAATTCTCAGAACTGAAACTCCTCTGATTTGGGGCGAATACTGATGTCTAACAGCAGCTCTAACCTTGCTTTGGTGCTTTTTCTCCTTAATTTGGTGTTGCTAAGCCTAATCTTCAATTAGAGAGTGATTTGGGGTGTTTTAGATGTAGGAAGCCATTACTGGAGGTTTGTGGCGGCTCAAAACTGAAATGAAAGTGATAACCTAACCCTAATCAGTCCTCCTATACCTCTAAACCCGAAATTCCCCTTGGGCCTAACTGCTAATCACCCGGTTAAGCCCAATTAAGCTGTCTTTCACCATCTGAAACTTGTTTCAGCCATATCTCCCAAACGGTGAGTCTGTTTGGCTAATGTGACCACTCTACGGAAAGAGAAACTATCATTCAAAGCCAATGGAAGTGGTTTCAGGTCAAAATTCATTTCCAGTCAAAAGTTATGGCCAAAACAGTGCCAACCAGGGGTAAAATGGTCATTTAAAAATCGGGAAAAATCATGAACATGGGAAATGACCACAATAGTCGTCTCCCAAAGTTACATGACCATACGACTTCGTATGTGAAAGAAATAAATACCCTACGATCCTATGATGCGTAGAATGCGGGTCGTTACACTCTTCCCCCCCTTAAGAAATTTCGTCCCCGAAATTCCTTAACCCCAAAACATACACAGGATCCCGCATGCCTAACACCCACATACAACAATCAAACATGCAAAGCAAGCAAACAAGTCTATCCTAGCATGCGGAAAACTAAATCGCTAATAAAATCTTACCAGACAAAGAGTTCTGGATACTTCTTCCTTATGTCCTCCTCTGTTTCCCAAGTACAATCATTCTCGTCTTCGCTCCACTGTACCTTGACTAGCTTCACCGCCTTCCTTCGAAGTTGCTTCATGTCGTGTGCGACAATACGGGCCGACTTGCGGTTCCCAACCGCCTCGGGTTCTACTTCGAAGTCTTCCAACTGATCAGGTGAGATAGTCATATCTGAGTCGTGAACGAACTTCCTTAGTTGGGAAACATGAAATACGTTGTGAACTCCCGCCATCTTCTCTGGTAAGTCAATTCTATATGCCAAATCCCCGACTAGTTCAAGAACAGGGAATGGGCCAACAAATCTTGGTGCTAATTTACCTCTCCTACCAAATCGTATTACGCTCTTCAACGGAGAAATCTTGACAAACACCAAGTCACCAACGGAGAATTTTAAGTCTCTTCTTATCTTATCAGCATAACTCTTCTGCCTATCTTGGGCTGCCTTCATTCGTTGCTGAATGATCTTGATTTTATCTGAAGTTTCCCTCACCACATCTGGTCCAAGCATAAACTTCTCGCCAGTTTCTATCCAACATGCTGGTGAGTTGCACGGTCTTCCGTACAAAGCTTCAAACGGAGCCATTCCGATACTGGATTGGTAGCTATTATTATATGCAAACTCTACTAGATGCAATTGGTCATCCCATGACCCACCAAAATCTAATATACATGCTCTCAAGAGATCTTCCAAAATACGATTCACCCTCTCCGTCTGACCGTCAGTCTGAGGATGATATGCGGTACTGAGATGTAACTCTGACCCTAGCGCCTCTTGCAAGCTCCTCCAAAACCCACTAGTGAACAACGGGTCTCGGTCGCTCACAATGCTTTTAGGTACTCCATGAAATCTCACTACCCACTTCATATACAATTCTGCTAACTTAGCTGCCGTTTTAGTCGATTTGACTGGTATAAACCTTGCACTTTTAGTCAGTCGATCTACAATTACCCAAATGCTGTCATATCCCAATCTAGTCCTTGGTAACCCATCGATGAAATCCATCGAGACTTGCTCCCATTTCCATTCGGGAATTTCTAAGGGCTGTAACAACCCACTAGGCTTCTTTTGCTCGGCCTTAACTAGCTGGCAATTCATGCACTTGGATATAAACTTCCCAACATCTCTTTTCATCCCTTCCCAGTAGTAGGTCTGCTTCATATCTCGATACATCTTATTACCACCGGGGTGTATAGTCAGCTTTGAGTGATGACATTCTCTAAGCACTTCATCTCTCAATCCATTGACATTGGGTACAACAAGCTTTCCATTCTTTCTAAGCCATCTATCTCGATCAAGCCCATACTTGTTCATCTCCTCATCGATACCCATCTCTAACTTGGAGATGATCTCCAATAGGTTAGGATCGTCCCTCTGACTAGAGCCGATCCGCTCAATCAAAGTGGGTCTGATCGTCAAACTCGCTAACATTTGTGGATCCAATTCGCACTTTGGTCTGAAATCAAACCCCGCGATAAACTCCAGTTGCTTCCATTCGAGGAACATATCCCCTAGGCTGGCATGTCTTCTACTCAATGCATCAGCCATCGCATTGCCCTTTCCCGGTGTGTATGCGATGTCAAAATCGTAGGAAGCTAAGAACTCTAACCATCTCTGCTGACGGAGATTTAAATCCTTCTGGGAGAACAGATACTTCAACGACTTATGATCCGTAAACAGCTCAAATCTTTCTCCCAAGAGATAGTGTCTCCACATCTTTAACGCGAACACAATCGCTGCCAATTCTAAATCATGGGTAGGGTATCTTCTCTCGTGCGGTTTCAATTGACGACTTGCATAAGCTACAACCCTACCGCCTTGCATCAATACAGCACCCAGCCCGGTACCACAGGCATCCGTGTATACCGTCATCTCTTCATCCCCCTTAGGAATGACTAACACTGGTGCGCTTGTCAACTTGTCCTTTAGACTTTTAAATGCATTCTCGCACCTCTCATCCCAGACAAAAGCTTGATTCTTCTTGGTCAACTGGGTCAATGGTGCTGCTATCTTGGAGAAACCTTGGATAAACTTACGATAATACCGCTAATCCCAAGAAACTTCTTACATCTGTTGCATTCTTGGGCGTAGGCCAATCTTGTACCGTAGCCACCTTTGCTGGGTCCACGGCAATACCACTCTCTGATACAACATGGCCCAAGAACCTCACTTCCCTCTTCCAGAAGTGACACTTAGAAAACTTTGCTTTCAATTGGTGTTTTCTCAACACCTCCATCGCTACTCTTAAATGTTCCTTGTGTTCCTCCTCTGTCCTCGAATAGACCAAAATATCATCAACGAACACAAGGACAGACTTATTCAACTGATCTCTGAATACCCTATTCATAAGGTCCACAAAATATGCCGGGGCATTAGTCAGCCCAAATGGCATAACCAACCATTCATAAAACCCAGACAGCGTTCGAAATGCCGTTTTAGCTATACTCCCAGCTTCCACCCTAAGCTGATGAAAACCTGTCGCGAGATCCAACTGAGAAAATACTCTCGCGCCACTCAACTGATCAAACAAATCATCTATCCGCGGTAGAGGATACTTGTTCTTCCTCGTCACTTTATTCAACTCGCGGTAGTCTACACACAAACGAAGGGAACCATCCGCCTTGGTAGCAAACACAACTGGTGCTCCCCATTCAGAAACACTCCTTCTGATAAATCCCTTCTTCAAAAGATCGCTGACTTGCACCTCGAGCTCTCGCTGCTCCCTTGGTGCCATACGACGAAGTGGCATCACTATAGGTCTGGCATCTTTTACCAAATCAATACGAAACTCAATCTCTCGGTGTGGTGGAAGTCCGGTCACTTCTTCGAAAACATCCGGATACTGGCCAACCACGGGCAAACCTGACAACTCACTATGCGGAATGTCGAGGGAGTTTAGAAAACTAGCCAATACCCCCTTACTAGGTAGACCACCAAACACTATCCTCCGCCCATCATCCGCTCTAGCTGTCACCAAAAAGCCCTCACAGTCTACCACCACCCCGTATCTTTGGAGCCAATCTACTCCCAAAATAATGCCAAACCCAGTAAAGCCCAAAACAAAGCAATCACAAACAAACATGCATCCATGACTCGATAAGACCACATTACGACAAATCATGCTAAGGCTAGTCGAACTGCCAATTGGGTTCGTCACTACTAAAGGTCTATCGACAATCTCGGGCTCCAATCCCAACCTATCTACCAGGTCATTAGATATGAAAGAACTGGAAGCTCCGGTATCAAACAAAACTCTAACAGGAACATCATAAACAGAAAGCATACCTTGAATGACGACATTCTTTCCCTTCTCCGCCGCAGTTGGGGCATTCGACGAAGAAGGAATAGCATTAAGAGCATACGCTTTCACCATTTGCTTTTCCTTAGGGGGCTGGGGACACTTGTCCTTGTGATGTCCCATTTGGCCACAGTTGAAGCACTTCCTATCTGCTGGCTTGGCCCGACAATTACTAGCATAATGGCCCTTCTTACCACAGCTGAAGCACTCCACATCTTGCTTATTCTTTTTCTTCTGGCCATCCTTAGCCTGATTCTGCTTTCTCTTATTCTGGGAACCACCTTTGCCTCCACCACTAGCTTGTGGCTTTGGCTCGTCTGCGGATGCAACCTCAGTCTTTGGTTTAGGGTAGAGACTTTCTGACCTTAACGCTTTCCCCACAATCGATTCAAACGTCTCATCGATGTGGTTAATAAGTTTTTCCCCCAAGTACTGATCCAATCCAGTTATGAATTTCTCATTCTTTTTCTCGGCAGTATCTATAAGAGATAACCCATATTTTGACAAAGTGTCAAATTCAGCAATATACTCCGAGACAGCCCTGCCATTCTGCTTGAGCTCCAAGAATTTCTTAAACAACATTGACTTCTGAGCAGCTGGGATGAACTTCTCACTAAAGCGAGCCTTAAACTGCTCCCAAGTAATCTGGTCTTCGGGAGTAGCTGCCTTTATGGCATTCCACCAATTCATTGCCCGCCCTTGCAGCTGACGGGACGCTAGCTTTCTCTTCATCGCATCCTCGATACCCAAATCCTCGAAGATACGTTCGCAACTATCCACCCAATCCTGAACATCCGTAGCCGACTCCGTTCCGTGGAATGGCTTCCCACCAAGGCTAGTATAATCCTTATTCAGCTTGGCGAAGTCGACCCTTGGTGCCTGCACTATTGGACCACCATCATTTCCACCATTGGGAGCTGCCCTCTGCACATCTCTAAGCATCTCTCTCATGAGGTCAGTAAACATCGTCCTCATGTCAGCAGCATTCCCATTATTGGCCCCTCTACCGGTACCTCTAACATATCGGCTCATCGTCAATCTGAGAAAGGAAATGATTAACGACTCCATAGTGGTATTAGTGCAGTACGACTCCATCCTTATACTACTAATAGTATATATATATAGCTTTTGAAAACCAAAATAATCACAAATACGCTCTCTCGTGTACGTATACTATCTCTCCCTGATAACTTCCCTAGGTTAACTACGCAACCTAGAGCTCTGATACCAAGTGTGACGGCCCGCCCCGCACCAGCCTGCATTTTTCCTCCAAAAGTGCGCTGTACACATGCCCGACTAGCACAAGACGGTCGTCATAAGAAGGAAAAGAAGAGAATGAACTAATCAAGTGACCTGCAGAATGTCTCACAGCGCATGGAATAAAATATAATAATAACATACTTGACACAAAACAAGCGAGACAGTGCATAAGCTGATAACTAAAATCAACATCAATCATCAAAGCAGCGGAAATCCAAATACAGCTTATTACAATTTTCCAAATTTACTGTCTCTAAACAAAAGAAAGCTGAAGTAGAAGATACACCAACAATGCCCAAGCAGTGATCTTCAACAACACAGGGAGAATACTATATATATATTACGTGGAAGCCTCCTGCTCGTCTCCGGATCATCTACCCGTGCATCTCCAGCTAACCTGTCTCTAGTCTGCTCATGTGAGCACCCAGAGTAATAAGAGGAGACATAAAACTCTGGGTCAGACATAAAGCCTGGTATGAGCGATAAGCATCTAAACAGAATAATAACAGGTATACTAAACCATACCTGAACCTGGACCTGCAACCAAAGAGTTAGTACCACATACCGTACAATACTCCAAGGTGCCATAGTAAATAGTGTAAGAATACGGGGTGGGGTGTGCATGTCACAGTGATAGCAAACAAATCATCCATAGCAACCATCCTCGCATCTCTCACTCAGTGCGTAAAGCGTACGGCATCTACCACTTTGGAACACTAGACAAACTAAGGTAACGACGAATCCCGACTTGTAGAAACCCTGCTGTGACCAAGCCAAACACTTGGAGTCATGACCAAACATTTCAATGACCCACTTCATTGGTCATAGCCCTTGGTTCTACCAATGCCATAATGGCCCTGAATCCGCCTTCGTGCCTCCTACCATAGTGGTCCAAAGCTATAGACGTCGATAACTCCTTAGCACGCGTCCCGCAGCAAAGCCCAACCATGAAGCGAACTCGTTGATTCCCATCTGAATCTTAAGCTCTAACTTCTCATTTAGACTTCCTTTGCATCTCGGGTTTGGTCGAATTGGAGTGGGTCTTCAGAAGAGTTGTTGTGCAGTAACAGTCCTAGAATTCGGTTCGGTTCGGTAGGCATTACCTCGTTGGTTCGGTAGTCATTGTCTCGTTGGTTCGGTAGTCGTTGCCCTCGTCGGTTCGGTTCGGGTACATCACTCCGGGTCGGGTCGGTGTCTTCCTCCGGGTCGGGTCGGGTTGCTATCCTCCTTCCAGCTCATGCTCCTTCTCCGATCAGCTCCCTCTTTCCCATCTACTCCGATCCGATCCGATCACCTCGCTTTACTTCAGTCCGATCCGCTCCGCTCCCTAGCTTACTCCGATCCGATCCCCTCGTCCACTCCAACTCTAAGTAAACAACCTTCCTTTTTGCCAAGTCTTTTATGTGCCAAACTCCAGTTCGGGTCGGGTTTCTTGCCCAGTTCACATATCCGATCCGAGCCCCTACTCCGATCCGATCCGGTTCGGAACATGCACTTTTCTGCAACTTTTCCAGCAACTTGTTTACGCCGTTCGACGACGTTTTTGACAAATCTAACTATTCTAATCAATCACAATTCATGTCAAATAGTCATAACAACATGTAAGAACAACCACAAACACCTAACAACAATTCAAATGAACCAAAATGGATCAAAAGTGGCTAAAACCTCACATTTTCCTATAATCCTTCTTAATCATGTTTAAGCATACAATTAGCAAAACACATCGAAATTAACCCAAATTTCTAACAGAGCCTTAAAACATTATTTTAGAATTTTAAGAATTTTTCCAGAATTTATTTACGTTTAAATTCGCTAATCTTCACTAATTACCCTTAATTACTGTAATTAGTGCAAAAACTATGCAAATCACTCACCTTGGTCACAAATGAAATTCTCAGAACTGAAACTCCTCTGATTTGGGGCGAATACTGATGTCTAACAGCAGCTCTAACCTTGCTTTGGTGCTTTTTCTCCTTAATTTGGTGTTGCTAAGCCTAATCTTCAATTAGAGAGTGATTTGGGGTGTTTTAGATGTAGGAAGCCATTACTGGAGGTTTGTGGCGGCTCAAAATGAAAGTGATAACCTAACCCTAATCAGTCCTCCTATACCTCTAAACCCGAAATTCCCCTTGGGCCTAACTGCTAATCACCCGATTAAGCCCAATTAAGCTGTCTTTCACCATCTGAAACTTGTTTCAGCCATATCTCCCAAACGGTGAGTCCGTTTGGCTAATGTGACCACTCTACGGAAAGAGAAACTATCATTCAAAGCCAATGGAAGTGGTTTCAGGTCAAAATTCATTTCCAGTCAAAAGTTATGGCCAAAACAGTGCCAACCAGGGGTAAAATGGTCATTTAAAAATCGGGAAAAATCATGAACATGGGAAATGACCACAATAGTCGTCTCCCAAAGTTACATGACCATACGACTTCGTATGTGAAAGAAATAAATACCCTACGATCCTATGATGCGTAGAATGCGGGTCGTTACAAAGATCTTAATTGCAAGAGCTCATGATATTTTCTAGAAACTAAATAAAGTGATGCTAATTCAAATTAATTAATCTTGAAAAAAATAGTAGCAAATTAACAACTACACCGAATTTGAAGGGAATAATTGAAGGGAATTTTAATCAACATCGGTATCTATGTTTGTCAAATTAACAGCTTACACCGAATAATTCCCAAAGTGTCTAAAACCCTAAATCGCTTAACATCTTACACCAAATTTTAATCAAACACATTATATTACAAAAATAAAATTCCCAAAGAAAATCATAATTGTACTGAAATAATAGTGAAACAAAGGAGGGGAAGAAGTAGGAATTTCACCTCCAGGAATCGTTGGAGCTTTGTCCCCCGGGATCTAAAAGTAAAATCGCTGCCGTGATTTCAAAGTAAATCTGAAAAAAAACTGAACCACTCCAAATAATTCAAATCGCGAGTGAATTATAAGCATCAGGAGCTTCTCGATCAATTAGAGGAGGCAGGTACCTGATTTTGCATGACATCGAAGCCAGAAAACGAGATCGAAAAGGGGATTAGGTCAAAAATCCTATTCGTAGGAGGCCATTTGAACGATGAATACAGAATTTGGGGAATTTGGGGAAAATAGTTTGACAACATGAAAATGAAAATTTGGAGGCAGAGAGACAGAAAAATTAGACTGTCGCGGATCGACAATTGGTAATTGACGATGTGGACCGTTGGATTGCATTAACATGGATTGATAATTTTATTAATCTTTTAATTTTAATATATCTACTACCGCAAATTCGTTGGAACTCTGCTGCAAAATAGCTTCGATAAATATCTGTCAGTATTCTGCTTGAATTTGCAGCGGAAAATAGCGGCGGAAATTTTCTGTCAGTAATTTGACGCAATATGCAATGGTTTAGTGACAGATGACAGAAAACGACGGTAATACAGAGAAGAAAAAAAAGTGGAAAAAACAAAAAACTCTCCCTTGCAGATCACATGGAAATCCGTCGCAAATTAGCGACGGAAATTTCCGCTTCTAAATATTTGACGCTAAATCAATGTTTTCTTGTCGTGATGCTCACAAAATTATCATCAATCATGCTTATAATATTCTGAAATCATATAAATGAGAGTTATTTTTGACATCAATTTTTAGTGTTATTCAACTAGATATTCTTCTAAATGCAGAGTTGGTGATTTCATAAATTAGGTTGAATTTGTGTCTCATACAATAAATATATAAATTTTTCTTTTTATATATAAAAAAATACAACTGAGACAAATACTTTGAAACTCCTAATTTAGATTCATTGCGGTTATAGGTTGAGAGCATAAAGGCTAAAGATGATGAATAATTGACATCGTTTGTTGCATTTACAACAAATGATAATGCAAGAGGCACCAAGAAGGGAGGAATTGCATTGGTCATTAATTGAGGTAAGCCCACAATTATATTCTCTTTATATTTGTTGTTTCCATATACATTTTAATAAGTTATATATTTGCCATTTAGGATCATATAGAATTTTGCAAAAGCGTACATAGTTTAGATACCGGCCAAAACAATTAACTATATAAGATAGGCTGAATAAGCAGATCAATATATATTAATAGCTAAATAAGACCCTTTTTTAAAAGTGAACATAGCACATACTCAAAATACAAACATAGGGCATGTAAATGTGAAGAAAGGGGACAACTTATTTAAAGTCTGCACTTCATTTACAATTTATTATTTTGAAGGCAACCTCTATGGTACCTGGATAATTTGTATTGCTATTTTTCTATTCATGCTGTCATATACTATGATAGCCAAAGTGGATATTTTTTTTATAGAAATAAGGGGAAATGTAAATTTTTGCCTAAGATGTATGTAGGGAATCTTTGTTTTTTCCCAGTTATTTTACATCAGTTTTTTAGATGCGATGTTTAGGAATAGGGATAAAAATCATGTATTATGCATTGAGATAGTTTCCAACTCAAGTGGAAACTACTATAAAATTAGATAATCACTTTCAGAATGATTCCGCTACGCTTTTATTCATACGTCTAAAGCTTTAATGACTTTTTCCAGTTCATTTTTCATGCCATTTTTCATGCAATAGAACCCATACAATTCGCAGTCACTTTTTCCAGTTCATTTGCAAAATTTCACCTCATCCACTCATGTTAAGAGCATTTCAACACAGCAAGGCCTTTTGTGACAATGCAACACTCTGAAATTTGTAGATTTTAAAATGTTATTTGCAGTCCATCGTTAATTTGTTTTTGTGTTTCTCTAGTGAGTCTGAATTATTCTGGTATACGCACCCAGAAATTTGTGCATCTTGGCAATTTGAGTAAAGATGATAAACGGTGGGGATGGCTGGTACATCGGCAATGGAGCCATGATGGTAACTTTTTTTTTATGAGGCAATGGTAATTTTTAATTTGATTAGGGTTTTCTAAAACTTTATAGTCCTGTGGATCCACGAAGAAGAATAAAAAAAGACACTTTTGGAAACTACAAAAACACCGTGAAAATGATATGTGACCTATTTATTATATAAATAGAAATGATATAGACCTTAGCAAAATGATAGACTTAATTAGTTGATGAATACAATTCCGATAATTATATAGTTTTCACTTGTTAGCGTATTGCTATGGTTTTCTCAATGCTTGGGACGATTATTACCATTATCATTATTTTCCGCTAAGAGTCTAAACATTGAAGTCTTGCGGACATTCAAGTAAGTTCTCATGTGTATATTAAATGGATTTTGTAACTCGAGTTTTTGCACTTCTAGCTACTTGGCTCCACTCAATTTCGACTTCTTGATCTTGCAATCAGTAAAAAGAAATCGGTGTTAAGATACTAAAAGCAACTTACGTGGCTTAACACTCCAAATTTATACCATGCTTCTCATCTTTTTAAGCTTTCAGATAAGCATATTCTATTTCAATGTTACTGTAGTATGCTTATCATTATCCAGAATTGCAAATTAAGATTTCATAACCGCCCTGGTTCTTTTTTTAATTCGATATTTCTAAGCTAACATGTGTGAGTTCAAATATTGATAATCATTACAAATTCATCCTCATAAATACATAAACCTATCATCTCTCATACTTTCCAACTCTCTGCAATAGCCACTTTGGCATCAAAACCTGCACTGTAATTTCCACAAACACTCGACAAAGGCTGCCTACCCACCAGCTTATTGCTTTTATTTTATTCTGATAGGTACGACTGGACAAAATCAAGAACAAGAAGTCAAAGATTTAAAATAAAGTGAAGCATCTTGTTTATTAGATATTTATGTATTTAATCTAGGTGAATTTGGAGAAGGTCAATTAAGGTACAAGTATCTCATGTTTTTATTCCTCAGAACATTCATTTATACAAACTTTATTCCAAGTTTTTAATGTACGTTGCCCTGCTCAATGCACATTTTTTAACTTGTTTGTTCTTCTTCATCCAGTTCTTTTAATGCGCATTTTGGATCAATCACTGAAGACGAAGACATTGAGCATGAGAGGGTATGAGTGAGTATAACTAAGTGTATGTAGTGAAATAATATTTGTACAAATGAGTATTTTCATATTTTGTATAGTAATTGTGTAATAGAAAGAAATAAAACTTTGTATTGTTCAAGAGTGTAATAACATATTTATATTAAAATAAGAAATTTTGAGTTCAATATTGTAATTTATGCAATATTTTTATATTACTATGATCAGATTTAAAAAAAAAACAGACTTTTTACAATGGGTTATGCCTGTTGTAATATAATGTATTACAACGGCCAGAAGCCGCTTGTAATTTATTAGCTATTACAACGGGTGTGTAGCCATTGTCATAGAGTCGTTGCACGTGACAGAGCACATTATTACAACGGTCTTTTACAACAGTCACTAACCGTTGTAATTTAGTAAGGACCTATTACGACGACGCATATTAGGACGGGCTTTTGCCCGTTGTGAAAACCATATAACAACGGATTTTGCCCGTTGTAAAAGGACTGTTTTGTTGTTTTGTATAGTCAATAAAAAAGAACAAGATTAAACTAAAATAATTCCTTTATTAATGAATTTGAGGAGACACAAGAGATATAACAAACTAGAACAAAATAGAAAAGATTTTCGCTTATTTTATGATTACAATGATCAAGGTAGATGAATTTATAAAAATATTAGTTGAGGAGAAATTAATCTATATATTTTTGATTAGAATATATCTCCTTCAAAATATGATCCATTAAAAAATATATACTCTAGAATAGATTCCACTAATAAATATCTTCTCCAAAATAGGGTTTGACTTTGATTTGGTATAATCCTTTGATTTAAAATATTATGATCAATACTTTTAGCAGTAAGTGTAACAAGGTATTTTTACAAAAGGAGAAAATCTTAAAACAAACGCTACTATTCTTGTATCCAGAATGCAATCAAACCAACCAATACTATTGATTGCATTAAAACAGATATTCAAGATCATTAAAAGCTTACTCTTTTTTTATTATGGTAATTGTTAGAAGGGAAAAACAGAAAGCATAAAAGAAATTTAGGAGAGAAAAAAAATGTTGAAACCTATGATTTTCAACTTTTTAGTCTTGCACTTTGCCTATATCGACTTTCATGGTCTATTTCTTTCGAAGCCTCCTAGTAGAGTTCTTGCTGGAAGAGAAGTTTCGTCACAACAGGTCTTCTCTTCCACATAAAATCTAAAGGATAAAATTGAAAATCATAAATTTATTATGGTGTGAAATACAAATCAATGAGGCTAATAGATGGGGGTTAAGAGACGTAGTCTTCTTTGTTTACTGCAATTTGTTCAATCATACGAGCCTTCGCATTTTGGTTTCATCCAAACCTCTATTCTCATTTCACGAAACTAAACCTTGTCATCAATTGTTATTTCATTTTTGTCATGACATATTAAAAAATAAGAGAATTATTTTACTTAACAATCAATTTACCATTATATGACGTTTTCATTCAAGATTAAAACACATAGTGTTATCGTGAATTGAAGGATTAGTTTCTAACTTAAGAATTCAATTTTAGATTTAATGAAAAGTGATAATGTTTTAGTAGTTTACCAAACATCAATGCTAGTTAGTTCAAAAACATTAAGTAAGATAATCAAATGAGATTATAGTTAGCATTTATCCAACAAATTAATATGGAAACGATTATATTAAAACTACAATTTTTCCTTGATGATACGATTATTATTAATGTAACAATAACATAGCTAAAAATAAAATGTACATCATTAAAATATGAAATTAGATAGAAGTTAATCATATTTTTATTATGAGATTATTAATGCAATTATTCGGTTTGGTTAATATGATTGGGTCAAAAGTTCAAATCGCAATTGAACCGTATCGTGTGAGTCAGTGAAGCTTGGGGTATTTGCTTTAGAAAGAAGATTCGATCCAGCTTTCCGCACCATTTTTACGATTCGGTCTGATCGGTTTCTATATGGTGGTACGGTTTATGCTCAACCCTGATTTTTTTTGGGTTTAATATCGTAATGGTGGCCGCTATATTAGCGTTTTTCTTTTGTGAAGAATTAGATATGTGGCGACTAACTAGCCAATCTAACTGTATTTGGAATATCAATACAGTATTCATCGGTCATATTGCTATTTACTGTATTCTGATTTCTTGATAATAATGGATAGTTCTGTTCATCAAAAGTATAGAGGTGATTATTAGTAGATTTCTTCATTATTTCTTATTACCTTTCTATGTTGAACATGTAAAAATAATAATAGAATTGTTGAATGTAATCTTGTTTCTCGTTTTACCTACAAATGGTTAAAGCCGTTGATGTAGCAAAATGTGCATGAGGAGGAATGAGGATATATGGTGTTGACATGCTTTTTTGTCGAAGCTGTCACACATCAAGTATTTGGTGAGCGACGCGCTCAAACATCAAAAAACACAAAGCAATAGGTTCGAAATCGCGTCGCAAACACAGGGAGGCCCGAAACCTCTATCAGATGGCCTCTTACGGGCCCAGTGAACTCTTAAGCAAACACAGGGTCTGGGCGCAACGCTGGTGGGGGTCCGGGGCCCCACAGTCCCTGTGGCTATCAATCTACCGGTTAGGTTGAACCAGTGGGCACCGCCCGATTCATATGATTTTCTCCATGCCGGAAACTCAGATTCCTTCACTTCGGACCAGTAAAACCGCGGATTCCCTCACTTTGCATTCAGAAACTTCGACACCCTAAAACAACATGGTTTCCGCACCAAGAAGTTCGACTTCCTCCATCAAATTCGTATCCCCTGGTGGGGTGCGAAATCTGCGCCCCTCCGGGAGGTGTGAAATTCCGCAACCTCCCTCCCCCCCGGGGCGGGGTGCGAATTTCTCACCCCCCAGGGAGGTGTGAAATTCCGCGCCCCCTGGTAGGGTGCGAAATTCCGCACCCCACTAGGTAGGTGCGAAATTCTGTGCCCCTGGTGGGGTGCGAAATTTCGCACCTTGGGCTAGGGGGTGCGAAATTTCGCACCCCGGGGCCGAGGGTGTGAATTTCCTGATGTTGGCTATTTTATAGGGTGCGAAAATGGCTTCTGTGGGTCCTGTTGCTCTCCTACTCCCACCTAACCTTCCTCCTATAAATACCCCAAGCCTTGGCCTGCATTTGGATCGCTCTCCTTTGGAACTTTTAGACCTTGAGAGCTCCATACACTCATTAATGGCTTCCAACATCTTCACCATGGCCATTGGAGATTACATGGATAATCAAAACATGGCATGCATGTTTTCCATCAACACTTGAACATTAATAAGGATTGCTATGCTACTTAGCTATTGTAACACTTTGTACTTAGCTATTGTCCGAACTTGTACAACTTTGTGATCGACAAAAGATAAGATGAATGGTGACTATAAAGTGGACATAGGCGTTAGTGCTGAACCACTATAAAAGCTGTGGCTCCCCGCACTAACATTATTTACCACTTATTTGGATAATTGTTCACACATACACATTGGGTGTTGGCGTGCGACAATTTTGCCTATCAACATTTTGGCACACCAGGAAAGGGACGCACAGCTTTGACCTCTGCTTCGGATTAGTTTTGCGGATTTGTTTTTGGGTTTCAACTTCGACTTCGGGTTTAAGCTTCGACTCCAGCATCGATTCAGTTTTGGTTTCCATCCTTTGTTTCGGTCCTCAACTTCAGTTTTAGTCTTCGGCGTCAACTTTATTACTCGCTTCTCGACATGGTAAAAAGAAAATGGTTCGACGCTACCTCCAAGGATCGGACTGCTAGTAGTGAGGAAAATCAAGGAAATTTTATGAATGAGGAACTTTCGGACTTGGTTACACGAGAGGACTTAGCGGAATTGGATAGAGGATTGACCGCTTGTCTGGATCGGCAAGCAAAAGTTATGAACACATTCCTAGCTCGGATTGAGGGTAGAATACATGGTTTTGGAAGGTCGACTGACCAAACAGACGTCATTGGAACAAGTGCCTATGTTCCGCAGTTTGTAACTCGGGACACGGGGGAAACCTCACACACCCCACAGCAGGACGACGCCGATCCTCGGATCAGCGCCGCTCTCTCTACACTCGGGGGCACCCCCATTCCCAATGGAAGCGCAGTCCTATAAGTTTTGGATACTCGAGTTATGGTCTCAAGTAAAGGAAAGCCCCGTAACAAGGGAAATAAGAAACGTAGGTTCGTGACCTACTTGGAGCTTACTCACACTCTCGAGGAGATCTACCGAGAAGTTCACCCTATTGCTCCCTTCAAAAAGCCTCCCGCTCGGGAGCCCTCTCAACAAGAAAGAGATTCTGGCCGACACTGCATATTTCATGACATCGCTGGTCACAATACAAATGAGTGTCGTCATCTTAAGAGTGCTATTGAAGAGCATGTTAGAAATGGAGAACCGACACGATTCATTCGAACTCGGGCTGGGTTGCTAGGACAGGTACAAACCCTAATTGCTATTCAAGATAAGCCCGAGCCCCACGCTCGGGGACCCGCTGCAAACTGAACCCCTTATTGGCTTTGGTGTCTCGGATGCAAGCCTCTCTGGCACCTGTATCTTTCGACTTGTGGGTCTGGTCTTCCGACTTGGTGGAAGTTTTGGTTACGTGATCTTGATTGTTCATTACCTTTCAGATACTGGTCTTGGTTTTCCGGTCTTCTGGTTTCGGAACCTTCGGTTTGGTTTCTTGGATTTCTATCTTTTGGATTCTTCGGCTTCTTGGATTTTGGTTTAGGGCCTTCGGCTCTTGGGCCTTGGTTTTTGGCCTCCCTTGGATTTTGGCTTATGGATTTTGGATTTGGTCGTTCGGCCCTCGGCCCATGGTTTTGGCTTTAAGAACTTTTGATCCTCTGGATATACCCTCCTGGTTATTAATGAAAGGTTTACCATTCTCGGCTTTGGATTTTGAACGACTAAGTTTGCTTACCCATGCGATGGGAACAAATAGTTCCCATGTATGCTCCTTGTAAATGATAAATCATTCACCTTCCTTCATAAATAAATTTGGAATCGGAAACGGCCAAGTCCTCTTACCCATGCACGGGGGCAGGCCAGCTCCCTGTGCATGCTCTTTACGGACGATGAACCATTGGTTTTCTTGTGGCTTTGCTAAAAAATCCCTAATTTTTACAACTTTAATAAAATTACTTCGCAAAGTGAGGTGACTTGTGAAGTATGAAATCGATAACGGGATTGCAAACTTTGATAAGCGTTTGACTATCTTGGCCTCTTGTCTTATTTCGATAAGGTCGCCTTGACTCCACTTGCCAAGGTCATCTCACCAACATGAAATTTCCTTGAATGCCACTTGCCAAGGTCATTTCACCAACGTGAGATTTCCTTGAATGCCATTTTCCAAGGTAATCTCCCTAACGCGAGATTTCCTTGAATTCTACTTGCCGAGGTCATCTCCCTAATGCGAGATTTCCTTGAATGCCACTCGTCATGGTCATCTCACCAATGTGATATCTCCTTGAATGCTATTTGCCAAGACCACCTCACCAGCATGAGATTTCCTTGAATGCTCTAACATGCCTTGGCCATCTCACCAACGTGAGATCGCCTTGAATGCAGACTATCAAATGAATACGATGACCTATGGAAGCCTTGTTGGCAGCACGACAAGACCGCTCACATATGGTTATGTGTACACCTCTTCTATGCAGGTTACTGGGCTCCTCCAGTCTCTCGAATACTCCGGTTGTTTTGGCTTTCTATTAATACATCCCATGCCCTCGTCGGATTTCTCTCCTTAATACGATCCCAAGAGATCGTCAGATTTCTCTCCTTAATACGATCCCAATCGACTGTGGTCTTCCACTAATATGTCCGAAGCGATCACGGATTTCTGGCTTATCGACTTTAGTTTCCTGGATAATACGACCCGACGTGGTCATGGCTATTCCGTATTATGAATATTGAAGCTCGCTCTGGACTTCTCCTAGCTTTGGTTTCTGGGTTTCTCTTCTCCTCGCAAAACACATCTTCCTTGGATCAAGCAAGATATGTTTTGGGGGGTAAATGTTGACACGCTTTTTTGTCGAAGCTGTCACACGTCAAGTATTATGTGAGCGACGCGCTTAAGTATCAAAAAACACAAAGCAACAGGGTCGAAGTCGCGTTGCAAACACAGGGAGACCCGAAACCTCTATCAGATGGCCTCTTATGGGACCAGAGTGAACTCTTAAGCAAACTGTCATCCGAGCCGAAGGCGAGCCGTTAAGTAGGTCCGGGTGCAGCGCCGGTGGGGGTCCGGGCACCACAGTCCCGACGGCGATCGACCTAACCGGTTAGGTCAAACCAGTGGGCACCGCCCGATTTATCCGATTTTCTCCATGCCGGAAGCTCAGATTCCTTCACTTCGGACTAGCAAAACCGCGGATTCCCTCACTTCGCATTCAGAAAATTTGACACCCTAAAACAGCATGGTTTCCGCACCAAGAAGTTCGACTTCCTCCATCAAATTCGTATCCCCTGGTGGGGTGCGAATTTCGCGCCCCTCCCGGAGGTGCGAAATTCTGCACCCCCCTCGGCCAGGTGAGAATTTTGCACCCCATCGGAAGGTGCGAGATTCCGCACCCACCTGGTGGGGTGCGAATTTCGTACCCCCCAGGGAGGTGCAAAGTTCTACGCCCCATGGTGGGGTGCGAAATTCCGCAACCCACCAGGGAGGTGCGAAATTCCGCGCCCCCTGGTGGGGTGCGAAATTTCGCACCCCCTGGTGGGCTGTGAAATTTCGCACCCTGGGCCAGGGGGTGCGAAATTTCGCACCCCGGGGCCAGGGGTGCGAATTTCCTGATGTTGGCTGTTTTATGGGGTGCGAAATTGGCTTCTATGGGTCCTGCTGCTCACCTACTCCCACCTAACCTTCCTCCTATAAATACCCCAAGCCTTGGCCTTCATTTGGATCGCTCTCCTTTGGATTTTTTGGACCTTAGAGCTCCAAACACTCATTAATGGCTTCCAACACCTTCACCATTGCCATTGGAGATGACATGGATAATTAAAACATGGCATGCGTGTTTACCATAAACACTTGAACATTAACAAGGATTGCTATGCTACTTTTTGAACTCCATGGATATGAACACTAAACTTGGAGATTGTTGACCAAGTCAACACTTCTCAACAAAGAAGAAGAAGGGCAATTTAGTCAAAGTGTAGAGTAAACATGTATTTTGTTATTCTATTGTAACACTTTGTACTTAGGTATTGTCTGAACTTGTACAACTTTGTGATCGACAAAAGATATGATAAAGGATGACTATAAAGTGGACGTAGGCGTTAGTGCCGAACCACTATAAAAGCTGTGTCTCCCCGCACTTACATTATTTACCGCTTATTTGGATAATTGTTCACACAAACACATTGGGTCTTGGTGTGCGACAATTTTGCCCGTCAACATATGGTTATTGACAGTAATTAAATTATACGACTGAGGTAGCTAATGATAAAGTTTGATTAGTAAGCAGAAATTAACCCATATTCTTCTATCAAATGGAGCTAGTAAATCAATTCAATTAACAACCGAATCTCCAGTAACCTATTAATATCCGAACAATTCATTGTTACTCATCACTTATATTATGTCCATATAAACATACTTAACCGCATGTGAGAACCAAGGGAATAACCAACTCTGAACCTTATCAGAACGATAAGCCCTTCACATCTTTTTTCATGAAACTGATGGAATAAGGTGATGTTTAAATCATGTAGCTAGTCGAATCACTTTTATTTTTTTGGACATAAAATTGTATCTATCTGCAAATGAAAATCTATCAACCATCTCATAAGACTTTTTTAGCCTGGTTCTCAAACTCATAATTTGGTACACATGGATTTGATGAGCAGTTGAAAAATTTCATGAGACTAGTTCTGATTCTGAGTCCATAAGCATTATCCTAAGGAAATCTATATGTAATGCTTGATAATACTATTCGGTTTTCGTTGGGAACCAGCGTAGAAATTAACTCAAAATATTCCTGTTTAAAGCTTAATTGATCAGCATATAATTTATCGATGAAACTAATTCTTGCTGTCCAAATTAGCAAACCCCACAAAATCGATACATGAAACTGTTATGGTATAACATTTGGTTGAACACCTGGTGAGCATGAAACTGTGAATGGCATTTCATCAAACATAAAAGGAAAACTCGAAGCACCAGCAATGTCAGATGAAATTGATCAAACTAAACGAACCAGAGATAATTGAAAGGATAAAGGAGCATGTCAATATGATTTCCAGTGTTAAATATCACATAGCAATTAAATTAAATGGATGTGCATGTGTGCACGTGCACGAGCAGGAAATAAGATAGATTAGGGTTTCTACGACAGTTCTGTAAATTCCGATAATTAAGTGATGTAATGCAACTTTAAATAGAACCCTAAGAAATGTAAATTCCATTTGAGAATTCATTAATAAATAGTCTATTCTGTTTTCACCTCATTCAGTCTATATTTCTGCCTTATTTTTCTCTCCTCCAAACACGAGTTGATCACTTGTTTTCTTAAGGTTTTCTCATGTTGATCCTTTGATCTCTGCAGTGCCAAACTGGTATTGGTCTTGTCTTCACCCCTTGCTGAAGCTGTGTTGATCATCCCTTTTTCTTTGATCACCATGGTACAACCCCTCTTTTTCCACAAACTCCATCCCATGCCATCCTTTCCCTAATCATTTCCATTCCTTCTATCCATCCACACCACCGTTTCAATGCCTGAAACAAGATTACAGAAACAAAAGCAAGGTGATGCTCACAATTTGGTACCAAAGCCATCTGGTGAGATGAATATCGACCCTCACTCTAATGATCCTGCAGTTCTTAAAGCCAGTGGTGAAGCATCATCATTTCTTGAAGACACAGATACCACTAAACTATCGCAAGATGAACTCTGGAATAGGCAGAGTATGTTTAATCTTAGAACCAGCAATAGGTTGCGAAAACTAGAGGAAGTCACCCAACATTTTAAAATCGATTTCCCTACATTTTCAGGTGATGACAGAGCTGTTGACTAGCTAAGGCAACTGGATAACTTCTTCAAATACATTGAAGCCGATCCTCGAGAATGGGTACATTTATGTTCTTACAACTTAAGAAAAGAAGCTTTGCAATGGTTCTATAGATACTCAAGACACACCAATGATTATGAAAACTGGTTAGTTTTTACTAAAGCAATCTAGTTTCGTTTTAATCCCACCGAATTAGATAGACCCTATGATACATTTTCGTCTCTCAAACAAACTGGTTCAGTCATGGTGTTTGTAAACTAGTTTGAAAAATTAGAAGGTCTAATTGAACATGTCTCACCAGTACGTTATCTAGAAAAATTCTTGGGTGGGCTAAAAGATCAAATTAAATATCATGTGATAGCAAATAATCCAGTTGACTTTGATTAGGCAGTCAACTTAGCAAGAAACTTTGAAACTAAGTGGCTTTCCAAAAATAGGAGGAAATCTTTTGCTGATAAGAAAAATGCTAATTCTCCTCCTTTTCAAAATCTGGAAGCAAGAATTTAGGCAAAAACTCCAAAATTAAGAAGCTTATCCTTGAAGAATTACTTGAAAAAAGAAAAAATAATATATGCTATGGATGCACTGAAAAGTACCACCCTGGACATAAGTATACAACTAAATAAGTTTATATCATGGAAGGTGTGATTAATATTGATGAATCCATTGATATTGAAACTGATAATTCTGATGATGATAATGATCAAATCAAACTGACAGAAATTAACAGTGAGCAAGAACTACAAAACACACTACATGCCATACCATTAAATACATTACTTGGTATCCCAACACTTCACACAATAAAAATTAAAGGGATAATCAATAACAAGGCAATAGTATTTCTTATTGATTCTGGTTCAACCCACAGTTTTATTGATACCTCTCTAGCTCACAAGTTAAAATTAAAACAGTCTCAGTCGAAACCTTTTAGAGTTCAGGTGGCCAATGGTCATAAATTAGAGGTTTCACAAATGTGCACTGATGTAATACTAGACTGTCAAGGGTGTAAAATGCCACTTGATTTATTAATTTTACCTATGAATTCATATCAAATGGTGCTGGGAGCATAGTCGATGAAAGAACTTGATGAAATCTGTTTTAATTTTAAGAAATTGCAAGTTAGATTTGCTTATAAAGGAAAGCAATATAAGTGGCAAGGCCTTTTACAAGAAGATATAAAAACAATTGAGGGCAAAAAAGCAACAAAGGAATTCAACTCAGCATCCTTACAATTCATGTTGCTATCGGCATCAGCCACTGCATCATATACTCCTGCAATTCATCCAGATATCCAACACATTTTAGATCAGTTTCCTGTAGTCGCAACTCCAACAAATCAGCTACCACAAAAAGAGATTATGATCATAAAATTCCAATTCTGGAGGGCTCCAAACTAGTTTTCCTGAAACCTTACAGATATTCTCATTTTGTTAAAAAAAATTAGATAATTTAATTACTGATATGCTTGATTCTGGAATTATAAGACGTAGCTCTAGTTCTTTTTTAGCTCCTACTGTAATGGTTAAAAAGAAAGATGGTAGCTTGAGATTATGCACTGATTATAGGGCTTTGAACAAGCAAACAATTAAAAATAAATTCCCAATACCCTTAATAGATGAACTATTGGATGAACTGCATGGTTTAAAATTCTTTACAAAGTTAGATTTAAAATCAGGTTATCATCAAGTGAGAATGCATGAAAATGATATATATATATACATATATATAACTGCATTTAAATCCCATGAAGGCCATTGTGAATTTGTTGTTATGCCTTTTGGTCTTACTAATGCCCCATCTACTTTCCATTCACTCTTCAACAATATTTTCAGGCAATAATTAAGGTAGTTTATTTTGGTATTTTTTGATGATATTCTTATATATAGTACTGACTGGGCAAATCATCTGAAACATTTAACATTAACTCTGCAAACACTAACTGATAATCTGTTAGTTTTTAATCTGCTTAAGTGTTCATTTGCTTCTTCAAATATTAAGTATTTAGGGCACATTATATCTGATTAAGGGATTGCAGTTGAAAATGACAAAATTAAAGCAATTTTGCAATGGCCACAACCCACCAATATAAAAGCTTTAAGAGGCTTCTTAGGTCATACATGTTACTAAAGAAAATTCATAAAAAATTATGTCCTCATTGCAAAACCTTTAACATCAATGTTGAAAAAGAATTCATTCCACTGGAATGAAGAAGCCACTGATTCATTCTTCAAATTGAAATCTTTTTTTAACTAACCCTCCTATTTTAGCTTTACCATATTTTTCTAAGGATTTCATTGTAGAATGTGATGCAAGTGGGAAAGGACATGGAGCTGTGTTGCTACAAAATAATAAGCCTATATCATATATCAACCAACCATTGCAAGGAAGAAACTTTGAAACGACCCAAACTTCCCAGTAAAGGAAAAGCTGGATTGCTTTGAGAACAACACACATCAGAACACAAACTGAAGAACATTTTATCGCTGATTACAACCATTACATCAGAGTACAAGAATATAGCAGAGTATGAATACTTATTTCATAATAGAAATACAATAATATCAGAATTTTAAATTACATTTAAATAGCAGCGGAAAAATAATACAAATATACAACTGGAAGGAATACACGGATACAGAGTTTTCCGAATACCGCTTCAGCTGTAAGCCAGGATCCTGTAAATATATCTGCAAAAAGCTACTCGACTGCCCGTGTGGAAAATAAGGGCACCCGAGTTTGCCAGTGAAACAAACTACAGGTCAGTCATGGGACTGGGTTGAGAAATCTTAACTAAACTTATCTAATAAGAAGGCTAATCACAGGACCACGCCGCTAATGCGGAACGGGTTTACTCCATTGGATTGCCAGTGCATAAATTAAAATAAATCGTTAAACAACGCAATGCTTTTTAGAAAAATGAAACCATTATAAGACCCAAGTCCCATCACACAATGCAACGCAAACCAGAGGATAGGGTTTTACCTTATAATGGTCAAAAGATGCTTGATACGCTAAAAAGGATTTAATATTAGTGTGCATATGTTTTAATAAAACATTTCAATCATAAATATCAATCATAGACGGCATAGTACCTCATCCTACTATGTCGCCATACTAGTTCTAAAATCAAAACCGCAAGGTCGTATTGGAAATTGGATTTCCATCATGAGTCGAGGCTAGGGGCAAGCTCCTCTCCGATTCGAGACACTCTAGCAAATGCCTCAGGATCACACCTATGGGCAACCCTTGGATCTTCAGGGTCGGTCCCTACCTAAGGGTAGTGGATTAATTATGCCTGAACACACGCTTCCCGGTTCCTTTGAACCTATAATATGACCACTATCGGCCTATAAAAAATCCGAGGCGCCTCAAAATCCATCATCCACATAAGTAAAATGCCAGGCCGTGTTAAAGCACTGACACTACCACTAGCTAGAAAGAAACGTGTGCACTCCCTGCAGTCCATATCCCGTTTTTGACTCATACCGGGGTGTGAGGCTCGCGAAGTCACGATATACACAAAGCTATGCCGTAATAGGCTATGCTTTAATCATCCCACAAGGCCCTGCTTTTCAACAAAAGCCTTGATCATATGCATCTTGGCGTGCCACATTGACAATTCACGCCATGCGATCAATCACTATTAATATATACCAGGGTGTTAAGTAGAGGATAAATCACCTACCACCAAACAGACATACATTAACAAAAATTGATTTAATTCACACAAAACGAAATCCAATGTCAGACACGCATCCCTTTATTAGCTTATGCTCTGGGTCTGAGCGAAAACCAAATCCGAACAATCAACAATAGTCCGGACGACCACCACTGAAGCCCCTTCAAGGTAGCTACTCCCATCAGGTCTCTGTAGCAACACATCCATTCGATGTGAAGATCGTCGGTCTTCAACCACCGTCTTCATCTTCGACTCTTCATCGTCGTAGAAATTATTCGGAATGGGTTAAACCCGGTCTTTCCGAATAACTCTCGTATTTTTATAATTTAAAATCAAGTATTCTAAAACACATCCAACGTCTCATTCCAATTCAGAATATTCTTTTAAATAAAATATTCAAATTATTCTATCAAAGATAAACTCTTTAAATTATTCTTAAATTTTAAAGATTTATTAAACCCCCAATTTGGTTTTTAAAACAAAAATCATTATTCAATGATTATTTAAATTTAAGAAATTTATCTTATCTTTAACTGGGCTAAAGAACTAATGTCATTTAAAACATTGTCCACGGTAAACCCAAAATCATCTTCCATAGAATATGGAATCTTTTCAGAAATCAAATCAATATATAATCGTTATAAATTTCTGTACCCGACCAGTAATATAAATGGAATAACGGCAAAGCCTTTTTAAATTTCATCTATAGTATCAGTCTTCTTTTACAGAAGCCTATTTCGATTTTTATCAAACCGAATTTCTACTTAATTCCAATTTAATTAAGATTAAATTGGAAAACTTGTCTTTAGAGAATTTCTTTTTAAATCTTAATAAAAAGATTTATAATTTCTAAATCATATTTTCACTGTAAATTGGGTTAAAGAACAAATGTCGTTTAAAACACAGTTCACTGTAAACCCAATTCACATAATATTTTATTTCAATTACAAAATATAATTGAAACTCTAAAAATCTTAATTAAGAGATTTATCCTTCAATACGGGGTTAAGAATAGTGTTATTTAAGACACCATTCACGATAACCCGAATTTCTAATTCTTTTATTTAATTTCAAATAAATTAGAAGACTTCATTAAATCTTAACTTAAAAGATTTATCCTAGTTACTAACTAGTTTACTTTAATAGAAATATATTTTCTATCTTTGTCCATTCATGAACGGACATAGAAATCATTATTTTATTCTTTGTTAAATATTATTTTAAAATATTAGTTGTTTAATAATTATTCTTTAAATAAAAATATTCTTTATATAAAATATTCTTTATAGTATAATATTCTTTATTTTTAAAGATATTTATTTTACAATGTTCTTTATTTTAAATATTCTTATTTAAAGAAATCCTGAGGTGGAATGTGATTCAATCAGTTACTATATAATTTTGGTCATACGGGTTTCACACATCGTATAAATATGACAACAAATGATACATAATTATCAAACATCCATTCACAATCAGAGTGAAGTTTATAACTGGGTGAGTATTAAAATGAAATAATAATACTCATCTCAGTCTGGCAATCTATCGATCGACATATAACTAAATATTGGGACTAGTGTATGACAATTCATCCCAACACCCGTGTGGGGTTTTTAGCCAAGAACAGTTCATATAAATAAATGATTGGTTAATGAATTTAACCAACTTAATACTATTAACATGTTGATGTAAATGAGGTAACATGTTATTTATTTCTAATACCGAATAAAAATGTATTTTTATTCGTATAATTTCCCTATTCAATTCTAATGTATGTTTAACCAATAATATGATTCTTATATTTGAATATAACTTCAAATGTAAGTTTATAAATAAAGATTGATTTTTATTTTTACTTAAAAATCCTATTACTTGTTATGCAAATAAAAGTAATTATTATATTTGCATATTTGTTCTATTATATGTTATAAGATAATTATTTTTATTCTTTTTCATCATATTTTATTTGCAATGAAGAATGCAAATAAAAATGTGTTCTTTTTAAATCATATTTTATTTGCAATGGAGAATGCAAATAAAAATGTATTCTTTATTTAAAAGGTATTTATATTCAATAAAGAATGCAAACAGAAATGTGAGTTTTACTCTCAATAAAGAATGTAAACAAAATGTGTTCTTTATAAATCATGTTTTATTCGCATTGTGAATGCGAACAAAAGAAGTGAATCTTATTTCTAAAGTTTTATTCGCATTGTGAATGCGAACAAAGAAAGCAAATTTTATTTCTAAAGTTTTATTCGCATTGTGAATGCGAACAAAGAAAGCAAATTTTATTTCCAAAGATTTATTCGCATGGTGTATGCAAACAAAAGAAGTGAATCTTATTTCTAAAGTTTTATTCTTATGCTATATTTGCATTATAAAATGCAAATGAAAAGGTAAGTTTTATTTTCATGTTGCACTTGCATTATAAAATGCAAAAAAAAAAAAAAGTTTTTTTTTGTTTTGTTTTGTTTTGTTTGCAAAGTAAATGCAAACAAAAATGTTCATTTTATTTTCAAGTCATATTTGTGTTTTGAGAACACAAATAAAAATATAAGTTTTGTTCTCAAGTTATCTTTGTGTTTTAAGAACACAAATAAAAATAGAAGTTTTGTTTTCAAGTTATATTTGTGTTTTAAGAACACAAATAAAAATATAAGTTTTGTTTTCAATTTTCTTTTCTATTAATGAATTTGCAAAAAGAATGTAAATTAAAGTACATTTTGTTTTCTATGTATCTTTGCAAATAAAAGAAAAATCTATTTGCATAAAAGAAATGCAAGTAAATTACATTTCTTTACCTTTAAATGTATTTGCATAAGGGAATGCGAATAAATAACATTTTAATTTCTTAAATATATTTGCATAAAAGAAATTCAAATCAAATTATATTTTATTAAAAGTAACTCTTTTATTTTAATGTAAATCTTTATTTTAACATTTTGTTCGCGTCAAGGGATGCAAACAAAATATAATTCTTTTTATTCTTTTGTACATTTCTGTTTTGACATTTTGCAAAAGGTAATCTTTTTATTTCAAAGTAAAACCTTTTCTTTATTTATTTTACATTTTGTTCGCATTGAGAATTGCAAACAAAATACAATCTTTTATTTTTAATATTGAATTGATAATGTACATCAATTCAAATAAAAAGATATTTTTTTTCCTTTCATTTTCTAGGTTGAATTGATAATTCTAGATCAATCCAAATAAATGTGATAGTCAAATTTTTTTGATTTGAATTGATAAATTAAATCAATCCAATACTAACACAAGCGATAACATGTGATGATCATATTCTACTTTGGTTTGGAACTGATAAATTAAATCATTCCAATCCTAACTGAAGTGATAACATATGAATGGTGACAATTTTATTTCCTTTTTCTTTAAATTGATAATTAGATCAATTTAATTTTTAATCCAAAGTGATAACATAAAAAAAATGATAATCAAATGTATCTATACGAACTATTCAAACATAGAACAATCATCACAAATCATGACCAAACAAACAGATCTGCATCGTAATCATATTTAATTCACATCGTAAACTGAATAATTTAATTAATTATTAAATTTAAATAAAGAATCTCACCGTCGTTCGATGATTAGTCAAATTTTTCAACAGTCCCGAATAGTCTCGTTTCAGTCCAGAGGCGTAGATCTCCTTCGTACAATCACAATGCTTCTGAAATTTTCAAATTTCGAATCCGAATGAAGAAGTTATGACCAAAACAAGTTGAAAATTAAGTTAGATTAATTAATTAACCAAAGTGATTAGTGTTTAAACCTTTCTTCCTTCTCTGATTAACCGGCCGTGGGTTTTCAGAATGGTTCAAAACTTTGAATTCAAATTGCAGGAGGTAGGAGCGTCGGTTCAAGGTGTCGTCAGTTGGAGGAGGTCGAGCTTGGAGAGGCCTATGCGCGCCTAGCACGGTGGAGGGCGCGGTGGGGCCGGCGGCGTGCGAAAGTCGCGGCCTTGGTTGTAATAACCCGGAAATTCCGAACCCGTTTAAAAATTTTATTTTGGCAATTTTAACGAATGATGGATATTTAAAATGAATTATTTTAAATAGAATCGACGAGAAATTTAATTTAAATATAATTAGAACGTATATATTATATACGCCGTCGTTAGAATATAAATAATTATATATAATTATAAATAGAATTGAAAATGGCGCGGTAGTTCGATAATTCGATTTCAAACTTCAACTGAATGTACCGGGTGCAAAACAATCCGGATTTTAGTGAAACCAAAAACATAAGAATCTAATTGATAGTATCTTTCCAACGAATCCGAAAAATCAAAATTTCATAGCGGGAATCAAAAGATATGTCCAGTTGAAAATTCTGAATAGTCGCTATGGAATTCAGGCCCTTAAAAATGGGAATTTTGCAAACGACCTCGGATTTCGACGAAACCACTTTTGTTGGATCCGTGACGTCAAATTATTGCTAGATTCCAATTTTCATAATTTTTCAAATCAATATGTGAGCGTGGCAAAGGAAAACGCGTTTGACCAGTTTCAGTTGATTTTAATCGACTGGAAAATGACCATTTTTCCAACGGTCTCAGAATTCGACGAAACAAGTTTTGTTAGGACCGTATCATCAATACGAAGCTAGAAAATATTTTTCTGGAATTTTTCTAGTTAGTATGTGACCCTGGTAAATTGAAATGCGCGTTTAAATTCAATATATAACTTTATATGTTGATTTTAACGGAAGCTGATCGAAACGATCGAATCAGCCTACGATACATATCCCATTGTGTTCGGAATGGGGGTAATTAGCTATGGACGTCAGGCGGTGGGCCTCGTTTTGAGGTCGAAAATAAAAGTTGCTTTTTGCTGAGAAATTAAATAATTAAAAAAAAACCCTTTCCTTTATCCTCTGGCCCCCCTCTTTTCTTTCAAAATCGATTTTAACAGAAAAAAGAAGAAGAAGAAGAAGTCGAAGCGGGGAGGAGCCGCCGCCCTCCCCGATGACCCCCTCGCCGCCGTCGCGGTGGCGCGACTTCCCCCCTCCCCTCCATCAAAGACCGCCGCAACAGCACCCCCCTATCGCGACCTCCCACTAACCTCGCATCAGCCCCCCCCTCGCCGCAGTTCACCATCGCGACCCCCTTCCCCCTCCTGATCGCGCCGCAGATACCCCCCCAAGCCTCGGTGACGCTGCAAAATCCCCCCCTTCTCTCTGCAAATCACTGTAAGTTTTTAATTATATTTTTATTTATAAAATCAGTTTTTTTATATATGAATTAGCATTCATAAAAGCTGAAAATAAAGTATATATAAAGATTTGATTTTTATAATTGAAAAGATTATATTTTTATTTATAAAAATATGATTTTTATATAAGGAGGATGTAGAAAAGATTTTTATTCAATTAAAAATATGTTTTTTTATATTTTTAAAGTATTAAAAATATAGTCTTTACTATATAGATGATATAAAATATGATTTTTGTTTATGAAGAGAATTAAAAATATAATTTTTACATGATAGGAATATTAGAAGTATCATCTTTATATGTGTAGAAAAATAAAAATGTGGTTTTTGTAATGATATATTTGAAAAGGCGAAATCTTTATATTTGAAAAGGCGAAATCTTTATATTTGAAAAGGCGAGACCTTTATATAGAGAATATCAAAGTAAAAATAGAATTTTTATCTATATGGCAACGAAATAAAAATTTGATTTTTATATATTGAATAGTATAATAAAAATTTGATTTTTATATATTGAATAGTATAATAAAAATTTGATTTTTATATATTGAATAGCATAATAAAAATTCGATTTTTATATATTGAATAGCATGGTAAAAATTCGATTTTTATATATTGAATAGCATAGTAAAAATTCGATTTTTATATATTGAATAACGAAGTAAAAATTCGATTTTTACATATGTAGAGAATCCGGGCAACAAAGATGACAAAGATGCGATAACGATGAAGATTTCTATAAATGAAGAGTCATGGTGTTGGATAGCTATCGGTGAGAACTTCTCACTCTTCAACTTCTTTTTCTAGTTATATATATATATATATATATACTAGGATGTAGACGGTGTTTAGTAGCACCCGACACCCGTCATCCACAGACCATGGATGACTTGTTTGTTTAATTGTTTGGTTGTGTAGTTGGTTAGATTATTTGGTTTGAATTGAATTGCTTGGTGAAATGGAATGGATTTGATTGATGTGTGAATGGCGTGGGCCTTCACTAGACCAGGGATAAGGCTAGGCCTCGTCCCGTTTCTAGTATCGTGCCGTTATGCCTCCGAAATTTTCTAAAATATGTTAGAGAAATAAAAATATCATTTTATTGAATAAATGAACCGAATAGAATATTCATAGTTTGAATAAAATATTTTGGTCGTTAAAAATATAATTTTTAACGCGAAAGTGAATAAATAAATATCTATAAACAAATCGGCCGATTTGTTTATATACACTGATTTGACTGATATTGATTGGGTCGATAAATTTTACACATCGCCCAACTGAACAACTAAAATCTGTGTTTGATTGTTTGAAACCCCACACGGGTGTTGGGATGAAATTTGAAGTTCACTCAACCTGATTGATTAAATATGTCGATCGATTGATTGACAGGCTGTTATAAGCGTTAGACATCTATATTTGATGCTTATACAGTGTAGCGCACTTTGGTTGATGGTTGATTACTTTCAATGCTATTATATACGTGTGATGTATGAAAATCCATATAATTAACATTATATGGTGATTGATTGGGCCTCATTCCAATTTAGAAAATAAATAATATTATAATATAAAGGTTCATGTGTTGACTGTACTCATCCGTTGAGATTAGTCATGTGTTGAACGAAATATTTTAATAATAAAATTTACATCTTTATCAATATAAAATAAAGGTTCATGTGTTGACAGTACTCATCCGTTGAGATTAGTCATGTGTTGAACGAAATATTTTGATAATAAGAGATATTTGAAATAAAATATTTGAAAATAGAAAAATATGAAGCCGTGTTGATTAGATTGACGCCATTTTGACGTGAACGATATTTATATCGATTTTATTCATTTTAAAATGAATATTGAAAAGTGATTTCGAAATGAATATAAAGTGATTTCGAAATGAATTGAATATAAAGTGATTTCGAAATGAATTGAATATAAAGTGATTTCGAAATGAATATTGAAAAGCGATTTCGAAATGAATTGAATATAAAACGATTTCGAAATGAATTGAATATAAAACGATTTCGAAATGAATTGAATAGAAAACCAATTTGAATTGAATTGAAATGAATTTTAAAACGAAATTATAACGAAAAATTCGATTTTGATTTGAATTGAAATGGAAGTTGAAATTGTTTTTGAAACGAATTTAAAACTATCTATAAAATTCGTTTTAAATAAAAATCGACGAAATATATATTATATATATTATATATATAATATAAAGGCCTGAATAGAACGCGCCTCGCCGCGGCAGTTCGTGAATTTCGACCATTTATTTCAAACGGACATTACGGGAGATCCGACCGTCGGATTCTCCTAAAACCGGAACCGTTGGGTTCGTATCGAAAAGAGCTTTCTAACGAATATTAGAAATTTGAAATCTAACGGCTGGATTTGGAGATATGTCCAAATCAATTTCAGAAAAGGTCGTTGTAAGTGCAGTTCGATGGCCGTTGATGGAAATCGACTGTACGGGCCTTGATAAAATTATTAAAAATAGTAATAATTTGTGTAAAATCAAAAGAAATGATTTGGGAAAAATTGTGATGAAAAAACTCCATATTTGAAAAGATAAAAATAGATTTTTATCGAAATGAACTAGTTTTGAACTGAAATTAAAACCCATTTATTTTTAAATAAATAAATTGGATTTCAAATGGGTTTAAATAGAACTAATTCATAGGTTTAACGTGAACTGTGTTTTAAATAACACTAGTTCTTTAACCCGATAATAAATAGAATGTGATTTGGGTTTATCGTGAACTGTGTTGTAAATGACACTAGTTCTTTAACCCAGTAAAGGAATTTTAATGAATCTGCAATTAAATTGAAATGTGAATTGATAATTTAAATTATCAAATTTAGAGAGTGAGCGAGGATGGAGTATTACCAGTTTTGCTCCGAAGCGATAGTTAAATCTTTAATTAGATTTGAACGTGAAATGGTAATTAATTTTACCGATAACACCGTGGTGTTAGATATGGAGTATTACCAGTTTTGCTTCATGGGGTGAATAGGTTGGGATTGGGAAATAAAATAAATAATTACTTCGGTGTGGTTCGCTAATCTCGACTAGTTTAGAAAACCATAATTTGGTTTGAAACGACATCCAAAGGAAGATTAAAGGATAAATTTTAAAGAATTTATCTTGGATAAAATTAATGGGAATCTTTCCCTGAGAATATGAATTGGAATGAGGCGTATGTTGTGTTTGTGTAACATTCGTTTTAATATACGCGGGTTGTTCGGAAAGGCCTGGTTTATACCCATTCTGAATAACCGATTCGACGATATGTCGAAGATGAAGACGGTGGTTGAAGACCGGAAGTCTTCACATCGTTTGGGTGATTACTGATGATCTTGATTGGGCTGTACACCCAAGATAAGGGAATCAGTTGGTGGTCGTCCAGACGTACTTGGAGATCGATGGATACGCGAGGAAAGTGCCTCCGGTTTCGTTCAGACCCAGAACGAACTTGTAAATGGATTGTGTGTCTGACATTGGATTTTATTCTGTGTTGATTGATTTCTGTTAAATATATATCTCTTTGGCGGCGGAGAATTTATTCTCTTGTTTAACGCCCTTCTCTGAGACGTACGAGCTTAGAGGTTATATATCGATAGATATCAATCGCATAGCATGAATTGCCTGTGTGGCACGCTGAGTTGCATGGATCAAGGCTTCTGTTGAAAAGCAAAGTCTTGTGGTTGATGATCAAAGCACGGCCTTTGGGGCGTAGCTTTGTGTATAACGTGAATTCGCGAGCCTCACACCTCGGTATGAGTCAAAAACGGGATACGGACTGCAGGGAGAGCACGACGTTTCTTTCTAGCTTTGGTGGTGTCAGTGACTTACCAGCCCTGACATTTATATACTTTTCACCTATGTGGTTGTTGGATGAGGCGCCTCGATTTTAGGTCTGTAAGGACCGGGAAACATGTGTTCATGAATTGCCAATCCTCTAACGTAAGTGAGGACCGGCCCTGAAGATCCAAGGTTGCCCAGAGTGCGTAGCCCTGAGACATTTGCTAGAGTGTCTCGAAAGCGGAGAGGAGCTTGCCCCTTGCCTTGACTCATGACGGAAATCCAATTTCCAATACGTGTATTTCGGCTTTATTTGTAGAGCCTGGTATGGCGACATAGTAGCATGGGATGCTATGCCGTCTATGATTTATATTTATGATTGAAATTGTTTTGACACTATACACTTATTATAGTATCAAATGATTTGTTTTAAACGTACCAAGCATGTTTGGCTATTATAAGGGAAAACCATATCCTCCGGCTTGCGTTGCATTGTGTGATGGGACCTGGGTCTTATAATAGCTTCATTTTTCGAAAAAAACACTGCGTTGTTTATCTATATGCACTTGTATTCTTGGGAGGAAACCCGTTCCGTGTTATATGGCGTGGCCCCTTGAATTACTCTCTTTTAAAGTAAAGTTTTAAATAACTGTTTTAGTTCTCACACCAGTCACATGACTGACCTGGAGTTTATTGTTTTAACCTAAACTCTGGGTGCCCTTATTTTCAACACGGGCAGCTAGTAGTTTTGGTTTTGCAGATTTATATTCACAGGATCCTGGTTTACAGCTGGAACGATGCTCGGAAAGCTCTGTATCCGTGTCTTACTTTCAGTTGTGTTTTGTATTATTTTTCCGCTGCAATACTGTATTTAAATCTCTGATATTCTTTGTTGTATAATATTTATTCATACTCTGTATATTCTTGTATTCTGATGGGATTGTTGTAATAACAATGAAATGTTCTTCTGTTTGTGTTCTGATTTGTCACGGGGAAGTTACGGGTTCTCACATTTGGTATCAGAGCTTTGGTTTACAGAGCTCGAGAACAAGACACATTAGAACCGAACGAAAGAATTCATCAAATATTGGATTTGTAATATCCAATTAGAATGACTCGTTAGAGATAGGATCAGTAGTATCCTGGAACGAGTGTGAAGAGTATATTTTTCAATTGAAAACAATTTTGTTTTGAAAATTTAAATCGTTTTATACGTATTTGAATATTTTATTTGTATTGATTTGGACAATCTAGTATATAAAGGTTTTGCATATACGCGTCATGAACGTATATTCGAAGTTTTAATATATTAGATAGATATAGAATTACACTCTAGTCGCCCGGAGATGATGTTGATAATGACCATGGCATCATCAATATTTATGTTCGTGTTTCGAAGGTGTAATATCTATATATTTCCATTAGACTGGTGTGAGAACCAAAACTTATATAGCTAGAATACATTGTGGTGAATTGGCATCAAAACATGATTTTCGACTATATATCAAATTATGAATTTGAAACTCTAATCCACTAATTGATTGATGTTTGTGTTGTTTGTTTATTTGTTTGATAATTTTGAACCATTATGCCTAATAGCATCGAATATTGAATTGTATTGAAAATTGGTCGCATTTGCTTGCATATACAAGTACTTACATTGAACAGGTCATAGCAAGAAGGCTAGAGCAGAGAATAAAATTTGTTTGCCCGACAAATAGATACATGTTCACTATAATTTACTGTTTTGTTTGGGTGATGATGATTTTATGAGCCTATTGGCTAGGCGCTTGGCTTTTTCTTTTTGAGATTAGAAGGCCTATATGGCAATTTCGGGATTTTCCCGTGGCTCCCGGTGCAGGGGAGGTTATGGCGAAATTTTCCGAAAATTTAGGGTGTTAGCCAAATTTTTGGAAAATTTGAAAATTCTCAAAAACTGAAAAATTGGAGAATGGAAGCCAGACCGAACGTAGAGTTGATTAATGAAACCACTTTCGACTTTGTTCCTTTTCGGGGACGAAAAGTTTTAAGTGGGGGAGATTGTAATAACCCGGAAATTCTGAACCAGTTTAAAATTTTTATTTTGGCAATTTTAACGAATGTTGGACATTTAAAATGAATTATTTTAAATAGAATCAACGAGAAATTTAATTTAAATATAATTAGAACATATATATTATATACGTCGTCGTTAGAATATAAATAATTATATATAATTATAAATAGAATTGAAAATGGCGCAGTAGTTCGATAATTCGATTTCAAACTTCAACTGAATGTACCGGGTGCAAAACAATCTGGATTTTAGTGAAACCAAAAACATAAGAATCTAATTGATAGTATCTTTCCAACGAATCCGAAAAATCAAAATTTCATAGCGGGAATCAAAAGATATGTCCAGTTGAAAATTCTGAATAGTCGCTATGGAATTCAGGCCCTTAAAAATGGGAATTTTGCAAACGACCTCGGATTTTGACAAAACCACCTTTGTTGGATCCGTGACGTCAAATTATTGCTAGATTCCAATTTTCATAATTTTTCAAATCAATATGTGAGTGTGGCAAAGGAAAACGCGTTTGACCAGTTTCAGTTGATTTAAATCGACTGAAAATGACCATTTTTCCAACGGTCTCAGAATTCGACGAAACAAGTTTTGTTAGGACCGTATCGTCAATACGAAGCTAGAAAAAAAATTCTGGAATTTTTCTAGTTAGTATGTGACCCCGGTAAATTGAAATGCGCGTTTAAATTCAATATATAACTTTATATGTTGATCTTAACGGAAGCTGATCGAAACGACCGAATCAGCCTACGATACATATCCCATTGTGTTCGGAATGGGGGTAATTAGCTATGGACGTCAGGCGGTGGGCCTCGTTTTGAGGTCGAAAATAAAAGTTGCTTTTTGCTGAGAAATTAAATAATTAAATAAAATTAAAAAAAACCTTTCCTTTATCCTCTGGCCCCCCTCTTTTCTTTCAAAATCGATTTTAACAGAAAAAAGAAGAAGAAGAAGAAGTCGAAGCGGGGAGGAGCCGCCGCCCTCCCCGATGACCCCCTCGCCGCCGTCGCGGTGACGCGACTTCCCCTCCTCCCCTCCATCGAAGACCGCCGCAACAGCACCCCCCTATCGCGACCTCCCACTAACCTCGCATCAGCCCCCCCTCGCCGCAGTTCACCATCGCGACCCCCTTCCCCCTCCTGATCGCGCCGCAGATACCCCCCCCCAATCCTCGGTGACGCTGCAAAATCCCCCCTTCTCTCTGCAAATCACTGTAAGTTTTTAATTATATTTTTATTTATAAAATCAGTTTTTTTATATATGAATTAGCATTCATAAAAGCTGAAAATAAAGTATATATAAAGATTTGATTTTTATAATTGAAAAGATTATATTTTTATTTATAAAAATATGATTTTTATATAAGGAGGATGTAGAAAAGATTTTTATTCAATTAAAAATATGTTTTTTATATTTTTAAAGTATTAAAAATATAGTCTTTACTATATAGATGATATAAAATATGATTTTTGTTTATGAAGAGAATTAAAAATATAATTTTTACATGATAGGAATATTAGAAATATCATCTTTATATGTGTAGAAAAATAAAAATGTGGTTTTTATAATGATATATTTGAAAAGGCGAAATCTTTATATTTGAAAAGGCGAAATCTTTATATTTGAAAAGGCGAGACCTTTATATAGAGAATAACAAAGTAAAAATAGAATTTTCATCTATATGGCAACGAAATAAAAATTTGATTTTTATATATTGAATAGTATAATAAAAATTTGATTTTTATATATTGAAAAGTATAATAAAAATTTGATTTTTATATATTGAATAGCATAATAAAAATTCGATTTTTATATATTGAATAGCATGGTAAAAATTCGATTTTTGTATATTGAATAGCATAGTAAAAATTCGATTTTTATATATTGAATAACGAAGTAAAAATTCGATTTTTACATATGTAGAGAATCCGGGCAACAAAGATGACAAAGATGCGATAACGATGAAGATTTCTATAAATGAAGAGTCGTGGTGTTGGATAGCTATCGGTGAGAACTTCTCACTCTTCAACTTCTTTTTCTAGTTATATATATATACTAAGATGTAGACGGTGTTTAGTAGCACCCGACACCCGTCATCCACAGACCATGAATGGCTTGTTTGTTTAATTGTTTGGTTATGTAGTTGGTTAGATTATTTGGTTTGAATTGTTTGGTGAAATGGAATGGATTTGATTGATGTGTGAATGACGTGGGCCTTCACTAGACCGGGGATAAGGCTAGGCCTCGTCCCGTTTCTAGTAACGTGCCGTTATGCCTCCGAAATTTTCTAAAATATGTTAGAGAAATAAAATTATCATTTTATTGAATAAATGAACCGAATAGAATATTCATAGTTTGAATAAAATATTTTGGTCGTTAAAAATATAATTTTTAACGCGAAAGTGAATAAATAAATATCTATAAACAAATCGGTCGATTTGTTTATATACACTGATTTGACTGATATTGATTGGGTCGATAAATTTTACACATCGCCCAACTGCACAACTAAAATTTGTGTTTGATTGTTTGAAACCCCACACGGGTGTTGGGATGAAATTTGAAGTTCACTCATCCTGATTGATTAAATATGTCGATCGATTGATTGACAAGCTGTTATAAGCGTTAGACATCTATATTTGATGCTTATACAGTGTAGTGCACTTTGGTTGATGGTTGATTACTTTCAATGCTATTATATACGTGTGATGTATGAAAATCCATATAATTAACATTATATGGTGATTGATTGGGCCTCATTCCAATTTAGAAAATAAAGAATATTATAATATAAAGGTTCATGTGTTGACTGTACTCATCCGTTGAGATTAGTCATGTGTTGAACGAAATATTTTAATAATAAAATTTACATCTTTATCAATATAAAATAAAGGTTCATGTGTTGACAGTACTCATCCGTTGAGGTTAGTCATGTGTTGAACGAAATATTTTGATAATAACAAATATTTTGATAATAGGAGATATTTGAAATAAAATATTTGAAAATAGAAATATATGAAGTCGTGTTGATTAGATTGACGCCATTTTGACGTGAACGATATTTATATCGATTTTATTCATTTTAAAATGAATATTGAAAAGTGATTTCGAAATGAATATTGAAAAGTGATTTCAAAATGAATTGAATATAAAGTGATTTCGAAATGAATTGAATATAAAGTGATTTCGAAATGAATTGAATATAAAGTGATTTCGAAATGAATATTGAAAAGCGATTTCGAAATGAATTGAATATAAAACGATTTCGAAATGAATTGAATATAAAACGATTTCGAAATGAATTGAATAGAAAACCAATTTGAATTGAATTGAAATGAATTTTAAAACGAAATTATAACGAAAAATTCGATTTTGATTTGAATTGAAATGGAAGTTGAAATTGTTTTTGAAAAGAATTTAAAACTATTTATAAAATTCGTTTTAAATAAAAATCGACGAAATATATATTATATATATTATATATATAATATAAAGGCCTGAATAGAACGCGCCGCGCCGCGGCAGTTCGTGAATTTCGACCATTTATTTCAAACGGACATTACGGGAGATCCGACCGTCGGATTCTCCTAAAACCGGAACTGTTGGGTTCGTATCGAAAAAAGCTTTCTAACGAATATTAGAAATTTGAAATCTAATGGCTGGATTTGGAGATATGTCCAAATCAATTTCAGAAAAGGTCGTTGTAAGTGCAGTTCGATGGCCGTTGATGGAAATCGACTGTACGGGCCTTGATAAAATTATTAAAAATAGTAATAATTTGTGTAAAATCAAAAGAAATGATTTGGGAAAAATTGTGATGAAAAACTCCATATTTGAAAAGATAAAAATAGATTTTTATCGAAATGAACTAGTTTTGAACTGAAATTAAAACCCATTTATTTTTAAATAAATAAATTGGATTTGAAATGGGTTTAAATAGAACTAATTCATAGGTTTAACGTGAACTGTGTTTTAAATAACACTAGTTCTTTAACCCGATAATAAATAGAATGTGATTTGGGTTTATCGTGAACTGTGTTGTAAATGACACTAGTTCTTTAACCCAGTAAAGGAGTTTTAATGAATCTGCAATTAAATTGAAATGTGAATTGATAATTTAAATTATCAAATTTAGAAAGTGAGCGAGGATGGAGTATTACCAGTTTTGCTCCAAAGCGATAGTTAAATCTTTAATTAGATTTGAACGTGAAATGGTAATTAATTTTACCGATAACACCGTGGTGTTAGATATGGAGTATTACCAGTTTTTCTCCATGGGGTGAATAGGTTGGGATTGGGAAATAAAATAAATAATTACTTCGGTGTGGTTCGCTAATCTCGACTAGTTTAGAAAACCATAATTTGGTTTGAAACGACATCCAAAGGAAGATTAAAGGATAAATTTTAAAGAATTTATCTTGGATAAAATTAATGGGAATCTTTCCCTAAGAATATGAATTGGAATGAGGCGTATGTTGTGTTTGTGTAACATTCGTTTTAATATACGCGGGTTGTTCGGAAAGGCCGGGTTTATACCCATTCTAAATAACCGATTCGACGATATGTCGAAGATGAAGACGGTGGTTGAAGACCGGAAGTCTTCACATCGTTTGGGTGATTACTGATGATCTTGATTGGGCTGTACACCCAAGATGAGGGAATCAGTTGTTGGTCGTCCAGACGTACTTGGAGATCGATGGATACGCGAGGAAAGTGCCTCCGGTTTCGTTCAGACCCAGAACGAACTTGTAAATGGATTGTGTGTCTGACATTGGATTTTATTCTGTGTTGATTAATTTCTGTTAAATATATATCTGTTTGGCGGCGGAGAATTTATTCTCTTGCTTAACGCCCTTCTCTGAGACGTACGAGCTTAGAGGTTATATATCGATAGATATCAATCGCATAGCATGAATTGCCTGTGTGGCATGCTGAGTTGCATGGATCAAGGCTTTTGTTGAAAAGCAAAGTCTTGTGGTTGATGATCAAAGCACGGCCTTTGGGGCGTAGCTTTGTGTATAACGTGAATTCGCGAGCCTCACACCTCGGTATGAGTCAAAAACGGGATACGGACTGCAGGGAGAGCACGACGTTTCTTTCTAGCTTTGGTGGTGTCAGTGACTTACCAGCCCTGACATTTATATACTTTTCACCTATGTGGTTGTTGGATGAGGCGCCTCGATTTTAGGTCTGTAAGGACCGGGAAACGTGTGTTTAGGAATTGCCAATCCTCTAACGTAAGTGAGGACCGGCCCTGAAGATCCAGGGTTGCCCAGAGTGCGTAGCCCTGAGACAATTGCTAGAGTGTCTCAAAAGCGGAGAGGAGCTTGCCCTTTGCCTCGACTCATGACGGAAATCCAATTTCCAATACGTGTTTTTCGGCTTTATTTGTAGAGCCTAGTATGGCGACATAGTAGCATGGGATGTTATGCCGTCTATGATTGATATTTATGATTGAAATTGTTTTGACACTATACACTTATTATAGTATCAAATGATTTGTTTTAAACGTACCAAGCATGTTTGGCTATTATAAGGGAAAACCCTATCATCCGGCTTGTGTTGCATTGTGTGATGGGACCTGGGTCTTATAATAGCTTCATTTTTCGAAAAAAACACTGCGTTGTTTATCTATATGCACTGGTATTCTTGGGAGGAAACCCGTTCCGTGTTATACGGCGTGGTCCCTTGAATTACTCTCTTTTAAAGTAAAGTTTTAAATAACTGTTTTAGTTCTCACACCAGTCACATGACTGACCTGGAGTTTATTGTTTTAACCTAAACTCTGGGTGCCCTTATTTTCAACACGGGCAGCTAGTAGTTTTGGTTTTGCAGATTTATATTCACAGGATCCTGGTTTACAGCTGGAACGATGCTCGGAAAGCTCTGTATCCGTGTATTACTTTCAGTTGTGTTTTGTATTATTTTTCCGCTGCAATACTGTATTTAAATCTCTGATATTCTTTGTTGTATAATATTTATTCATACTCTGTATATTCTTGTATTTTGATGGGATTGTTGTAATAACAATGAAATGTTCTTCTGTTTGTGTTCTGATTTGTCACGGGGAAGTTACGGGTTCTCACATTTATGGGCGCGGTTCTCGAGCTTCGGGCCACGAGAGCTCTTGGTTCGGGTATGGGAAGAAAGAGGAGGAGGAGAAGAGCTTCAGTTTGGCGTATGGTTTGTATCCTAACTCGAAGGGAGGAGAGAGAATTTGGTGGAGGAAGAAATGAAGAGGGAGGCGGCCACGATTTTGAGGAAGACGATGAAGACCGTATACTGTATACATATTTTATACTGAGTATTCCTAGGGTTATTTAATTATTAAATTATAATTAGCCCAATTAAGGTCCGTTCAGCCACCAACTCAGAATTATGCCCAATTAGTGTCAAACTTAAGGTTTTGACACCTTCTGAACGCGATGGGCTATGTCCCGTAGCCCAATTCTGAAGTCTGTTGCGTGTTTTATTTAGTTTAATATAAAAACATTTATTTATTTAATTTAACCATGTATATAAATTCACCGGGGCCACATATGACCTCTAAAAATTGCAGAAAAAATATTTTTAGCTTCGTATTGACAATACGGTTCCAATGAGACTAATTTCGTCGAATTCTGAGACTATTTGAAAAATGGTTATTTTCTAGTCGATTAAATTTAATTGAAATTGGTCAAACACATTTTCTTTTACTGTGCTCACATATTAATTCGAAAAATTATGAAAATTGAACCCTAGCAATAATTTGACATTCGGGTTCCAACAAAATTGGTTTCGTCGAAAACCGAGGTCGTTTGAAAAATGACTATTTTTAAGGCCAATATATTTAATATTAAAAATACATTTTTAAACAAATAAATTCCGAAACTCAAAATATATAAGTGTTTACTGTTTTTCAATGCAGAAACGTCATTCCGAACTCAATGGAAGTGGTTTCAAGTCGAAATTCCTTCATATGTGAAAAGTAGCCTTTCGGGCCCTATATATATATATATATATATATATATATATATATATATATATATATATATATATATATATATAAATTCTACAGCGACCTTTCTAAAAATTGAATTGGCCATAACTTTTGATTTCCGCTATGAAATTTCAATTTTTCAGATTCGTTAGAAAGATATTATTAAACAGATTTAAATATTTCTTGTTTCGCTCAATTCTGATTTATTTTGAATCCTGTACAGTCAGTCAAAGTTCAAATTCAAATTTTCAAACTGCAGCGCTGTTTTAAATTCCTTTTATAATTAAATTAAATTTATTCGTTTTAAAATAAATTTTTCGCTGTTATTATTTAAAATAAATTATTTTAAATATTAAAATTCCATTAAAATTTCTAAAATAAAAATTTTAAATTGGCCCTAAAATTCCGGGTTGTTACAATCGCCCCCACTTAAAATCTTTTCGTCCTCGAAAAGGAACGTAGTTAAAAGTTGTTTAATTAACCAACCCAACTAAATTTTATTTATTGGTTTTAATTAGTTATCACTCTAATATTTTAATTAGTGAAACTAATTATCAAACATCACAACCAGCAATCAATTAGGTGATTAACTTTTCAAATATATTACTTTTATATATAGTCAAAAAATCAGATTTTAGTGCAAATCACAGCAATGTGTCCAAACTAAGTTTTGCTTCTCATACCAGTCAATGGAAATATATAGAAATCCCATTTTCGAAACTCGAACATAAATTCTGATGACGCTAGCAATCATCAGAATCATCTCCGGGCGACTAGAGTGTGATTCTATATCTATCCAGTATATTAAAACTTCGAATATCCGTTAATTACTCGTATATTCAAAATCTTTATATACTCGATTGTCCATATTAAAACATAATAATATTCAAATACGTATTTTAAGATAAAAATTTCAAAACTAAATTTGTTTTTATTTTAAAGAAAATAATACTCTTCACTCGTTCTAGGATACTACTGATCCTATCTCTAACGAGTTATTCTTATTGGATATTACTAATCCAATCTCTGATGAATTCTTTCATTCGGTTCTAATGTGTTTTGTTCTCGAGCTCTGTAAACCTAGCTTTGATACCAACTGAAACGACCCAAACTTCCCAGTAAAGGAAAAGCTGGATTGCTTTGAGAACAACACACATCAGAACACAAACTGAAGAACATTCTATCGCTGATTACAACCATTACATCAGAGTACAAGAATATAGCAGAGTATGAATACTTATTTCATAATAGAAATACAATCATATCAGAGTTTTAAATTACATTTAAATAGCAGCGGAAAAATAATACAAATATACAACTGGAAGGAATACACGGATACAGAGCTTTCCGAATACCGCTTCAGCTGTAAGCCAGGATCCTGTAAATATATCTGCAAAAAGCTACTCGACTGCCCGTGTGGAAAATAAGGGCACCTGAGTTTGCCAGTGAAACAAACTACAGGTCAGTCATGGGACTGGTATGAGAAATCTTAACTAAACTTATCTAATAAGAAGGCTAATCACAGGACCACGCCGCTAACGCGGAACGGGTTTACTCCATTGGATTGCCAGTGCATAAATTAAAATAAATCGTTAAACAACGCAATGCTTTTTAGAAAATGAAACCATTATAAGACCCAAGTCCCATCACACAATGCAACGCAAACCAGAGGATAGGGTTTTACCTTATAATGGTCAAAAGATGCTTGATACGCTAAAACGGATTTAATATTAGTGTGCATATGTTTTAATAAAACATTTCAATCATAAATATCAATCATAGACGGCATAGTACCCCATCCTACTATGTCGCCATACTAGTTCTAAAATCAAAACCGCAAGGTCGTATTGGAAATTGGATTTCCATCATGAGTCGAGGCTAGGGGCAAGCTCCTCTCCGATTCGAGACACTCTAGCAAATGCCTCAGGATCACACCTATGGGCAACCCTTGGATCTTCAGGGTCGGTCCCTACCTAAGGGTAGTGGATTAATTATGCCTGAACACACGCTTCCCGGTTCCTTTGAACCTATAATATGACCACTATCGGCCTATAAAATATATGAGGCGCCTCAAAATCCATCATCCACATAAGTAAAATGTCAGGCCGTGTTAAAGCACTGACACTACCACTAGCTAGAAAGAAACCTGTGCACTCCCTGCAGTCCATATCTCGTTTTTGACTCATACCGGGGTGTGAGGCTCGCGAAGTCACGATATACACAAAGCTATGCCGTAATAGGCTATGCTTTGATCATCCCACAAGGCCCTGCTTTTCAACAAAAGCCTTGATCATATGCATCTTGGCGTGCCACATTGACAATTCACGCCATGCGATCAATAACTATTAATATATACCAGGGTGTTAAGTAGAGGATAAATCCCCTACCACCAAACAGACATACATTAACAAAAATTGATTTAATTCACACGGAACGAAATCCAATGTCAGACACGCATCCCTTTATTAGCTTATGCTCTGGGTCTGAGCGAAAACCAAATCCGAACAATCAACAATAGTCCGGACGGCCACCACTGAAGCCCCTTCAAGGTAGCTACTCCCATCAGGGTCTCTGTAGCAATACATCCATTCGATGTGAAGATCATCGGTCTTCAACCACCGTCTTCATCTTCGACTCTTCATCGTCGTAAAAATTATTCGGAATGGGTTAAACCCGGTCTTTCCAAATAACTCTCGTATTTTTATAATTTAAAATCAAGTATTCTAAAACACATCCAACGTCTCATTCCAATTCAGAATATTCTTTTAAATAAAATATTCAAATTATTCTATCAAAGATAAACTCTTTAAATTATTCTTAAATTTTAAATATTTATTAAACCCCCAATTTGGTTTTTATAACAAAAATCATTATTCAATGATTATTTAAATTGAAGAAATTTATCTTATCTTTAACTGGGTTAAAGAACTAATGTCATTTAAAACATTGTCCACGGTAAACCCAAAATCATCTTCCATAGAATATGGAATCTTTTCAGAAATCAAATCAACATATAATCGTTATAAATTTCTGTATCCGACCAGTAATATAAATGGAATAACGGCAAAGCCTTTTAAATTCCATCTATAGTATCAGTCTTCTTTTACAGAAGCCTATTTCGATTTTTATCAAACCGAATTTCTACTTAATTCCAATTTAATTAAGATTAAATTGGAAAACTTGTCTTTAGAGAATTTCTTTTTAAATCTTAATAAAAAGATTTATAATTTCTAAATCATATTTTCACTGTAAATTGGGTTAAAGAACAAATGTCGTTTAAAACACAGTTCACGGTAAACCCAATTCACATAATATTTTATTTCAATTACAAAATATAATTGAAACTCTAAAAATCTTAATTAAGAGATTTATCCTTCAATACGGGGTTAAGAATAGTGTTATTTAAGACACCATTCACGATAACCCGAATTTCTAATTCTTTTATTTAATTTCAAATAAATTAGAAGACTTCATTAAATCTTAACTTAAAAGATTTATCCTAGTTACTAACTAGTTTACTTTAATAGAAATATATTTTCTATCTTTGTCCATTCAAGAACGGACATAGAAATCATTATTTTATTCTTTGTTAAATATTATTTTAAAATATTAGTTGTTTAAAAATTATTCTTTAAATAAAAAGATTCTTTATATAAAATATTCTTTATAGTATAATATTTTTTATTTTTAAAGATATTTATTTTACAATGTTCTTTATTTTAAATATTCTTATTTAAAGAAATCCTGAGGTGGAATGTGACTCAATCAGTTACTATATAATTTTGGTCATACGGGTTTCACACATTGTATAAATATGACAACAAATGATACATAATTATCAAACATCCATTCACAATCAGAATGAAGTTTATAACTGGGCGAGTATTAAAATGAAATAATAATACTCATCTCAGCCTGTCAATCTATCGATCGACATATAACTAAATATTGGGACTAGTGTATGACAATTCATCCCAACACCCGTATGGGGTTTTCAGCCAACAACAGTTCATATAAATAAATGATTGGTTAATGAATTTAACCAACTTAATACTATTAACATGTTGATGTAAATGAGGTAACATGTTATTTATTTCTAATACCGAATAAAAATGTATTTATATTCGTATAATTTCCCTATTCAATTCTAATGTATGTTTAACCAATAATATGATTCTTATATTTGAATATAACTTCAAATGTAAGTTTATAAATAAAGATTGATTTTTATTTTTACTTAAAAATCCTATTACATGTTTTGCAAATAAAAGTAATTATTATATTTGCATATTTGTTCTATTATATGTTATAAGATAATTATTTTTATTCTTTTTCATCATATTTTATTTTCAATGAAGAATGCAAATAAAAATGTGTTCTTTTTAAATCATATTTTATTTGCAATGGAGAATGCAAATAAAAATGTATTCTTTATTTAAAAGGTATTTATATTCAATAAAGAATGCAAATAGAAATGTGAGTTTTACTCTCAATAAAGAATGCAAACAAAATGTGTTCTTTATAAATCATGTTTTATTCGCATTGTGAATGCGAACAAAAGAAGTGAATCTTATTTCTAAAGTTTTATTCGCATTGTGAATGCGAACAAAGAAAGCAAATTTTATTTCTAAAATTTTATTCGCATTGCGAATGCGAACAAAGAAAGCAAATTTTATTCGCATGGTGAATACGAACAAAAGAAGTGAATCTTATTTCTAAAGTTTTATTCTTATGCTATATTTGCATTATAAAATGCAAATGAAAAGGTAAGTTTTATTTTCATGTTGCATTTGCATTATAAAATGCAAATAAAAAAAATAAGTTTTTTTTTTTTTGTGTGTGTGTGTGTGTGTGTGTGTTTTGTTTGCAAAGTAAATGCAAACAAAAATGTTCATTTCATTTTCAAGTCATATTTGTGTTTTGAGAATACAAATAAAAATATAAGTTTTGTTCTCAAGTTATATTTGTGTTTTAAGAACACAAATAAAAATATAAGTTTTGTTTTCAAGTTATATTTGTGTTTTAAGAACACAAATAAAAATATAAGTTTTGTTTTCAATTTTCTTTTCTATTAATGAATTTTGCAAAAAGAATGTAAATTAAAGTACATTTTGTTTTCTATGTATCTTTGCAAATAAAAGAAAAATCTATTTACATAAAAGAAATGCAAGTAAATTACATTTCTTTACCTTTAAATGTATTTGCATAAGGGAATGCGAATAAATAATATTTTAATTTCTTAAATATATTTGCATAAAAGAAATGCAAATCAAATTATATTTTATTAAAAGTAACTCTTTTATTTTAATGTAAATCTTTATTTGAATGTAAATCTTTATTTTAACATTTTGTTCGCGTCAAGGGATGCAAACAAAATATAATTCTTTTTATTCTTTTGTACATTTCTGTTTTGACATTTTGCAAAAGGTAATCTTTTTATTTCAAAGTAAAACCTTTTCTTTATTTATTTTACATTTTGTTCGCATTGAGAATTGCAAACAAAATACAATCCTTTTATTTTTAATATTGAATTGATAATGTACATCAATTCAAATAAAAAGATTTTTTTTTCTTTCATTTTCTAGGTTGAATTGATAATTCTAGATCAATCCAAATAAATGTGATAGTCAAATTTTTTTTGATTTGAATTGATAAATTATATCAATCCAATACTAACACAAGCGATAACATGTGATGATCATATTCTTCTTTGGTTTGGAATTGATAAATTAAATCATTCCAATCCTAACTGAAGTGATAACATATGAATGGTGACCATTTTATTTCCTTTTTCTTTAAATTGATAATTAGATCAATTTAATTTTTAATCCAAAGTGATAACATAAAAAAAATGATAATCATATGTATCTATACGAACTATTCAAACATAGAACAATCATCACAAATCATGACCAAACAAACAGATCTGCATCGTAATCATATTTAATTCACATCGTAAACTGAATAATTTAATTAATTATTAAATTTAAATAAAGAATCTCACCGTCGTTCGATGATTAGTCAAATTTTTCAACAGTCCCGAATAGTCTCGTTTCAGTCCAGAGGCGTAGATCTCCTTCGTACGATCACAACGCTTCTGAAATTTTCAAATTTCGAATCCGAATGAAGAAGTTATGACCAAAACAAGTTGATAATTAAATTAGATTAATTAATTAACCAAGGTGATTAGTGTTTAAACCTTTCTTCCTTCTCTGATTAATCGGCCATGGGTTTTCAGAATGGTTCAAAACTTTGAATTCAAATTGCAGGAGGTAGGAGCGTCGGTTCAAGGTGCCGTCAGTTGGAGGAGGTCGAGCTTGGAGAGGCCTATGCGCGCCTAGCACGGTGGAGGGCACGGTGGTGCCTGGTGGGGCCGGCGACGTGCGAAAGTCGCGGCCTTTATGGGCGTGGTTCTCAAGCTTTGGGCCACGAGAGCTCTTGGTTCGGGTATGGGAAGAAAGAGGAGGAGAAGAGCTTCAGTTTGGCGTATGGTTTGTATCCTAACTTGAAGGGAGGAGAGAGAATTTGGTGGAGGAAGAAATGAAGAGGGAGGCGGCCACGATTTTGGGGAAGACGATGAAGACCGTATACTGTATTCGTATTTTATACTGAGTATTCCTAGGGTTATTTAATTATTAAATTATAATTAGCTCAATTAAGGTCCGTTCAGCCACCAACTCAGAATTAGGCCCAGTTAGTGTCAAACTTAAGGTTTTGACACCTTCTGAACGCGATGGGCTATGTCCCGTAGCCCAATTCTGAAATATGTTGCGTGTTTTATTTAGTTTAATATAAAAACATTTATATATTTATTTAATTTAACCGTGTATATAAATTCACCGGGGCCACATATGACCTCTAAAAATTACAGAAAAAATATTTTTAGCTTCGTATTGACAATACGGTTCCAATGAGACTATTTTCGTCGAATTCTGAGACTGTTTGAAAAATGGCTATTTTCTAATCGATTAAATTTAATTGAAATTGGTCAATCACATTTTCTTTTACTGTGCTCACATATTAATTCGAAAAATTATGAAAATTGAACCCTAGCAATAATTTGACATTCCGGTTCCAACAAAATTGGTTTCGTCGAAAACCGAGGTCGTTTGAAAAATGACTATTTTTAAGGCCAATATATTTAATATTAAAAATACATTTTTAAACAAATAAATTCCGAAACTCAAAATATATAAGTGTTTACTGTTTTTCAATGCAGAAACGTCATTCCGAACTCAATGGAAGTGGTTTCGAGTCGAAATTCCTTCATATGTGAAAAGTAGCCTTTCGGGCCCTATATATATATATATATATATATATATATATAAATTCTACAGCGACCTTTCTAAAAATTGAATTGGCCATAACTTTTGATTTCCGCTATGAAATTTCAATTTTTCAGATTCGTTAGAAAGATATTATTAAACAGATTTAAATATTTCTTGTTTCGCTCAATTCTGATTTATTTTGAATCCTGTACAGTCAGTCAAAGTTCAAATTCAAATTTTCAAACTGCAGCGCTGTTTTAAATTCCTTTCATAATTAAATTAAATTTATTCGTTTTAAAATAAATTTTTCGTCGTTATTATTTAAAATAAATTATTTTAAATATTAAAATTCCATTAAAATTTCTAAATAAAAATTTTAAATTGGCCCCAAAATTCCGGGTTGTTACAAACTTACACTTATCAACTTATGAAAAAGAGTTGTTGGCTCTAATTCTTGCAAGAAAAAAGTGGTCACAATACCTGTTAGGGAGAAAATTTGTTATCATAACTGATCACCAAAGCCTCCGGCATTTATTATCTCAGAAGCTCATAACTGGAATTCAAGGAAAATGGTTAGCAAAGCTCCATGGGTATGACTACACTATTGAATACAAAAAGGGCAAAGAAAATATAATAGCTGATAGCTTGTCAAGAATTTATGATCAACCTGAATTAAATGATATTACACTGGTGCAAGCTGATTGGATTTCAGAACTCAGAAAAGAAATTCAGCAAAGACCTTTCTATCACTTAAAGAAGGAAGAAATTTTAAATAGAGCTGTGGACGGTTCAAAATATAAAGTAATTGAAGAATTAATTTTCTATAAAGGGAAAATTCTGATAGATCACTCTCACAATCAGCTCATAGATATTATATTATTTGAATTCCACACTACACCACTGGGAGGACACTCAGGCATGAAGAAAACTCTGAAAAGTATCAAAAAACTTTTTTTACTGGAAGCACATGAAAAAGTCAGTAGAACACTATGTCAAACAATGTGATATATGCCAAAAATCCAAATCAGAAAATGTGCCCTCTCCTAGTCTATTACAACCACTACCTATTCCTGAGAACAGCTGAACTGATCTATCCATGGATTTCATTACTCACCTGCCAAAAAAGTAATGGATATACAGTTATTTATGTGTTGGTGGATAGATTGTCAAAATACACACATTTTCCCCACTAAAGCATCCATTTTCTACCCCTCAAGTAGCTCAAATATTCTTTGATGGAGTAATTAAATTATATGGTATGCCCAAGTCCATTGTAAGTGATAGAGACACAATATTTTTAAGTAATTTCTAGACTGAATTATTCACTCTGCAAGGCTGTTCTCTGAAATTCTCATCAGCCTATCACCCACAATCAGATGGGAAAACTGAAATTGTGAATAAAATTCTAAAAACCTACTTGAGATGCTTTGTTTCACATCAACCCAGTAAATGGTCAAAATGGATTTCCTTAGCACAATTCTGGTATAATACTACATACAAGGAATCAACTAAAATGACCCCCCTATGAAATTGTCTATGGGAAAAAACCGCCTACTATCTTATCATATGTGTCACACAGCCAAAGTAGAGCAGGTGGAGCAACAATTATTTTCAAGATAATCTCTTTTAACTATGCTTAAAAGACAACCTTAGATTAGCTCAAGAAAGAATGCAAAAATTTGCAAATCAGCATAGAACAGAAAGAATGTTTAATGTTCTTGACTGGGTTTATCTTAAATTACAGCCATATAAACAAATTTCAATTAGTATGACATAGACTACAAAGATATCTCCTAAATTTTATGGATCATACAAAATACTAAAGAAAACTATGGAAGTGGCTTACATGTTAGATCTGCTTGAAGGGTGTCTAATTCATCCTATTTTTCATGTAAGTCAATTGAAGAAGAAGATTGGCTCTCATTTGATAGTACAATCAGATCTGCCATCATATATTGAAGAGCTAGTACAAGAGCCAGAATTAATCCTTGATCAAAGACTAATCCCTATAAACAATACGCCTGTTGCTCAAATTTTAGTTAAATGGAGAAACAGACTAGCTGAGGATGCCACATAGGAAGATTACTGGTACTTAATTAAGAAATTTCCAACATTAGACTTTGAGACAAGGTCTGCTTTTCAAGGGGGAGGGAGTTGTTATGGTATAACATTTGGTCGAACACCTGGTGGGCATGAAACTTTTAAAGACATTTCATCAAACATAAAAGGAAAACTCGAAGCAGCAATGTCAGATGAAATTGGTCAAACTAAATGAATCAGAGACAATAGAAAGGATGCAAGAGCATGTCAAGGTGATTTCCAGTGTTGAATTTCACTTAGCAATTAAATTAAATGGATATGCATGTGTGCACGTGCACGAGCAGAAAATAAGATAGATTAGGGTTTCTATGGCATTATTGTAAATTCTGATAATTAAGTGATGTAATGCAACTATAAATAGAACCCCAAGCAATGTAAATTCCATTTGAGAATTCATTAATAAAAAAGTCTATTCTGTTTTACCTCATTCAGTCTATATTTCTACCTTATTTTTCTCTCCTCCAAACACGGGTTGATCACTTGTTTTCTTAAGGTTTTCTCGTGTTGATCCTTTGATCTCTGCAGTACCAAACTGTTACTGGTCTTATCTTCATCCCTTACTGAAGCTGTGTTGATCACCCCTTTTTCTTTGAGCGCCACGGTACAACCCCTCTTTTTCCACAAACTCCATCCACTGCTATCCATTCCCTGATCATTTCCATTCTTTCTATCCATCCACGCCACCACTTCAATGACTGAAACCAGATTACAGAAACAAAAGCAAGGTGATGCTCACAGAAACCATGTCGGCCATCCAACAAAATAATCCCCAACTCATATAACAAGCCAGATACAAGATTCATACATATTGAAAATCAAAGTGGAAGCCATGTCGTTTTGCAGATCCGAACTATTTTTAGGATCGGTTTGAGAAGATGGTAGACATTCAGCTTTAAGATGTTACAAACTGAGTACGGTTACACCGAAACACCAAATTCTATGATAGCTTGATCCTTAATCGATCGAACAAAACAATCGTTCCTTCCTGCTGCGATCTCCTTTGCAATTCGATTTTGCGCTAGCGATCTAAAGGGGATTTCCTGAATCCTTTTATTCAAACTAATGTCGCCCTGCACTGCCTATTCGAACTGGAAAATGAAAGAATCGATCGTGAGAAAATGAGTTCCGGCGTTTAGATATTATCGTAGATTTCAAACACCCCATAACCACGATTTCCCTGAAGGCTTCATTCCTCATAGATCGAACATAACAGTAATATTCAGATAGACAAACGATATGGATCTGATTTAAAGTTGGGGAATACGATTGGGTTGATTAGCGATGGGATTAAAATCGCAAGTCGATGAGGAAATTCGCGTTTCTGTTTTTGATATGAGGCTTGAAACCGTGGAAGGGTTTCATTTTCTTTGGATCGCCTTTCCTCTCTCCGTTGGAGTGAGAGAAAGAAAGCAACAAGTATTCCGACTGGCCATGTTTTATTTTCATTTCATTAAAAATTAAATTGTCAAGGGGACCAAACACAATGGATAAATAAATAAAAGATTCCGATTTTACCCTCCATTCAAATACATAAAACACGGTTAAAAGTTGACAAGAACATACTGAAATTCAGTACAAAGTTTAAAAATAATATGCCAAAAATAGATTAACTGAAGAAAAATTAAAATCCTACATATTCGGAGTAGTACATCGAAAAACACGATTTTGTTCAATGGTCTATCGCCAAATTTGTGTTATGTCATGACCTTATGTGTTCACCAAAATCGGCGAGTACATGCCGTTTTAATTGTTTAACTTTGGCTCGTTGTCAAAGAATGTAACGTTTATGACTGAAAGCGGACCTCCGTTTTTTTCCAGTAAATTGTTACTTTTTTGGTGATTTCTTCAACAAATTCAATAAGCCGTTTGCTTTTTGGAGTAAAAATCATGTCTTCCTTTTCAAAGTTAGAAATTTCATTAGAGATTTGTTCCTTCATGAAAAAGTTATTAATTGTTTACTTTGAGAAGAAAAAGATGATTATGATTTAACGAACAGTAAAATGTAATTGGGGTAAAATAATAAAACAAGCATTTTGGTCTGTATTTTATAAATTGTTAAGGAGGCCTATGTTAAATGATCATCCCCTTAATAAATCTTAAAAAAAACAAAAAATAACCTCCCTTAATCGTTTTCGGGGTGAAATTAACAATACTCTATAATACAACTGTCTAACGAAAATAGATTTGATAGAGAAGTTTCTCGAGTTCTCGCTAGGGTTCTTTAATGGCGGCCGCGTATCATTACAGTTCTAATTCTCGTTCAAATATGAATTTAATCTTCGATTCAGATAACAGATCGGCCTTTCCCCAAATTTCGATTCTTCTCGGTTGCATGTAGGCAGATCCCATCCCAAATCTTCTCGAGACAATATTCAAAGTCCAGATCTTGATTCGAAGCATGATTTTCTAGATTTAATCAATAAAAATCAGAAGAAATTTTCGGAAAATGGTTCTAAGGTAATATTTTTACAATCGAGATCTTGGATAGATGTTGTTAGGGAAAATATTTCGCGTAGCAAAGCTGTTCAACTTACTTATTACGGGCCAGCGATTCAGGATAATATTAGATGTGCTATAATCCGTGACAATTTTGTTAAAGTTGCAAGGGAAAAATGGTTGAATTCTATTGTGTCTTACATTTATGGCAGTAAACCTTATTCTCAATGGGTTCTTCATAATTAAGTGTGAATTAGTTGATGATTGTGATAAAATACTTGCTTCTGGACCGTATTTTTATAACAAGATATTGATGTTTATGAAAAAGTATGAAAATGGAATGAAATTAACTAGAGAATTCCTCAATTCCATCCCTATTTGGGTTAGATTTCCTAATCTAGACTTGAATTTCTGGTCTACTGAAGCTATAAGTACGATAGCATCAATTTTAGGATACGTTATAAGACTAGGTAATGTTATCGAGTATATATTTTGTATCTCGTATGCAAGAGTGTTAGTAGAGGTTAATATTGACTTTAAATTCCGCGAAATGGTTCCAATTCAATATTGTATGGGAATTTAGTTTGGCAAAGGGTGCATTATGAAGGGACACCCTCTGCATGTTCAAAGTGTAGAATATTTGGGCACTCTGATATAACTTGTACATCTAGCAAAGTTTGGGTTCCTAAATCGATTCTAATTGCGTGAATGGGATAGAGAATGAACAAAATCTGGAAAATCAGATCAAGTTTAATTCTGATTATGTTGAGAAGGAAACAATTCTGGGAAATAAAGATAATTCATTAAAAGAAAGTATTAAGAAGAGTGATGGTGTTAGATCATAATGTATTGTTGAAGAGAATAACATGGCTAACACTAATAATTTTTCTGGTACTCTTGCTGTTTCTAATAGGAGTATGCAGGATAAAGATAAAATGGTTTATACAGGGCAGTTAAAGACACCGGCGGTTAATGAAGAGGGATACTCATTCAAATGTCGATATGAAATCTTGTAAGCAAGTTAATGAATGTTTAATAGATAATAGTAGTTCTGATGTTAATACTGTAGGGAATGGAATGGTAGTGATTGAAGATTGTCGTGGTAAAATTGACTATTTGTCTAATGAACGGATACACGTTATTTCTGATAGTTATGTAGATACTACAAAGGACATATTGATAGATGAATCAGATAGTTCGTCGAGTAGCGTTAAAAAGAGAAGAATTAAGTATAAGGCAGACAAGTTTAAAAGTGGAAGTAAGATATTAAGTGATAATCCATTTGTTGAAACAAATCTTGAATGGATTAAACTTGTTTCCTAGATCCAAACAAGATCGAGAACAAAGAAAGCAAGAGATGATGGAGGCTCTCTTGGTAGTGTTTCAAGTGGAGGTATATCCAAGAAATAATTTTATCTGCCCTGGTTCTTTTTTGTTGTTCTGATGTATTTCTTAGCTACTGGTCTTTTGGCTTGGATTTTGGGTCCTTTCATGGTTGCATGGATAGGTCTTATCTGCTGGTTTTTGCTACAGCAAATTTTCTGTTTTGTTAATGATGGTGGTGTTAGTTTTGGCCTGCTTAGTATTGATCCATGTCTGATATGCTATTAACTTGTCTTTTTGGCTTAAAGGATGGGTTTTGATGTGTGGTATTCTGGTTTCTGTGTTAATTTTGGTGGTTTGGACCTGCTGGAATATGCTTGGTGGAGCTAATGTTTGTCGAGCAGTGTGTCTTCTTCCTGGGTTTTCAGGGTTTTTGTGGTGTGGTTATGAAGCTTTGCCATGGAATTTTTTTAATATGGACTTTGTTTAGGTTTGCCATGATGTGAGTATTATGTTTGTGTTTTGATTTAGATGTCGTGACTCGTCTTTGTTTGTAATGTGTTTAGTTTAGGTTTGAGTTAGCTTTTAGGGTGTTTGTATAGTATTTGTTTACGTAGTTTGTTGTATTTTATTGCCAACTCAAACATCATGTATCTTGTTTCTTTTGTAATTAAGTACCTTTTTGATTAAAAATAAATAAAAAGAATCTAACATTGATATTACGGGCAAACAAAAAGGCACATTGGTTTTCACACAGTCTCAAGTTATGAATATACCTATTCGTCAAAGCTTATATTACATAAGTGCATTCCCAACCCAAGGTTGGGTCGGTTGGATGACAAGGGGTTTCTTCGGAATCCTACTCTTACCCGGCTTTTTAAAGTCGACTAAGGAACATAGCTTTTAAAAAGCCGGTATACCCCAAATGGGGCAACGACTAAAAAAATGGCCATTGCTCTTTAGCCGGCTAAGGGAAATGGTCATTTTTTTTTATTGTTTTGCCTTCTTCCCGCCTATGCAGTTAAAGTCCTACTAAAGCCCCGCAAAATTCCCGTTATAGCTAGTAGCGTCCTCCAACCGCCGCGCTATTTCTATCTAGTGCTAATGAACAATAAATCCGCTTTAATCCCTGTTATTTTCAGCTGCATCCGCTAAATTAACACTTTATAGCACCCGCTTTAGCAATACTAATATACAAAGCTTGGTTAGACAAGTTCTGTTTTATAACAAATCAATAAAGTTAGTGCAAAAGGAAAATAATCATACATAAATGTCTAAATATGGTAAAAATCTATTATAGTCAGCAATTCTAATGTATGTAACCATGATATTTTTTGATATTATCGTATAAGATTAGTGGATATCGGTTTCTTTTATACAAATGATGTGATAATGATAATTTATTTTAAAATACTTAATTTTACCTCTAATGTACCTTTTTGCACCACCGCTATATCCCCGTTATTTCCCCGCTATTTCCCCATTACACCTTTTTGCACCTCCACAGCTACAGAACCGCTAAGAGCTTTAACTGCACAGCTTCCCTCCCCCTCATATATATAAATCATTTATCAAATATTAACAAATAACACAAAAATCATCAATATTCATACTCTTTCAATACAAAACAACACCAAATATCAACAATGTCAAAACAACAGAAAGGAAAATTAACTACCCAACCTCAATCCGATAATCAAATCCGAAACGAACACAATTAAAACCAGTTTCAATCGCAGCAAAATCCAAACCACTGTCATATTAACTATGATATAAATCGTATCAATCTCCACAAAATTGGAGTTACTGCAACTCCCAATAGAATTCAAACCAATACCAGAACTCCCAAAATTCAAATTACTTACAACATACTTCATTTCAGCAAAATTGCATTTTTGAACAAGAGTGTGTCTCTCCTAATAGCCAGCATCAAAGACTGGCTCCTTTTCCTCCTCAGAATCTAAATTGAAATCTGAATAATCAATTTAGGTTTATCGATTGAGGAATCAAAGAAACACAGTTCGAAAATGTTGAAGCTACAGAAGAAGATAACATAAATGCATATATGCTTCTGATGCCATCCAGGTGGAAGAAAACTTCTTGAATCAATATAAATGAATTTCCTACCAAAGAATTTGGACAACAAGCTCCTGCTTTTTCAAAACTCCGTAAATGGTCGACGGACGAGCAAGTCGATCTTTCCTACCATTGGGTTAAATGTTTAAAGGATAAGAGAAAAGGTATGATCCAAAGTGAAATGTCTTTTCGAAATTCTATTTGCAATTTTGTCAACGAACAATGTTCAATTGTCTTCCTAGAATAGTTGATTCTTTGAAGCAGTCTTGGAAAAGAATAAATTCTGCTTATCAACATTGAAAAAAAAATGGCTGGTTTACATACAAGACAACAAAGTGGGGATAACGGCGTGGATATGGTAATGCCATCATATAAGTTTATTTATATGTCTTGGTTTAATGAGACAGTTATACATCAAATAAAGTTTAACCAAGCACATGCAATATAACCGACTGAGCACAACAGTCAACCTTTAAACATGCAAAATTGCTATGATATATTGGTTAAGGAGAACAAATATAGGAGAGTGCAATAAGAACACTTAGATTTGCGGTTCCTACCTAGGAAGATGGGTAATGAATCAAGCCTGGGTTGTTCAGATGGACACGAAGATACCTTGTTCACAACTAGTATCGATGGCAGGTCGTGCGGGAAGTTCAAGGGGAAGAAAAAATCATCCACCGATTGTAGTAGACATTTTGAACAAATAAGTGAAAGTCGTGCTACCACCGAACAAACTATATAGAAATACATTTAAGCAAAGGAAGCAAAAAGAGATATAGAAAGACCATGCGATCGTGCTGAATTAAAATGCGAACGAACTGAAAGTTAGAGTTAAAGCGACAAGAATTGTCCCATCAACAAAATGCCGATGATTATTGAGTTGCAACTTGAATAACCTCAATCCAGTGCAAAGGAGGCACATGGAGAAACAAATTGAGGAGTTTAACTGATGTAACGGAAATCTATAAGGAACTATGTCCATAATAAGTATTTATTATCATTGTTGTATTGGTTGCTTATTACTACTTGTATTTGTAGGGAACTATATAATTACTATGTATTCTATTATCACTGCTTGTATTTATCTCTTATTACTGGTTGTATTCGTAAGTAAATATATATATATGTATCGATGTAATTACAAGTAAATACAAACATGCAAACCCCTACTTAATTCAAATAATATTTGATGAACAAACAAAGAGCACATACAACAACTTCAATAACTATTAGCACAATAGAAAAAGGACAGAAATATTAAAAATGAAACAAGACATTAAAACAAACATCTAGTTTACGGATGACTTTTGACATGTTCCCAGTAATGCTCCACTCGATTTTCTCTGAGGTTGAGATGAGCCTGCGAATCTCGAATATCTTCAATTCGCTACATGTACCGGGCAAATATATTAAGGTCTTTGTATGATTTTTTTTGAACTACAACAGCAATGTATGGATAGTTTCTAAGTTGTACCTCATATCCACCATCTTCTTTTCCAATAATTATATTATGTAAATTATACCAAAATATATGATATCTGATAAAACTGCAGGACATGGTAGTGTACCACCTTTCGCAATATATGAAACCTTCATTGAAGCACTTCAAAAGCTCGTTCAACATTTTTTCTCAAACTTTCTTGTTTTTTCATGAACATTTCCTCTTTAGCATTACTTGGCCTTCTATATGCTTGCACAAGAGTTCTCCACTTCAGATAAATGTTATCTACTAGGTAATAACCCCAAGTATAATCTATGCATTACTACAAAATAGGTCATTTGCATCGGTTGTCAACTCCCTTTTGCTTCGATTTAACAAGCGTAGAAGATGCAAATGCCGCATCTGACATAAAAAAAATTGCTATTGGTTTTCAACCATCGCAAAAATCAGGTTTTTTGTGATTGTTCTTTGGTAAAACAGTCGCAAAAAGTTATTTTTTTGCAGCCGTTTACATCCATAACATTAGCAAAAAAAAAAAACAATAATTTTGCTTCACTACAACAGTCTTCTGTGCCTATTGACTAAGGAAACTGTCGCAAAACTTGGTGCTTTATCGATTGTTTTCTTTACAACAGTAGCAAGAGGGTAGTTCCAAAACTATTACGTTTTGCTACTATTGTTTATCACAACAGTCGTAGATATCTACCAATTATTTAATTCTAACATCAAATATGAAAATAAATATCATGCTACAACAAAATAATATATGCAGCTGAAAAAGCACACAAAAGAACATATTAATTATAATCAGTTCCAAGCAAATATATGGATTACCATTCTTATATGCAATCTGAACTATTTACAGTATTCTCAAAATGAAAATTGTACGAAAAAAGTATGGTTTACATAAGTAGTTTTAAATGTAAGACATGTTAAACTGTTTTTCTTACCATTCTAACTTGGTTTATTAGTTATTTGTCTTTAACTTCAAGAATCTCCTTTGCTACTCCACCTGCATACAATGATGAACGCATGTAAATAAACAAACACAATAAATCAGATATCTATAGTCAAATACATTAGATTGTAATTTTGGTAAATGGTGCAGGAAAGCATAAACAACACCAGACAAAGAAGCTATGATTGGCCATTTCACAACATTTTCTTTTTTGGCTACTTCATTTCATATATGTTAGTTCAACTCTGTTACTTCAACTCTGTCCAACTCTCCATATGTTAGAATATAGTAAACCTTTCTAATAATTTATTCGCTCCAGACATGTAAGTGCATTGAAGCCTAGCCTACTAGTTCGTAAAGTTTAGCATAGTTAACTTCCTAGAAGCAAAAAGAAAGAAAAATCTAAAAACAGTCATGATATTTTCATATTATGGATGCACGAAAATGAATACAAAACAGGCCTACCATTGTGCCATAATACTGTCATATTATGGATGCACGAAAATGAATACAAAACAGGCCTACCATTTTGTAAAGTTTAAAGGCACTACAAATATTTACAGTTTTTTTTAACGATCCATGCATGCAAAACAGATGCGCAATAAGTCACTGAGAAGGGACTCCGATGAGGGCAATGGATCTACAGAAGATAGGAACAATATTTACATGCATTATAACAGAAATAACCGTGAATATAGATAGGGTATCGTAAAGGCATACTACCCAATAGAAGCCAGTTACTAGCTAACCTGCAAACCATTAGATGCTAGCATGCTAACATAGAAAATTAAGAAAACAGCTGTAGAAGTTATGTCATCTACTTGGAATACATTGTTTAGTTCATCGTCTTTAATGTATCAACTCAAAAGTAAACAACATTAAAGTCACAAGAAGATTTTAAAGTGTCCATACTTTTACTGCATGGAGATTCAACATCAAAATATAATTGATGACTAAGCGAGCTTCCATGATTAGCATAGTTGCGCCCATGATTTATTATTAGTACACTTACTTTTCAGAAACATCTCAGTGTGAGTGAAAAAATATATATAGCATCCATTTGTAATGAAGTTGAATATGGTTTTAATATAAAGTGATGAGTGCGTAGTGAAATCCAACAATCGTAGTAAGCTATTGTTGGTAACAACATCCCAGTGATTGTAATTAGAATTGCCTTGTAGTAGACTATAACAACCCGACTTTTGACTGGCCGATTTTTTTTTTCAAAAATCCAAATTTGTCAAAGCTCAAGATAGTTTATCTGATATCCTGCAGAAAGTCAAAGATAAATATATTTGAGCTCAGTATAGAAATCTCACAGCGGAAGGGATAAAATACAACAATAAATAAGTACTCACCAATATAATGGCACTATCTAACAAGTCTCTAAGATGTAGAATCTCAAACACTTGTTTAACCTGCGGGTTTTTTATGAGAAGGGGGTCAGAACAAAAGCTCTGGTGAATGGATGAATTATACTTTCTACACATAAAACTAGATGTACCGTTTTAACGCTGGTTTACATATAAGTTATTCGGTTTCATTTCACAATACACTCATGATTTCTCCGCACAAACCGTACGTGTCTACTCCCTAATAGATTAACCTAATAAATAATATATGTAGCTATATACCCAATATATCGAGGTACTTCCCATAGCGCCCTCCTCGAGTGGTTCCCGTCGATGTACTACGAAAACATATTCGACCTCCATCTCCACGCTATGAAAGCGTACTAAACCATGCTATGAAGGCATACCAAGTCTCCAACGTCACGCCACGAAAGGGTATTAGGCTATGTTGCAAAAGTGAATAACCCTCTATCGTTGCGTCATAAGGGTGCCCTAATCCCTGAGTTTTCTCCACGAAACTCGGTCGGGGGACTTTACGCATACTTGTAAAGGACAACCTCCTTAGGCCTATAATACAGATATCCAAATTTAGGTTTGTTTCTTCGGTGGTTCTCCAAGGCCCTACTCCAGCCTACCCCCAATCTAATGAAAAACTATTCAAAAGAGATAAATAATTGCCCAACCATCCAATCTAAATAAACATGTGGTCCTGCATCCAATGACCCGATATTGAAGATCATTAGCCTATTTGCTTAGATTAAGTCTTTCACGCACATGCTCCGACTGATGATGACAGGTATCCGACGAAACTATCCTTGTTGGGTCCTGACCACGAAGCTTTCCTCCTTGAGGCAATCGCTGAATCATTCTAAGATCATCCGAATTAGTCTTTAGGATGTCCATCATCCAAGATGCAGCCAAGGCATACTCACCGAATGGAACTGTATAGACCATGCCTCTGTGGGTACAACTTCATTAAGCCTACCACAGAGGGTCATCACGGAGTATCCTCGCGTCCCATAGAAGTCCCACGCCGCACTACCTCCAAGTCCCTTCGAATAAGTTGGACGTGCTCCCCTCATGTCACCAGACACCCACGATGATCTACTCCATCGAGATCCTCATCCCAAAACGTACAGACTGGTCCAAGCACCTCTCATCATACGTTATTATACCCTATGTCTTATCTTCAACTACGCGCTTGTTTTACTTATCGCATTGCTAATAAACATAAACATTAATTTGTTTATTTAGCATTCAATTTGTTTGTTTATTATCCTTAGATGGCCGCTTATTTTCCGTATTCAGCTCTCACTGTTGGAATGGACCACCATTTATTATTATATTCATTAAACTCAATTCCTAAGTTATAAGTTTGTCAATAATATGTTGTTACTACCGAAATTAACTCCGAAACAGGCTGACGGTGAAGGGGTAATCTGATGAACACAAACATAGAAGAATTCTCCAAAAGTAAAAGCCAAACACTAGAGAGATCTCAAAAGCTATAGATTACCGACATGTTCCATCCGGCAGGGTCTATCCGGTAGGGGGGTTCTGTAGCGAAAGACCATGCAAGTCAAAAACTAAGAAAGAGTGAGGCAAGAGCTCCGCTAATCAAAACCCAAAAAGATGGAAGGACTGTCAGTATTAACCTACTTAACACTAATAGATCAGGAGACAAAGGCATCAAGGATATCAAGCCAAAAGTACGTAGGGGTTACTCGGAACTAGCTTCTGAAATATCCACTGCATAAACACTGTGGGGTCACATTGATACACAATGGACAAATCACTAGGAGCTACCTTCCGGAAGACCAGGCTATACCCAGAGGCTCCACCAGAGGGAAAACCGGAACTCTAAAGGGGATACCAGCATCTATATTAATCTGCTCGATACAGATACCGACATGGGTTCCGAACCGACAGCTATCTACATACATCACGAGGGCAAGCTCCTCAAAGTATTCATAAGAAAACCGAAAGCCTACACCTCAAAGCCACTACCGGGAGCACAAATGCCTTCTGAAAGCCATTACATTGACAAGCTCATATCAATCTAAAAGAAGCCCCAACTGAATGGAACCCTCACTCCGAAAGCTATAACCAGCACCACAAAGGCGGTCGGAAGCTTAACGTCCTAGACCAAGGAGAAAAGTGACTGACATAGGCTTCTGCAAGCAAAATGGCCCAACAGAAGAAGGGGTTGAATTCTCTATAAATAAGACCCCAGGAGTCACATTTTGGGGATGATTTCCTCATTCTTATTCTTGTATTCTTTTTCTCTAGAGTAAACCATAATTCCTAAATCGATTTGGTGATTTATTATATTCTATTCATGTATTCTAAAATCAAAGATCAATAAAGTGTGAGTCAATACTTAGAATATTTCCTATGGGTTTGTTATATGATTTCTCAATTATTATTGCCGCAACATATTGTTTGCTTCCTACATGTATATGAGCCTACATCCAAATCCTTTCGCAAGCTCAGTGCAGAACCCCTCTCTACAGTCGCTAAGGGTTGCACTTAGGAATCCATCATACCAAGATAACTGTTGGTTCTTGAATCACTTAAACGTGATACTTACCCCCATTGAGGGAAGAGTAACTATTCTTTTGGATTCTAGACCTTGATATCTAGGAGACGGTGAACTAACTCATACTTGTAAAGGGTAGACAACCTATTTTCCCTAGGTCCAATTTCATAGACCTATCTCCGATGTTAACTAAAAATATCGTTAACATTTTGGCGTTAGAAGGAGGGCCTGAACCTCCGACCTTTCGGTTAGCAGCCACATATCAACCTGTGTTGTTATGTCCTAGATTGGACTAAGGCTTTGAAGAAGCAAAGTTATGGGTAAGAGGTCCCAACAAGAGTTTTCTGAATCTCGAATGGATAAGTCAGAAATCACTAGCCCAAGAATGATAGAAGAACAAAGGCTGAGAGTGGAAGCCTTACGAATAATGAAGGGAAAAGGGAAATAGAACAATACGCTTCCAACGCTTGGGATAATGGCCTTTCCCACATAGAACAAACCCTAACACTTCTTCAAGTGGCTCTACATCAAAGGATATTAACATTTTCTCTCACATAAGGAAAACTCTCCACAAGCAAATCAGAGGAATCGTGTTTGAACAAGAAATAATGGATGATTTTTACTACTTCACCAACAAATGGTCCGAAAGGATAGCACCTCAATCACAGTATATCTTGGGAAGTAGAAACAAAAATATAGTTAAAACAACGAAACTGGGTTGCAAAAGGGTTAAGTCTCAACGGTAAGGAGAGAGGCTTACGCTAGAATTACCCAAGGGATACAAATTTACCTCTTTGATGGAAAATATATACTTTCTAACCAAACACGAACTCAACTATTGGCCGGTCACAAAGAAAAACCGGAATAGGAAAGGAAGTCAGGAGGACCCTACTGCCATTACCACATGATGAATGGACATGAAACTAACCACTGCAGAATCCTTGAGGAAATGGTCATCAAATTCGACAACCAAGGCCAATTACAAGAGTTTGTAAAAATATCAGATCAAATTCAATAAAAGTCCTTAGGGAAAGGATTATCAAACACAACCAAGGGTATGGAAAACCCTCCTTTCAAAGCTTAAAGAAATCCAAGATAGGTCAAATCGCGAATGGATCAAATCCCTTGTCATCGCCAAATTGGTCAGGGCAAGGCATCTCCCGGAGGGGGGTAGTGTGTTAGTCGTTTCCCATTCCCAAATTAGAGGGGGTTAGGTTAAAGCATCAAAAGCATAAGCCTCTGTTTCACACTAGAAATGGTTGGGGCAGAGCATCAAAAATTAGCATGCCCTGCCTCTGCTATGAACTAAGCGCGTCCTATCTCTACTCGCAGAAGAGCATGTCCTACCTCTACTTATGTTCCGCGTTACCCGCAGAAGGGAACGCCAACCCCTATTATTGCCTACGATGGTCAGGATAGGGCACCCCTCGGAGGGGTGTGGTGTGTAAGCCTCTATCAGTACCTACGATGGTTAGTATAGAGCATCAAAAGAGTAAAACTTAATTTCGTGTCTACAATGGCCCTGTTTAAGTTTCTAAGACCGTATCATCGCCTACGATGGTCAGGATAAAACGCCTCCTAGAGGGAGGTCGGGTAAGTCCTTGGGCCCTACTTGTGGATAAGCTAACCAAGCGCACCAGACGCACAGACCCAGAGAGTGGCCAACAAAGCACGTACATCCTCTGCTTTGACATCAAAAGCCCAGAGAGTGGCTCAAGAAGCACGTACAACCTCTGCTTCACAAATCAAATCTAAGGGGGATACCAAAACATTAGTGCCAGAAGTGGATTTCTGGTACTCAATCTCTAATTACCTGAACAAGGGTTGGTTCATGTCTTTTATATTAATACCTGAATCTGGGTTGAGTCGGTCCTCAATGAAGACCAGAAGATTTTCGGTCTCCTACTTTAATAACCTGAATCTGGGTTGGATCAGATCTTCACAAATACCAGAAGTGGAATCCCGGTCCTATCTTAATAACCGAATCTGAGTTGATTCGACTTTTAGCCAAGGCAGGAAGCGGATTTTTGGTCTCTTGCCTTGATACCCAAGCTTGGGTTGATTCAAGCGCAAACCACGACCGAATGAGGAATTCTAGTTTCATCACCAATATCCAAGTCTGGACCGATTCAAAATCTTAAATCTAAACAAGAAGGAGTTGTTCAACCTTCTCGATATTTCGAATATGGCTCGGAACTACACTTCCATTATTACTAAGGATAAACTCATGGCCTTCTCACTTACTCAGGGAAGTGTCTTTGACTTATACATTCATCAATTTATTATCCAAGCATGTCAAATATTTGCACTAATACACAAAACACAAGTAAGTTCTATAGACATTTCATATCTCCCGTACCTCGGCACTATTAACCATACTGGGAGCAAGTGGCGCTTTACGAAGGCCTATAAGGCAAACTTCTAACAAAATGCGCCGAATATGTGCACCATGTCAGGGTAAAGCCATAACGAGAGAAAAAAAATTGACGCCGAAATATGTGATCGCATGTTAAGTAATACTGTTATAGATTCTACCTCTATTTATAAGCACCATCACTATAAAATATTACATGTGATAGGTGATATACCAAGTACTTTACATATTACATAATTATTTACAAAAAGATTGTAAAATAAACGTGTCTTCAGAAAAGAGAACACCCATACCCCAATATCAGAACTTTTATATGAGCATAACCTAGCTCTCAATAAAAGCACCATTACAGTTGTTTATCATGAGTATCAAGGTAAGGAAGCAACCTTCCTTACTTCATCTAGGATGTCAGCAGTAAGGTCAAGTAAGGAATCAAAGGGAACTTTGAATCTATCAGGTGTATGAACCAGAGGACACTTACGATAGTCCCACTTTCCAACAGGAGGGTTATCATAACCACAAACCAACATCGACGGATATGTATGAACCTCTCTTAAAAATTGGTCCTTATTCTCGCCAAGGAAATCAAGGCAAATCCGAGTATAACAAGTATAAACTTTCTCAAGATCCCTTAAGAAGCAATATCGTGCCAAGGAAGAAGACTTAATAAGAGGAAATCTCCCGATGGTCTCTCTTCAACTTAATATAATCTTTTAAGAAGGCCCTAGAGAGTAAATGCGAGGCAGAAGACAAGTTCTGAAGAAAAATGTCAAAGGAAATTAAAGAAAGAATAAATCATTATATTATCAACCAAACAAGTACATTCATCACGGATACTCCTCTTGCTCATACAAGACTGATCTCTTAAAGACCTTAGTTACAAATCGATGCTTGTTAAATTTAAGTTTATCTAAAGGCAACTTTCTGGGAGCGGAAGTAAATCGAGGAAGGTTCCAACATTCACTCGGGTGTAGATCCATGCCATATTCATCTAGGCCCCTTTTATGAAGACATCTAAGCAGGCCCCCGCTATCATCACCTAAAAAGGAGAAATCTATGGTATCATAACTACGATAAATCTGATACAAAAAGTTTACTAATGTATCTCTGTCTTCGATTAACATCCAAAACAAAATCACAAGCTCAGAATTTTCTTTTAAGAGTCTTTCACATCGCAACTGAGCCGTTCACAGCCTAGGATCCACTTCTTTCTCTTTTGAAAAGCAGTAACTTCATAGCACTCTTATCAAGTAGATGATATTTGTAGGACAGTATGTTATACTCGTTCGTCTGTTTGTCCAGTTCCCTAGTGAGACGAATCGCTTCCAGTCGAGTCTTTCTAAGAATGGAATTCCTAAAACTTAACCGTTTTCCTCCTGTCTAGACAAAAAGGATTATTGATTGGTTGTCAAAGAAAAAACAAAAGCATCCTCGTATAAGATAAGATGCCATACCTCAGAAGTAGGAATAGAAACTTGTGAATTTTCAACAGGAAGGAAACCCAGGGAATTTGAGCCTTTCCCCATGCTCCGTGCTTCCAGAAGGTCAGAGGGGCCAATTGAGATATGATCTTCTTCAACAGATTTAGTACCTTAGCCGCGTGCTTTGTCTAAAGTATAAAAAGTTGAAAAATTACCACCAACACCCATGGAGTTATCGCCTCTGTCTTCCTCTTCACCTACAGTAACATTGGTACACTTGGAGTTGTCTTCATTGGCATGAATAGCCTGCGACACCATCACAACTTCTCCTTCATCATTGGCACACAACTCCTCGAGAGGAACATCTTCAATAAACAAAAGTTCAGACATGTCAATCTCTCTCTCCTCGTAGAAACTTCTTCTTTCTTCCTCATACAAGATATCTTGGGCATAAACTTTTCCACCAAGGACGGGTCAAGAGAAGAAAAGTTTAAATCCGAACATTTATCCATGTTATCTGCATAACTAAAGAGGAAAGCATCTTCAAAGGAGTTAACCATGATTTCATCCAAAGTGGTCTGAAGGAAGCAGGAAGTACTCCATTTAGCATCACTGACTACACTAAAAAACCTGGCCAGCAATGCTTTCTTCTTACCAAGTTCGATCTTAAAGGAAACATTCTCTTTTTCCAGAAGGGAATTCTGATCATTGAAGGAAGAACAACGAGAATCAAGCAGGCTGATATCCTCTTTGTATCTCTCCAGGCTCCTCTTCAAAACATTATTTTCTTCAACCAGGGCCAAGTAGGATTTTTTTTTCATGGCACCAGAACTCCTAGCTTACGATAAAGCATGCTCCAACCTTCTTTTCTCCACAGCTAGACCGTCTTTTTCAAGAACCAGAGCATCTTTTTCCTTCTTCAAAGTCGCAAACTCTCTTTTAAACCCCAACTCTTGGAACTAAGGAAACAGAACTAAGGAAACGGAATCAGACTTACTTGACTTAGTACAAGAAGCTTCAAAACATACAGTGAGAAGGAACGAAGAGAAAGATAAAGTACAATTCCATCTTAAAGATCAGAAAAGGCATACCTGAGTTGTCAAGGGATAAAGGAGAACTGAAGAGAAAGGAGCATCTCTCCCCAATGACAAAAAAGGGATCCCCTTACTAATTTGGACCAAAGGTGGTTGCCCAATGATGAATTGACCAGTTGGCAATAAAGAATGCCTCCGAAGGATAGAAGAAGTGAGCAGCAGAGGACACTTACCGAATTTTCTAGAGGCAACACCCAGGGCATAAATTAACTCCTTATCCGCAAAACTTGGAAATTTGGGAACAACATCTGCGAAGAGGAAGACAGGATATCAGAAGCCAAAAAAAAAACTTTTGGGTGTGCGTACTTAGGGTGCGAAAACCGTCAGTGATACCCGGAGGGGATCAAATAAAGAAAAATTAATTCTCCCAATCTTTGGACCTTGTCGTTCTCTCTGACAAAAGTTTCTTCGTAGGATTTGCACGAATCTGAGGATTGGCGTCACTAAGGTTGGAAGGCCGAACCAAGTAGTCAATAGTGGAAGGACTTAGGGAACCATTACCTGACTCTAAAGACAAAAGTTCTAAGCCCAATAGGTAGGTGTAGGTATTTGGAGAGAATTGAATAGGAGCAATTCCCAAGTGCAATAGATAACGATGAAGGAAATTCGGAAAAGGAATAAAACCTCCATGCCAAATATGAACTGCAGAAAAAGCAAAGTAATCCTCCGAAAGAGAGGAAATGGTGTCCTTTTCACAAGGAAGGATGGCGTCAACCCCTGAAATCCCGAAATCCTAGAGGATAACATTAACTTTCTCTTGAGACGAAATCAAAGAATGCTTCTCAACAACGCTAACTTTCCTAAAGGTAGAAAGATCAATTGGCAGAGGGACATTCCTATCAGGTTTGAAAGCAATGTGCTTCTTTCCCATAATATCAGGTATGATCTGTTAAATTTTACGCAACAAGGTGAGATCAATATCTGAAAGGGAACGACTTTATTATTCTACACAAATCCCATCAGTGGAAGGATATATTTTTTCAAACACTACCACAAAAAGATAAAAGCAAAGTTAAAACGCTAATTTAAGCTACCAAATTTGGAGTTGTTCGTTTAAAACTGATAATAAAGAAACTAAAAACATAGATGACTTACTGATATGATTATTTAAATAGATGATTGTAATGACCCGGGATTTTCGGACGAAAAACAAATTTGTGTAAGAACTTAAAATTTGAATAATACATTAATAAATCAACTAATTAATGTGTTAACTCTTTTACAGGGCCAGAACAGATAAATAAAGATCTATTTACTACATCATAAGGCGTAGCTAAAACTTAACAACATTAAGTGCAGCTAAATTCTGTAGTGAATAGCTGTATTAGAACACTATAGCAGCGCTAATAAAGCACTGGGGAAAGCGTTACTAAAAGAAACTGTAGCTAAAGCGTTGCTAACCTTTAACTAGAGAAATGATTCGATTTGAGAAAACAAATTTAAAGGAAATTAAAAAGGGAATTTAAGGGATGTTAACTTAGCCACTGTAGGACCTTAATGCAACCTGTATTGAGAATGGCTTAGCAGCAAAATTTAGAGGACCAGGTGGACTAAAACACTTGAACTAGCTAGCTATAAAATCCCATGATTTCATGCAACACAAAGGGGCTTAGCCCAAACCATTCCTGCGCCTAGAAACAAAATGTGCTACTGTAGTATTAAGCCCATAACCTGCACATGATAATGCAACCATACCCCATCTAAAACAAAGCCCATTTGTGTAAAAACCTTCATAGTTAAGAGTACAAGTACAAGAGGTGAAAGTGACACTTGAAATAAGAACTAATACTTAACAAATTATAGGATTTAGACATGATGGAAATCCATCTTTGCGCAGGCATTTAAGGCCATAGATTCACATATATTTGCATTTATATTTAAGGAAACAAATAGGTGTAAAAATAGACCAATGGAGTGATGACATGTGTTTAAAGACAAGGCTAAGTTTCCATTGTTTATGAATTCTTCTAGAAGAAATACACCAGCATTTATTGCTTTTGTCAAGGGACTAGAAACCTTTGTATGGACATCATTACTCCACAACAACTTGCACATATAACTCCAAAGCAAGTGTAGCTCTCATGAACATTCTTTGCTGTAAATTCCTGCGTCAAATATATGTGATGGGAGTAATTAGATTTTAGTTGATTAATAGTAATAAGAAAACTAATATAATACATTATATGTCTGCCTATATATATGAGAGCCTTCCTTCCATTTTACTTGCACCTGAAATTTGAGCAAAGAAAGGAGATCTGGAGATATATTTTTACTCCATCAAATTGCATTACAACTGTGAGTAAACCTCACTCTTTTCAATATATGTTTACATAAAAGTAAATGGGAAAAACAATATGTGTTTATTTAAGATCTAAACTGCTGTATGCATATCTTGTTCTCGGCCAAACTCCATGAACCATGTTGTTTTTGTGTGCTGCTGTGATGCGCGTGTAACCTCATGCATAAGCCGAGACTTAGATCTAAAAATGCCCAACATGTTTTACTTTAAAATGCATACACAAGTTGATGATAAATGCAAGTATAATTGTGTTTTAAAATATGCTGTTTACACCCTGTTTTAGTTATGCATTTCTGTGAAACTATGATCATTTCATATGAAAACTAGGCTGCAAATTCCTTCCATTTGCTGTATAAATCCATGGAGTAAAATGTGATGTATATATATGTATCTAGATCTAGTACCAATGCATTATTTCCTTGCATATATGAAAGCTTGGACTGTGAAGACTTAAGCTATTTCCTGTGTGAGTATATGTTAACCATTAGCTAAGTTAAACAAACAAACAAGGTATATATATTTGTTTATAAATCAAGTGCATGAGTATGTAGTAGCAAAATGAACTTTAGATCCTAAGGAATATATGAACACTAGCTCGAAATGTGTAGATTTAGTGGTGAGATAAGTTTTTGTAAGTTTTCTTCTCGCATGGCTGTCACAAGTTCATACGTGAACCGCTCTTCGCCTGAGGCGAAGTGGGGCCACCGCACCAGCGGTGATGGCACGTCGGGTCAGGGGAAAGCCAAGGTCGGAGTTCGGCTGAGCTTTGGTGGGCAAGGCGAGGGGTTGGGGGACCTTTCTTCGATCGGGTGGATAGTGTGTCGAACGATGGTGTCTGTGTACAAATGCACAGACATGCACTACCCGTAAACAGAGGAAATACCTGGTGTACACTGTCATTTTGGGTTTCGGCAAATACATAAATATTGGAGTACACTTGGATGGCAAAGACAGATGCTACCCTTCATTACATATACACAAACCAATACTGAGTTTTTGGCAAAGTGTAAGAGTTGGAACTACATTTGGTTTTGTAAAAGGGAATGGGAACTCGATGGTGTAAACAAGAAGAGAGGATGGTAGCAGGTCACGCAAATAAATAGAAAAAAATGAAAATGATATTTTCACCCCGATTTTGAGACGGGTTATTTAAAAGAAAGAGGAGGGATGAGGATTTGGGAAGAAAAGAGGGGTGAGAATAGCGACATTTCATATTTAGTTTGTTTTGGCAAGAACATTGGGTTTTGGCGAGAACTTTGGGTTTTGGCGAGATTTGGTTGATGGGTGCGAACACAAGATCAAGGAGCTAATTTACCATGCGCACACCAGTGTTCTAAAAAATGGTATTTTGGAAAAATCTGGTAGTTGGCGAAAATCGGAAGTACCACCTGGTACTTTGGTAACGTGGGCTGAACACGTGATCTGGAGCTGGTTTGCCAGGCGCACACCGCAGTTTGAAAAGTGGTACTGATACTTTGGTCAAAACGTTATAAAAAGTGATTTTTAACATTAGTTTTAAATTAAAAATATTTTAATTTAAAATAAAAATGAATAAAGGGAAAGTTATATAATTAAATAAAAAGAGAAGTTTTTATTTAAAGTAGCATAGACGGTGGCAGAGGAAGAAAACAGCAGAACATCAAGGACAGAGCTTGACTGTAGGAAGTCGACGGATTTATTTAATTAATTAATTTATAAATAAATTAAATAATTGAATAAATGACACATAAAATTATCTTATAAATTAGGGAAGATTTATATATCATATCGTCGGACATTTTGATCATGTACAAAAATGGAAACCGGTGTGTAAAATATTTATAATAATTTAAAATTGAGAAAAAGGCAAATGTTTATTTTATGTATTAAGTAACGATAAATAAAATAAGATTAGATCAAGAGAAAAGATTTAACTGTCGATATGAGATCCAAATGTTCTAACATCGGATTTTTATAAGGGAAGATTTTACATAAGAATGTTTTAGGCCCGTGCTTCGCACACGGTATAGCATGATATAAAATAAAAGAGTTAAGCTAATATTTTTCGAAATAAAAATATTAAAGGAATGTGAATTTTTGAAATAAGAATTCAAATGGAATTACAGAAATTAGGAACTGACTAGAATTAATAAGTCGAATGATTTTCTGAGTATTTATCTGATGTTGGTTTCGGCCTTCGGGGTTTATACTTAGGAAGTTGTTCTCTTAATAATTACAGTCAGCGACTGATTGATGTGAAAGGGTAGTGATACGTAAACACAGGAACATGAATATATATATATATAGATGATTGATCAAATAGAAATTCCATTTGGAAATAAGATTTGTTGTGTGCACACGTATTTTCATTTGATAGTTAAGTCATCGACTATCAAAGTTTTGACCATTTTAACGTTGTTAATATGGAGAGACCAGTTGGATTATTATCTGAAGAACCACTCCGTATTAGCATAAGCGTTGCGAGTCAAGTATGCTGAAGACGGAGAAAAATGCAAGGGCTATTGTATAAATCTTAGATAACGGTTGGCTAAAATGGTTGTACGGAATAGTACCTTCGGTTTGTCCAGTCCCAGGACAACTTGTATGGACGAACGTCTGACAGAGTACTCCTAACTAATCACGTACGTTGATCTTTTCAAACGTAGTTATAAGTGGTAGAGAAATTCGTTTCTCTTACTTTATACTTGTAATTTATTTTTGGAGAAGTCAATTAGTGGATTAGCGGGTTTGACGATGTGACGTTCAAAGCAAATAAAAAGCATGTGTCAGGGAACGTTTAGCTTCGAGCTTCACAACCGTAAATGACAAAAATCGGGCAGGCAGCATGGCTATGTGGGTAGCTCCCATTAGGATGTATCATCATCTGATCTAGAGTTTCATTTACTTCTTAAAATCTATTGTCGATTCTGACCCGTTTCGGGAAACGGTGGGTAGCTCCCAACCGTTGGTGATATACATTCGATACAATCAAGAGAAATGAGTGGTCGGTCATGTGTGGCCGGGTTACAAGACATTCTTGTTGAACCTGTGTATTCGTATCTAGAGATACACCTCCGGAAGGTGATCCCATACCTTGTCATAGTTGGAAACCAAATATCCATAAGCACTTAACGGTTTTGTTTGTATACTATAAGTAGAATGTGAGATGAAAGCATTCTGCTAGATTGTAATTATTTGTGGACACCTAGACATTATCATAATATCTGTTTAAATATGCAAACTGTTTTGATCTCATAAGGTAAAAAAAAAACCCGTTCCGTATTCACGGCGTGGTCTTATGAATCATTGTGATTTATTAAACTTGTTTATAAATCGTTTACTCATACCAGTCCATGACTGACCCGGAGTTTATTTTCTGTGTTTTTCCTTAAACTCTTGGGTACTCATAATATTTATTATGAGTAGACAAGTGATCCAGGTTTTAAAGTAACTTGGAGTAGCTGGATGGCAGGATCAGAAGTGTTGGCTTATCTATCATATGTTATGTAGAATTATCTGCAAGTTAGTATCACAAATGTTAAGTATGTAAATTGTGATAATATGTATCCTTATGTATGAAGTATTCCAATGTACTTGAATTATGTCATGTAATATTTTGGGTTATTATATATTGTCCCAAGTTCCGCTGTGAGATTCTGATGTTTTTCTTAGTTCTATTCTTCTATCTATTTCTTTTCTTAAATATTGATACAACTCCCGAGGTACTGGAAAGTTGGGTCACTACAGTTGGTATCAGAGCTTAGGTTATCGTATACCTAGGCTTTGGGTGAGTGTGAGAGAGCGTATTTTAAAAATTTGGATGCTATTATATATATTTAGAATGAACATACTTAGGATAGATCGACCTAAGTTTTTATAGACCAAGTATCCTAATATCCGATCGAGTTTTGATATCAACCTGTACATTCAGGTTAGTGAGTATGACTATCCGTGCACGAAGAGGTTGAGCTAGTGGAACCACCACTTCCAATGGTCGTAACACTACTCAAATCCCGGTAGAAACCGTGGAAGAAGTTGCACCAGTTATAGAAGTTGCACCAACTACACCAGTCCAACCTAGGGCGAACTTTGCAACAATTTGTAAAGAGTATAATACACTGGGAGGGAAAGTTTTTAAAGGAACTGAATCCTTTATCGAAGTTCAAGCGTGGTTGAGGTCCTATCAGAGGATTTTCAAAGGACAGAATCTGAATGATGAACAGAAACGACTTTTGGCTTCATGGCAACTACAAGGAGCAGCTGCAATCTGGTGGGACGCACAGACGACGAACGTTTCTGAGAATGATTTTTCCTGGGGAAGGTTCAAAGAAGAGTTTGAGGCACAATTTTTACCTGCAGCTGGGAAGACCCGAATGTATCGAGACTTCATCGATATGAAACAAGGTAACATGTCTATCATTGAGTATGAGAATAAGTTCAATGCACTATCTTGCTTTGGCCCAGACCTGATCAATACCTCGCTAAAGAAGAACGAAATGTTCATAGCTGGTTTAAAGGAAGATCTACAGGATAAGGTGATCGGACATCTAAAGAGTCCATTCATCGACATAATCGATATGGCAATTCGTTATGAGGCATTAAGCACGAAGAAGCCAGTAGCAAAGACACAAACCGGAGAAGCCAGTGGGGAGAATCCTTTGAAGAGGAAGTTTAATCCGAACTGGAAGGGCAAAGGAGAGATGGGTGAGAAAGCTAAGGAGCGTTCCAAGAATACCATATGCCACAATTGTAAAGAGAAGGGCCACATTGCTAGGTTCTGTAAGAAGCCAGCAGCAGAAAAGCCACAGCAACCTCAGCAAGAGCCACAGGAATCGGATAATGCTTTGTCCGACAATATATATGCTATAAGTGTAATCAGCCTGGACATATGATTTACGATTGCCCACTTATGAAGAAAGGAACGCAATCAACAGTCTTGGCCTTAATGGATAAACCATCTACCTCTGAGGATGTGGAAGGAGTCACGGAAGGTACCTTATTCTTTTTAATAATGAAGTTAGGATTATTAATCGAATTGAAATTTGGATTTTTACTAAGTTAAGTAGACTTAAGTTGATAAAATACTTAACGGAGTTAAGTGAAGTGGACTTGAGATCGTTGGATATAGATTCAAGTAAAAAGAGAATTCGGAGTAGATAAATATATTTGCATAAGTCAAAATCAAAATGGAGGAAGTAAATATGATTTGGAATTTATTTTCCAATTGTAATCATGATATGTTTGAGATAAGATGAAGTTAAGAAATTAGAACCTAACTGGAAATTGATTAAGTTGAATAACTTTCTAGGTATCAATCTGATGTTGATTTCGGTCTTCGGGGTTGATATTTAGAGAGTTATTCGCTTACAAATTTACGGTCAGGAACTGATGGATGTTGAGAAATAGTGATGCACTAATAGAAATGTTTTCTAACGGTAGTAACAGATATAGTAGTTATGGAAATAACTGTGATAAATAACAATTGGCTGACGTGTGTTGATTATTTATGGATATAAGTTTATAACTTTAATTATAACTTGAATTTACGCCTTACTTACAAATTTCGAGGACGAAATTTTTATAAGGGGGAAAGATTGTAATGACCCGGGATTTTCGGACGAAAAACAAATTTGTGTAAGAACTTAAAATTTGAATAATACATTAATAAATCAACTAATTAATGTGTTAACTCTTTTACAGGGCCAGAACAGATAAATAAAGATCTATTTACTACATCATAAGGCGTAGCTAAAACTTAACAACATTAAGTGCAGCTAAATTCTGTAGTGAATAGCTGTATTAGAACACTATAGCAGCGCTAATAAAGCACTGGGGAAAGCTTTACTAAAAGAAACTGTAGCTAAAGCGTTGCTAACCTTTAACTAGAGAAATGATTCGATTTGAGAAAACAAATTTAAAGGAAATTAAAAAGGGAATTTAAGGGATGTTAACTTAGCCACTGTAGGACCTTAATGCAACCTGTATTGAGAATGGCTTAGCAGCAAAATTTAGAGGACCAGGTGGACTAAAACACTTGAACTAGCTAGCTATAAAATCCCATGATTTCATGCAACACAAAGGGGCTTAGCCCAAACCATTCCTGCGCCTAGAAACAAAATGTGCTACTGTAGTATTAAGCCCATAACCTGCACATGATAATGCAACCATACCCCATCTAAAACAAAGCCCATTTGTGTAAAAACCTTCATAGTTAAGAGTACAAGTACAAGAGGTGAAAGTGACACTTGAAATAAGAATTAATACTTAACAAATTATAGGATTTAGACATGATGGAAATCCATCTTTGCTCAGGCATTTAAGGCCATAGATTCACATATATTTGCATTTAGATTTAAGGAAACAAATAGGTGTAAACATAGACCAATGGAGTGATGACATGTGTTTAAAGACAAGGCTAAGTTTCCATTGTTTATGAATTCTTCTAGAAGAAATACACCAGCATTTATTGCTTTTGTCAAGGGACTAGAAACCTTTGTATGGACATCATTACTCCACAACAACTTGCACATATAACTCCAAAGCAAGTGTAGCTCTCATGAACATTCTTTGCTGTAAATTCCTGCGTCAAATATATGTGATGGGAGTAATTAGATTTTAGTTGATTAATAGTAATAAGAAAACTAATATAATACATTATATGTCTGCCTATATATATAAGAGCCTTCCTTCCATTTTACTTGCACCTGAAATTTGAGCAAAGAAAGGAGATCTGGAGATATATTTTTACTCCATCAAATTGCATTACAACTGTGAGTAAACCTCACTCTTTTCAATATATGTTTACATAAAAGTAAATGGGAAAAACAATATGTGTTTATTTAAGATCTAAACTGCTGTATGCATATCTTGTTCTCGGCCAAACTCCATGAACCATGTTGTTTTTGTGTGCTGCTGTGATGCGCGTGTAACCTCATGCATAAGCCGAGACTTAGATCTAAAAATGCCCAACATGTTTTACTTTAAAATGCATACACAAGTTGATGATAAATGCAAGTATAATTGTGTTTTAAAATATGCTGTTTACACCCTGTTTTGGTTATGCATTTCTGTGAAACTATGATCATTTCATATGAAAACTAGGCTGCAAATTCCTTCCATTTGCTGTATAAATCCATGGAGTAAAATGTGATGTATATATATGTATCTAGATCTAGTACCAATGCATTATTTCCTTGCATATATGAAAGCTTGGACTGTGAAGACTTAAGCTATTTCCTGTGTGAGTATATGTTAACCATTAGCTAAGTTAAACAAACAAGGTATATATATTTGTTTATAAATCAAGTGCATGAGTATGTAGTAGCAAAATGAACTTTAGATCCTAAGGAATATATGAACACTAGCTCGAAATGTGTAGATTTAGTGGTGAGATAAGTTTTTGTAAGTTTTCTTCTCGCATGGCTGTCACAAGTTCATACGTGAACTGCTCTTCGCCTGAGGCGAAGTGGGGCCACCGCACCAGCGGTGATGGCACGTCGGGTCAGGGGAAAGCCAAGGTCGGAGTTCGGCTGAGCTCTGGTGGGCAAGGCGAGGGGTTGGGGGACCTTTCTTCGATCGGGTGGATAGTGTGTCGAACGATGGTGTCTGTGTACAAATGCACAGACATGCACTACCCGTAAACAGAGGAAATACCTGGTGTACACTGTCATTTTGGGTTTCGGCAAATACATAAATATTGGAGTACACTTGGATGGTAAAGACAGATGCTACCCTTCATTACATATACACAAACCAAGACTGAGTTTTTGGCAAAGTGTAAGAGTTGGAACTACATTTGGTTTTGTAAAAGGGAATGGGAACTCGATGGTGTAAACAAGAAGAGAGGATGGTAGCAGGTCACGCAAATAAATAGAAAAAAATGAAAATGATATTTTCACCCCGATTTTGAGACGGGTTATTTAAAAGAAAGAGGAGGGATGAGGATTTGGGAAGAAAAGAGGGGTGAGAATAGCGACATTTCATATTTAGTTTGTTTTGGCGAGAACATTGGGTTTTGGCGAGAACTTTGGGTTTTGGCGAGATTTGGTTGATGGGTGCGAACACAAGATCAAGGAGCTAATTTACCATGCGCACACCAGCGTTCTGAAAAATGGTATTTTGGAAAAATCTGGTAGTTGGCGAAAATCGGAAGTACCACCTGGTACTTTGGTAACGTGGGCTGAACACGTGATCTGGAGTTGGTTTGCCAGGCGCACACCGCAGTTTGAAAAGTGGTACTGATACTTTGGTCAAAACGTTATAAAAAGTGATTTTTAACATTAGTTTTAAATTAAAAATATTTTAATTTAAAATAAAAATGAATAAAGGGAAATTTATATAATTAAATAAAAAGAGAAGTTTTTATTTAAAGTAGCATAGACGGTGGCAGAGGAAGAAAACAGCAGAACATCAAGGACAGAGCTTGACTGTAGGAAGTCGACGGATTTATTTAATTAATTTATTTATAAATAAATTAAATAATTGAATAAATGACACATAAAATTATCTTATAAATTAGGGAAGATTTATATATCATATCGTCGGACATTTTGATCATGTACAAAAATGGAAACCGGTGTGTAAAATATTTATAATAATTTAAAATTGAGAAAAAGGCAAATGTTTATTTTATTTATTAAGTAACGATAAATAAAATAAGATTAGATCAAGAGAAAAGATTTAACTGTCGATATGAGATCCAAATGTTCTAACATCGGATTTTTATAAGGGAAGATTTTACATAAGAATGTTTTAGGCCCGTGCTTCGCACACGGTATAGCATGATATAAAATAAAAAAGTTAAGCTAATATTTTTCGAAATAAAAATATTAAAGGAATGTGAATTTTTGAAATAAGAATTCAACTGGAATTACAGAAATTAGGAACTGACTAGAATTAATAAGTCGAATGATTTTCTGAGTATTTATCTGATGTTGGTTTCGGCCTTCGGGGTTTATACTTAGGAAGTTGTTCTCTTAATAATTACAGTCAGCGACTGATTGATGTGAAAGGGTAGTGATACGTAAACACAGGAACATGAATATATATATATAGATGATTGATCAAATAGAAATTCCAATTGGAAATAAGATTTGTTGTGTGCACACGTATTTTCATTTGATAGTTAAGTCATCGACTATCAAAGTTTTGACCATTTTAACGTTGTTAATATGGAGAGACCGGTTGGATTATTATCTGAAGAACCACTCCGTATTAGCATAAGCGTTGCGAGTCAAGTATGCTGAAGACGGAGAAAAATGCAAGGGCTATTGTATAAATCTTAGATAACGGTTGGCTAAAATGGTTGTACGGAATAGTACCTTCGGTTTGTCCAGTCCCAGGACAACTTGTATGGACGAACGTCTGACAGAGTACTCCTAACTAATCACGTACGTTGATCTTTTCAAACGTAGTTATAAGTGGTAGAGAAATTCGTTTCTCTTACTTTATACTTGTAATTTATTTTTGGAGAAGTCAATTAGTGGATTAGCGGGTTTGACGATGTGACGTTCAAAGCAAATAAAAAGCATGTGTCAGGGAACGTTTAGCTTCGAGCTTCACAACCGGAAATGACAAAAATCGGGCAGGCAGCATGGCTATGTGGGTAGCTCCCATTAGGATGTATCATCATCTGATCTAGAGTTTCATTTACTTCTTAAAATCTATTGTCGATTCTGACCCGTTTCGGGAAACGGTGGGTAGCTCCCAACCGTTGGTGATATACATTCGATACACTCAAGATAAATGAGTAGTCGGTCATGTGTGGCCGGGTTACAAGACGTTCTTGTTGAACCTGTGTATTCGTATCTAGAGATACACCTCCGGAAGGTGATCCCATACCTTGTCATAGTTGGAAACCAAATATCCATAAGCACTTAACGGTTTTGTTTGTATACTATAAGTAGAATGTGAGATGAAAGCATTCTACTAGATTGTAATTATTTGTGGACACCTAGACATTATCATAATATCTGTTTAAATATGCAAACTGTTTTGATCTCATAAGGTAAAAAAAAACCGTTCCGTATTCACGGCGTGGTCTTATGAATCATTGTGATTTATTAAACTTGTTTATAAATCGTTTACTCATACCAGTCCATGACTGACCCGGAGTTTATTTTCTGTGTTTTTCCTTAAACTGTTGGGTACTCATAATATTTATTATGAGTAGACAAGTGATCCAGGTTTTAAAGTAACTTGGAGTAGCTGGATGGCAGGATCAGAAGTGTTGGCTTATCTATCATATGTTATGTAGAATTATCTGCAAGTTAGTATCACAAATGTTAAGTATGTAAATTGTGATAATATGTATCCTTATGTATGAAGTATTCCAATGTACTTGAATTATGTCATGTAATATTTTGGGTTATTATATATTGTCCCAAGTTCCGCTGTGAGATTCTGATGTTTTTCTTAGTTCTATTCTTCTATCTATTTCTTTTCTTAAATATTGATACAACTCCCGAGGTACTGGAAAGTTGGGTCACTACAATGATACTTCCTTGAGATAATTTTTTCAGGAAATGATAAATGAAAGAAAGGAGTCAATAAGGAGGGAATATATATACTGGAGGAGAGAAATAGCAGATCTGCTTAAAGGTTTAACTTGCAAAGTCTAAAACACCCCTTCACTACTACCAAAATTAACTCCGAAACAGGCTGACGGTGAAGGGGTAGTTGGATGAACACAAGCATAGGAGAATTCTCCAAACGCAAAAGCCAAACACTAGAGAGAACTCAAAAGCTACAGATTACTGACCGGATCCATCAGGTAGGGTCTTTCCAGCAGGGGGGTTCTGTAGTGAAAGGTCATCTAAGTCAAAAACTAAGAAAGAGGGAGGCAAGCGCTCCGCTAATCAAAACCCAGAAAGATGGAAGGGCTGTGGGTATTAACCTACTTAACACCAATACATTAGGAGACAAAGGCATCAAGGATATCAAGCCAAATGTATGTAGGGATTATCCAGAACTAGCTTCCGAAACATCCACTACATAAACACCGAACGATCACATTGATAGATAACAGACAAATCACTGGGAGCTACCTTCCGGAAGACCAGGCTATACCCGGAGGCTCCACCGGAACGGTTAAGGGGATACCGACTATTCATACTAATATGCTCGGTACTGACACTGACAGGGGTTCCGAACCGACAGCTATCTATATACGTCACGAGGGAAAACTCCTCAAAGTATTCATAAGAAAACCGGAGGCCTACACCCGGAAGCCACTACCGGGAGCACGAATGTCTTCCGAAAGCCATTACATCAACAAGCTCATATAAATTTGAAAGAAGCCCCAACTGACCGGAACCCTCACTCCAGAAGCTATAATCAGCACCACAAAGGCGACCGGAAGCTGAACGTCCGAGACCAAGAAGAAAAGCGGCCGATAGAGGCTTCTGCAAGCCCAATGGCCCAATACTATAAGGGGCCCTGAATTCTCTATAAATAAGACCCCAGGGGTCACATTTTGGGAACGATTTCCTCATTCTTATTCTTATATTCATATTCTCTAGAGTAAACCTTAATTCCTAGATCGATTTGGGGATTACTTCTATTTTATTCATGTATTCTAAAATCAAAGGTCAATAAAGTACGAATCAATACTTAGAATATTTCTTTATGGGTTTGTTATATGGTTTCTCAATTATTGTTGCTGCAACATATTGTTTGCTTCCTACATGTATATGAGCCTACATCCAAATCCTTTCGCAAGCTCAGTGCAGAACCCCTCTCTTCAAACCGTTAAGTCAGTCGCTAAGGGTTGCGCTTAGGAATCCCTCATCCCAAGATAATTGTTGGTTCTTGAATCACTTAAGCGTGATACTTACTCCATTGAGGGAAGAGTAACTATTCTTTTGGATTCTAGACCTTGGTATCTAGGAGATCGCGAATACCATATGAACCCCACAAATACTCTCAAAACGGAAGTTATCCTATAAGTCAGTGATCGGGCTTGGTGCTAGAAAAGAGGGGCTCTTATGACAGTACTCTATTTACATTACCAGTTCATGGATTAACGAAAATGTGCAAAAGCTCCATTTGCCTCTGGCATTCTATGAGTCTCTTCCTTTTTGTGACGGTGAACTAACTCAAACTTGTGAAGGCTAGACAACATATTTTCCCCTAGGTCCACTTCTATAGACCTATCTCCGGTGTTGACGAAAAATATCGTTAACCTAAGCCTATTCTACTCTTTTCCATTTAATTATAACCTTGTTTATAATATTATCACAACTAAAATTGTGATTTTTCTTATTAAACTTATTCCCCATTATCTAAGTTTATTTATAATAAAGCTCTTACCGTAAGTTTACATTAAACCTTTTATACCTCTTTTTCTTTTCGTAATCTCTTTCAATTATGTTACTCTTCTTTCTCATCTTTACAATTCATTCTTTTTAGGAAGTTAGGCCTGCTTCAAATTGATTGTTACCAAAACTATAATAAAACCCATTTTCATAGTTTCAGGTAATCACTATAAAAGGAACCCATGATTGCAAAATATTTATTTTCTTATTTTTAAGGTTATCGAATTAGTGCCCAAAACGGTTAACCTCCCTATTTCGCACTAATTTATTCACAATTTCAGTTTGCAATCATGCCTCCCTATTTTTCTTTATTTACCAAACTATGCAAATACATTACCCTTTTTCCTAACCAATCAATCTAGGCTCTTACCAATTTTACAGATTTATAGGTATATATGTAGATTTTTGTTTTTGTTTTCCCAAATCTAATATATTTTCTGTAACTATTTCATTTTAAACCTGAAAGGTGATTTTTCACGAATATTATGTAATTTCTCAAATTTCTCCTTTTATCTCAGTATAACACAATATATTCCTTTTTCGCTAAATCATTAAAATCCCCTTTTTTGTTCATAAGTTTGATTAATTCACACATAACCACAATTCAATTATTCTGTGTATAGCGTCAATTCGGTTTCATTGCGCATAACTAAAATTTGACATAAACTGTATATTCTGACGCAGAAGAGGGAAAAAAGAGAAGAACATATTGTAAATTTTAATAGGAATCAAACGATACAAAAATATTGTTATTTGAAAAAATATAATTTAATTCACTCATCTGACTGCTTTCCAAATCTTGAATCTGATTCAGATCTGTCACCTCATGGTTTCCCTAATTGCATCTAATATTGAAATAACCACGCATTAACAAATTTAACGCTACAAAAATGAAAGAAATCCTAATAATTTAGATTCGTAGAATTTACCTCATGCTGACGAGAAACTTGAGCACATATAGCGTAGATCTATATTCTTTATCTTTAAATCTTGAATCAATTTTACTAGAACTAATATTTCCTATTTTTGAAAGATTAGGTGAAGAAAGAATATGGCAAAGCCTTCGCATCGTCTTAGAAAATATGAGTTGGAGGCTAGGCTCTACCAGTCTATTTATAGGTGCATAGAAGATTCTTGTTCGCTGGATATAATAAAATCCAAGCCATTTAAGTCGATAAACCAACGTTACTTTACCTAGCGTTGGGTCGACCTGGACCTTTAGTGGGTCGACCTGGACCTTTGGTGGGTCGACCCACATATGGTCTGGGTCGACCCATATATGATCCGGGTCGACCTATTTGTTGGGCCACTTATGTTGATTCTGCCTTAATTAAATTTCTGGTTTAACGTTGGCTGTAACGTTCTTTTTCTTACTAAATATTGATATATCAATTTATTTCTTCCATTTATAAGGTACGTTTAACGTTTCAAATTCTAACTTTCACGCATATATTTGCGTATAACTTTATAAACTTTTGGTCGTTAATAACATTCCCATACGGGCTCCGTTTGGGATAAGTCTATATGAAAATAAATTAGAAAATTGCCACAAACACAATGGTACATGTCTCAAGGCCAAATTCTAAAATAACAAAACATCGATATTTTCAAATTTATAAATACGAGGTGTTACATAACCCGATAGCATGCCATGGTATAGACTCAGGTTTGACTTCCGCAATTGCACTTGTATCCGCGTTTATCGATTCATTTCACTGTTATAAAAATAATCATATTGTACCATGTTCAGATAACATAGTATAACACGATTAATGCACATAAGCGTAAACTAAATTCATGATAGTTGTAAGGCCCGCAAATCCGTACTATCTGAGTCGACTAATAACACCACACGTCTAACCCAAATTGCACAGAAATACGAATCATTATTAGAAAGAAGTTAGAGGATGAGAAATAGAAAGAAAGAAATATTAGAATAGAAGAAAACGAAGATCACAAACTCACAACGGAATGAATAAAATATATTAAATAACATAACTTTTTGAAATACAAATCAGTAACTGTATATACATACCATTATCAGAGCACAACAGTTATTCCCGGAACAGTTATAAACACCTGTTTCCAGATACAACATAGTACACAGCGGAAATATGATAGTCTATAGCTAACTGGTGAAGCCTCCTGCTTCCAGCTCTTCAAAGTGAATCTGAAAAATCCCGACTACCTGACTGCCCGTACAAATTTGGGCACCCAAGAGTTTAGGGAAAGCAAATAAAATAAACTCTGGGTCAGTCATGGGACTGGTGTGAGTAAACTCCAAACAATTGTTTAACTTTCAAAATCTTTTCGAAAGGAATAATGATCGTAAGACCGATCCACACATAAACACGGATGGTTTTTACCTTACGATAACCCAAAATATTTTTGATATCAAATCCAGTAATATAGTAATAATGTCTACATCAAATAAATAGAATCTAGCGGAATGCTTGCATCTCACGCTCCATATATAATATAAAATCAAAAACCGCATGGCGCTTACTGGAGATTGGATTTCCAACATGACAAGGTATGGAACCACCTTCTGATAGTGTATCTCTAGAGGGGAATACACTGGGTTCAACAAGAACATCTTGCAACCCGGCCCATACATGACCGACCACTCATTTTACTTGAGTGTATCGAATGTATATCACCAACGGTTGGGATCAGCAACCGTTTCCCAAATGGGACAGCATTGAATAGAATAAAGAATGAAATGAATATCTTTAGATAGGTGATTATACACCCTAATGGGAGCGACCCACATAGCCATGCTGCCTGCCCGATTTTTGTCATTTCCCAGTTGTTGAGGCTTGAGCTACGATTACTTATCATTCATTGATAGCACAATCACTTTGAATGCCACATTGTCAGATCCGTTAATAACTAATTGATTTGCACAAATATTTTGGATATTAGCTAAGGGAATAAATCTGTTGCCACCATATATATATTTGTACAGATCAACATATTCGATCATTGGAAATACTTTGTCAGACATTCGTCCATATACGTTCGTTCTGGGATTGAACGAAACCGAAGGCACAATTTCTATTAATAGAAAAAACCCTTGCACTTTACTCCGTCTTCGATTATCTTCATATAATCTGATTCGCAACGCTACTGCCAATACGGAGTGGTTCACGGATAATAATCCAACCGGTCTCTCCATACTGACAACGATATTGGCAAATACTTCGATAGTCGGTTATTTAACTATCGAAGAAAACCAAACATCCATTCAAAGCATCAAACGAATCAGTGGGCCATTTTATTAATATTTCATTAATTAAATCACTTCTCCACTTCCTTTATCAATATTCATTAACTAAATATTTTCAGTTACCATCTTGGCCTCTTACCCATTTGGAAAACATTTCCATATCTCGCCTTCTTTTATTTTCTACACTTAGAAAATATTTTCTATTTATAATTGGAGAACATTCCAATTACTTATTTCTTTCCCGACTATTCATTTATATACTTAGGAAATATTTATTGTTATATTTCCAAAATTCCACTTATTTGGGTAAAAACGAATGTGGTGTAAACATCGTTACAACCCGAAATACTATATTCAACTAAATCTTATTCAAATATTGATTATCGAGATTGAATTTTTCTATTTATCAGTTAGTAATGAAAACAATCGAGTTGGGGTAAAATTACCTCTCAGACCTTGACTGAAAACATCTTTAACTTCAAAACAGACAAAACTATTATTCTCGAAAAATCAACACCATACAACCAAATTATTCATTTTTAAACGTATATATGATTCTCTTTCTATTTCCAGATTTATCGATTTCCTTTTTGTTTATAATATTCTATTTTTAAATTCATTTACTTACCGAATTCTATATATATCGATACATTGATTTCTAACTATCAAATTTTCTTAAAAATATTCTAACTTCTTAAATTTTCGGAAAATTTCGCCATAACCTTCTTTGTACCGGGAGCATCGAGAAAATCCCCAAACCGCCACACAGGCCTCTCCAATCAAAAAGAAAAAGAAAAAGCCAAGCGGCTTGCCGATACGGTGCATAAAACCTCATATGGAATTTAAACATGTACCTTTTTGTTGGGCATTTCAATATATATCTCTTCGTATACTTCATATACTTCACTCCATACCTGTCTAACACATATCCATCCATTCCCAATTTATTATAACTCAATCTAGTCATTTGAAACTCGATTCGCTAATTTATTGTTTAATTAACTCTTTTGCCTATTTCACTTTCTATTTGAACATATCACGTTCAAATATAATTTAACTTGCTTATAAACTAATTTAATTCCAAATTCGAATCCAGGTTTCCTTTTTGAATTTGAATATAATTTCTCACATCACATTCACTTATCCAAAGGCCAATTCTTATCAAATTTTGATTTAACACATTATTTTTTAAATTAGTAAACCTTGTTCAAACATTAAAAATATGATTTTTGTTTCAAAAATCATTTCACTTATACAACTTGAGTTCGTATTTATTTTACATCTCCAATTCGGATTTTCTAATGGAAATTCGGATTTTTGTTTACTTAAAATCCTTATATTTATTTAAATAAACCGTTATGGTTTTATAATGGTTCTGGCGTTGTTTTTCTAAAAATTCGATTTTGACATAACTCAAAATCTATTCGACAAAATCTAGATTTTTCTCTTTCATTAGAAAACTATTATCAAATCGGTCCTGACGTTTCTTATTTCAAAGGATTCCGAATCAATTTGAGTTCTATATACTCCATTGAAGTTCAAAACGCCAATTTATGAACTGCCACGCTGTGGCGAGTTCGTTTTAATTATATTTATATATATATAAACGTTTAAACTTCATTTATAATAATTTCAACTCTATTCTGATATATTTTTAATATATATCAAATCAATTTTCCCAATTCAACATAATATTTTCAATTATCTAAAATTATCGATTTTTCCTAACACGGTAATATATTTATTTATACTTCGATCTTCTATATTAAATTCCAACACTTTTTTTTTACAAATTATAAATCCTTTGGATTTATTTTCTATTCTGTTTAAAAATCCGCATTCTGAAATATATTTCGTCGTTCCCATTTCGAAATGATTTCAACTTTCTATTTTCAAATTCTATTTTCAATTCTATTTGAATTTTTCCATATTCAGTTTCCATTTGAATTTTCTACATTCAAATTCTATTTTCAATTCTATTTGAATTTTCTATATTCAAATTATATTTTCAAATTCTATATTTAAATTCATATTCGAATTTAAATATTCAAATTATCTCTTGATAATTAATTCAATATATTTATAAACACCATTTTATAAATTTCCTTGTTTTATATTTAAACAAGTCTATTTCGAAATCTATTTAAACAAAAATCTTAATTTGGAAATTTCTATTTATAATAACTTATATATATAACACCCAATTTATTTTCATATTCAATTTTACTTCTATTTAAATAAATTCAAATAAATCGAATTCAAATCATAAATCCTTACGGATTTATTTTAGTTCAATTTATATTCTGATCATCAGAATAAATCCCATCGTTTATTTCTTTAAAACGATTCCCCCATTTCTATTTTTAAATTCACATTTGAATTTAAATATTCAAATTATCAAATGATAATTTTTCCACTTTATTTATAAACACCGTTTTTAAATTCATTTCACTTCTCTGCATTATTAATTTATAAACCACGTTTATAAATTCATTTCAAATCCCGCATTATCGATTTATAAACAAACTCTGCATTATCGATTCATAAACAATGTTTATAAATTCATTTCAAATCCCGCATTATCGATTTATAAACAACGTTTATAAATTCCAATACTTGTTTTATATTCAAAACAAGTTAATATTTTTATGGCCTATTCAAAATTCAAATCCTATTTTTAAAATAGATTTCCCCTTTTAAATCTCAAATACCCTTTTCACGATATTTTTATATATCAACATTTTGGCCCCAGTGATATTTAACAATCAAACCACTCAATTATCAATCAACACATCGTATATGATAATATATGTGAAAACAAACAAATAAAAATATTTTGAGGAATCAAGCTGGATTTCTCCAACATGTTTCCTGCATCCACAGACGTTAGCCAACATAAATAATATCCATCCTGCTTCGAGGCAGGATATCGCGGTATAGAAGGTCATCCACTATCATAGCGTGTGGCGTATAGGGTCATCCGCTAATGATACCGTGGGCATCCGCTATTGGTACTGCGGGAATCCAACCAATCACCAATATATATATATATATATATATAATAGCCACAAACCAATCCTAAATAATTAATATATTTAAATAGCCACAGTAGTGCATGTAAACAAACAACCAACAAATTATTTTTAATGTTAAAAATAATTTAAATAAAATACTTGAGTGAGAATTACTCACCGTGATTTTATTTGCTGAATATCCCAAATTAAATAAACTGAACGCCATTCGATCTAAATGAATCCTGGTTAATTCTGATCGACTCCATATGCGTCACTTTACGCTTTTCCTACCCTTGTATAAATTTAATATATCATATCAAAATTTATTTATTTATATTAGATTATATAAAACTAAACAAATTACCTAAATTAATTGTTTAAGTTAACTACCTTCTAATCCAACTTTTAGAATCCACGGTTTCGACTTAGCTTCACGATTTGAAAACACTAACCAACCTCCTTACCTATTTTGAACAATTTAACTTTCATACAACTTGAAATTTTAAATTAAAATTCATTAATTAAAAAGAATTACCTTTCTTACTTAATGATTTTCGCTAATCATCTCCTCTGTATGTTTCGAATTGTACCTCATCATTTCTATTAATTTGATCGACATCTCCTTCCATTGTCCACTATCCAAATTGACATTTTTGTCTTCGAATTTGCCTTGAAAAACCCTAGAACACCCTCGGCCTTAGTTAACTTCCAAGTGCGCCACTCCTTCCCAATTCTAACATCAATCATGTGTGTGAGAGAGATTAAACATGTACATACAAATTTTATTATCCAATGGTAGAATATTTGTTTTAAGTTTGTCATCGAAGGCAAATATTTGTTTTGCAAGCGTGGATCGCTAAAGAATACGGCTCGTGTTTAACCAAAAATGAAGCAGACTGACCAATCTATAGGCTTTGTACCTCCATTCTATTTAATAGGCCCATAAATTTATCAAATGTTGCTCATCTTCATATTATTATTTTATTTGTCTTTCATTCCTACTTTCATTTTTGCACTATTCATAGGGTTCAATTGCTAACCCTACAAGGGGGTCAATTCTTCTGTACCCAACTCAGGTGTTCCCGTGTGCCTGACAAATCACAACCACACATCAACCACACATATTATTAATAATCTAATGAACGGGTCCTACAATCCACTTAAAACCATTAGATTTTTACAAATCAGTGGCTAAATTTATCCGGCACATAGGAACACCCAATTTAGGTATAGAACAATTCATCCCCCTACAAGGTAGTATAATGTATGTATCAAATATCAATGGGCATCATATATCAAATGAAGCACTGTTTAGTATGAGGTGAAAATATGTAACGACCCGGGCTTTCGAACAGTGTATTTTCAATATTTAATATGCTTTCAAATATTAATTTGATAATATAAATGGAATTTATTTGTTTTGAATTTAAATTATATTATAATATGGTTATTTTTTAATATATGGTCGCATTAAATTTTGTAGTCTATTCTGTTGAATCCAAAATAGTGTAATTACGTTGAAACGTCGGTCGGTAGGTTAAAATAGCGGTTACGATCTCAATTGATGAACCCTGATATATTTGTAATGGATAAGACCGAAATCGAATCAGAAATCAAATCGATATCTATTTAAAAAGGATAAAAATCACTTTATATCAAATCGTATTAATTATAAAATCAAATCAAATTTAATTAAAACATTTTTAATATCAAATCAAAATCTATCTTAAGATTTTCAAAATCCTACAGCAGACTAAACTCCTTCACCCCGAATTATCCTTCATGTATAAATCACGCCTACTTCCTCTTCTATTTTCTTCTTCTGCAAAGCCAAAATGAAATGTTTCAATAAAAAAAAAATGTCGCTGCAAAAATATATGCACAAATAGAAGCATCCCATTCTGACTTCTATAGAATGCGCCTATCCCCACTATCTTCATTTCATTTTCCATTTCTTCAATTCAAATCAAAACAGAAAGCTCCAAGTAGAAAATGGTCGTGACCCTTTCCCTTTATAAATCGAAATTTCCCCCTTTGTTATTTTGATTTCGTTGGTCACCGAACCATGTTCTTCACCAAATCAGCTGTTGTTCTTTGTTTTAAATTCGATCTGAGTTCCTCAAGTTCGAAAATTGTGGAGCCCATAAAGCCGACATCAAATGGATCCATCGAAAATTGGGGAAGCGAGGGTGAGTGATTGTTGTTGGGAGCTCGACATCGAGCGACTTAGGTTTGAGGATTCAAAGGGGGTTTTGGTAAATCAAATAGGAAAGTAGCGATCTGAAAATGAGTTGCGATAGGGGTTTGACAGTAGGTGTTTGTCTGAAGGTCGATTTGTGTATTTGGGTATGGTGCGTATGCTGCTCGAGGTCACGAAGTGCCAGAATGAGGCCTGGACACTATCACGATGCGAGAAGAAGGTTCGATGGCCTGTATAATGGCCACAAAGGACTACGAGGTCGCGGTTGAGGGAGGTGTTCAGGTTCGATTCAATGGTGATGCAAGGACGTGGAACAGTGGACTACAAAAGGAGTTAGGGATAGTGGGAGAAGCCGACTTTGTGGGTTTCCTTGTTACTGAGCGAGATTCCTCAATTGGAGAAGTTCGGTTAGGGGACTGATTCATGTATTATCATGGTTTTAAGGTAATCAAATTTATATTTAAATTAGTTAATGTCGAGTAGTTTTAATAAAAATATAATTCGCATGTTTAATTCTTATTTAAATTAGATTAGTATATCATTTAAAACTAAGATTTAGTACTCTACTGAAAAGATATGGCATTTTCTGCCAATCAGAATTTGAAACTGACTAAGGAAATCTTTACCATCCTATATGTTTAGCTAGTACACAAATTAAATATTTAGATTACCATTTGGGTATAAATATATAATTAGTAATAAAATATACATAGATTAGTTTAATTATGTTGGTTAAGTTAAATTTATTTAGTCAGTTCAATGTTAATAATTTTAATTAACTTAAAATCTTATAAGTTGTTAATTTTACAATATGCTTTAATACATATATATATAGAGAAAATTTATTTGTTCATTACATAGTTCATTAAAAACAAATAAATGTTGATCAACAAATTTAAATCAAATTATCATAGGAACAAATTCATTCGAGAAGATTTGTAGCAGATGATATGGAAATAAAAAGATATCCGACAACCGCGATTTCGGTGAGTAAATCTCACTCACCTTATTTAGAATTATTTTTATCCGTTAAAAATAATTGTCTGTGCTTGTTTGAATGCTTTCTGGTTGATTTAAATATATTAGTTATTTAGGGACGACTATTTTATATATACCGGGTTGATTAGTGGATGATTCCCGCAGTCTCATTAGCGGATGCCCGCAGTTTCATAGCGGATGATTTCCCTATGCGCCCCAAAAATATAAATTAATGGATGACCTTCATACCGCGATATCCTGCCTCGAAGCAAGATGGGTATTACTATGTTGACTAACATCTGTGGATGCACGAAAATAGGCTGGAGGAATCCGACTGGATTCCTCAAAAAAAATATTATTTGTTTGTTTATTTGCTTGCATATACACTGTCATATATGATGTGTTAGAAAACCTGAAATAAATAATTGGTTTTTGGTGTTTAAATATCATTGGGCCTAAGTGTTAATTTATAAAAATACCCTGAAAGGGGTATTTGAGATTTAAAAGGGAAATTCTATTTTTCTAAAATAGAATTTGAATTTTTAAATAGATTTGAAATATGAACTTGTTTTGAAAAATAAAACAAGTAGTTCCTTTATAAACGAAGTTTATAAATAGTTGATTTATAAACGAAGTTTATAAATGAAGTAAAACGAATTAGCATTGGATAATTCAGAAAATAGAAATACAAGTGTGACTTTGGGAAGGAAAATATATTTTTCCAAAGAAGAATTATTTTTATTTGAAAGCAAGACTTGTTTAATAATGGTGTTTGTAAATAGAAAGGTGAAAAATTACCATTTAGATAATTTAAACATTTAAATTCAAAACTGAATTTAAAGTGAGAACTTAGAATCGGTTTAAATAATATATGATTAACTTTATTCCGATATTCGGAATATAAATGAAGTTGAATAAATCCTTAGGATTTGACTATGTCGGATTTATAAAAAATAGATTTTTCCCAATTAGGATATTTAAAATTGAAACAGGGATAAAACATGAAAATAGGTTCAATATTTATATAGATAAGTGTTGATAAAGAGAATACTCCAAAATAAGATTTCGGTTTTTAAATAGATTTCAAAATGGAAACTTGTTTTAGCTTCATAAAACAAGGAAGTTAAATTATAAACGAAGTTTATAATTTAGGGAGATAAATTATCGTTGGATAATTTAGAAGTTTAAATTCAAGGAAGAATTTAAAAGTGAAATGGGAAAACATGTTGAAAATAGAATTGAAATGGAATTTGAATATTGAAAATTCAAATAGAATTGAAATGGAATTTGAATATAGAATTCAAACAGAATTGAAATGGAATTTGAATACAGAAAATTCAAATAGAACTGAAATGGAATTTGAATATAGAATTCAAATAGAATTGAAATGGAATTTGAATATAGAAAATTCAAATAGAATTGAAACGGAATTTGAATATAAAAGGTCGAAGTATAAATAAATTTTTTTTCGATTTAGGGAAAATCGATAATTTTAGAAGATCGGAAATATTATGTTGAATTGAAAAAATGGATTTGATATATATTAAAAATATATCAGAATGGAGTTGAATTTATTTTAAACGAAGTTTAAACATTTATATATATAAATATAATTAAAACGAACTCGCCGCGACGCGGTAGTTCGTAATTTGGCGTTTCGAACTTCAATAGACTATATAGAACTCAATTTAAGTCGAAATTCTTTGAAAAAGAATCGTCAGGACCGGTTGAATAATAGTTTTCTAATGGAAGAGAAAAATCTGGATTTCGTCGAATAGATTTTGAGTTATGTCAAAATCAAATTTTCAGAAAAACAGCGCCAGAACCATTATAAAGCCATAACGGTTTATTTAAATAAGTAAAAGGATTTTAAGGAAATAAAATCCGAATTGCCATTAGAACTATCCAGACTGGAGATATAAAATAAATATGAACTCCAGTGAAGTAAGTGGAATGATTTTTGAAACAAAATCAGTTATTTATTTTTGAATAGAATTAACTAAGTGGAAGAATAATTTGTTAATCGAATTTTGGATCGAGATATTTCTTTTGATAAGTAAAGGAGACTTGCGAATTTAATATTCGAAATCGAATATGAAACCTGAAATGAAAATGGGATTCAATTGATTTATAAGCAAACTAAAAATACATACGAACATGATATGTTCAAATAACAAGTGAAATAGACTAAGAAGCTAATTAAAGAATAAATGGGCGAAACAGAATTCAAACGATCGGATTGAGTTGTGATAAATTGGAAAACAGGTGAACATGTATTAAATAGGTATGGAATGAAGAGAATGAAATTTATAATTTGTGTGCCCGACAAAAAGGTACACGTTTAAATTCCATATGAGATTTTATGCGTCGTATCGGCAAGCCGCTTGGCTTTTTAATTTTCTTTTTGAATGGAGAGCTCCTGCGTGGCGGCTTGGGGATTTTCCAGATGCTTCCAGTACAAAGGAGGTTATGGCGAAATTTTCCGGAAATTTAAGGAGTTAGAATATTTTTAAGAAATTTTGATAGTTAGAAATCAATGTATCGATATATATATATAAATCGATAAGGAAACAAACTTAAAAATAGAATATTATAAACAAATAGAAATTGTTATGACCCGAAATCCCCCTTACGGGAAATCGCGGATTGTACAGAGAACAAGCTACATCAGAATGCAAACGGAAGAACATTTCATTGCTTATTACAACAAGTGTATAGTGTCCAAACAAATTCAATCATAAGTATCAATCATAGATGGCATGGGTACCATATATCATGTCGTCAATACTAGGCTCTACAATCAAAACCGCAAAGTCACGTATTGGAAGTTGGGTTTCCATCTGTGAACCGAGGCAAGGGATCGTCCTCTACCGAATTCGAGAGCCTCTAGCCCGCCCCTCAGGCAAGCGCGCAGGCAAGCCTTGAATCGTCAGGGTCGATCCACCGATGTGGATTATTATGCCTGAACACTGCGTTTCCCCGCCCTTTGGGGCATAAATGAGCCAAATGACTCCATCGGCTCCATATAGTCATCGATATATCCGAGGCGGCTCGCAACAGAAACAACCACACAGGTGAAAATAATATAAATGTCAGGGCTGGTAGGTCAATGACACAACCCTAGCTAGAAGAAAATGCATGTCCTCCCTGAGGTCCTCTCCCGTTTTTCGTTCACAACCGGGGTGTGAGGCTCGCTAATTAACATTACACAAAGCTATGTCACACAGGCGGTGCTTTGATCATCAACCACAAGACTTTGCTTTTCAACAAAAGCCTTGATCATTTTCCACTTAGGCATGCCACACAGGCAATTCACTCCATGCGATTGATATCCATCAATATGTAACCTCTGATCCTGTACGTCTCAGAGAAGGGTGAAGTAAGGGAATGAATTCCCCTTCACCAGGCAGATGTATATTTAATAGAGATCAATCAACACAGAGCAAAATCCAGTGTTAGACACATAGTCCATACAAGTTCGTTCTGGGTCTGAACGAAACTGGAGGAACCTTATTCCTCGCATATCCATCGATCTCCAAGTACGTCTGGACGATCATCAACTGATTCCCTCCTCTTGGGTGTACAACCCAATCAAGATCATCAGTAATCACCCAAACAATGTGAAGACCTCCGGTCTTCGACCACCGTCTTCATCCTCGACACATCGTCGAATCAGTTATTCAGAATGGGATAAACCCGGTCTTTCTGAATAGCTCGCGTATATAATATACATGTGTTACACAAACACAACATACGCCTCATTCCAATTCAGAATATTCTTTTATTCAAATATTCTTATACTTTGGGAAAGGTTCCCATTAATTTTATCAAAGATAAATTCTTTAAATTTATTTTTTAATCTTCTTTGGAATATCAATTCAAACCAAATTATGGTTTATCCAAACTAGTCAGGATTAAGGAACCTAACAGAAGTAATCATTTGTTTTAATTTCCCAATCCCAACCTATTCATCCCATGAAGTAAAACTGGCCATACTTCATATCTAACACCACGGTGTTATCGGTAAATTCAATTACCATTTCACGTTCAAATCTAATTAAAGATTTAACTATCGCCTGGAGCAAAATTGGTGATACTCCATTCTCGATCATTTCAATCTAATTAAAGATTCATTAAAACTCCACTAGGTTATAATCTTCCCAAAAATCATTATCAATGATTATTTAACTTGGGAAATCATATCCTGTCTTTAACTGGGTTAAAGAACCAATGTCATTTAAAACGCGGTTCACGATAAACCCAAAATGACATTTGATATTAAATACAAGGCTCTGAATAGAAAATATATCGGCTTATATTCAATATCAAATTCTACGACCAACAAATATCGTATTGGAAATAACGATATAAATAAATCTTTCAAATTTCCTTAACAATCTCTGTACAATCACAAAACCCAACATCGAAATATTCTGAAGACAATTTCGATTCAAATCCATTACAATTCAATTATTGGAAATTCTGGTTACTTTTAAAACCCCTTTCAAATCCAATTTATTTATTTCAAAAATGAATGGATTATAATTCTAGTTCAAAACTAGTTCATTTCGATAAAAATCTATTTTTATCTTCTGAAATACAGATTTTTTTCATCCCAATTCTTCACATATCATTTCTTGTGATTTTACACAAAATATTACTATTTTTAATAATTTTGTCAAGGCCCGTACAGTCGATTTCCATCAACGGCCATCAAACTGCACTTACAGCAACCTTTTCCAAATTTGATTTGGACATAATTCCAAATCCAACCATTAGATTTCAAATCTCTAATATTCGTTAGAAAGCTCTTTTCGATACAAACCCAACAGTTCCGGTTTTAGGAGAATCCGACGGTCGGATCTCCCGTAATATCCATTCGAAGTCAATGGTCGAAATTCGCGAACTGCCGCAACGCGGCGCGTTCTACTCAGGCCATTATATATATAATATATACATATTATATATATTTCGTCGATTTCCTTTCAAAACGTATTTTATAAATCGCTTTAAATTCGTTTTCAAAACGATTTCAACTTCATATTCAATTTCAAATCAAAATTGAATATTCCATATCATTAATCTATAAATGATAATATTTTCAAAACGTTATAATTTGAAATCAATTCCTATTGGATATTCATTATAAAAATGAATAAAATCGATATAAATATCATTCACGTCAAAATGGCGTCAATCTAATCAACACGGCTTTTTTTCAACACATGAATGTTTTCTTCTATTCAACACATGAATATTTATTTTATTCAACACATGAATATTTATTCTATTCAACACATGAATTTTCATTCTATTCAACACATGAATTTTCATTCTATTCAACACATGAATTTTCATTCTATTCAACACATGAATTTTCATTCTGTTCAACACATGAATTTATACTATTCAACACATGAATTTTCATTCTATTCTTTATTTTCCAAATTAGAATGAGGTCCAATCAATTACTATATAATGTTAATTATATGGATTCCCTACAACACATGTGTATAATAGCAACGATAAATCATCAACCATCATCCAGAGTGCACACACCACTGCATAAGCATTAAATATAGATAAGTAACGCTTACACAGTCTGTCAACCCATCGGTCGACATACTACTAAACAATTGGGATTAGTGTACGTCAATATCATCCCAAAACCCGTGTGGGGTTTCAATCAATCAAACACATATTTTATTTTTGCAGTTGGGCGATGTGTAAAATTTATCGTCTCAATCAATACCAGTTAAATGGGTGTACATAAACAAATCGTCCGATTTGTTTATAAATATTTATTTTACTTCAGCACACAAATATATATTTTATTTCAACACATGAATATATATTTTATTTCTAAACATGAATATATATTTTATTTCAACACATGAATATATATTTTATTTCAACACCTGAATATATATTTTATTTCAATACATGAATATATATTTTATTATTTTTAAATTCCAAAAAGCAACATTTTATTTTGAACTCGAAATCGAACCCACCGACTGTCGTCCCAAGCTAATTGCCCCCATTCCGAACAAATGGGATATGTAACGTAATCCAATTCAACTGTTTCGATAGGTCTTTCTTTAAATTAAAATATAAATCAATGTACATCCAATTTAAACGTACCTTTCAATTTACCGGGGCCATATATTAACTCTAAAAATTCCCGAAAAATTATTTCTAGCTTCGTATTGACGATATGGCCCCAACAGAACTAATTTCGTCAAATTCTGAGACCGTTTGAAAAATGTCCATTTTCTAGTCGATCCAAATTGACTGAAACTGTCAAAACACATTTTTCTGCGCCACGCTCACTATTGATTCAAAAAATTATGAAGTTTGGAATCTAGCAATAACTTGGCCTAATGGATCCAACAAAAGTGGTTTCATTGAAAACTGAGGTCGTTTGCAAATTTTCTATTTTTAAGGGCCAAAATTCCATAGCGACTATTCTGAATTTTCAACTGGGCGTAACTTTTTATTCCCGCTATGAAATTTCAATTATTCGGATTCGTTGGAAAGATATTCTCAAATAGATTCTAATATTTTTGGTTTCACTAAAATCCTGATTATTTTGAATCCTGTACATTCATTTGAACTTTGAAATCGAATTTTCAAACTACCGCGCCATTTTCTATTCCTTTTATATTTAAAATAAAATATTTATATTTTAACGAAGATTCATATAAATATATACGTTCTAATTCAATTCAAAATAAATTTCTCGTCATCATTATTTAAAATAAATCATTTTAAATATTCAAAATTCATTAAAATTGCCAAAATAAAAAAATTTAAATTGGCTAAGATTTCCAGGTTGTTACAATCTCTCCCTCTTAAAACTTTTCATCCCCGAAAAGTAACGAAGCTGAAAGTTGTTTTACAAACCAACTCAACTTCCATTATTTTCATTATGGCTTAAGTTCTTCAACTTTTCAGTTTCTAGGAACTTTTCAAGATTTTCAAAAATTTGGCTAACACCCTAAATTTTCGAAAAATATCGCCATAACCTCCCATGCACCGAGAGCTTCGGGATATTTCAAATAGCCTCCGATGGCCCTCACCAATCCAAAAAGAAAAGGAAACAGCCAAACAGCTAGCCAATCGACTCATAAAATCATCAAAAACCCAAGAAATACAATAAACATGTACCTATTTGTCGGGCAAACAATTTTATTCCTCTTCTCTAGCCTCCTTGTTATGACCTGTTCAATGTAAGTACATGTATATGCATGCAAATGCGACTAATTTTCAATACAATTCACTATTTGATACAATTTGGCTAAATGGTCCAAATTTTAATTAATCAACCTATAATCAAACAACACAATCAACAATCAATTTGTTGATTATCACTTCAAATTCATAATTTTGATATATAGTCAAAAATCATATTTTTGGTGCCAAATCACAACAATAGGCCCTATCTAGTTTTGGTTCTCACACCAGTCTATTGGAAATATATAGAAGTTCCACTTTCGTCACTCGAACATAAACACTAATGATGATATATCAATCATCAGTATCATCTACGGACGACTAGAGTGTAATTCTATATCTACCCAGTATGTTAAAACTTCAAATACACGCGGATCAGACGTATACGCAAAATCTTTATATACTTGATTGTCCAAACTCAATATAAAATAAATAATCAAATACGTATAATTGAACTTTATTTTCAAAACAAAATTTGGTTTCATTTCTAAAAATATACTCTTCACACTCGTTCTAGGATACTACTGATCCCATCTCTAACGAGTCATTCTCATTGGATATTACTAATCTAATCTCTGATGAATTCTTTCGTTTGGTTCTAACGTGTCTTGTTCTCTGAGCTTTGTAAACCAAAGATCTGATACCAAGCTGTTATGACCTGAAATCCCCCTTACGGGAAATCGCGGATTGTACTAAGAACAAGCCACATTAGAACGCAAACAGAAGAACATTTCATTGCTTATTACAACAAGTGTATAGTGTCAAAACAATTTCAATCATAAGTATCAATCATAGACGGCATGGGTACCATATATCATGTCGCCAATACTAGGCTCTACAATCAAAACCCCAAAGTCACGTATTGGTAGTTGGGTTTCCATCTGTGAACCGAGGCAAGGGATCGTCCTTTACCGAATTCGAGAGCCTCCAGCCCGCCCCTCAGGCAAGCGCGCAGTCTTGGATCGTCAGGGCCAGTACACCGATGTGGATTATTATGCCTGAACACTGCGTTTCACCGCCCTTTGGGGTGTAAATGAGTCAAATGACTCCATCGGCTCCACATAGTCACCGATATACCCGAGGCGCCTCGCAACAGCAACAACCACACATGTGAAAATAATATAAATGTCAGGGCTGGTAGGTCACTGACACCATCCTAGCTAGAAGAAAACGCATGTCCTCCCTGAGGTCCTCTCCCATTTTTGGTTCACAACCGGGGTGTGAGGCTCGCGAATTAACGTTACACAAAGCTACGCCACACAGGCGGTGCTTTGATCATCAACCACAAGACTTTTCTTTTCAACAAAAGCCTTGATCATTTGCCACTTAGGCATGCCACACAGGCAATTCACTCCATGTGATTGATATCCATTAATATGTAACTTCTGATCCCGTACGTCTCAGAGAAGGGTGAAGTAAGGGAATGAATTCCCCTTCACCAGGCAGATGTATATTTAATAGAGATCAATCAACACAGAGCAAAATCCAATGTCAGACACACAGTCCATGCAAGTTCGTTCTGGGTCTGAACGAAACCGGAGGAACCTTATTCCTTGCATATCCATCGATCTCCAAGTATGTCTGGACGATTACCAACTGATTCCCTCCTCTTAGGTGTACAGCCCAATCAAGATCATCAGTAATCACCCAAACGATGTGAAGACCTCCGGTCTTCGACCACCGTCTTCATCCTCGACACATCGTCGAATCCGTTATTCAGAATGGGATAAACCCGGTCTTCCTGAATAACTCGCGTATATAATAAACAAGTGTTACACAAACACAACATATGCCTCATTCCAATTCAGAATATTCTTTTATTCAAATATTCTTATACTTTGGGAAAGTTTCCCATTAATTTTATCAAAGATAAATTCTTTAAATTTATTCTTTAATCTTCTTTTGAATATCAATTCAAACCAAATTATGGTTTATCCAAACTAGTCAGGATTAACGAAACTTACCGAAGTAATCATTTGTTTTAATTTCCCAATCCCAACCTACTCATCCCATGAAGTAAAACTGGCCATACTTCATATCTCACACCACGGTGTTATCGGTGAATTCAATTATCATTTCTCGTTCAAATCTAATTAAAGATTTAACTATCGCCTGGAGCAAAACTGGTGATACTCCATTCTCGATCATTTCAATCTAATTAAAGATTCACTAAAACTCCACTTGGTTTTAATCTTCCCAAAAATCATTATCAATGATTATTTAACTTAGGAAATCATATCCTATCTTTAACTGGGTTAAAGAACTAATGTCATTTAAAACACGGTTCACGATAAACCCAAAATCACATTTGTTATTAAATACAAGGCTCTGAATTGAAAATATATCATCTTATATTCAATATCAAATTCGACCACCAACAAATATCGTATTGGAAATAATGATATAAATATATCTTTCAAGTTTCCTTAACAATCTCTGTACAATCACGAAATCCTACATCGAAATATTCCAAAGACAATTTCAATTCAAATCCATTCCAATTCAATTATTGGAAATTCTGGTTACTTTTAAAACCCCTTTCTAATCCAATTTATTTATTTCAGAAATGAATGGATTATAATTCTAGTTCAAAACTAGTTAATTTCAATAAAAATCTATTTTTATCTTTTCAAATATGGAGTTTTTCATCCTAATTCTTCACATATCATTTCTTATGATTTTACACAAATTATTACTATTTTTAATAATTTTATCAAGGCCCGTACAGTTGATTTCCATCAACGGCCATCGAACTGCACTTATAACGACCTTTTCCGAATTTACATAATTCCAAATCCAACCATTAGATTTCAAATCTCTAATATTCGTTAGAAATCTCTTTTCGATAATAACCCAACGGTTCCGCTTTTAGGAGAATCCGACGGTCGGATCTCCCGTAATATCCATTCGATGTCAATGGTCGAAATTCGCGAGCTGCTGCAGCGTGGCACGTTCTATTCAGGCCATTATATATGTAATATATATTATATATATTTCGTCGATTTCCTTTCAAAATTATTTTATAAATCGTTTTAAATTCGTTTTCAAAACGATTTCAACTTCATATTCAATTTCAAATCAAAATTGAATATTCCATATTATTAATCTATAAATGATAATATTTTCAAAACGTTATATTTTGAAATCATTTCCTATTCGATATTCATTATAAAAATGAATAAAATCGATGTGAATATCGTTCACGTCAAAATGGCGTTAATCTAATCAATACGGCTTTTTTTCAACACACGAATGTTTTCTTCTATTCAACACATGAATATTTATTTTATTCAACACATGAATATTTATTCTATTCAACACATGAATTTATATTATACAACACATGAATTTTCATTCTATTCAACACATGAATTTTCAGTTTATTCAACACATGAATTTATATTATTCAACACATGAATTTTCATTCTATTCAACATATGAATTTTCATTCTATTCTTTATTTTCCAAATTAGAATGAGGCCCAATTAATTACCATATAATGTTAATTATATGGATTCCCTACAACACATGTATATAATTGCAAGGATAAATCATTAACCATCATCCAGAGTGCACCACACCACTGCATAAGCATTAAATAAAGATAAGTAATGCTTACACAGTCTGTCAACCCATCGGTCGACATACTACTAAACAATTAGGATTAGTGTACGTTAATATCATCCCAACACCCGTGTGGGGTTTCAATCAATCAAACACATATTTTATTTATGCAGTTGGGCAATGTGTAAAATTTATCGTCCCAATTGATACCAGTCAAATGGGTGTATATAAACAAATCGTCCGATTTGTTTATAAATATTTATTTTACTTCAACACACAAATATATATTTTATTTCAACACATGAATATATATTTTATTTCAACATGTGAATATATATTTTATTTCAACACATGAATATATATTTTATTTCAACACATGAATATATATTTTATTTCAACACATGAATATATATTTTATTATTTTTAAATTCCAAAAAGCAACATTTTATTTCGAACTCGAAATCGAACCCACCGACTATCGTCCCAAGCTAATTGCCATCATTCCGAACACAATGGGATATGTATCATAATCCAATTCGACTGTTTCGATAGGTTTTTCTTTAAATTAAAATATAAATCAATGTATATCCAATTTAAACGTACCTTTCAAATTACTAAGGCCATATATTAACTCTAAAAATTCCCGAAAAATTATTTCTAGTTTCGTATTGATGATATGGTCCCAACAGAACTAATTTCGTCAAATTCTGAGACCGTTTGAAAAATGGCCATTTTCTAGTCGATCCTAATTGTCTAAAACTGTCAAAACACGTTTTTCTGCGCCACGCTCACATACTGATTCAGAAAATTATGAATTTTGGAATCTAGCAATAACTTGACCTCACGGATCCAACAAAAGTGGTTTCGTCGAAAACCAAGGTTGTTTGCAAATTTTCTATTTTTAAGGGCCAAAATTCCATAACGACTATTCTGAATTTTCAACTGGGTGTAACTTTTTATCCCCGCTATGAAATTTCAATTTTTCGGATTCGTTGGAAAGATATTCTCAAATAGATTCTAATGTTTTTGGTTTCACTAAAATCTGGTTTATTTTGAATCTTGTACATTCATTTAAACTTTGAAATCGAATTTTCAAACTACCGCGCCATTTTCAGTTCCTTTTATATTTAAAATAAAATATTTATATTGTAACGACGATTCAAATATATACATTCTAATTCTAATCAAAATAAATTTCTCATCGTCATTATTTAAAATAAATCATTTTATATATTCAAAATTCATTAAAATTGCCTAAATAAAAAAAAATTAATTGGCTCAGATTTCCAGGTTGTTACAGAAATCTATAATTAAATCTGGTAAAATTAGAAAGAGAAACGTATGCGGGTTTAAAAATGGATAATTGGTTTTATGATGTTGGTTATTCGAGGTAAGTGGTCTTGTCTGTTTTGAAGTTAACGATGTTTTCAGTCAAGGTCTGAGAGGTAGTTATACCCCAACTTGATTGATTTCATTTTTAACCAATAGATAGCAAGATCCAGTCTCGAAGAGAAATGTTTGAATAAAAGTTAGTTGAATGTAGAGTTTTGGGTTGTTGTAACAGTGTTTTACACAACATTTGTTTTAACCCAGATAAGTGGAATATTGGAAATATAATAACAAATATTTCCAAAGTATAGAAAGAAATGGTAGGGGAAGAGATAAGTAATTGGAATGTTTCCAATTGCAAATAGAATATATTTTCTAAGTACAGAAAATAAAAAGAAGGCGAGATATGGAAATGTTTTCCAAATAGCCAAAAGGCCAAGATGATAATTGAAAATATTTTTTTAGCAAATATTGATAAGGAAATAGAAAGGGTGATTTAATTAATAAAATATTAATTTAAAGGCCCAGTGATGGTTTGATGTTATGGATGAATGGATGTTTGTTTTTCTTCGATAGTTAAATAACCAACTATCGAAGTGTTTGCCAATATCGTTGTCAATATGGAGAGTCCGGTTGGATTGTTATCCGTGAACCACTCTGTATTGGCAGTAGCATTGCGAATCAGATTATATGAAGAAAAACGAAAACGGAGTAAAGTGCTAGGACTTGTTCTATTAATGGAAATTGTGACTTCGGTCTCGTTCAATTCCAGAACGAAGTGTATGGACGAATGTCTGACAAAGTATTTCCAATGATCGCATATGTTGGTTTGTATAGATATATATGGTGGCAGAGAATTTATTCTCTTAGCATACTATCTAGAATATATTTGTGCAAATCAATTAGTGTTTAACGGATCTGACAATGTGGCATTCAAAGTGATTGTGCTATCAATGAATGATAAGAAATCGTAGCCTCAGGCCTCAACAACCGGGAAATGACAAAAATCAGGCAGGCATCATTGCTATGTGGGTCGCTCCCATTAGGGTGTATAATCACCTATCTAGATATATTTATTTCATTCTTTAATCTATTAGATGTTGTCCATTCGGGAAACAGTTGATGATCCCAACCGTTGGTGATATACATTCGATACACTCAAGCGAAATGAGTGGTCGGTCATATGTGGGCCGGGTTGCAAGACGTTCTTGTTGAACCCAATGTATTCCTCTCTAGAGATACACTATCGGAAGGTGGTTCTATACCCTGTCATGTTGGAAATCCAATCTCCAATAAGCGCCTTGCGGGTTTTGATTTTATATTATATATGGAGCGTGAGATGCAAGCGTTCTGCTAGATTGTTATCTAATTGATTTAGACACTATTATAATATCACTGGATTTTCGTATCAAAGTGCTTTGGGTTATAGTAAGGTAAAAACCGTTTAGTATGAATGGGCATCATATATCAAATGAAGCACTGTTTAGTATGAGTTGAAAATATGTAACGACCCGGGCTTTCGAACAGTGTATTTTCAATATTTAATATGCTTTCAAATATTAATTTGATAATATAAATGGAATTTATTTGTTTTGAATTTAAATTATATTATAATATGGTTATTTTATAATATATGGTCGCATTAAATTTTGTAGTCTATTCTGTTGAATCCAAAATAGTGTAATTATGTTGAAATGTCAGTCGGTAGGTTAAAATAGCGGTTAAGATCTCAAGTGATGAACCCCGATATATTTGTAATGGATAAGATCGAAATTAAATCAGAAATCAAATCGATATCTATTTAAAAAGGATAAAAATCACTTTATATCAAATTGTATTAATTATAAAATCAAATCAAATTTAATTAAAACATTTTTAATATCAAATCAAAATCTATCTTAATATTTTCAAAATCCTACAGCATACTAAACTCCTTCACCCCAAAGTATCCTTCATGTATAAATCGCACCTGCTCCTCTTCTATTTTCTTCTTCTGCAAAGACAAAATGAAATGTTTCAGTAAACAAAAAAATAAGGTCGCTGCAAAAATATATGAACAAATAGAAGCATCCCATTCTGACTTCTATAGAACGCGCCTATCCCCACTATCTTCATTTCATTTTCCATTTCTTCAATTCAAATCAAAACAGAAAGCTCCAAGTAGAAAATGGCCGTGACCCTTTCCCTTTATAAATCGAAATTTCCCCCTTTGTTATTTTGATTTCGTTGGTCACCGAACCATCTTCCTTCACCAAATCAGTTGTTGTTCTTTGTTTTAAATTCGATCCGAGTTCCTCAAGTTCGAAAACCGCGGAGCCCTTAAAGTCGACATCAAATGGATCCATCGCAAATTGGGGAAGCGAGGGTGAGCAATTGTTGTTTGGAGCTCGACATCGAGTGACTTCGGTTTGAGGGTTCGAAGGGGGTTTTGGTAAATCAAATAGGAAAGTAGCGATCTGAAAATGAGTTGCGATGGGGGTTTGACAGTAGGTGTTCGTCGAAGGTCGATTTGTGTATTTGGGTATAGTGCATATGCTGCTCAAGGTCACGAAGTGCCAGAAAGGGGCCTGGACACTATCACGATGCGAGAAGAAGGCTCGATGGCCTGTATAATGGCCACAAAGGACTACGAAGTCACGGTTGAGGGAAATTTTCAGGTTCGATTCAATGGTGATGCAAGGACGTGGAACAGTGGACTGCAAAAGGAGTTAGGGATGGTGGGAGAAGCCGACTTTGTGGGTTTCTTTGTTACTGGAGCGAGATTCTTCAATTGGAGAAGATCGGTTAGGGGACTGATTCATGTATTATCATGGTTTTAAGGTAATCAAATTTATATTTAAATTGGTTAATGTCGAGTAGTTTTAATAAAAATATAATTCGCATGTTCAATTCTTATTTAAATCAGATTAGTATATCATTAAAAACTAAGATTTAGTACTCTATTGAAAAAGATATGCCATTTTCTGCCAATCAGAATTTGAAACTGACTAAGGAAATCTTTACCATCCTATATGTTTAGCTAGTACACAAATTAAATATTTATATTCCCATTTGGGTATAAATATATAAATGGTAAAAAAATTATATATAGATGAGTTTAATTATGTTGGTTAAGTTAAATTTATTTAGTCAGTAGAATGTTAATAATTTTAATTAACTTAAAATCTTATAAGTTGTTAATTTACAATATGCTTTAATATTTATATATATATAGAAAATTTATTTGTTCATTAAATAGTCCATTTAAAACAAATAAATGTTGATCAACAAATTTAAATCAAATTATCATAGGAACAAATTCATTCGAGAAGATTCGTACTAGATGATTTGGAAATAAACAAATATCCGACAACCGCGATTTCGGTGAGTAAATCTCACTCACCTTATTTAGAATTATTTTTATCCGTTAAAAATAATTGTCTGTGCTTGTTTGAATTCTTTCTGGTTGATTTAAATATATTAGTTATTTAGGGTTGACTATTATATATATTGGGTTGATTAGTGGATGATTCCCGCAGTCTCATTAGCGGATGCCTGCAGTTTCATAGCAGATGATTTCCCTATGCGCCCCACAAATATATATTAGTGGATGACCTTCATACCGCGATATCCTGCCTCGAAGCAGGATGGGTATTACTATGTTGACTAACGTCTGTGGATGCAGGAAAACAGGTTGGAGGAATCCGACTGGATTCCTCAAAAAAAAAATCTTGTTTATTTGCTTGCATATATACTGTCATATATGATTTGTTAGAAAACCTGAAATAAATAATTGGTTGTTGGTGTTTAAATATCCCTGGGCCTAAGTGTTAATTTATAAAAATACCCTGAAAGGGTTTGAGATTTAAAAGGGAAATTCTATTTTTCTGAAATAGAATTTGAATTTTTAAATAGATTTGAAATGTAAACTTGTTTTGAAAAATAAAACAAGTAGTTCCTTTATAAACGAAGTTTATAAATAGTTCATTTATAAATGAAGTAAAATGAATTAGCATTGGATAATTCAGAAAAATAGAAATACAAGTGTGACTTTGGGAAGGAAAATATATTTTTCCAAAGAAGAATTATTTTTATTTGAAAGCGAGACTTGTTTAATAATGGTGTTTGTAAATAGAAAGGTGAAAAATTACCATTTAGATAATTTAAACATTTAAATTCAAAACTGAATTTAAAGTGAGAACTTAGAATCGGTTCAAATAATATACAATTAACTTTATTCCGATATTCGAAATATAAATGAAGTTGAATAAATCCTTAGGATTTATGTTTGAATTCGACTATGTCGGATTTATAAAAAAATAGTTTTTTCCCAATTAGGATATTTAAAATTGAAACAGAGATAAAACATGAAAATAGGTTCTATATTTACATAGATAAGTGTTGATAAAGAGAATACTCCAAAATAAGATTTTGGTTTTTAAATAGATTTCGAAATGGAAACTTGTTTTAACTTCATAAAACAAGGAAGTTAAATTATAAACGATGTTTATAATTTAGGTAGATAAATTATAGTTGGATAATTTAGAAGTTTAAATTCAAGGAAGAATTTAAAAAGTGAAATGGGAAAACGTGTTGAAAATAGAATTGAAATGGAATTTGAATATAGAAAATTCAAATAGAATTGAAATGGAATTTGAATATAGAATTCAAATAGAATTGAAATGGAATTTGAATATAGAAAATTCAAATAGAATTGAAATGGAATTTGAATATAGAATTCAAATAAAATTAAAATGTAATTTTAATATAAGACATTCAAATAGAATTGAAATGGAATTTGAATATAGAAGATCGAGGTATAAATAAATTTATTTCCGAGTTAGGGAAAATCGACAATTTTAGAAGATCAGAAATATTATGTTGAATTGGACAAATGGATTTGATATATATTAAAAATATATCAGAATGGAGTTGAATTTATGTTAAACGAAGTTTAAACGTTTATATATAAAAATATAATTAAAACGAACCCACCGCGGCGCGGTAGTTCGTAATTTGGCGTTTCGAATTTCAATTGAGTATATAGAACTCAATTTAAGTCGAAATTCTTTGAAAAAGAATCGTCAGGACCGGTTAAATAATAGTTTTCTAATGGAAGAGAAAATCTGGATTTCGTCGAATAGATTTTGAGTTATGTCAAAATCAAATTTTCAGAAAAACAGCGGCAAAACCATTATAAAGCCGTAACGGTTTATTTAAATAAGTAAAAGGATTTTAAGGAAATAAAATCCGAATTTCCATTAGAACAATCCAGACTGGAGATATAAAATAAATATGAACTCCAGTGAAGTAAGTGGAATGATTTTTGAAACAAAATCAGTTTTTTTGTTTTTGAATAGAATTATTTAAGTGGAAGAATAATTTGTTAATCGAATTTTGGATCGAGATATTTCTTTTGATAAGTAAAGGAGACTTGTGAATTTCATATTCGAAATTGAATATATGAAACCTGAAATGAAAATGGGATTCAATTGATTTATAAGCAAACTAAAAATACATACGAGCATGATATGTTCAAATAACAAGTGAAATAGACTAAGAAGCTAATTAAAGAATAAATGGGCGAAACTAATTCAAACGATCGGATTGAGTTGGGGTAAATTGGAAAACAGGTGAATATGTATTAAACATGTATGGAATGAAGAGAATGAAACTTATAATTTGTGTGCCCGACAAAAAGGTACATGTTTAAATTCCAGATGAGATTTTATGTGCCGTATCGACAAGCCGCTTGGCTTTTTAATTTTCTTTTTGAATGGACAGGGCCTGTGTGGCGGCTTGGGGATTTTCCCGATGCTTCCGGTACAAAGGAGGTTATGGCGAAATTTTCCGGAAATTTAAGGAGTTAGAATATTTTTAAGAAATTTTGATAGTCAGAAATCAATGTATCGATATATATATATATATAATCTGATAAGGAAACAAACTTAAAAATAGAATATTATAAACAAATAGAAATCTATAATTAAATCTGGTAAAATTAGAAAGAGAAACGTATGCGTGTTTAAAAATGGATAATTGGTTTTATGATGTTGGTTATTCGAGGTAAGTGGTCTTGTCTATTTTGAAGTTAATGATGTTTTCAGTCAAGGTCTGAGAGGTAGTTATACCCCAACTTGATTGATTTCATTTTTAACCGATAGATATCAAGATCCGGTCTCGAAGAGAAATGTTTGAATAAAAGTTAGTTGAATGCAGATTTTTGGGTTGTTGTAACAGTGTTTTACACAACATTTGTTTTAACCCAGATAAGTGGAATATTGGAAATATAATAACAAATATTTCCAAATTATAGAAAGAAATGGTCGTGGAAGAGATAAGTAATTGGAATGTTTCCAATTGCAAATAGAATATATTTTCTAAGTACAGAAAATAAAAAGAAGGCGAGATAAGGAAATGTTTTCCAAATAGCCAAAAGGCCAAGATGATAATTGAAAATATTTTTTTAGAAAATATTGATAAGGAAATAGAAAGGGTGATTTAATTAACAAAATATTAATTTAAAGGCCCAGTGATGGTTTGATGTTATGGATGAATGGATGTTTGTTTTTCTTCGATAGTTAAATAACCGACTATCGAAGTTTTTGCCAATATCATTGTCAATACGGAGAGACCGGTTGGATTATTATCCGTGAACCACTCTGTATTGGCAGTAGCGTTGCAAATCAGATTATATGAAGAAAATCGAAAACGGAGTAAAGTTCAAGGACTTTTTCTATTAATGGAAATTGTGCCTTTGGTTTCGTTCAATCCCAGAACGAAGTGTATGGATGAATGTCTGACAGAGTGTTTCCAATGATCGCATATGTTGGTCTGTATCGATATATATGGTGGCAGAGAATTTATTCTCTTAGCATAATATCCAGAATATATTTGTGCAAATCAATTAGTGGTTAACGGATCTGACAATGTGGCATTAAAAGTGATTGTGCTATCAATGAATGATTAGAAATCGTAGCTTCCGGCCTCAATAACTGGGAAATGACAAAAATCGGGCAGGCAGCATGGCTATGTGGGTCACTCCCATTAGGGTGTATAATCACCTATCTAGAGATATTCATTTCATTCTTCAATCTATTCGATGTTGTCCCATTTGGGAAACGGTTGTTGATCCCAACCATTGGTTATATACATTCGACACACTCAAGCGAAATGGGTGGTCGGTCATGTGTGGGCCGGGTTGCAATATGTTCTTGTTGAACCTAGCGTATTCCTCTCTAGAGATACACTATCGGAAGGTGGTTCCATACCTTGTCATGTTGGAAATCCAATCTTCAATAAGCGCTTTGCGGTTTTTGATTTTATATTATCTGTGAAGCGTGAAATGCAAGCGTTCTGCTAGATTGTTATTTATTTGATTTAGACACTATTATAATATCATTGGATTTTCGTATCAAAGTGTTTTGGGTTATAGTAAGGTAAAAACCGTCTGTGTTTATGTATGGGTTGATCTTACTATTATCCTTTCTTTCGAAAGGATTTTGAAAGTTAAATAAATGGTTGGAGTTTACTCACACCAGTCCCATGACTGACCCAGAGTTTATTTTGTTTGTTTTCCCTAAACTCTTGGGTGCCCAAATTTGTACGAGCAGTCAAGTAGTCGGGATTTTACAGATTCATTTGGAGGAGCTGGAAGCAGGAGGCTTCACCTGTTAGCTATAGACTATCATATTTCCGTTGTGTACTATGTGGTATCTGGAAACAGGTGTTTATAACTGTTCCAGGAATAATTGTTGTGCTCTGATGATGGTATGTATATAAAGTTACTAATTTGTATTTCAAAAGTTATGTTATATAATATATTTTATTCGTTCCGCTGTGAGTTTGTGATCTTTGTTTTCTTATATTCTAATATTTCTTTCTTTCTATTTCTCATCCTCTAACTTCTTTCTAATAATGATTCATATTTCTGTGCAATTTGAGTTGGACGTGTTGTGTTATTAGTCAACTAGATAGTACGGATTTGCGGGACGTTACAAAATAAGTAATGCATTATTTAGTAAGTTCTACTAGATCTCATTTCAGATCCCACTAATCAATCTTTGTCGTTTCAGGAACATCAATCGACTGAAAAACTCATCAATTCTTATCAAATGGAAGCAAACATGCTAGCACAAAAACATATAGAGAAATATAGTGATTAAAGTGATAAGAACTTGGTTTTCTATCATAAATTCTTAAAACTCAAAACAATGTCTAGATCCATATACCATCCTGGACGAAGTTGGTACAAAGTAGAAGGACTTGATCGAGTTTCTGAAGCCTTTATAAAATATTATTCAGATATTTTAGGTACTTCCTTACCTCGGTACTTCTCATCCCCCAGCTTTGACCTACTGTATTTTCCTTCTATAAGACTACACCATCATGACATGCTTAGCGTTGAAGTCACTGAGGAGGAACTAAAGTTGGCTGTATTTGATATTCCGAATGGTATCTCTAGAAGCCCAAACGGCTTCAACTCTACCATACATTTCCTGATACCCAAAGTCTTAAGCCCTACTAATACCGGATAATTCAGACCGATCGCGATAAGTTGTCGCAACACTGTTTATAAATGCATTTCAATGGTTTCGGCTAGCAAACTGAAGCATGTCTTGCCGGACTTGATATCCTATAATCAAAGCGCATTTCTTGGCGACTGGAGCATAATTGACAATATATTAATGAGAAATGCTAGAGCGGTCAAATAAACCGAACGCTGAAGTGTACGGCAGGTATGAGACGAAATTCATGGGTACACAACAAATCCAACGGTCTCTGCAGCAGCCGTATATTTTGACTTACACGCTGTCGGTTTGCACAGCATTTCTGTATATTAATATGGCACGAATTGTTAAGAGGTCACTATAGCTTTATCTAAGACTACGGTGCTGGTTGAAGATAGATCTCTGGAAAGCTTACCACTCTATAAGACAGGACTCGATTTTCTATGCATTTTCAAGGAGGGGATTCCCGATGGATTACATAAAGTTGATGGAGGTATGTATAACACCTATGAAATACTCACTACAAATAAATGGTAGTGTTATCAGATATTTTTAGGCGACGTGAAGCATTCATTACACGTAGCCAAGCTTAACACCTACTATATCCTAAAGGTTTGCCAATAATCAATACCCACATCATAATGCAAGGCCGTAAATTCATTTTTTTCAACTTGAGAACTACTTGCATCGAGTTCAGTTACCCGCACATACAGAATTGTTTAACACGACCCAAATAATAAACCAAAATTGATTGACAATCTTCATGTTTTGAGTGTTAGAATCATATCAAAATCTTTGTATTATTCTATCTTATAATGCTTTATAGTCTATTATACATCAGGTATTATGATTTTAATACATAATTATCAAGTTCTATGTTGAAAATTTTCCAGTTTTTTACTCCATGAAGAGCAAGTTTCCGTCTGTACATCCTATTTGATTCTCTTATTTATGTTTTTATATGTATAACGAAGATGATCATTAGTAAATGAATCAGCGACCAATAGGTCATATTCACGCTATTACTATTAAATTCTTGAAATTCATATTGCATTATACTCCTGTTAACTATACTTCCTCTCATGGATCAACTAATTATCTATTATACGATTGCCTAACTTGAAACACATCTCACACTTTGCCACTTCCTGCGTAACTTTGAAGTGAGGCATAAAATGTTGCATAACCTAATAACTCCCAGCATCATCATTGTTGGGTTTCATGTAAACGTAGTGCCACTCGGACATTCAAGCGACTTTTCAGCCATCAAGTGTCATGTTCCTGCCTAGGGCTGCACAAAGTATGGGCTGGGTCAGTTAGAAATAAACATGGTTTTTAAGGAAATGCTAATTATGTGACAAATTTACTTATTGTATTTAGGAAAGACCATGATAAATGGAAATAAATATAGCCTTATCAGAATAAGATTAGAGAAGAATCTAGACTAAACAAATATGCAAAAAGAAGAAAAGTCTAGAAAAAGAAGAGTCTAGATATTCTCTCTTATATAAATTATGAAGTTGTGTGAAGCAATAACAAGCAATGTATTAAACTTATGTATGCAATCAAGTTGAAAGAAAATAAATAAAAATAAACATTTTCCTCCTCATACATTTTTAAAATTCCTCTTTTTCTAAAATTTTCTAACAGTGGTATCAGAGCTGTCTCTTTGAAAGTTTCATCGATTCCTTTCTCTATTCTGCAAACAATCGCCATTTTCTTTCTCAACAAGAATCCTCGAAACACTTTCTGTATTTTGACTGCAGCCTGAACTTGGAATCTTTTATTTCAATCAAAAAGCAGACAGACATGCAGTAAAAGGAAAAGACTCAAAAGAGCCCAAAAAAATACTCAGCTGAACAGAAAAGTAACAGTTGAAGCAAATAAATATAGGATTGGACCAAAAAGAATAAATAAAAAATAAACATTTTCTCCTCATACATTTTTAAAATTCTTCTTCTTCTAAAATTTTCTAACAGTGGTATCAGAGCTAGAAGATCCTTTCAACAAGAGCAAGTTTGAAATCATGGGATTTCTATTTTCTTCATCAATTGTTCTTACAAAAGAGAATTACGAAGAATGGAGCATATTATAAAAATATTCAGCATAATATATCAGATTTTTGCTAGCATAATGCATTTAAAATAGCTGATTCATTATAAGATATATTTTATTAAAATTTCATTGTAAACACATCATATAAAATTAATTTACTACATAGTAGAACTAGTGTTTCATTTTAAGATACACTGAAATGCACTTTAAAATATATTTGTCAAATTCTATCTAGTTTGGATTGACATGAAATATATTTTTTGTATATTTACTATAGAAATACATAAACATTATTCTATGATTATACTATTCTAATTTTAAGTAGGCTGATATTAAATTAGTTTTTTAATATAGGGTTGGGTTGGGTTAAAATAAGGTTGGACTGAACAAAATATCAAACACGACCCGTATGTAGTATGGGTTACATATTGTAACACATATCTGACCCGAACTAGGATGGGTTGAATTGCGTTTACGTGGGTTGTGTAACACCCCACTCCCGCTATGATCACTCACTAAGGGAATGCCATAGCATCGGTGGAGTATTTTAGTGAATATAGAACAGAAAAATTACAACAAGACAGATATAAATAGTACTTGAAATTTTAAAACATCATCTCATAACAGCGGAAGTAAAACATGTCTGGTTACATCATAAAACCACAATAAAGGTCAAGTACAATATCCATCAAAATAAAGAAGTACATAATCCCACTCTCATACAATAGCCAAACAAAAGAAAAGATAACTGGATAACTGGAGCTTTACATCTATCCAAGCTCCTAAAGACTGGAACAGCAATCCGATCAAGCTCCACTACTGCTAGGATCCACCGTAGGACCTGAGGGTTGGGAAAAAGATAAAAACAACGGGGTCAGACATAAGTCTGAGCGAGTCCTATAACTTTAACAATACAATCGTTAAAGTAACCAGAGAAGACATAAACTGATATACGGTAACATATAGGGATGAATGGCTACCCTAAGCAGTCAACTAAACGAAGATAAAGGATAAAGACGCATCTACCCTCCCTAAGGTAAATTACTAAACTGCACCACACCAGTCGTTCCTAACTTAAAGGTTGATCCCACCCAAGGACTTATAAAATTTACTAATTAGTACTTGCGTACCCCTAGGTGACCAAGTAGGCGCCACGGGGCCCTACAATCCACTAGGTGTACACACTACTTCCCATTCGATCGGCTCCCTAACGTAGATACCCGTGCTGGCCCCACCGTGGGATGTATCATTCCCCAATGTGGCAACCTGATGAAACTAAAGGTGCACGGCTTATATCTACTCGATGCAACAACGGCTTACCTACCAGCCCGGGCCCACTCACGCATATGAAGCCCGTTGGACTTGCGTTGCCACCGCTAACCCGTTTGCCTCTTACAGTCAAGCCCAGTATGCGTGTCCCGTCCTCGACATGGGTCGAGCCCACAAAGATACGTATGGGTTACTGGTTGAAATGGGCCTCCACAAGCTACCCACCTAAGCTTGTCCCTTTTTCTAGTATATCCCACTTAACCCTTTAATCATGTTTTAATTACATGTTCCATTTTGGTTAAGTATTCCAATCGTATTTTCTATTGCCACCCAAGGCAACCACTAGATTTTCTCATGCCACCCGAGGCACCCACTTAACCCCTCATGTCCCTCTACATGCTAATGTGGTTAAGTGTTTCTTAATTAATTAATTAAGAACGTAACCTTTGTAAAGACCTCTCACATTAGACTGTCTTTTATGACCGCTGGTTAAGCCGGTTGGGTCCGGGCAGCCTTATGTCATAACAGAGTCTAACCTCGTGTCTTTACATTAATTACGTATTTAGTTTGTGCCTAAGACCTCTCACATTGGGCTAACATTTGTAGCAACTGGTTAAGCCGGTTGGGTCCGGGCAGTTTTACGCTACAACTGAGTCCAACCTCGTGTCTTAGTCAATTAATTACACCTAATTAATCACCCTCATAATTTTATATTAATTATCCCTAATTAATCAAGTTTTCTTAACATGGGTAGACCTAACTTAATAGGTAAATTCCCATGGGGTAGACCTAACTCAATAGGTAAATTCCCAACACATAGTATGGGTACACCTAACCAAATAGGCAAATTCCCATACTATGTTTATTTATTTTGTGTTATGCATAATTATATTAATTTCACACAATCTTATTAACTTATGCATTTAATTACCCCATCGTTCCCACGTAATTTCGTTCATGATATAACACATATAAAAGGTGTCAACTTGCATATGAATGAACATGTTTCAAAGGTGCCATCTTGCATATTAACAAACACATAACTTGCATATGAACTTGCATAACATGTCACATAACTTGCATATAATATGTCACATAACTTACATATTCATTTTGCATAACAAACTTGCATATTAGCTTATAGACTTGCATAATGTGTCATCATGAACTTGCATATTAATAAACATGTAACTTGCATATTTACATACATGTAACTTGCATATTAACAAACATGTAACTTGCATATAAAGAAACATGTAACTTGCATATTTACATACATGTAACTTGCATATTAACAAACATGTAACTTGCATATTAACAAACATGTAACTTGCATATTTACATACATGTAACTTGCATATTAACAAACATGTAACTTGCATATTTACATACATGTAACTTGCATAGCATATTACCATGAACTTGCATAACATGCATATGATTACATAGCCCACAACTTGCATATTTAGCATCATGCAAACATAACATACATCATATTAAACTTGCATAAGCTTACATACTCAACATGCATAAACATAAGATTAATGCTAACATCATATCATATGATTCAAAGCTCATTAACCCACATACAAAACCATAAATCTCATCACATCTCATCTAATTAGTTTACCAAAAGATCATCAAAGTGATAGAAACTCACAACTAGCAACTTTGAACACCAAATGAAGAAGATTAAGATGCTAAGAAGGGATTAGAAGTTGATTAGAGAGTGATTAGTATGCAACCCTCTTCATAAAATTAGTGGAGGCCATGAGAGCTAGCATTTTGCCATAGTTTAGTCACTAGGTTTAATTATGAATGAATTAGGGTAGGTTAGGGTCTTATTTATAGATTAGGCAAGTGTTTTAGGCCATAGGATTAACCCTAGATTCAATCCAAGCCATCAAAGCATGTCTTGGGGAAGAAGTCAAGTGTAGGAACCATCTAGGGCCTTTAGATTAAAGATGGACCATGAGAACCATTCAAATGCAAAATCTGCACTTGAGCGAATCGGCCCACGGGTTGACAGCCAAACACCCTGGATTAACCCCTAGTCGACCCAGCGGGCTCGGGTCGACTTCAAAAATCGGCCGGTTCGGTTATTCCCCTCTCCCAATTCGCTGTTTTGAGCATTTTTGCATATTTATTTATTAAATTTTCAATTATATATATATATATATCAATATATATATATATATATATATCTACACAACCCATTTCACTTAATTAAGTATACTTTAATTTGGGAATTTTTCGTGAAACTTCGCGAGGCCATATCTTGGTCATACGGACTCCGATTTTCGAAAACTCGGACTCTATTTCGCGTATTTTTCCGAGACGAACGCAATGGCATAGCCCGTTTCCCTTGATTCCCATTTTAGAATTAAATTCTGCCTCGATTTATGTTATTACAGGTTATTGAAAATACGGGTTGTTACATTCTCCCCTCCTTAAAGGATTTCGTCCCCGAAATCTTCAAGTTAGGAAGAACGTATCCTACCATCCAATCATCCATCTACTCAAAGCATCATCCACGAGCAATCATTGTCCTTACAAGATTCTAAATGCTGGATGGATATATGCAAAAGTGTGTGTATATGTACTTACCTAATGCGAAAATCAGGCGGTTACTGATACAGTAAACCTCCTTAATGCAAACCATGATAGTGCCATGCATCCAATATGTATGCGAAACCCTATTGACACATACAAATTTCTACATGCGTGCACAACCATACACAAAAATGCATCATCCATATGATAACACAGCCATGATACATCCATCAATCTAACTACCACATCCATTTATGCAATATGCAACATGAAGTGACTGAGCCGATCTAGTGCCTAATGTGTGTGTATATGCATCCACGAGCAACCACTAGCAAACAATTGCATCCATATGCATCCATCAACCATAACATGTTTCAAACACATGTTTCAACCATAGGTTTTACCCTATCTAAAGGTCATAGGTATTAGCGAGAGGATATACTAAAGATAAGATAAGTACTAGACAAGCAATAAAGGAGAAGTTAAAAGACATACTCTCAAAAAGAAATGGATACAAAGAACGCATCTTTGCTTCCGTCTCCCAAGTAGCATTGCTTTCGTCATCTCCCCATTGCACTTTAACTAGCTGAACTTCTCTGTTCCTCAACTTCCTAGTTTCTGACCCAAGGATGCGAGTAGGAGCTCGTCGAATCGTCGCATCACGCTCTACCTCTACATCTCTAAGCAAGCTCGGCTCTACCACCTCCGCGGTCTCATGTAAGCACTTCCTCAAATGTGATACATGGAATACATCATGAACACCACTAAGTCTGTCGGGCAACTCCACCCTATATGCCATCCGTCCAATCCTTTCCTTAATAGGAAACGGCCCAACAAATCTCGGTGCTAACTTCCCTACGGACCCAAAGCGAACAACATTTCTCAATGGAGATACTTTGACAAAAACCATGTCCCCAACCTCAAACTCAAGATCCGTCCTTCTCCGATCCGCATAAGATTTCTGTCTATCTTGCGCTGCTTTCATCCTTTTTCGAATTAAATCAATCTTCTCTGAAGTCTCTCTAACCATATCCGGCCCAAGCAAGATCTTATCCGTAGATTCCCACCAACATGTAGGAGATCGACAAGGCCTTCCATAAAGAGCTTCGAAAGGAGCCATACCAATACTGGACTGAAAGCTGTTATTATATGCGAACTCCACCAAAGGAAGATGTTCTTCCCATGTACCTCCAAAATCCAAGATACAAAGCCTCAAAAGATCTTCTAAGATACGGTTCACCCTCTCAGTCTGACCGTCCGTCTGAGGATGATATGCGGTGCTCAAACACAACTGAGTCCCTACCGCCTCTTGCAAACTTCTCCAAAACTCACTAGTGAAAATAGGATCTCGATCACTCACAATGCTGGATGGTACGCCATGCAATCTAACAATCTCTCTAACATAGACTGAAGCAAGCCATGGAGCGGTCCTCTTACTCTTTACGGGTATAAAATGGGCACTCTTGGTAAGTCTGTCTACCACAACCCAAATTCCCGTATTGCCCTTCCTCGATCTCGGTAACCCGTCGATGAAATCCATCGAGACACTATCCCACTTCCACTGTGGAACTTCCAATGGGTGTAGCAACCCACCGGGTTTCCTTTGCTCCACTTTAACTTGTTGGCACACTAAGCATCTAGCCACATACTCGGCCACATCTTTCTTCATACCGGCCCAGAAGAAAACTCTCTTCATGTCTTGGTACATTTTGTCTCCACCGGGATGAATAGTCATTCTTGAACGATGTGCATCATCCAAAATAGCCTTCTTCAAACCCTCATCTTGCGGTACACAAAGTCTACCGTCTCTATGCAACCATCCCTTATCATCTATGGTGTATCTACCCAAATGGCTGGACGACTCCCCTCTTATAAGCTTCTCTACCAACACAACCAACTGTGGGTCGTCTCGCTGAGCCTCGCCAATCCGTCTCAAAAGAGTAGGTCTAACCTCCAAGGATGCCAACAAACCAGGTACAAAATCAACAGAAGGTCTGAAGTCAAACAAAGAAAGAAACTCCAAGCTTCGTCGTTCCACGAACAATGGACTCAAAGATAGCCTTTTTCTACTTAAGGCGTCTGCCACCACGTTACCCTTACCAGGGGTATACGCTATCTCGAAATCATAGGATGCTAAGAACTCCATCCACCTTTGCTGTCTTAAGTTTAAATCCTTCTGAGAGAATAAGTACTTCAATGATTTATGGTCGGTGAACAACTCGAATCTCTCACCAAGAAGATAATGGCGCCAAGACTTAAGTGCGAAAACAATCGCGGCCAACTCTAGATCATGGGTAGGGTAATTCTTCTCATGCACTCTCAATTGTCTCCCTCCATAGGCTATTACCCTTCCCTCCTGCATCAAGACTGCGCCTAATCCTGTTCCACAAGCATCGGTATAAACAACAAACGGCTTACTCCCATCCGGGAGCACTAAAACTGGAGCGGTGGTCAAAGCTCTCTTTAACCGTCGGAAAGCATCATCACAATCTACATCCCACGAGAAAACCAGATTCTTTTTCGTCAAGCGGGTTAATGGGGCTGATATCTTCGCGAAGTCTTTGATGAACTTCCTATAATATCCTGCCAACCCCAAGAAACTTCTTACTTCGGTAGCATTTTTAGGAACTTTCCAATCCTGGATAGATACTATCTTTGCGGGATCCACAGCTATCCCTTCCTTAGAGATCACATGCCCTAAGAATCGCACTTCTCTTCTCCAAAAATGGCATTTAGAGAATTTAGCTTTAAGACCATGTGCTCGAAGAGTCTCCAACACTTCTCTGAGATGTAAGGCATGCTCTTCTTCACTCTTGGAAAAGACCAAGATGTCATCCACAAAAACTACTACAAACTTATTCAGATACTCTCTGAACACTCTACTCATGAGATCAACAAAGTATGCGGGGGCGTTTGTCAACCCAAATGGCATCACTAGCCACTCATAAAAACCATCCGGAGTCCGGAAAGCAGTCTTCTCTATACTGTCCTCCGCCACTCTTAACTGATGAAACCCTGTAGCTAAGTCCATCTGCGAAAATACTGACGCGCCAACCAACTGATCAAAGAGATCATCTATCCTCGGTAATGGGTGTCTATTCTTCTTCGTGAGCTTATTAAGTTCTCTATAATCCACACAAAGTCTGAGGGACCCATCCGCCTTCGTGGCAAACACTACTGGAGCTCCCCACTCCGATATACTTCGCCTTATAAACCCCTTCTCAAGCAACTCCCCTACTTGCTTATGAAGTTCCCTTCTCTCCCGAGGAGCCATGTGGCGCACTGGCAAAGACACTGGTTTGGCATTATCCACCAAATAAATTCGGAAATCTATCTCCCGCTTCGGAGGCAAACCCTTTACTTCTTCAAACACATCCGGATATTCCCGGACTACTCTGACAGAATGCAAACTCTCGACCGAAGCATCGAGCGATTCAAGATAACTTAGCAAAACAGATTCCATGGGATTGCAAGAGATCTCGAGAGTGTTACCCAAGCGGGTCATGAGCCTGACAACTCTCCTTTCGCAATCAAGAACGGCACCATTACTGGATAACCAGTCCATGCCCAAGATCAACCCATAGCCCGTGAAGCCCAATACAAAAGCATCACATCTAAACTCAACGCTAAGTATAGAAATCTTCAAACCCAAACATATCATAGACAGATATATGGAGCCCCCAATTGGGTTTGAGACAACCAAGGGATCATCAACTAGACTGGTGTCTAAGTGCAGTGACTCAACTAACGATGATGAGATAAAAGAATGCGATGCGCCAGAGTCAAACAAAGTACGAACTGGATGATCAAACAGAAAAACCAGACTTTCAACGGAAATAGTTCTACCTCTCTGCTGAATCGGTGGAACTGAGAGAACCTGAACTTGCCCCCCTGACTGAGGTGGTGCTATAAGAGCTTGCACCTGGCCTCCTGAGGTAGACCCCGTCTTCTGCCCCTTCTTTGGGCAGTTTTTCACAAGATGCCCTGCTTCACCACAATGAAAGCAACCGGTCTTCTTCTTTTTGCGACAATCCTTACTAAGGTGTCCTGGTGTTCCACAATTGAAGCACTTCTTCTTCGTCTTCTTTTTGTCACCATTGCCTTTTCCGCCCTTGCCTTGTTGTTGTTGTTGCGGTTTCTTCTGATCCCCCTTTTTCTCTGGTGCCTTAGAATTCTTATCATCCTCATGCATAAGTGCCATGTAGACAAGCTTCTCAAAAGTGGCCCCCATAGGAATGTGAGTCATAGCTATTCCTTGCAATGGTTCGTTCAAGCCTCTAACGAACCTCAAAGCCTTCTTCTCCGGTGTATTCACCAACTCTATGCCAAACCTTGCTAATTGATTGAATTTGTTGACATATTCTTTCACCGTGAGATTCCCTTGCTTCAAATTCAAGAACTTCTCCATAAACAGATTCTCTTCCGCCCTTGAGAGAAACTTAGCCCCAAACCTTTGCTTAAAATCTGCCCAAGAGTCAACAGGGCGTTCTCCATTAGTGACCTCCCACCAGAATGAGGCCTCTCCCTTCATTAACCAAGCCGCCAACTTGACTTTCTTTCCCTCTTCCACTTCAAAGATATCTAGCAACTCTTCCACTTCCTTAAGCCAATCTCTAGCCTCTACGAAAGTCTCTGAACCAAGAAAAGGTTTTCCTCCTATAGCCTTGAACTCCTTGCAAACCTTAGCAAAATTATCCACTCTAGGCTGAGGAGGAGGAGCGGTTGTCTCTGGTGTAGTAGCATTGGCCGGACCCGCAGCCGCGGCCCTAGCCTCTTGCAACCTCCTATACCATAGTGGTATAACTAAACCCTCCGGGATGTTAAGATCTTCAGCCATGCTGAAACGAAAGAGGAAAGATTCAAAAAGGAGATTCCGAAAGATAAAGATATGGCTATTGGGGATTATGCTTTTCTTTTTCAAAAACTTTTTCTCTTAGAAGACATGCTTTTTAAAAATACTTTCTTCGAAAATACTCTTAGAAAATAGTTTTTCTCAAAAATTTTATCTGTTCTGGTAACCTTAAGCTCTGATACCACGTGTAACACCCCACTCCCGCTATGATCACTCACTAAGGGAATGCCATAGCATCGGTGGAGTATTTTAGTGAATATAGAACAGAAAAATTACAACAAGACAGATATAAATAGTACTTGAAATTTTAAAACATCATCTCATAACAGCGGAAGTAAAACATGTCTGGTTACATCATAAAACCACAATAAAGGTCAAGTACAATATCCATCAAAATAAAGAAGTACATAATCCCACTCTCATACAATAGCCAAACAAAAGAAAAGATAACTGGATAACTGGAGCTTTACATCTATCCAAGCTCCTAAAGACTGGAACAGCAATCCGATCAAGCTCCACTACTGCTAGGATCCACCGTAGGACCTGAGGGTTGGGAAAAAGATAAAAACAACGGGGTCAGACATAAGTCTGAGCGAGTCCTATAACTTTAACAATACAATCGTTAAAGTAACCAGAGAAGACATAAACTGATATACGGTAACATATAGGGATGAATGGCTACCCTAAGCAGTCAACTAAACGAAGATAAAGGATAAAGACGCATCTACCCTCCCTAAGGTAAATTACTAAACTGCACCACACCAGTCGTTCCTAACTTAAAGGTTGATCCCACCCAAGGACTTATAAAATTTACTAATTAGTACTTGCGTACCCCTAGGTGACCAAGTAGGCGCCACGGGGCCCTACAATCCACTAGGTGTACACACTACTTCCCATTCGATCGGCTCCCTAACGTAGATACCCGTGCTGGCCCCACCGTGGGATGTATCATTCCCCAATGTGGCAACCTGATGAAACTAAAGGTGCACGGCTTATATCTACTCGATGCAACAACGGCTTACCTACCAGCCCGGGCCCACTCACGCATATGAAGCCCGTTGGACTTGCGTTGCCACCGCTAACCCGTTTGCCTCTTACAGTCAAGCCCAGTATGCGTGTCCCGTCCTCGACATGGGTCGAGCCCACAAAGATACGTATGGGTTACTGGTTGAAATGGGCCTCCACAAGCTACCCACCTAAGCTTGTCCCTTTTTCTAGTATATCCCACTTAACCCTTTAATCATGTTTTAATTACATGTTCCATTTTGGTTAAGTATTCCAATCGTATTTTCTATTGCCACCCAAGGCAACCACTAGATTTTCTCATGCCACCCGAGGCACCCACTTAACCCCTCATGTCCCTCTACATGCTAATGTGGTTAAGTGTTTCTTAATTAATTAATTAAGAACGTAACCTTTGTAAAGACCTCTCACATTAGACTGTCTTTTATGACCGCTGGTTAAGCCGGTTGGGTCCGGGCAGCCTTATGTCATAACAGAGTCTAACCTCGTGTCTTTACATTAATTACGTATTTAGTTTGTGCCTAAGACCTCTCACATTGGGCTAACATTTGTAGCAACTGGTTAAGCCGGTTGGGTCCGGGCAGTTTTACGCTACAACTGAGTCCAACCTCGTGTCTTAGTCAATTAATTACACCTAATTAATCACCCTCATAATTTTATATTAATTATCCCTAATTAATCAAGTTTTCTTAACATGGGTAGACCTAACTTAATAGGTAAATTCCCATGGGGTAGACCTAACTCAATAGGTAAATTCCCAACACATAGTATGGGTACACCTAACCAAATAGGCAAATTCCCATACTATGTTTATTTATTTTGTGTTATGCATAATTATATTAATTTCACACAATCTTATTAACTTATGCATTTAATTACCCCATCGTTCCCACGTAATTTCGTTCATGATATAACACATATAAAAGGTGTCAACTTGCATATGAATGAACATGTTTCAAAGGTGCCATCTTGCATATTAACAAACACATAACTTGCATATGAACTTGCATAACATGTCACATAACTTGCATATAATATGTCACATAACTTACATATTCATTTTGCATAACAAACTTGCATATTAGCTTATAGACTTGCATAATGTGTCATCATGAACTTGCATATTAATAAACATGTAACTTGCATATTTACATACATGTAACTTGCATATTAACAAACATGTAACTTGCATATAAAGAAACATGTAACTTGCATATTTACATACATGTAACTTGCATATTAACAAACATGTAACTTGCATATTAACAAACATGTAACTTGCATATTTACATACATGTAACTTGCATATTAACAAACATGTAACTTGCATATTTACATACATGTAACTTGCATAGCATATTACCATGAACTTGCATAACATGCATATGATTACATAGCCCACAACTTGCATATTTAGCATCATGCAAACATAACATACATCATATTAAACTTGCATAAGCTTACATACTCAACATGCATAAACATAAGATTAATGCTAACATCATATCATATGATTCAAAGCTCATTAACCCACATACAAAACCATAAATCTCATCACATCTCATCTAATTAGTTTACCAAAAGATCATCAAAGTGATAGAAACTCACAACTAGCAACTTTGAACACCAAATGAAGAAGATTAAGATGCTAAGAAGGGATTAGAAGTTGATTAGAGAGTGATTAGTATGCAACCCTCTTCATAAAATTAGTGGAGGCCATGAGAGCTAGCATTTTGCCATAGTTTAGTCACTAGGTTTAATTATGAATGAATTAGGGTAGGTTAGGGTCTTATTTATAGATTAGGCAAGTGTTTTAGGCCATAGGATTAACCCTAGATTCAATCCAAGCCATCAAAGCATGTCTTGGGGAAGAAGTCAAGTGTAGGAACCATCTAGGGCCTTTAGATTAAAGATGGACCATGAGAACCATTCAAATGCAAAATCTGCACTTGAGCGAATCGGCCCACGGGTTGACAGCCAAACACCCTGGATTAACCCCTAGTCGACCCAGCGGGCTCGGGTCGACTTCAAAAATCGGCCGGTTCGGTTATTCCCCTCTCCCAATTCGCTGTTTTGAGCATTTTTGCATATTTATTTATTAAATTTTCAATTATATATATATATATCAATATATATATATATATATCTACACAACCCATTTCACTTAATTAAGTATACTTTAATTTGGGAATTTTTCGTGAAACTTCGCGAGGCCATATCTTGGTCATACGGACTCCGATTTTCGAAAACTCGGACTCTATTTCGCGTATTTTTCCGAGACGAACGCAATGGCATAGCCCGTTTCCCTTGATTCCCATTTTAGAATTAAATTCTGCCTCGATTTATGTTATTACAGGTTATTGAAAATACGGGTTGTTACAGGTTGGGTCGGGTTGGTGGGTTAGATTGGGTTGGATATGGGTTGTGTGCAGCCCTATTCCTGCCTATTCGTATTTGATTTTTAAGATGGGTTCGTATCATCTATGTAACAAAGTCCACCCGTGTTTGAACCCATTTACCAGATTAATTAGGTTAGTTTGTGTTGGATGGACAATAATCACCCAGTCTTATAGGCTATTCAGCTGAGTTATTCGCTAGGCTCTAGCCTGGTCACATGGTTATTGGCCAAGTGTCGTGTTACATGTTAATTTTGAATTATTTCAAAATAGAAGGAAGGCGGAGGGCATAGTGGAGAGGATGAAGGGAAAACAAAGAAATGAATATGTCCCAGCCGCAACTCTACTTTATTTCCTTTATCAACTCGCGTGCTGTTCATATGTAATAACAGTGGTACTTTACATTTGGGTTGCGTCTGTTTTTAAGCCCATTTAGCATCTCCATTTGTATATAAATACATCCCATCGAGATAACCATTTTGTACAGTTTTATTACAACATTTCAATACAGAACTATCACTGTAATCATTCTCTCTACAATTTATATTTTGGTATCAGAGCATACTTTTATGTCCAGCGGCAATTGTTACCAGCTCAAGCAATCCTGATCCGTTCCATCGATTTGTGGCGGATTTCTTCTCCTCGGTTTAGTCAACATCATCGGAGAAGAAAGCAGTTCATCAGTTAGTGCCCTACCATAACACAGCATAAGGCTGCATCATAGTGTCGTTTGTCGTGCCATTATACAGTGTGATTGCATCTAACCGTGCAAATGCTATGTTGAAGAAAAACACATCAAGAAAAGCAAGAACTCAATCAAAAACCTCACAGTGCCATCCTAGCGATTCAATCAGCAATACCCATCATCTTGAATCCACTGGTTGCAACAGAGAGGTTTGTGAGAGATTTCTGGTAATCTGAATCTTTTCTATTTGAAATAAACTTGGTTTTTAAGGAAACATTGATTATGTGACAAATTTTATTCTTGTATTTAGGGAAGCACAAAATAAATGGTAATAAATATTAGAGTTATCAAAATAAGATTAGAGAAGAATCTAGACTAAACAAATATTTAAAATGAAGAAAAGTCTAGAAAAGGAAAAGTCTAGAGATTCTCTCTTATATAAATTAGGATGTAATCACTCATTTGTATCAATCAAGCAAGTATGAAACAAATTATGTAATCAAGTTATATCAAAAATAAATAAATAAAGAGAAATAAAAAGTAATTAAAGTTTTCCTCTTTTACAAAAATTCCTTGTTTCTCATAATATATTCCTCTTCCTCCTCTAAATTCTAACAAAGTGGTATCGGAGCTATACAAATTTTTTAACAAAGTGGTATCAGAGCCAGATTGAAATTATGACATTTCTATTTTTTTCGACGTTTGTTCTCACAAAAGTGAATTTTGAGGAATGGAGCAGTAGAAAAAAAGAGGAGCTAATCTCCAAAGGTCTGTGGGAAATTGTTGAAAATGGCTATGAATGGCGTAAAGACGTCGAAAGCATGTCGCAAATGGACAAGAAAGCTTTTGCAAAATTAAAACGGAATGATTACCGTGCTCTTTCTGTGATTGCTGAGAACGTCGATGAGAAAGCTTCGGATCTCATTTTTAGAGGAAGGTGTACAAAAGATTCATGAAATCTCTTGAAAAAGGTGTACGGAAAAGATGATGCAAAGATAATGAATGAAGATTAGTTGATTGATGAGAAAGATGAAAAGAATGATAGCGAAAGTGTGAACGAGAAGGAGCAAAAGAAGAAGAAAGAAGAGACTATGCCAGAGCCTATGGAAGAAGAGATGATGGAGGAGACAGAGGAAGAGAAGTTGGATGAAGAAAAACTTTTAGAGAATAAAGAAGAAGAAGATGCAATTGCTGAAGAAAAGCAAGAAGCTGTAGTGGAGAATACCGTTAACCATATTGATGTGGCACTAGCAGAGAACAAAAGAGAAGAAAAGGCAAAGGCCATCAACAGGGAAGAAAACCACGAAGAAGACTTCAAAGATGGACAAGAGAGAGCTGAAATCGTGATTAAAGAAATTAAAAGTAAGAAGTCACTAGTAATCGAAGAAGAAATCAAAGAGAAAGTCAAAGATGAACAAGTTGAAGAGCATACCAAAACAAATGAAGTGAAGAAAGAGAGCGCCAAAGAATTAAATATGAAAGGAAATAAAGTATATGAAGATGACGCCAATGACAAAAAGTATGAATGGAAAGGTACCGAAAATGAAGAACAGATGAAACAAGGAGAAATTGAAGAGCTTGGTGAAAATTTGAAGCACAAACAAAATTTTGAAGAGATTTGGAAAACAAATAAAGAAATCTAATTGGTCAAAGATTGTAAAAGTGATTTTTTGAAAGAATTCAAAGACACCATATATGACTTATTCAAAGTTTATGACACCGGAACAAGATGGAAGCTAGAACACACACTTTTTGGAATGTCATGTGCGAATGGAGGAGGACAAAATGAATGGAGCACCATTGAAGAAATTGCATTGAAGATCTTCATATCGGGAAAGAGGAAGAAACGAAAAAAGAAAATTTGGATAATTTCTTTAGTCCAACCAAAGCACGTAAAATACAAAGAATCAAAATCTTGCATCAATTTGCAAAACCAAGTTTACGGGGGGATGTTGGAAATAAACTTGGTTTTTAAGGAAACATTGATTATGTGACAAATTTTATTCTTGTATTTAGGGAAGCACAAAATAAATGGTGATAAATATTAGAGTTATCAAAATAAGATTAGAGAAGAATCTAGACTAAACAAATATGTAAAATGAAGAAAAGTCTAGAGATTCTCTCTTATATAAATTAGGATGTAATCACTCATTTGTATCAATCAAGCAAGTATGAAACAAATTATGTAATCAAGTTATATCAAAAAAAAAGAGAAATAAAAAGTAATTAAAGTTTTCCTCTTTTACAAAAATTCCTTGTTTCTCATAATCTATTCCTCTTCCTCCTCTAAATTCTAACAAAGTGGTATCGGAGCTATACAAATTTTTCAACAAACTTGATGCAAAGATAATGAATGAAGATAAGTTGATTGATGAGAAAGATGAAAAGAAGGATAGAGAAAGTGTGAACAAGAAGGAGCAAGAGAAGAAGAAAGAAGAAACTATGCCAGAGCCTATGGAAGAAGAGATGATGGATGAGACAGAGAAGAAGAGGAAAAAGGAGGTGCAGAAGCAAAAGAAAGCTAGGAATGCTGCTGATAAAAGGAAGGATACTGAAGTTGGGCTTGATGCACATAATGCCATGAATGTTTATAGGGCGGTGGAATCAAATGAAGTAGAAAAAGAAAATATAGCTAAAGTTGAAGAAAGTTTAGTGCCCATAGTCGAACAAGAGAAGAATGAATCTGATATTATTGAAGTGAGTTCGGTCATCAAGGTGGAAGAGGAGAATAAAAGTGCTAGTAACATTAATGCTATTGAAAAAGAGAGAGATTTGAAATCTATTGAAGTTGAGTTTTGCGCTAATGATGTTGAAGAAGCTGACAGTGTAGTGGAGTTGAATGAGGTAGACGATGAACAAAAAACTCAAGTTGAAGAAGTAAGTGAAGCGGTTCCTAATACAAAGAATGTCGATAATGAGAAGCTTGATGATGTTACTGAATCTAAAATTATTGACGAGAGAGAGGATGTTGTCGTGGAAAAAGAGCCTAAAGTCGTGATTGAAGTTGTTGCTGAGAAAAAGGCTAGCGTTGCTGCTTGTTCGGTGTTAGTTAACACAAACAAAGAAATTGAATTGATCAAATACTGTAAAAGTGATTTTTTTAAAGAATTTAAAGATGCCATATATGATTCATTCAAAGTTTATGACACCGGAATAAGATGGAGGCTAGAGCACACACTTTTTGGAATGTCTTGTGCGAATGGAGGAGGAAAAAATGAATGGAGCACCATTGAAGAAATTGCATCGAAGATCTTCATATTGGGAAAGAGGAAGAAATGAAAAAAGAAAATTTGGATAATTTCTTTAGTCCTACCAAAGCACGTAAAATACAAAGAATCAAAATTTTGCATCAATTTGCAAAACCAAGTTTACGGGGGGATGTTGAAATAAACTTGGTTTTTAAGGAAACATTGATTATGTGACAAATTTTATTCTTGTATTTAGGGAAGCACAAAATAAATGGTAATAAATATTAGAGTTATCAAAATAAGATTAGAGAAGAATCTAGACTAAACAAATATGTAAAATGAAGACAAGTCTAGAAAAAGAAAAGTCTAGAGATTCTCTCTTATATAAATTAGGATGTAATCACTCATTTGTATCAATCAAGCAAGAATGAAGCATATCATGTAATCAAGTTATATCAAGCAATAAAAGTTTTTCCTTCTTCTCACAATGAAATTATTCCTCTTTTTACAATTCATCTTCCTCCATATAAATTTCTAACAAAGTGGTATCAGAGCTACACAAGTTTTTCCATCTTTTCTTTGGTTTCTCTTCTTTTTTCTTGTTTTTGCGGATCTGTCATCAATGGCGAATGGAACAGCCACTTCTGATCCATGTTGGGTCTGCCAATGTTAGCACCGCCGCAAACAATTTAATCAAGGTTGTAGTTAGTCCAAAATCACAATTGATAACTGCTCAATTAGATGAAAATAACTATCTTTTGTGGAAATTACAAATTGAAACCGTTATACAAGGATATGGTCTTGAGGGGTTTATTTTAGGTACAAATTTTATACCACAGAAATTTATAACAGATTCAAACAATAACATTGTACCGAATGAGGAGTATAATAAATATCACAGGCAGGACAGATTAATAAGTTCATGGTTATTACTGTCATCTATTAGCCAAAACCTTCTACCTCAAATCATAGGATGCAAAACCGCAGAAGATATATGGAAGACAATTGAAATATCTTTCAATAACTAGTCATATGCAAAAGTTATGTTCTATAAAAGGCAGTTGCAGAAAATCAAGAAAGAGAATATTTCCATTAGGGAATACTTAAGTAAAATTAAATCAATATGTGATGTGTTGGAAGCTACAGGCCATAAATTGCCCGATTCTGAACAAATTCTAGTTATCTTGAATGGTTTAAGTGATGAGTATGAGGCAGTAGAAGCTATAATTGCATATCAAAAAGAGTATTCATCAATTGATGATGTTTATGCAATATTGTAATCTCATGATGCAAGGTTAGAGAGCAAGAAAGCACAAGAAAATGATTTCAGTCTTAATTATGCTGCAAAACAAAATAAGAATCAAGCAAATAAATATGGACAAACCTTTCAGAGAGGTGGACCATCAACCAGAGGTAGTGGTCGTGGCAGATGGAACAACAACTCAAATAGGCCCAAATGCCAGATTTGCGAGGTGGGTCATACAGCACCAAGATGTTTTTACAGATTCAATGCCAATTTTGCAGTAAATCAAAACACTGGAAGCCAAAGAGGACAAAACCCCAGCACAAACCTTGCTCAAGCACAAAATGAAGCTATTATTCCACCTGAATCATCAAGAAATCAGGGTGAAAGCGCAAGAATTGATCACACAAATGATGTTAGCTAGTATCCAGATTCTAGAGCAACTAATCATTTTACAAACAATCTTGATAATCTCAACCTTGGAAACAGAGAATACAAAGGTATGAATTCTATTTGTATGGGAAATGGTAAATGTATCAATATACCGAACATTGGCAAAGGCAGTATAGGTGGTAAAAGACAATTATACTTACACAATTTATTAAGAGTTCCTAAAATCAAGAAGAATTTAATTAGTGTCTCGCAATTTGCTAGAGACAACAACGTTTACTTTGAATTCTTTCCTAATTATTGCTTGGTTTGAGATATACTGACAATAAGCATCCTTTTGCAGGGTGATGCCGTAAAGGGATTGTATAAGTTTAGTATAAGTAAATGTGATGACAATGTTAATTCTGTAACATACTGCAATGTATATGAAAGTAGCAATATCTGCAGTAGTAAATTTGTATCTGATAATAACAATGTTAGCAATAGAAAAACTGTTTTTGGCTTGTGGCACTATAAACTTGGTCATCCAAGTGCTAACATTGTTAATAAAATTCTTCTTGATAACAGGATACCATTTGATACCGTTAATGACCCCTATATATGCGAATACTGCCAATTAGGTGAAAGCCACAAATTGCCATTTCCTGATTCAATGACTTGGTATTCAGAACCATTTGATATGATTGCAATTGACTTATGGGGTCCTGCCCCAATAAATTCTGATTTTGGGTTCAAATATTATATCTCATTTGTTGATGCATTCAACAGATATACATGGATATATCTGCTGAACGAAAAGTCTAATACACATAATATTGTTCTGCATTTTATTAAGATGGTTGAAAATCAATTCAACAGAACAGTAAAAATTATACAGTCTGATGGAGGAACTGAGTTTAAACCACTTAGTAAAAAAAATCATGATAAAGGAATAATTCATAGAATTACATGTCCATGTACTTCTGAACAAAATGGATTAGTTGAAAGAAAACATAGACATATTGTTGAAACAGGTTTAACATTGTTAGCACAAGCTTCTCTACCATTAAAGTTTTGGCCTGAAGCATTCAATTCATCTGTTTTTCTAATAAATCGAATGCCAACCAAAACTTTGAATGGTTACAAGTCCACTTGAAAACCTGTACAATGTCAAACCTGATTACAAAAATCTTAAAACCATTGGATGTCTGTGTTATCCTTACCTACAGCCATATAATGCAAATAAACTTGATTTTAGATCAAGGTCATGTACTTTTATTGGATACTATACAATATAGAAAGGGTATAAGTGTATTGATTCAAATGGGAAAGTTTTTATAAGCAGGCATGTTATTTTTGATGAAAACACATTCCCATATAAAAATCCTGAAATGAAAACATCTGTGAAAATATATAGTCAACAAGTGGCTATACCTGAAATTCCAATACTTAGAAATATTTGGGAGGAGACACATGTTACTGAGGCTGCTGAAGATCAGATGGATAATCAGTGTGTCACTGATTATTCACCTGTCAGACATTCTGAATCATCCAGCCACGCCATTCATCCACCTGAAACAAATGAGGACAACAACATAATGTTAGAGAAAAGGCAAGGGATTCAAGAAAGTGACAATAACAACAATGAAGGAAGTTCATCAAGTAATGCTACTCAAACTGAACAAAGCAACTTACCAGTCAATCCTCCACATAATCAATCTAGTCATCACATGATAACAAGAGCAAAGAGTGAAATCTTTAAACCTAAAACATATGCTGCAATTATCAATGATGATGAACCAAAAAGTTTCAATCAAGCATGAAAGCTGTAAATCTGCAATGGAAGAGGAATACAACGCACTTATCAAAAACAATACATAGGAGCTTGTCTATCCACCAAACAATAGAAATGTAATAGGTTGCAGGTGGACTTATAAACTAAAGAAGAATCTAGATGGCACTATCAACAAGTACAAGGCTAGACTTGTCGCAAAGGGGTTCACACAAGAATATGGGTTTGACTGCAGTGAAACTTTTTCTCCTGTAGTGAAACCAGCAACAATCAGATTAATATTCACCATTGCCTTGAATAATGGATGGAGTATTAAAAATTTAGACGTAAGTAATGCATTTTTAAATGGTTTACTACAGGAAGAGATATATATGCAGCAGCCCCTTGGATTCATTCAAAACCCAAAACAAGTGTGCAAACTAAAGAAAGCAATTTATGGTCTCAAACAAGCTCCACATGTGGATCGAAAGACTGAAATCATCACTGAATGCAATCGGCTACTATCCTACCAAATCTGACTCTTCCCTATTTATTAAAATTAACAGCTCATTTACTACATATGTACTTATTTACGTTGATGATTTAATTATTTCAGGAAGCAATAATGAAGAAATTCGAAAATTATCTGTGTACCTAGATGAACAGTTCTCCATCAAAGATCTAGAAGTATCATACTTTCTCGATCTTGATGTAAAAAGAATATCAGATTTTGAAATATATTTATGCCAAAGAAAATATATTTTAGAATTACTGATGAAGACCAAAATGAATGAGGCCAAGTCACAACCAACACCAACAATTCAGTAAATACATGGGAGAATCCATATATAACATTAAACAATATAGAAGTGTTGTGGGTGCACTTCAATATGAAACCATAACACGACCTAATATTGCACTTAGCGTTAATAAAGTGTCTCAATTTTTGCAGAATCCTCTTGACGAGCATTGGAAAGCTATGAAGAGAATTCTGAGATACTTAAAGGGCAACATTAATCATGGACTCAGACTCAAAGCAAGCAAACATATTAACATAACAACATATAGTGATTCAGATTGGACAGCAGATAAAGATGATAGAAGATCAGTCACTGGTTACTGTGTATACATAGGGGATAATCTAATCTCATGGTGTTCAAAGAAGCAGTCTACCATCTCCAGATCCAGCACAGAGGCTGAATACAGAAGTATAACAAGTATTGTAGTAGAAGTTTTATGGCTACAGTCACTTTTGAGGGCACTGCAACTGAAATCGGAGAAGAAGCCAACTATATGGTGCGATAATCAAAGCACCATATACCTGACCTCAGATCCAATACAACACGCACGAACTAAACGTATAGAAATTGATATTTATTTCATGCGTGAACAAGTTCAGAAGAAAAATCTGCAAGTCAATTATATACCAACGTTGCATCAAAAGCAGACATATTAACAACGCTGCTGTCAGCTAAGAACTTTCTAAGATTAAGAGATGTGTTACATGTAAAAGAACAACACAACCTAATAGCCAGCTCGAAGGATGTCAAAGTATCGAGAAGCTCAGATCTGCAGAACTCTGAAGACAATCAACTCAAATCAAGGCTTCGATGTTGCACAGCAAGCTCAGAGGAAAACACTAGGTCGAGAAGCTCGAATCAGCAAGAATCTGAAGATAAGCAACTCAACCAAGCCTTCAACGCAGCATGAAGGCTAAATAATATGGATTTGAGCACATAAACAAAGTTGAAGACTGTTTTTTATGATATCGGCTGAAGCAAATTAGGATTCGTATAGAAACCCTACCTTGATTTGAGGGAAGGGGGGGCAAACAAAGAAATGAATATGTCTCAGCCGCAACTCTACTTTATTTCCTTTATCAACTCACGTGTTTCATATGTAATAATGGTGGTACTTTACATTTGGGCTACGTCTGTTTTTAAGCCCAGTTAGCATCTCCATTTGTATATAAATACATCCCACCGAGATAACCATTTTGTACAGTTTTATTACAACATTCCAAAACAAAACTATATCTGTAATCATTCTCTACAATTTCTATTTAGGGACAATGGAAAAAATTGCTTCATTTCTTCTATCATTTGCTAAAACAAAAAAAATTGTATGTTATTTTCTTGAAAAAAAAATTCCATTGTTCAAATGCATTGTGTACGAAAATCTAAAATAAAAAACTAACCAAAAACATCCTTAACGTTTTCAAAACCGTTAACCAACATGAACTGTTGAAGATCATTTAATTCAGCTGTTGAAAATGTAATTTTGAAATCATTAACTATTTTGAAATTGAAATTTATTATTTATTTTCGGCATGTATGATATATGTCCATTTATTTCTGGAAAGTAAAGGAACCAAATCTTAAAAATCAGGATTAAGCTTACGTTTCAACTTTAGTAGGCCTCAATCATTTCCTTTTCTTTTGGTTTAATAACCACATTTGTGCAAAAATAGGTAATAATAATACCCATTAGTCATCGTCTAATTTAAATGATTTCTTCCATGGTTCACTATCGGTTCTCATGATGTATGTTAGTTGCACACTAATAGAATTCAAAACAGCACTTGTGCTATGCAAAAAAGTGAAGGTAAAATTTGTACCGTATCGGGCCATCCTATTAGTAAGCCAATCTGGGCCGATGGTCATTTTCAAACTCACAACCATATTGAAGTCATAATGCAGTCCATTTCCGTTTAATTGATGCACAGGTTGCTTCTATATATTCAATTTGTTGTTCTTACACAACATATTTATCATCAATAAAGCTTAACCTATCATTATACTAATTAAATTAATGAAGTATTGTATTTATCATTTCAAAAATTAAGAAAACAATTAATAAAACGTATCAAAATGCTATTTTGAATACATCTATGTTATCAAAATGTATCAATAAGCACAAAATTTATCCTGTAAAGTATTTTACAAATATCAAAACAACCAAATTGAACAGGACGAACCAATCAAGCAAAACATATAACCAGGATCAGATGACAATAGAATTCTAAAAAAAGTAAACTACGGTATCAAATCTCACCTTGGTCGGCACTGGAAGACAACCAGTGAAAGACTTGAGATAGCCTTCAGACGTTAATCAAAGGAGATTTCCTTTTTCGAAAACGAAGGAGGGATCGTTTTCTGGATCTAGGGTCCTTTCCGGATACGATGGAAACAAACGAAGGGTTTAGAGAAAAAAGATGCAAAGTTTTCTTTTTGGAAATGAAATGAAGGAAACGAAAGATTACAAAAATCATTAGTTGCAAGTCAAAGGAGGAGGAAAATTGCAAAAGAATTTGTTGCCGATATAAAAAATAGACACAAAAACCTTTATTTTACTACTGTTGTAAATAAAACAATTGCATATTAATTTTTAATTACTTCCACCTATAATGTTTCCATACTTGCCACTGTTGTCGAATCAAACCGGTCACAAATAATGTTATTTGTGTCAGTTATGCAACCAATAGTCGCAAATAAGACGACGCAACAGACTGATTTTGTACTAGTGATGCCTCATATTTAGTAGTTGCATGAAGGTCTACATAATTACATAGGTCATCGAATAAATAAGACCGTCGCAGAACGTTAATAACATTTAGAGAACCTGGTGAAAAACATGCCAAATATACAAATCGAATTATGCAACAACTTCTAATATAAGAGTAGCATTTTTGTGGTGTCCAGCGTATTTCCCTATAATGCAATCAGATAATTTTTCCACCTCAAATGCATATAGTCTAAGCCATCTAACATACCTGGAAACCCACATTGTTTTCCCATTGTTAATAATTGATCAATATCGTGAGGGCTTGGAGACCGAAGATATTCGCCACTAAACAAAATAACAACAGTTTTGCAAAATTCTTTCATTCTCAAGATTGTCGTTATGTCCCCTATCCATAATTTTTCATCAATAAATCTCCAGGAGCACTGTACGATAACATAGAAAGTGCAACCATGGCTTTCTAAAGTGGAGAGATCCCAAGTTCATTAAGCCCATTAATTTTCTATGAGTGAAAAAGATATTCGTTACAACTAATTTACCAAGAACTCTATTAAAGACGTTCTTTGACACATGAAACCTCCATCTAAATTCAACTTCCCCATACATAGAATTTTCATCTGTATAATCCATTGTAAGTTGGTTGTGATCAGTAATGTAATTTCTCCAGTATCCTAGATCCTGCCTTCCAAATAACTCCCTTCTTGGGTCAAACGATTTCTTTTATTGTTTTCATGAGCCATTACATCCACCGTTTGATGCTTAATTACTCTTTTTTGATCTATATGAATTTGAACAAATTCATCTGAAGAGGATGAAGATGATGAGGAGTAGCACCATAACCTTTTTTATTTATTCATTTCTAAATGGTTTGTGAATTATGGTGAAGGGGAAACAAGTCTTTACCTGTATTTATAGTGAATTTTAATTGGAATATACACTTAGTCAAGATCAGTGTAGCCATAATGAATTATCTGTACAGTTGATCAATTGATTGATATTGACAACATAATCCTTTTTAATACTATATCCATGTTTTAGTGAATAAAAAAAATCATACAAAGGTACGCTATAGCCACGATTATTTGTCTTCCACGGATTATTGATGTTGACAACACGTTTCTATGACTAGTTAGAAGCAAGCACTATTGTGTTCAAAAGAAGGATATTCCATTTTAATTCATAATATTAAGTCAAATCCTTTTTTTGTAACCATGTTGGTCGATTTTCGATGACTATCTGTAAATAACATGGTTATAATGTCTAGTCACAGTCGTTCACTGTAGCCACATTGACCGGTCTCTATTCTAGATGATTGAATGTGTGTAAAGAAATTGACTGCGATTATTATTTGTTTATAATATCATTTTTTAATTCTAACTACATTGCTTAAAGTGTAAAATCTCTTAAAAAACTATAAATTACATAACATTATAGAACCACATACATAATACACCGATAAGAACCATTAAACCGGTAAAAGTACAACATAAATAAACTACATGTTACATTGAATCTATAGTTCTTCTAAAGCATTCTTAAGACGCCTTTTCTCCCATTCCAGCTCATTTGAATAGGCAATTCCCAATGCATATAAATGATCATCCACCCATTCAACTAAAATGGACATAGTTGGATTCTACGACTAATATTTTCTCCATCTTCCTTGAAAAAAACCTCCACCACATACCCCTTGTAAAGGCCCGCAAATCCGTGCTACCTGAGTTGACTAAATACACCATACGTCCAACCCAAATAACACAGAAATACGACTCATTATTAGAAAGAAGTTAGAGGATGAGAAATAGAAGGAAAGAAATATTAGAATAGAAGAAAACGAAGATCACAAACTCACAGCGGAACGAATAAAATATATTATATAACATAAGCTTCGAAATACAAATCTGTTTTGTACATATATACATACCATCATCAGAGTACACATAACATTTGATCCAGCGGAAGTAACTCTAAATAACTAACGTTGAAGCCTCCTGCTTCAAGCTCCTCCAAGTGTATCTGTAAAAGCCTGAAACACTTGACTGCCCGTACAAATTTGGGCACCCAAGAGTTTAGGGAAAACAAAACAAAATAAACTCTGGGTCAGTCATGGGACTGGTGTGAGTAAACTCCAACCACTTGTTTAACTTTAAAAATCCTTTCAAAGAAAAGATAATAGTAAGACCAGCCCACACATAAACACGGACGGTTTTTACCTTACTATAACCCAAAACACTTTGATACGAAAATCCAGTGATATTATAATAATGTCTACATCAAGTAAATAACCAAATAGCAGAACGCTTGCATCTCACGCTCCACATATATAGTATATAATCAAAAACCGCATGGCGCTTATTGGAGATTGGATTTCCAACATGACAAGGTATGGGACCACCTTCCGATGATGTATCTCTAGAGGCAAATACACCTGGGTTCAACAAGAACGTCTTGCAACCCGGCCCACACATGACCGACCACTCATTTCGCTTGAGTGTATCGAATGTATATCACCAACGGTTGGACTCAAACCACCGTTTCCCGAATGGGCAGAATCGATAGATTTAGAAACAAAAGGAATTTCTCTAGATAGGTGATTATACACCCTAATGGGTGCGACCCACATAGCCATGCTGCCTGCCCGATTTTTGTCCTTTCCTGGTTGTTGAGGCCTGAGGCTACGAATACTTACCATTCATCGATAACACGATCACTTTGAATGCCACATCGTCAGATCCGTTAATCACTAGTTGAGTTTGCACAAATATTCTGGATATTATGCTAAGGGATAAATCCGTTGCAACCATATATATTCATACAGACCAACCCATTTGATCATTGGAAATACTTTGTCAGACATTCGTCCATTTACGTTCGTTCTGGGATTGAACGAAACCGAAGGCACTATTTCTATAAATAGAAAAGCCCTTGCACTTTACTCCGTCTTCAATATATTCAGCATACTTGGTTCGCAACGCTTATGCCAATACGGAGTGGTTCTTCGGATAATAATCCAACCGGTCTCTCCATATTGACAACGATGGTCAAAAACTTCGATAGTCTGTGATTTAACTATCGAATAAAAACAAGTGTTCATCCAAACATATCAACAAATCACTGGGCCCTTTAATTAATATTCCATTAATTAAATCTCTTCTATATTCTCTTATCAATATTTGTTAACCAAATATTTCAATAATCATCTTGGCTCTTTACGCTATTCTTGATTTCATTTCCTTATCGAATTCTATATATATCGATATATAGATTTCTAATTGTCAAGTTTCTTAAAAATATTCTAACTCCTTAAATTTCCGGAAAATTTCGCCATAACCTCCCCTGTATCGGGAGCATCGGGAAATTTCAAATAGCTTCCCGGTATCTTCTAATCTCAAAAAAAGAAAAAGAAAAAGCCAAGCGGCTTGCCGATACGGCGCATAAAACCCATATATGAATTTAAACATGTACCTTTTTGTCGGGCACATAAATAAAAATCTTCATATACTCCATCCCATATCTGTTTAACACCTGTTCACCTGTTTTCAATTCAACACTATCTAATCGTTTGAATTCAGTTCACCCATTTATTCTTTAAATCGGCCATTTTGCCTATTTTACTCCTTTGTTTGAACATAGCATTTTCAAACAAAATATTTAGCTTGCTCATAACCAAATTGCGTTTCAATTTCAATTCTAGTTTCCTTTTTGATTTCGAATATAAATTTCCAATCGAATTTACTTATTCAAACCCCAATATTCATTCGAAATCTCATTAACTAATTTCTATTTAATTTAGTTAATTCTATACAATAAATCAAAATCTGGTTTCTGTTTCAAAAATCATATTCATTTACACAACTTGAATTCGCATATATTTTACAACTCAACTCTGAAATTTTCTAAATAGAAAATTCGGATTTTTATTTGCTTAAAATCCCTTTATAATATTAAATAAACCATTTATGGTTTTAAAACGATTCTGGCGCTGTTTTTCTGAAAATTTGATTTTTACATAACTCAAAATCTATACGACGAAATCCAGATTTTTCTCTTTCATTAGAAAACTATTATCAAACCGGTTCTGACGTTTCTTGTTTCAAAGAATTTCGACTCCAATTGCGTTCTGTATACTCAATTGAAGTTCGAATCGCTAATTTACGAACTGCAGCGCTGCGGCGAGTTCGTTTTAATTATATTTATATATATAAACCTTTAAACTTCTTTAAAATGAATTCAACTTCGTTTTAACTCCATTCGAATTTCTTGATTCAAATTCCAATCTCACTTTGAATTACATATTCAAATTTCAATCCCTTTTTAATTTGATATTCAAATTCAATACCTAAATTTCTTTTTGAATTCCCTATATTCAAATTCAATACTTGAATTCATTTGAATTCTTTTATTCAAACTTTATACTTAAATTCCATTTGAACTTCTATATTCCAATTTCTATATTTGAATTCTATTGAGATTCAAATATTCAAACTCCTTTTAAAAATCCAAATGTTATACTCAAATTTCATTCGAGTTATATATTTAAAAATCCTATTTTGAAATTCCATTTCAAATCTCAATTTCACGCTTGTATTTCTATTTCTGAATTATCAAATGATAATTCTTTTTACTTCATTTATAACTTCGTTATAAAAGAACTATTTATAAACTTCATTTATAAAGAACTACTTGTTTTATTTTTCAAAACAAGTTTATATTTTATTTCCATTAAAAATTCAAATTCTATTTAAAAATAGAATTTTTCCTTTTTAAATCTCCACGATCCTTTCATGATATTTATATAAATTTACACTTCGGCCCAGTGATAGTTTAAACAACCAAATCAATCAATTTCCAATCATTTGATTTTAACACATCATATATGAATATGAAATCAAACAGAACAAACAAACAAATCGATAATATATTTTTGAGGAATCCAGTTGGATTCCTCCAACCTGTTTTCCTGCATCCACAGATGTTAGCACATAAATAATACCAATTCTGCTTCGTGGCAGAATATCGCGGTATAGAAGGTCATCCACTAATCATAGCGTGGGGCGTATAGGGTAATCATCCGCTATGAAACTGCGGGCATCCGCTAATGAGACTGCGGGAATCCAACCAATCAATCAACCCAATATATATATATATAATAGCCTAAATAACTAATATATATAAAACAACCATAAAGCATTCGCACAAGCAACAAACAATTATTTTTAATGAAATAAAAATAATTCTAAAGGTGAGTGAGATTTACTCACCAGAATTTCCATTTGAATTTTAATTCTGATTATGCGAATCCTCAGCTTCGAACCATTCGTCTGACTTTGTTTGATAAAATATTGTATACCTTTAATATGATATCCATTAATTTACTATTGAACAATTCAAGGATTAAATTTAAATATTTTTAATTATTAACTTTAAAATAATTTACCTTACTAAGAAGAATCCATCGCCTAATCGCCTGTTTACTTCTGCAAATTCCACAACCAAGACCACTAACCATGAATTTCAACTATCCTTCCTCTCATGAGCAACAAAGCATGAACACAGCCTTCACTCTTGTCAAACTCTCCTCCCTTCCATACCAGAAAACAACAACTCGCTACAGTCCAGACTCATCCCCATTGACAGCTCCATTCAATAAGTCCGAACCCTTCTGGAACCTCGTTCACCCACTACTGTCATCAACGCTCGACCCCTAAATCCGAACGCATCATTGACGTCCTCCTGTAGCTCACGCACAATTATCGATCCATTTCATCACCATACTCTGCTCATTTATGCCATTCGAAACCCCACATCAGTCTGAGTGCTGCACCCTTACTAAATCGCCCTATCTCGGCCTCAATCACCCACCGTTCGAAGCCCTAGGTCGCTACTTCCAACCTTGAGCAACGTCGCACGATTCCCGAAGCCGCCCTAAATCGCGATGCAAGAAATCACGCCTCCATGAGTTCCAATATGAACCCGATCCTGCGTTGCTGATTGAACCAAGATTTCGATATCGATCTCGATTTGGGGATGTAAAAGAAATGGAACGGGATTTGATTTGTTAGCTTTCTGAGTGAAGGAAATGAATTTGGGTGGGTGCGGCTTTTATAGATCAAGAGGGAGACAAACGTACAGGGCCATTTAAAGTTTGTTTCTTTGATCTTATGAGAAGGGGACCATTTATTCTGCTCGAGGAGAACAGGGTTGCGGGGTTTAATTGTTTTTGGTCGGCTGATGTTTTTTTTTTTTTTTTTTTTTTTTTATAATTAAAATATCTCATGGTCTATGATGTCCCCTCCTGAACCGCTAACTGACCGCAACGACCGACATTTCAGATTACAATGTTATTCAGAACACTACAGAACTGATTCTCGAATTAAATTTGACTATATAGAAAAGATAACAATTTAAATTAACGATTTAAATTAACTCGATTAAAACTATAAATTGATTTCAGACAATTAAATCCGCCGATAATAAATTACTATTATCGTTTTTAATTCAAATAAAATTCATATACATCATTTTGACTCCAGTTTAACTTTTGAATTTAATCAAATTCAGATTCTCGTATTATTATAATTATTTCAGATTAAATAAATATATGTGTATATTCAAAATAAAATCATATATCGATTGATATTATCAACCACCATATTTAAAACCATATTAAATATTAAAATTAATCGTTCAAAAACCTGGGTCGTTACATTCTTCCCCCCTTAAAATAATTTCGTCCTCGAAATTGCTAAGGTTGGAAAAAGGGTACAAATCCATTTCTTTCCCACATCTCACTTATGTTGAAACTCAACTCCTCATATTTCTATGACTTTATTTTCAACCAAAACTTTTGGTCTTCACACATTTGATTCGAATGATCTGCGATTAATCCATTTATATTCAATCTATATTTCCATTAAACCTATTCAAATTGATTCTAGTTAATTGATTTACTTCAACTCATTTAACTTGCTTAAGTTAAATTCCAATTCCAGAATTCAATTCCCAGGGTTTTCATCTCAAATCCTTTGAAATACATAAATATATACATATATATTTATTTCCATTTCAAATTCAAAACATTTGAATTTTCAAACCAATTTGTTTTCTTTCAAAACAAATTTCCATCAAACTTTCTAAGGTAGCAATTCATCACTTAGAAACTCGGAAATGAACACTGATGATGTTGCAATCATCATCAGAATAATTTCCCAGCCACTGAAGTGAGTTCAGTGCTTTATTATTTCAAAATCTATGATTTTCTTTCAAATCCTTCAAAACAAATCTATATTATTTTAACGTACTTTGAAAAATATTTTTCAACTTCCCAGGATTTTGAATTCTTAATTCTGGTTTGAATTTAATTCTAATTCATCTCATTTGTATACATTTCATTCATATACAAATTCAGTTTGGTTATAAATAACCATTTCAATTTTTATAATCTTATCTGATTATAATATCAACATCCAACACATCCATATAATAATAATTCTAGAAAATTATTCTTTCTATATCAAAATAGAAATTTCGGGTAAAATTATTTCATTTACCCACTTTAAAACAATATCGTGTTCAATCTTCTGTCCAAGTATTTAGAAATTCCTATCGACGTCGTGGCGTCCCACGATTCGACCAGAATTCATAAACCACTCACAGACTAGCCAACACAATATAAAACAATTTTTATATCAAATAACAAATACGCTCTCTCGTATATATATACACTCAACTCATTCTAGGGTACTACTGACCCTATCTCTAATGAGTACATTCCAACAAGCCTAGGTATTCGCTCAACCTAAGCTCTGATACCAACTGTAAAGGCCCGCAAATCCGTGCTACCTGAGTTGACTAAATACACCATACGTCCAACCCAAATAACACAGAAATACGACTCATTATTAGAAAGAAGTTAGAGGATGAGAAATAGAAGGAAAGAAATATTAGAATAGAAGAAAACGAAGATCACAAACTCACAGCGGAACGAATAAAATATATTATATAACATAAGCTTCGAAATACAAATCTGTTTTGTACATATATACATACCATCATCAGAGTACACATAACATTTGATCCAGCGGAAGTAACTCTAAATAACTAACGTTGAAGCCTCCTGCTTCAAGCTCCTCCAAGTGTATCTGTAAAAGCCTGAAACACTTGACTGCCCGTACAAATTTGGGCACCCAAGAGTTTAGGGAAAACAAAACAAAATAAACTCTGGGTCAGTCATGGGACTGGTGTGAGTAAACTCCAACCACTTGTTTAACTTTAAAAACCCTTTCAAAGAAAAGATAATAGTAAGACCAGCCCACACATAAACACGGACGGTTTTTACCTTACTATAACCCAAAACACTTTGATACGAAAATCCAGTGATATTATAATAATGTCTACATCAAGTAAATAACCAAATAGCAGAACGCTTGCATCTCACGCTCCACATATATAGTATATAATCAAAAACCGCATGGCGCTTATTGGAGATTGGATTTCCAACATGACAAGGTATGGGACCACCTTCCGATGATGTATCTCTAGAGGCAAATACACCTGGGTTCAACAAGAACGTCTTGCAACCCGGCCCACACATGACCGACCACTCATTTCGCTTGAGTGTATCGAATGTATATCACCAACGGTTGGACTCAAACCACCGTTTCCCGAATGGGCAGAATCGATAGATTTAGAAACAAAAGGAATTTCTCTAGATAGGTGATTATACACCCTAATGGGTGCGACCCACATAGCCATGCTGCCTGCCCGATTTTTGTCCTTTCCTGGTTGTTGAGGCCTGAGGCTACGAATACTTACCATTCATCGATAACACGATCACTTTGAATGCCACATCGTCAGATCCGTTAATCACTAGTTGAGTTTGCACAAATATTCTGGATATTATGCTAAGGGATAAATCCGTTGCAACCATATATATTCATACAGACCAACCCATTTGATCATTGGAAATACTTTGTCAGACATTCGTCCATTTACGTTCGTTCTGGGATTGAACGAAACCGAAGGCACTATTTCTATAAATAGAAAAGCCCTTGCACTTTACTCCGTCTTCAATATATTCAGCATACTTGGTTCGCAACGCTTATGCCAATACGGAGTGGTTCTTCGGATAATAATCCAACCGGTCTCTCCATATTGACAACGATGGTCAAAAACTTCGATAGTCTGTGATTTAACTATCGAATAAAAACAAGTGTTCATCCAAACATATCAACAAATCACTGGGCCCTTTAATTAATATTCCATTAATTAAATCTCTTCTATATTCTCTTATCAATATTTGTTAACCAAATATTTCAATAATCATCTTGGCTCTTTACGCTATTCTTGATTTCATTTCCTTATCGAATTCTATATATATCGATATATAGATTTCTAATTGTCAAGTTTCTTAAAAATATTCTAACTCCTTAAATTTCCGGAAAATTTCGCCATAACCTCCCCTGTATCGGGAGCATCGGGAAATTTCAAATAGCTTCCCGGTATCTTCTAATCTCAAAAAAAGAAAAAGAAAAAGCCAAGCGGCTTGCCGATACGGCGCATAAAACCCATATATGAATTTAAACATGTACCTTTTTGTCGGGCACATAAATAAAAATCTTCATATACTCCATCCCATATCTGTTTAACACCTGTTCACCTGTTTTCAATTCAACACTATCTAATCGTTTGAATTCAGTTCACCCATTTATTCTTTAAATCGGCCATTTTGCCTATTTTACTCCTTTGTTTGAACATAGCATTTTCAAACAAAATATTTAGCTTGCTCATAACCAAATTGCGTTTCAATTTCAATTCTAGTTTCCTTTTTGATTTCGAATATAAATTTCCAATCGAATTTACTTATTCAAACCCCAATATTCATTCGAAATCTCATTAACTAATTTCTATTTAATTTAGTTAATTCTATACAATAAATCAAAATCTGGTTTCTGTTTCAAAAATCATATTCATTTACACAACTTGAATTCGCATATATTTTACAACTCAACTCTGAAATTTTCTAAATAGAAAATTCGGATTTTTATTTGCTTAAAATCCCTTTATAATATTAAATAAACCATTTATGGTTTTAAAACGATTCTGGCGCTGTTTTTCTGAAAATTTGATTTTTACATAACTCAAAATCTATACGACGAAATCCAGATTTTTCTCTTTCATTAGAAAACTATTATCAAACCGGTTCTGACGTTTCTTGTTTCAAAGAATTTCGACTCCAATTGCGTTCTGTATACTCAATTGAAGTTCGAATCGCTAATTTACGAACTGCAGCGCTGCGGCGAGTTCGTTTTAATTATATTTATATATATAAACCTTTAAACTTCTTTAAAATGAATTCAACTTCGTTTTAACTCCATTCGAATTTCTTGATTCAAATTCCAATCTCACTTTGAATTACATATTCAAATTTCAATCCCTTTTTAATTTGATATTCAAATTCAATACCTAAATTTCTTTTTGAATTCCCTATATTCAAATTCAATACTTGAATTCATTTGAATTCTTTTATTCAAACTTTATACTTAAATTCCATTTGAACTTCTATATTCCAATTTCTATATTTGAATTCTATTGAGATTCAAATATTCAAACTCCTTTTAAAAATCCAAATGTTATACTCAAATTTCATTCGAGTTATATATTTAAAAATCCTATTTTGAAATTCCATTTCAAATCTCAATTTCACGCTTGTATTTCTATTTCTGAATTATCAAATGATAATTCTTTTTACTTCATTTATAACTTCGTTATAAAAGAACTATTTATAAACTTCATTTATAAAGAACTACTTGTTTTATTTTTCAAAACAAGTTTATATTTTATTTCCATTAAAAATTCAAATTCTATTTAAAAATAGAATTTTTCCTTTTTAAATCTCCACGATCCTTTCATGATATTTATATAAATTTACACTTCGGCCCAGTGATAGTTTAAACAACCAAATCAATCAATTTCCAATCATTTGATTTTAACACATCATATATGAATATGAAATCAAACAGAACAAACAAACAAATCGATAATATATTTTTGAGGAATCCAGTTGGATTCCTCCAACCTGTTTTCCTGCATCCACAGATGTTAGCACATAAATAATACCAATTCTGCTTCGTGGCAGAATATCGCGGTATAGAAGGTCATCCACTAATCATAGCGTGGGGCGTATAGGGTAATCATCCGCTATGAAACTGCGGGCATCCGCTAATGAGACTGCGGGAATCCAACCAATCAATCAACCCAATATATATATATATAATAGCCTAAATAACTAATATATATAAAACAACCATAAAGCATTCGCACAAGCAACAAACAATTATTTTTAATGAAATAAAAATAATTCTAAAGGTGAGTGAGATTTACTCACCAGAATTTCCATTTGAATTTTAATTCTGATTATGCGAATCCTCAGCTTCGAACCATTCGTCTGACTTTGTTTGATAAAATATTGTATACCTTTAATATGATATCCATTAATTTACTATTGAACAATTCAAGGATTAAATTTAAATATTTTTAATTATTAACTTTAAAATAATTTACCTTACTAAGAAGAATCCATCGCCTAATCGCCTGTTTACTTCTGCAAATTCCACAACCAAGACCACTAACCATGAATTTCAACTATCCTTCCTCTCATGAGCAACAAAGCATGAACACAGCCTTCACTCTTGTCAAACTCTCCTCCCTTCCATACCAGAAAACAACAACTCGCTACAGTCCAGACTCATCCCCATTGACAGCTCCATTCAATAAGTCCGAACCCTTCTGGAACCTCGTTCACCCACTACTGTCATCAACGCTCGACCCCTAAATCCGAACGCATCATTGACGTCCTCCTGTAGCTCACGCACAATTATCGATCCATTTCATCACCATACTCTGCTCATTTATGCCATTCGAAACCCCACATCAGTCTGAGTGCTGCACCCTTACTAAATCGCCCTATCTCGGCCTCAATCACCCACCGTTCGAAGCCCTAGGTCGCTACTTCCAACCTTGAGCAACGTCGCACGATTCCCGAAGCCGCCCTAAATCGCGATGCAAGAAATCACGCCTCCATGAGTTCCAATATGAACCCGATCCTGCGTTGCTGATTGAACCAAGATTTCGATATCGATCTCGATTTGGGGATGTAAAAGAAATGGAACGGGATTTGATTTGTTAGCTTTCTGAGTGAAGGAAATGAATTTGGGTGGGTGCGGCTTTTATAGATCAAGAGGGAGACAAACGTACAGGGCCATTTAAAGTTTGTTTCTTTGATCTTATGAGAAGGGGACCATTTATTCTGCTCGAGGAGAACAGGGTTGCGGGGTTTAATTGTTTTTGGTCGGCTGATGTTTTTTTTTTTTTTTTTTTTTTTATAATTAAAATATCTCATGGTCTATGATGTCCCCTCCTGAACCGCTAACTGACCGCAACGACCGACATTTCAGATTACAATGTTATTCAGAACACTACAGAACTGATTCTCGAATTAAATTTGACTATATAGAAAAGATAACAATTTAAATTAACGATTTAAATTAACTCGATTAAAACTATAAATTGATTTCAGACAATTAAATCCGCCGATAATAAATTACTATTATCGTTTTTAATTCAAATAAAATTCATATACATCATTTTGACTCCAGTTTAACTTTTGAATTTAATCAAATTCAGATTCTCGTATTATTATAATTATTTCAGATTAAATAAATATATGTGTATATTCAAAATAAAATCATATATCGATTGATATTATCAACCACCATATTTAAAACCATATTAAATATTAAAATTAATCGTTCAAAAACCTGGGTCGTTACACCCCTAGTTGCAACAAATAAGATATGAGTCAACATGTTGATCATATGGAGGTTAAAAAACTAAAGCTCGGTCTACCTCTTGTTCATATACAGGTTGAACAATAAAAAACTGTTTTATTGCTTGTTGAAATGGAGTTTGAGCAACTAAAGCCTAATCAACCACTTATTCATACGTAGGATCTTAAGGCACCTGGAGTCGTAGTTTTTCAAGTTTTGGGAAATCGCGATGAACATCCTCGTAATGTTGCTTTTAATACTCGATAAACCAGTCTTCATTGTTTAATGGACTATCAGAAGGTCCGTTCGCTGGCCACCAGTTAGAATCAATAGATAAGGGCCATGACCACATTGTTGTTAGAATGCAAAGGCGTGAGGAAGTAGGAGATTAATTGAGTGAAGAATTATGAGGAAGAAATATATTACAGCTCATATTTATATCTATAAAGTTGTTTATTGATGAGACAACTGTACTAGTAGAAATAATATTACAAATTGTATGGTACTAAAGTTGTTGAAATGACTACAGCTGCACACTAATAAAGATTCTCTATTGACAGTACATATGGAACACAGTATAAAATAATGGCAATAATGAAACTTTATAAAAAAGGTGATGACCCGAGTTGTCTAACTCATTCATAAGCTATACTGAAACCTTATCCCTTTAATTACGATATTAAAATGCTGAGTTGACAACATCATTAGTGTATGCAACAGTGAGAGACAGTCACGTGTGGCTATAGTGATTGTCTTCTACATTAGATTTGACAAGATGTTGATTGACTCGTTGATGTTGACAACAGGCTGTTGTGCACACCATAGCCATGTTGTATTGAGTAAACAAAATGATCAAAGTTGATGTTGACAACACACCGCTATGTAGACTGTAGTCACGTTGTATGGAGTAAAGAAAATAGACAAAGTTTCACTGTAGCCATGGTGCATTGTCTGCCACCGACGATAAAGCTATTAATTTCGATATGTAACGACCCAGGGAATTCGTCGCCCAAATTCCAACAATAAAACATAAACCCGTATTACTTGCTAGAACTTAAGTATCGAAAACACCAGATAGTTAATCGAAAGAATTTAGAGGGTGGGAAAAAATGAGAAAGAAACATTAGAACAGAAGAAGAAGAAGAAGAAGAAGAACCAACACAACACAGAGTCTCACATCGCAGCGGAACAAAATATAATATAGAAATAAATCTTTATTGAGAGCTTTTTAAACTACTTACAATCATCAGAGTACATCAATACATCTGCACAGTTATAACAACCTATCCTCACATATAAGACACAACGGAATACATGATATAAATCATACATCTAGACTTCTCCAACTCATCTTCGGACTTCACAACATCCGACAACCTGAACCTGTAAAACTCAATCTGACTCGAGCATTGCAAGCGTCAGGATCAGTCTGGTGAACAGTGTGAGAAAACTCACTAAGTATATAATAACATCCAACTTCATTTTAAAAAACCCTTTTGAAAGAAAAAGATAATCGTAAGACCAATCCACACATAAACACAGACGGTTTTACCTTACGATAACCCAACACATTTTGAAAATCGTATTTATTCTGATATTATAATAATGTCTACATCAAATAAATAAACATCTAGCAGAACATTTGCATCTCACGCACTACATATATAATATAAAATCGAGCGCTTATTGGAGATTGGATTTCCAACTATGACAAGGTATGGAACCACCTTCCGATAGTGTATCTCTAGAGAGGAATACACTGGGTTCAACAAGAACATCTTGCAACCCGGCCACACATGACCGACCACTCATTTATTTTGAGTGTATCGAATATATTGTCACCTACGGTTGCTAGCAACATAACCATTCCTAGGAGATACAAAATATGAAAGAAGAACAAATAGTGAATTTTCTCCAGATGGTGATAATACACCCTAATGGCAGCGACCCACTTAGCTATGATGCCTACCTAATTTTTGTCATTTTCCGGTTGTGAGGCTTGAGGTTATAATTTCTTTTAGAACATCTGGCCACCATTCACTTTGAATGCCACATCATCAAATCTGTCAGATGTCACTAATTAATTTCCATAAAAATACTCTGGGAGTTAAACTAAAGACGTTTCCTTCTTTGCCACCAAACTTGGTACGTTTGAAGAAATCAGCGTACGTGATCCTTTGGGAAATACTCTATCGGACGTCCGTCCATACAAGTTGCCCTGAGACTGGACAAATCGAAGGTACCCTCCTACTACATCCTAGATATCACCCTATAGATTAGTAGCGAGTAGTCCTTGCTATCCGTAGACTCAACCACGACAGAATCACAGTTTATCTCTGGGAGCTAACCAAAGATTGTAAGCAATACTTCTGTTTTATGAAGATCTATGGTCTTCAAATGCTCCATCTCGAGCATCATCTGATATCTTCCATGTTCACATATTTGCTGGCCGGAATGGTTTTCAAATATAAATTCGACCTCGGTCTTTCCATAACAACAATCGATAATTGGGTAGATTTGATAGTCGGTTATTTAACTATCAAATAAACAAACATTCATCTATAAAAATAAAATAAATTTACTGATTCAATAATCAACATCACTTGGCCTCTTCAGTAATTAACAAATGGTTAATTTAAACTTCTATATCTTCAATAATAGGGAAACATTTCTCTTTTTCTATTTAATATAAGAATATTCAATTATTGTCTCACTTTTACTCTATTAGTTCCTCATTGTAAATTGGTAAGTGAATAAATCTCTAAATATCAACCCCGAAGGCCGAAATTAACATCAGATTGACACCTCGAAAGTTACTCAACTCAACCAACGTACAACAAATTATAATTTCTTTAAAAACTACATCATATCCCTTATCATACTTAATATTATCTTTTAAAACAATATAAATAAGCCTTGATTCAAATATAAATCAAATACTATACAAAAACTTTATTACAAACTTACTTCAATTCAATTTGGTTTCTATTTCGATTTCCATTTCATATCTTTACACTTCTGAATTCCATTTCATTCATAATTCATTTCAATAATTGAAATCATTTACAACATATTTCATGAAACTTGGTTTCTAATATCTTCGTCCAACTGGGATTCAATAAAATTCTAAGAAGAATTCCATTTAAAATTATTTATATATTTAATATACAAATGCTTGAAACTTATTTAACTATACCAGTGCTTTATGGTTTTATTAACCTTCATTTATTTTGAATTTTTTTAATTTCCAAAAAGATTAATTCCTATTACGATTTTTGTTTTATCATAAAACTGTATAAGTGTGCTATTATTGAAAAATCATTTGTATGTGTTTATTCTAATCCACATCATTTCTAAAGTTCTGCACGATGTTATTTTTTATTTCCAATAGCTTATGGTTTCTTTTCAAGAAATAAAAATAAACTAATAAATAAATGTCTCAGAGACAGTGAGTGCATCGTTTATTCATCTTACAGCACATTTTGCATTCTCATTTTGAATTATTTAAAACTCTGTTGAAGCATTGTCACAGATGGCTATTGATTTGTCCATCAGCTACTGGTGGTAGTTTATTTAAACATATAATATACTTTGTATTATACCATGAATTTATATATACTTATTGTAATGAAGTATCATACATATTAAGAAGTTAAACAATTTCGCATATGAAATTAATTGAAGATTACTGTAAATTATAGTCATTGCATAGTTGGCTACAAGTGAGAAGATAGAGGAAAGGGTATAAGATATAACATCAAGATATAAAATTATGAATGTATGAAAATATTTACGTATTGTGCGATTATTGCATATTTTCTTCTACGAACTTGATCTTTTAACCGTAGAATAAGGGATATTCATGTAGGCATTCAAGTTTTATATTGTTGTTTTTGATTTCCTGCTTATTGAAAAAAGAATTGAAACCCATTTTTTTCAATTCACCCTTGCAGTGCCGCATTGGACAATAGTTACAACGATACGTCAATGTTTAAGAACTAAAGCTCGGTCGAATTTATAGAGATCTGCCACTTTCGATAAACTATCCCCAATGCACATGTGGAAGCAGCGCTCACTAACGAGAACCACCATTTGAAGGGGATTCGAGAGGACACAATCACTTGCATTCTCAAGTAGTGTAACCAACCGATCAAAAGCATAGGAAGCAAGATAGTCGTCAACATCTTCGCTGCTAGGTTATGCTCCTAGTGGCGGACCTGAATTAAGTGGCTGATCAAGCTAAGACATTTGAGCTCAGATAAGCAGCAGTAGTGAGGAAAGCCTACAAGGTTGGAGGATCAATATGAGAACAAAAAAACGGTTGGATCAGTCAGTTAGGAAACTGCAAGTACTAAGAAAAATGCATCAATAGCATGAGCATTTGAAGGGTCAAACTGGGCCTCAGGAGCATGAACGTGTTGTTTGCAAACAAATCAAACAATTGTAAACAACTGTAAGACCCGTTCGGCTTTCCTAAACAACAAGGATTGTTGTAGAGGGTGTCGAATTCTGGGGCCAAAAATTATTTTACTAATAAATCCAATCAAGTTATTCCAGGATTTTGATTGATTGAAAACACATAAAATAACAGCAATTAAATAAAAAGAGAGATTTATATAATAAGAGAAAGCAATTAGTGGATAATGACATAGATTGGATTCATACTCATCAATGGCCAACAAATAAATATAGATCTAATTCTTGTTTCTGTCACAAACATGAATCAATGATAATTAGGTTCTTAGAAACAAATAAGTAAATAACGACAGGCATAGCCTATACAGGAGTTAGCTCTTAAACAACCATAGGATATCAGGACAGATTCACTAATTAATTTCTAAAACCCTAAAATTAGATCTAAATCTGATAGTTGTTAGATCGAACACGAATATACCCTGTGAAGGAGCATAACACTTAAACGACACAGAATATGAAGGTTCAGATCTAACCCTTGATTCAGATCTAGATCTACATGTATAAAGTCATTATCTATTGGCTATGTGATTCATGTTGAATCATATCTATTAGCATCATCACCCCTAATCAAAGGGGATTAGCTAGACATAGCTAAAGAAGAAGAGAAAAAGAAACTAAATAACATGAACATAAATAAAATAAAACAACAACTGAGAAGAGAAGGAGAAGAAGAGTTTTATTTCAAGAAGAGAATTACAGAATAAAACTAAGTGTGTTTTTACATGAATGAGATACAATGTATTTATATTTACACTGGCCAAGACTAAGAGGCTCATTACACAATGTGGGACAAAAGATTTATCTTAAATAACACATAAGCCAGTGTGAACGCAACTATAGACTGAGAAGCCTTGCAAATGAGCTAATGTGAACATATGAAAAGAAAATAGGTTGCGGGCTTCAACTCCAATTGCCTTGAGAATGAATAAGAACTCCAAGTGATCATTATGGAAAAGCATTGAATCTTGACATTAAAATATGCGGCAGAAGGTGATTGAACAACAACATTTCTTTTGGTCTTTAAGCTTTAATCCAGCTCTAAAAATCAACACTCTTCTTGCACCAATTCTTCAAGCTTTTCAACAATTAAGTGATTTTATCCATTCATTATAAATAATCTGGAAACACAACTATAAATACACAGTATTGGTTATTTTAAAGAGAAAACAAGATAAATATGCAGATAAATTATACACATTTACATGTATATCAAATAACTCCACACTTATCTTTTTATTCGTCCTCGAATAAAGTAAAAAAAACTAAGATAAATCTATTTTCGTAGGGAGCACGATTGCATTGAGCGTATGCAACAAGCCGTTAAACCTCTGGGTGTCCCCAATAGGACGAGGGTTGTCTCGTGAGGGTTTTCAGCGGATACTACCCACAAAATCCAAAAGCGAAAGTAAAAAAATATTTACAAAATGCAAGATTAGAAAATATTTACAAGATGAATGCAAGCTTTTAAAGGAATATTTACAAATGAACAATTTACTTTTAAATTTTACACGAATGAGTTAACACAAATTTGGGTCGTCACTTTGAAATTTGAGTCCATTACTAATCAAAACTTCAAAAAAAAGTCATGTTATCATAACAAACTCCTCCAGCTTGGCCAGTTGTTTTGGTAGAAACATAGTGCAGATATGAAATGAATTCTATAATCGATATCAACAATCGTAAAACGGCATCTCAACTTCCTTTTTGTTAACAAGTTAGGTCGAATAAGTGAAGAGTGTGCTTGGAATTCAAGTTGCTTACTCTTTCTTTATTACGAAATATTTACATTATTACTATTTACAAACACCTAACCAAAAAGCCCAAGGTATGCCACCCGTGAGAGTTTGGGACAGAGCTTGGCGGATTGTGCAGACCGACGCTGACTTTGTCAACAAGATGTTGGTATTCCTTAGGTGTCCAACTCATAAAATGAGACCAAGATATACCGACGCTGACATTGTCAACAAGGTGTCGGAAAGAGCTTGGCGGATTAGCACATCAACGCGAGATGTACTAGCAATGTTGGATACCCTTGGATTATTGTTATATATATACATTCTTTTTTTTTTACATAAGAGAGAGAGTTAAGCGAGAATATCTTAGCACAACTTCACTTAAACAATCTAAAATGTTATCGCAAGTAGTCTAAATCAACCATTCATTTAATCGGATTACAATTCAGAAAACATTTCATACTCATCACCCACAAATCTCCCAACATACCAGTTACGCCAAATTTGCTCATAATTCAAACTTTCCTTTTGTTATCCTCTAAGATAAGTAAATTTCCAAACAATTTAATTGAACGACCAAAATTATATGCTAATAACTTCATCATGTCTTATTTAAAAATAAATAGAAGTGCGATTTTTTTATTTTAAAAAGGAAAAAAATGCAAAAAGAGAAAGGAAAAAAAATGCAAACTTAAACTATGCAAAACGGAATGAAAATAAGACTCCCCCCACACATGATTTCGACTGTGTCCCCACAATCGATGCATGACACAATGAATGAACGGAAGAGAAATATTTACATATGTACAAAAGAGGGTTGGTGCGACTTACCAAATGTGCGTGCATAAAATATGCAGTCATCGAATAGATGAACCGGTCCACGATGGACTAATGGATCAGCCTCATTAAGATTATGAGACACAGCTAAGCACAGAAAACCAAATCATAAAGGATTTTATTTTACATTTCATATTTGGAAAAACAAATTTTGTTTTTTCAAAAGTTTGAGTTGCTAATTTTAAAATTTTGAGCTTATAATTGATCCGAAAATCGAATTGAATATCTATATCAACTAAAGAGAAGCTAGTGAGCCGGGGTTCAGAAAAAGTTTCAAAAACAAAGTTTGACTTGTTCAGATGATGTGTAAATTGAGATACGTGTGCATCGTTCTCACCCCCACACTTGTTTTGAGAAATATTGTTCAATTTTGCTTTGATATTTGAAATTTTGTTGATTGAAAGTTCATTCGTAAACCTAAAGTTAAAACCAGACAAATGAACTTTCAGTAAATTTCGAAATCGTGTTTTCTCAAAAACAGTGTTATTCCAGAAAGAGTTCAAATACTACAGAAATTTATCATTGAAAAACAAGTGATCACAGTGAGGTTCAGTTGAAACGATCAAGTTGCAAGGAGTTTCAACAATTTCAGAAAAATCGTTATTTTGCTTGAGATCACATTCAGCAGTTTCATTTTTTTCAACCTCTAGAATTTCAAATGTTTCATTATCAATTTCAGACCCAACAACCTTATCGTCAATTAATTTAAGAAGTTTTCGCTCATCAAAGTCGTCCTCACTCAAACAGTTGTTACCAACTTCGTCATTTCGTTCAAGTTGACAATCGAAAGTTGTTAAATTTTCAGAATCTGAGGGAGGAAGACCAAATTGAAGATTGACGTCTTTGTTTTCAAGAGAATTTAAATACAAATCAATTACAGAGATTTCAACAACTTCATTAAGATTTTCATCAATTTCAAAAGTTGTTAATCGAAAATTTTCGATTCCAGTAAGAGTTGAATTTTCAATAGAAGCATCAGTTTGAGTTTGAATTTCAGTTTCGCAGAAATCAGAATTTTGCATCAGAGATTTTTCAAAATTTTCATTTTCATCAACAGTCATATCGTTAGAATCATCAATAATCGTGATGTACTGTTGTGACAAAGTTAATGGCTGACTATTTGTTTCAAAAGAAACATTGGCAGAAAGTTGTTTGTCACTAGTTTGGGATTTGTAGTTGTTGTACAAGTTCGTAACTTCAGTTTGAAGAAGAGAAATGTGATAAGCTATCCTAGTGCAACTTTGTTTGCTGTATGTTATTCTTTGAGCAAGTTCTTCGACGTAAGTCAAGCCAAGTTTCATTAAATCCTCAAATTCATCAACATCATCAATTCCCTCAAGTAATAACTTCTCTAGATTTTGCCAAAGTTCAATAGTGTATTGAGCCAGTTGTTCAATGTTACGCAAATTTTCGATATATTTATTTTCAAAATCTTGTTTTTCATCTAAAATTTGTGCCCATTCCTTGATGTCCTCGCGACAATTCCAAATGTCATGCATTAATTGATCAATTTCACTCAGGCTCTCTTCTATCAAATTGGTAAACACACCAGACTTCAAAATGTTGTTTTTTAGATTTGTCATTTCTATGTGTTCCTCATTGGTTGACCTTAAAAATTCATCCACCTCATCTCTTAGAAGTCGTCCATTATTTATTTTCCAAAACCAATATTGCCAAAAATTTAGCTTGTTCGTAACACATTTTTCATATTCGATAACCAACATTTGACATTCACTCGTATTATGAAAAACATTTTGGTTTTCAAAATTTTCGTTAAAACCCGTGTTGCAATTGTTTTGATTTTCAGCACTTTGCTTAGCCATTTGCGCTAACAGTCGTCTCGCCTCAGATAAATTCTCATTAATCATAGAATGACAGTTTTCATATTGGGGTACAACCGTTTGATGAGATGGGTGGAAATTATTCGATAAAATTTCCGCTTGAAATTCAGTCTGATTTGAATTGAAGCCAAAATCATTTAAATTTGAAAAGAATTGCAATTTTGGTTGTACATGAGGCAAGCGCGCATGTACTAGAAGTAGAGAGTTTTTCGTCGAAAAATCAGTTGCAAAATTGTAGTTTTAAAGAAGCTCCTAAAAAATATGTTAAAATTAACAACTTCGGATTATATAAATACAAGTCTGGGCCAGGTTCAGACAGGGATTATTAGTGTGCCACGAATCACCGTAGAAACACGATTGAAGGTTTAAGAACCTGTTTGAGTTCTAGACTCTACTGTTCCTTAGACACTTCAGAGAGTATCAATCCTAATTGTCAATTTAACAAATATTTTGTCCTATGAGCTTTGGGGAATCCTCGATTCGATTTCAAAAATAAACTTTTCAACTAATCCCACGTTCGTTTTAAAATTTTAAACCACACATCAATAGGAAAAATATTCGGTCACAGAACAAACACAGAATAATAAACTGCAGAAATAAAAAATTTACAAACAAGCTGCGGTACCTGCAGAAAAATTTTACACGCAATTTCTGTATATTTTTCTTTTCAGCAAAGCACCTGTAGGGTTTAGAAAATTTTACAGTGATCGGCAGTCCGTTTAGTGCAGTTGAGTAGCGCTAGCGTGTTCACACCCCACTTGGTGTGCAACCGCTCCAACAATTCAAATTCTGCTTGCAAATCGCTTGGTTGTTGAATTCCCTGCTTGATGCTTGAACACCTCCTTTCTTTGATCCTTGTTTTTTATTTTTATTTTTGCTTTTTTGGGGAAAGAAAAGAGAAAGAAAATAAAAAAAAGAAAAAGAAAATCTGAATCGGAACTAAACAAAAAACTAAACTAGAATGGAACTAAGCTAAAACAAAAATTATTCACGTCCAATTCCTAAGTCAAAAACTCGACTACCCTCAAATGAAAGGCTCCTGCTAGTTATTACCCAATATAAAAACTCAAGCCCTAACAAATGATCACATCAAAAAAAAAAAAAAAAACAAGAGAGAGCGACATGCAATTCACGCCTCCCTGATTCTGGAAACAAATCCCGAATTTTTTTTTTCTTCTTCTTTTTTTTTTTTGGTTAGATCTCAGTGAAGAAAGTTTCAAATAAATAAAAAGGGAAAGGGGAATTAGCTAGTTTAATCAGACCACGCTTTAGGCTTTTCGGTTGTTATGCTTTATGAGGATGATGGAGGATGTTGTGTGGAGTGGTGAAGATGAAGGGCGGACTGATTTGCTGTTGGTTTAATGTGAAGAAGGTGGACTGATGTTGGAATATGTAGAGATCGGTGACGGGTATGTAAATAGGAGGATGGGGTATTGGTTTGAGAAGTGGTTGTGGTGACTATTGTTTGTGATGAAGTGGTTGAAGGTGATGGGTATATGTAGAACAGAAGAAAGAAAATTGGAAGGAATTGAAAAAAGGATTTTTTTATTTGTAAGAATTGTAGAAAGAAAAAGAAGTTTGTAGAAGATTGGGAAATAAATTAGAAAAGAAATAAAAGAGTGAAGTTTGAATATATATAGAAGGAAGAAATAAAAGAAGATGTAAAAGGATATTTATTTATTTTTCTTTTTTTTATTTTGGGATAAGGAAAGTATTTATACAGGGAATATTGGAAAGAATTCAGAGATTGGAAAGAAGTAAATGAAACAAAAGGGAAAGAAATTGTATGGAATTAAGGAAAGAAGGTAGAAAAACAATGCAAGAAAGAAATTATTGACAGGAAGATTGAGTAATTTAAATAAAAGGGAAAGAAATTGAATGGAAATATATTAGAAAAAATGGCAAGTGTTTTTTTTATGAAAATTAAAAAAAAAGGAAAGGAATTTATAAAAAAATCGGAAAGAAATAAATTAGAGAAAAAGGAAACAAATTGAAAACAAAAGGCAATGAAAGGGGAAAAAATCAACTAGAAAATTGCAATTTTTTTTCTCTTTGTTAATTAGAAGATCAACAATACCAAATCAAAGCTAATCAAGAGATTTTTTATAAATGAAGGAAAATAAAATAAAACTAGCAAAAAATATTTTTATGTTTTTTTTATGTGAAGGAAAACTAAAAAAAATTATAACCTGAAGGATTTAAAAGTAAAAGTTATTTTGGTCCCCGGCAACGGCGCCAAAATTTGTTTGCGAACAAATCAAACAATTGTAAACAACTGTAAGATCCGTTCGGCTTTCCGAAACAACAAGGATTGTTGTAGAGGGTGTCGAACTCTGGGACCAAAAATTATTTTACTTATAAATCCAATCAAGTTATTCTAGGATATTGATTGATTGAAAACACATAAAATAACAACAATTCAATAAAAAGAGAGATTTATATGATAAAAGAAAGCAATTAGGGGATAATGACATAGATTGGATTCATACTCATCAATAGCCAACAAATAAATATAGATCTAATTCATGTTTCTGTCACAAACATGAATCAACGATAATTAGGTTCTTAGAAACAAATAAGTAAATAACGATAAGCATAGCCTATGCAGGAGCTGAGCTCTTAAACAACCATAGGATATCATGACAGATTCACTAATTAATTTCTAAAACCCTAAAATTAGATCTAAATCTGATAATTGTTAGATCGAACACGAATATACCTTGTGAAGGAGCATAGCTCTTAAACGACACAGAATATGAAAGTACATATCTAACCCTTGATTCAGATCCAGATCTACATGTATAAAGTCCTCATCTACTGGCTATGTGATTCATGTTGAATCATATCTATTAGCGTCATCACCCCCTAATTAAAGGGGAATAGCTAGACATAGCTAAAGAAGAAGAGAAAAAGAAACTAAATAACATGAACATAAATAAAATAAAACAACAACTGAGAAGAGAAGGAGAAGAAGAGTTTTATTCCAAGAAGAGAATTACAGAATAAAACTAAGTATGATTTTACATGAATGAGATACAATGTATTTATATTTGCATTGGCCAAGACTAAGAGGCTCATTACACAATGTGGGACAAAAGATTTATCTTAAATAACACATAAGCCAGTGTGAACGCAACTGTAGAATGAGAAGCCTTGCAAATGAGCTAATGTGAACACATGCAAAGAAAATAGGTTGCGGGCTTTAACTCCAATTGCCTTGAGAATGAATAAGAACTCCAAGTGATCATTATGGAAAAGCATTGAATCTTGACATTAAAATACGTAGTAGAAGATGATTGAACAACAACATTTCTTTAGGTCTTCAAGCTTTAATCCAGCTCTAAAAATCAACACTCTTCTTGCACCAATTCTTCAAGCTTTTCAACAATTAAGTGCTTTTATCCATTCATCATAAATAATCTGGAAACACAACTATAAATACACAGTATTAGTTATTTTAAAGAGAAAACAAGATAAATATGCAGATAAAAAATACACATTTACATGTATATCACGTGTATTGAAAAAGCTTCAGCATGATAATGCCTAGCCTATTTTAGTGGGAAATTACTGCAGTAAAGCATAGGAGAGGCACGCATGTTGCCATGTGCATTGGGAGCAAGAGAAAAGTTCTGTAGAGCGCCTAAAGTGGGGCAATATGATATGCTTTAACCTATAGGCAATGATTGATATAAATTAGTCTACGGCCCCGTTGTTATTGGTCGCTTATATTTGAATGTAAATATGAAAATGCTTTAGCACTACTTCACTAATTTTCTATCACTGTTTCAGCTGTTATTAGCATATACAATGTTTCATATTATCCCTGTTTATATATTTAGCTTTTATTTAATGTTTAATACATTGGATTTTATGATTTTATCCGTGTTGTCTATAATTAATTGCTTCATAACTATTGTTAGCCTTTTGGATATGTTCAAGTTCAAAAATATGTATGCTTTGCAATGAATGCATGGATAAGTTCATATAGAACATAGGTTCATTTGAATTTAACATTATTAAAAAGGTTGTTGTCCCTAAATAGTTGTTTAAACCATGCTTGAAATTATGGTGCTTAAATATTGTTTGAAAGATATGGTTTATCAATCTTAAGTGAGGCTTGAATGAGATCTAAATGAGTTCCTTTAAACATATGAAAATCTTGCTGCAAAAGTTGACAGCTTGAACGAATTTTAGGCTATGACGTTTGCATTTGAATTTAAGGCATAAATGAATCAAGATATTAAATGATATTTAAGTTCAACACCTACATGATTTAATGCTTGGAATTCAATATTTTAGTGTCGTTCATATGAAATTGCAATTATTGCATGATAACAAAAATTTAACTTTCCAATTTATGTAAAATTGAAGGTAATAAAAGAACATCCTTTGTATCCAATATAATTTAATGATAAAATTTAATCAAGATAAAACTTATTTAGATAGTTCTTAAAATTCTTCTTTCAGTTTTGTTGTGTACACTTTAAAATGCTTTGTGCTTTCTTATTTTGTTTTCTATGCACTTTGAAATGGAAATAAAAGTTAAATTATTTTCCATGTGAGCACATAATCAACAACGTATTGTTTGGAATAATTTCCCACTAAATTTTAGGAGTACTATACAATTCGAGATTTTAAAATTGCGTTTATTTTTACAATATTACTTCTTTAATTTTTAATGGTAATTTAATGTAAAGACCCGTAACTTCCCCGGTAAGGAAAGAGCAGATACTATGAGGACAACACACAAAAGAACGCAGACAGAAGAACATTTCATTGCATATTACAACAATTTCATCAGATTACAAGAATATACGGAGTATGAATAAATATTACACATTCGATAAATATCAGAGATTACAATACATTACATAGCAGCGGAAAATAATACAATACACAACTAGAAGTAATACATGGACACAGAGCTTTCCGAGTATCGTTCCAACTGTAAATCAGGATCCTATGAATATAAATCTGCAAAACCAAAACTACTAGCTGCCCGTGTCAAAATAAGGGCACCCAAAGTTTAGGTTAAAACAATAAACTCCAGGTCAGTCATGTGACGGGTGTGAGAACTAAAACAGTTATTAATCTTTATTTTAAAGTTAGGTGAATCAAGGGACCACGCTGTATAACACGAAACGGGTTTCCTCCCAAGAATACCAGCGCATAAAACAAATAGCGCAATGCTAAATAAAGAAAAATGAAGCTATTATAAGACCCAGGTCCCATCACACAATGCAACGCAAGCCGGAGGATAGGGTTTTTACCTTATAATAGCCAAGAATGCTTGGTACGCAAAATTTCATGTTTTATTATTACTACAAATGTATAATATATAAAACAATTTCAATCATAAGTATCAATCATAGACAGCATGAGTGCCCCATCCCACTATGTCGCCATACTAGGTTCTACAAATAAAACCGCAAAGTCACGTATTGGAAGTTGGATTTCCATCTGTGAACCGAGGCAAAAGATAGTCCTCTACCGATTCGAGACTGTCTAGCCCGAGTCTCAGGCAAGCGCGCAGGCAAGCCTTGGATCGTCAGGGCCGGTCCACCGATGTGGATTATTATGTCTGAACACTACGTTTCCCCGCCCTTTGGGGCGTAAATGAGCCAACGAATGACTCCATCGGCTTCACATAGTCACCGATATATCCGAGGCGCCTCGCAACAACAACAACCACATAAGTCAAACTCGTCAGGGCGTGTCAAAACACTAATGTCACTTCTAACTAGAAAGAAACGCATGTCCTCCTTGAGGTCCTGTCTCGTTTCTGGTTCACAACCGGGGTGTGAGGCTCGCGAATCAACGCTACACAAAGCTACGCCACACAGGTCGTGCTTTGATCATCAACCACAAGAATCTTCTTTTCAACAGAAGCCTTGATCATATTGCCACTTAGGCATGCCACACAGGCAATTCACTCTATGCGTTTGATATCCATCAATATATAACCCCTGAGCTCCTACGTCTCAGAGAAGGGCGTTAAGCAAGAGAATAAATTCTCCGCCGCCAAACAGATATATATTTAATAGAAATCAATCACACAAAATAAAATCCAATGTCAGACACACAGTCCATTTACAAGTTCGTTCTGGGTCTGAACGAAACCGGAGGCACCTAGTACCCCGCATATCCATCGATCTCCAAGTACGTCTGGACGATCACTAACTGATTCCCTCCTCTTGGGTGTACGACCCAATCAAGATCATCAGTAATCACCCAAACGACGTGGAGACCTCCGGTCTTCAACCACCGTCTTCATCCTCGACACCACGTCGAATCAGTTATTCAGAATGGGTCAAACCCGGTCTTTCTGAATAACTCGCGTATATAATAAACAAGTGTTACAAAACACAACATACGCCTCATTCCAATTCATTAGTCACTAACCGTAAATTAGCAAGAGAATAATTCCCCAAATATTAACCCCGAAGGCCGAAACCAACATCAGATCAATACCCAGGAAACCATTCTTAGCTAACCGACAGTTAGTTTCTAAATTTCACATTCTTAGGGAAAGGTTCCCATTAATTTTATCAAAGATAAATTCTTTTAAATTTATTCTTTAATCTTCTTTCGAATATCGAATCAACTACTCGGGATTAACGAACCTTACCGAAGTAATCATTTATTTTAATTTCCCAACCCCAACCTATTTATCCCATGAAGTAAAACTGGTAATACTTCATATCTAACACCACGGTGTTATCGGTAAATTCAATTACCATTTCACGTTTAAATCTAATTAAAGATTTAACTATCGCCTGGAGCAAAACTGGTGATACTCCATTCTCGATCATTTCAATCTAATTAAAGATTCATTAAAACTCCACTTGGTTTTAATCTTTAACTGGGTTAAAGAACCAATGTCATTTAAAACACGGTTCACGATAAACCCACATCACATTCCATTCTATTAGTCTCTAACCGTAAATTAGTAAGAGAACAGTTCCCTAAATATTAACCCTGAAGGCTAAAACCAACATCAGATCAATACCCAAGAAACCATTCAACTTAACTGATTTCCAGTTAGTTCCTAATTTTCTTAACTCCATTTGGGTCTAAGAACAGTATTATTGAAGATACCGTTCACGACAACCCAAAATCACATTCCATTAATTATCGGGTTAAAGAATGAGTGTTATTTAAAACACCGTTCACGACAAACCCAAAAATCAATTCAAATTCAATTCCAATTAAATACCAATTAATTGGTACACTTCATTAAATCTAAATAAAAAGATTTAATCTTTTTCTCAACTGGGTTTAAGAACAGTGTTAATGAAGACACCATTCACGACAAACCCAAATCACATTTGATATTAAATACAAGGCTCTAAATAGAAAATATATCGGCTTATATTCAATATCAAATTCTACGACCAACAAATATCGTATTGGAAATAACGATATAGATATATCATTCAAATTTCCATAACAATATCTATATAATCACGAAATCCAACATCGAAATATTCCAAAGACAATTTCGATTCAAATCCATTCCAATTCAATTATTGGAAATTCTGGTTACTTTCAAAACCATTTCAAATCCAATTTATTTATTTAAAAAAAATAGAATTATAATTCTAGTTCAAAACTAGTTCATTTCGATAAAAATCAATTTTTATCTTTTCAAATATGGAGTTTTTCATCCCAATTCTTCACAAATCATTTCTTATGATTTTACACAAATTATTTCTATTTTTAATAATTTTATCAAGGCCCGTACAGTCGATTTCCATCAACGGCCATAGAACTGCACTTACAGCGACCTTTTCCAAATTTGATTTGGACATAATTCCAAATCCAACCGTTAGATTTCAAATCTCTAATATTCGTTAGAAAGCCCTTTTCGATACGAACCCAACGGTTCCGGTTTTAGGAGAATCCGATGGTCGGATCTCCCGTAATATCCATTCGAAGTCAATGGTCGAAATCCGCGAACTGCCGCAGCGCGGCGCGTTCTATTCAGGCCATTATATATATATATAATATTATATAGTTCGTCGATTTCCTTTTAAAATGTATTTTAAAAATCGTTTTAAATTCGTTTTCAAAACGATTTCAAAACGATTTCAACTTCCTATTCAATTTCGAATCAAAATTGAATATTTCAATATAAATTCGTTTTAATTTCATTTCAAATCGATTTCAATTCAATTTCAATTTAATTCGAATTTCAATTCGTTTAAATTTAATTCGAATTTCAATTCGTTTCAATTTAATTCGAATTTCAATTCATTTCAATTTAATTCGAATTTTGAAATCACTTTCAATATTCATTGAAAAATGAATAAAATCGATATAAATATCGTTCATGTCAAAATGACGTCAATCAAATCAACACGGCTTTTATTCAACACACGAATATTTATTCTATTCAACACATGAATATTTATTTTCAATTCAACACATGAATTTATTTTTGATTCAACACATGAATTTATTTTCTATTCAACACATGAATTTATTTTCTATTCAACACATGAATTTACTTTCTATTCAACACATGAATTTATTTTCTATATTGGAATGAGGCCCAATCAATTACCATATAACGTTTATGATATGGATTTCCATACAACACATGTATATAATAGCAACGATAAATAATCAACTATCATCCAGAGTGCACCACACAACTGCACAAGCATTAAATATAAATAATTAACGCTTACACAGTCTGTCAACCCATCAATTGACATACAACTAAACAATTGCGATTAGTGTACGTCAAATATCATCCCAATACCCGTGTGGGGTTTCAAATCAACAAACACCGATTTTTATTTGTGCAGTTGGGCGATGTGTAAAATTTATCGTCTCAATCAATATCAGTCAAATCAGTGTATATAAACGAATCGTCTGATTTGTTTATTTCTATTTATTTTATATACACGTTAAAAATCATATTTTTAACCATAAAATATTTTCCACTATATAATATTTTATTTCATTCACCATCACACAATCAAATTTCATGACACAGCAATCAAACAAACAAGCCGTCCATGGTCTGTGGACGACAGGTGTCGGGTGCTACTAAACACCGTCTGCATCCTAGTATATATTTCAAACTAGAAATAAATTAAAAGTGAGGAGTTCTCACCCAAGCTAAACCAAACACCACGATTCTTCTTATATAGAAATCTCCGTCATGCTCGCCTTTTGTCAATTTTATTGTCCGTAGCCACTACATATATAGAAATCACATTTTTATATTGTTGCTATGTATATAAAAATCACATTTTTATAATCACTCTATATGGATAAAAATCACATTTTTATACCGCCACTATATAGATAAAAATTCTATTTTTACACCGCTACTATATAGATAAAAATTCTATTTTTATACCGCTACTATATAGATAAAAATTCTATTTTTACACCGCTACTATATAGATAAAAATTCTATTTTTACACCGGTGTTCATATAATGAAGATTATATTTTTATCACGGTATTCTCTATATAAAAATTATATTTTTGTATCGCTCTTCTTCTAATAAAGATTATATTTTTATATTTGTCTCTTCATTATAAAAATCCTATTTTTTCTTTCTATAATATAAAAATCAAATCTTTATTCTTTCTATAATATAAAAATCATATTTTTATTCTTTCTATAATATAAAAATCGTATTTTTATATCTCCTATATAATAAAGATCGAATTTTTATTATCTATCTAATATAAAAATCATATTTTCATTATCATACTTATATAAAAATCGTGTCTTTATATCGCTACATCTATAAAGATCTCCTCTTTATATATATTAAAAATCAAATCTTTATTCATTTCAAAATCAAATCTTTCCTAAACAAAGATCTTATCTTTTCAATTTAAAACAATGCTCCTCTTCTATAAAACTGATTTAGTTTGAAACAAGAGCAAAATAAAATCTAAAATAACTTGCAGAATACATAACCACTTACTGATTTTCGGAGGAGGGGGGTGCTCACGTCGTCAGGCAAGTGGGGGGGGGGAATCCTCGCATCGTCAGGCAAGGGGAGGCGGCTCCAGGGAGGTGGTTGCGGCGGGTTTCCATGGGTTCAGAGGGTTAGGGCGCTGTGAAATCGAGAAGGGGGCTGGAGGAGAGAGAGGTGCTCGAGGGGGGGTGTTCACTGGAGATGGCGGCGGTGAGGGGTTGGCGAGACAGATCGGCGGAATCGAGGCCCCCCGGGGGGGGGGGGGGGGGGGGAGGGGACGATTTCATGAGTCGTTTTTTCTTTTCTTTTTGGGGAAATGGTTTACTGAAGGGGGAGAAAGAAAACGGGGAAGGGGGGTTTATATGTATTATTATATTAAATTATTTAATTACTTCAAAAAGGTACCTTTTTATTTTAACCTCGAAACGAGACCCACCGCCTGTCGTCCATAGCTAATTACCCTCATTCCGAACACAATGGGATATGTATCGTAAGCAGATTCGATCGTTTCGATCTGTTTTCGTCAAAATCAAAATATAACTCTATATATTGAATTTGAACGCACATTTCAACTTATCGGGGCCACATACTAACTAGAAAAATTCCCAAAAAATATTTTCTAGCTTCGTATTGACGATACGGTCCTAACAAAACTAATTTCGTCGAATTCTGAGACCGTTTGAAAAATGGCTATTTTCCAGTCGATTAAAATCAACTGAAACTGGTCAAACACGTTTTCCTTTGCCACGCTCACATATTGATTCGAAAAATTACGAATTTTGAAACCTAGCAATAATTTGACGTCCCGGATCCAACAAAAGTGGTTTCGTCGAAAACCGAGGTCGTTTGCAAAATTTCCATTTTTAAGGGCCAAAATTCCATAGCGACTATTCTGGAATTTCAACTGGACATAACTTTTTATCCCCGCTATGAAATTTTGATTTCTCGGATTCGTTGAAAAGATATTCTCAAATAGATTCAAATATTTTTGGTTTCACTAAAATCCGGTTTATTTTGAATCCTGTACATTCATTTGAAATTCGAAATCGAAATTTCGAAATACCGCGCCATTTTCAATTCCTTTTATATTTTAAAATAAATATTTATATTCTAACGACGATCTATATAAATATATACATTCGAATTCATTCAAAATAAATTTCTTGTCGCTATTATTTAAAATAATTCATTTTAAATCTTCAAAATTCAATAAAGTTACCAAAAATAAAAATTTAAATTGGCTCGGATTTCCGGGTTGTTACATTTATACCGACTGTAATCATTTTCAACAATTAAATAAAATGTGTATTTTTGCTATTATAGTGAGTACTTATTCAGTGCGTTAGCCTAAAAGCATATAATATTGTGAATATACTGCCGTAACATTGGTTTGTATGAAAAATATGTTGTTAGAGTAATTCAGTTTTTGGTATTCGAATTTTGTTATATTTCGAGTTACCTTTATTCGCCAAAAATGACGTCGCCCAACAGTTGTTATCAATATTTTAACTTCGTCCCTTTTCATGCTACTATTACTTATTTGTTACGTTGCAATGAAAAATCACCATGTTTTATTCTCCACTTCCTTATATATACAATTGTTATTTTTACACATGATTATTTCTTCGTCTTAACTACATAGTTGAAAGTTTGCTATTATTACTGTAGAGTGCAATATATTGTACACACACAAAAATTAATGCATACATCACAACTATAACTTCGGCTAGTTTTTTTTTGGGCAAGACTTAGCTTTGACTAGATTTATGAAAGAAAAATACTACTTTATGATCTTCAGATTTGATAATATGTTGCACTTTTTGGTTAGTTACATGAGGCACTGACGAATAATATTGTGCATTAATATTTAACTACCTACTTGGATTATTTAAGTTATTTTTCACTAGCACTGACGTTTATAATACCCACGAAAAAGGGCCGAGCCATGGATTTTGTATTGTTCATCAACTATTGGACACAATCACGATGCACTTTATTCTTCAGTCACCTAATTTTATTTGAAATTAAACTACATTATCGCCTTTGTATCCTGTTGTAAATGCCTTTCGATAAACATTATAAATATTTCAATTTGAACTTTTACATATCTTACTATGCATGGATTTTTAATAACAAACAATTAAGAAAATACTTACCAATAAATCATAATAATAACCTTCCCTTAATTTTAAATTTACAAACCATACATAACAAGAGTGATGCATTGCTGCTCTGTAAGTATTATTACAGTTGAGTATTAAATCAAGTGTTAAATCAATTTTATACATTTACCTTATCCAATTTCTAATCATTACAAAAACATAACACTACAAGAAGCGCACAGTATAACAACGGAGGGGGGCAATGGTCTCCAACAGCTAGACCAACGGCTTCCAACGGAAGCTTAATTCTGGAAATTTCTTTATGGAATAAAAAAAACCATTGGAAGATGTTGGAGGTCGTTGTTTATAATGTCATTGGAGACCATTGGTCACCGTTGCATAATCGAGCAGAAATTGCCAAAGCAACTTTCTCCTTCCCCATTTCAATCTTTGTTCGAAAAAAATAGGTTTTCCCCCCAATTCCTTCCTCGTAAAATCTAAAATCGACCCTCATCACTCCATCAGCCGCCTATAGTCTCTCCAACTCATTCAAAGCACTCTCTCCTCTCTAATCTCTGATTCTCCCCAATTTCGAAGGTATGAACCCTACTTTTATTTAATATCCTAGGTTTACTAATTTAAGCTTAATTAGATTGTATGTTTACTAGTGTTAATACATGTATGTATAGACTGATTTGATTATGTTGCTAATCTAGGGTTTAATTAGTTTTAGTTGTACATGTATATATGCATATATATATATATAGTGTTGTGTGTGTGTATAGTTGGTAATTAATCTATGTATTTGTTCATTTGGTTGATCCCCAATTTATTGAAAACGATATTTAATTTGTCGAAAACGTGTAGTGGAAGTGGAAATAATTAAGTTTATGTTTTATAAAAATTTAGCGAAAATGATATTAATTTTGTATATAACGTACGGTTATATAGTTCGATTTAATGTTGAAAATATACGTATATGTGATAAAATTCATACACGTACAATTAAACATTGAAGAGCACCAATCGTAATATATTATATTCATAAAGCCTTAGAGAGTTTTTCGGCCCTGTCTGATAAGTACTGTATATAATCGTTATGTGAATGTTCGTTTCATTAATGGAACAGACATTTATATTCATCATATACAATATTTGTTGGATTTTTCATTTGTATTGGAAAATTTACGAACACAATAACGAAATTAAATCTCGTAAATCATTTCATTTTAAACGGTCCTCAAAATTTCAAAGGCATTTCCTTTATGTTCCCTATATATACGCAATTGTGTACTGTTTAGGGAAATAAAGGGAAGTGTTGCGAAATTTTGTTGAATCGTTTAAATTGAAAATATTTACGCAATTTAATTATGTTATTGTATTTGTAATGGGAGGTAGGATGACCCACCGGTAAATGATCAATTAACAAAGCATGCATTCAACAATAAAATTGTTTTAATAAAATGTCAATGCAAATTTTATCATCATTAATACGTAAAAGAAATGTTTTCATTAAAATACAAACTTAACTTTCGAGCTTTCCGAATGAAAATAGATATTAATATTTATCATTATTAGTATACGAATTTGTGACCACATATATCAATTATAAGGGGATTTTGAGAATTTAACGATCGAACACAAAAATTGTGAATCTATTTCAACTATTAACAGTGATAAAAATAATAAAAATGGTTGTCTACTTAGAAAATGTATTTTCATCTACTTAAAAAAATGGACTTTCATCTGCTTAACTAAACTTTATACTATATGACATTTTTGGTTTTGTGTTATTTTATCATACTTTTTAATTTTAGATGTACTTAGGAAAAATGGACGATTATTTTAATGATCGAAGCTGGATGTACAAACAAAGAGAAACTGATGGCACAATAAAACAAACAATTTATTAATGGTGTCGGCGTGTTTATTGATTTCACTTTAAGTAACAACAGAAATGACGTCGAAATCTGTTGTCCATGTAGTAGATGCAAGTTATTGAAACATTTAATACTGCAAATGGTTTGAGTTCATTTGCGTCAGCATGGTTTTGTGTCGAACTATTTGGTTCGGGATCGTCATGGAGAACCGTTAGCATCTACTTATGTACAAGTTGAGGAGGTAGTGAAAAATGAAATTGCTACGACGAATCTCATAGAACAAGTGGTTGAAGATGCTGCACGTTCACATTTTAACGATGAAGATGGTAATGATGAAGAACCAAATATTAAAGCCAAAAAATATATATGATTTTTTAGATGCCGCAAAAAACCCTTTGGGAAGGCTGTGAAAGAGGAACTCAGTTATCAGTAATTGCTAAATAAATTGCGATGAAATCTAAATACAAACTCACAGAAGCTGGATTTACAGTTGTTGTACAAGCTGCGAAGCGGCATATGCCTCCCAATAATTTAATGTGCGAAAATCATTATGAAGTAAAAAAAAAATTTGATGTCGGCCTTCGGTTTACCATATCAAAAAATAGATACATGTCTAAAGGGTTGCATGTTATTTTGGAAGGAAGATATCAACCTTAAGAATTGTAAAATATATAATCAGGAAAGATACAAACCAAGAAAGAAAAAGGGAAAGGAAGTCCTGTATAAACGTATGCATTATTTACCTATTATTCCTAAATTTTAAAGGTTATATGCATCTTCTGTAACCACGCAACATATGAGATGGCACAGTGTGAGAACACAGGAAGAAGGTACGTTAACACACCCATCTGATGGAGAAGCATGGAAGCATTTTGACCAGAAGTATCCCGTTTTTGCATCTGAGAGTCGTAATGCTAGACTTGTTTATGTATGGATGGATTTTCACCATTGTCTCAATTTGGTTCTAAATATTCGTCCTGGCCTATAATTGTCACACCTTATAATTTACCTTCGTGGATGTGTATGAAAACTCCTTATATGTTTCTCATAATTGTTATCCCCGGTCCTGATGATGCGACACAAGGAATCGATGTTTATTTACAACCGTTGATTGAAAAATTAATAAAATTGTGGTACGAAGGAGTTGAAACATACGATATTTCGCAAAAAAAGAATTTTCGTATGCATGCTTCTCTGTTGTGGACAATTAGCGATTTTCCTGCACATGCAATGCTTTCAGATTGGAGTACGGCTGGTCGTCTAGCTTGTCCGTACTACATGGAAGAAACAAAAGCTTTTTCTTTACCTATTGGAAAGAAAATTTCATGGTTTGACTGTCATAGATGTTTTCTTCATATTAATCATCCTTTTAGAAGATATAAGAAAAAATTTACAACTAAGAAATGAAACTATGAGACCATCTAAAATCTGGACAAGTGAAGAAATTTATGAACTTGTACATCATTATCCAAAGATTCATGAAACCGGAGTACAGATAGAAATTCAAGGTAAATCGACGATTCATAATTGGTGGAGAAAAATCATATTTTGGGAGTTGCCTTTTTGGAAAGATCTCCTTATTCGTCATAATATTGACGTGATGCATAATGAGAAAAACGTGTTTGACAATGTATTTAATACAATTTTTAATGTCAAAGGGAAGATGAAAGATGATTTGAAATCAAGATGTAATATCAAAGTAATATGTAATCGTCCCAAGCTTCATATAAAGCCAAATGACACCCAAAAACCGAAATCGTGCTACAAACTGGGTAGTAATCAAGTTAAAATACTTCTAAAATAGATGTAAGGATTAAGATTCCCGGATGGTATATCTTCCAATCTTCATAGATGTGTCGACTATATAAACAATAAACTTAGCGAGATGAAAAGTCATGCCTGTCATGTTATGATGGAAAATTTATTGCCAGTTTCTTTCAGAGAACTATTTGCGCATAAAAGTTGGACTGTTGTAACAGAACTAAGTTTGTTCTATAAAGAGCTTTGTTCTACTACATTAGAAATCGATCATCTACGTAAACTAGAGGAAGAAATCCCCATACTCCTCTGCAAACTAGAAAAAGTATTTCCTCTAGGTTTTTCCAATGTTATGGAGCATTTACCTATTCATCTTCCATTAGAAGCACGTCTTCGAGGGCTATTCAATATGGATGGATGTATCCATTTGAAAGGTATATTAATATTTAGTTAACTAAATATTGGTTAGTGAAATGTATAAAAATAATAATTTACAATAATTCTAAATAGATATTTAAATCATCTATAGAAAAAAGGGAGGCAGAAAGCTCGAGTTAAAGGTTCTATTTGCAAATCATACATCGAAGAAGAAACTTCTTTTTTTTCTTTCATTATTTTTGAGATCATGTGAACATATCATTTACAAGTACCGCGCGTAATGATGAAGGCACTGACAAAGATGACTGTCAAGCGACTTTTTCTATTTTTTTAAAACATGATCGGCCTTCTGGTTAATGTGTGGAAGAGTGGCTGAATGATAGAGATTATAATGCAGCACACACATATATTCTTCTCAATTGCACTGAAGTTGCACCGTTCGTTAGGTAATGAACTTATACATCTATATATACATGTACTATATCTTTAATCATATATGTGACATTTGTCCTATAATTGCAGCATTTATGAATCACAGTATCCAAACGACAATATCAGCAAAGAATTCGCTAGTTGATTTACTAATTATTTTTTTGATCCAACAATTTGTGTTGTGGATGAACGATTGAAACATTTGGCAATGGGACCAAAAATAAATGTCAAGACATATCTAATATTCTTTGTCAATGGATATAAATTTAACACTAAAGAATATGATGCTGAAAAATTAACTGACAATAGCGGTGTATTTGTTAAAGGTGATGATGATCCAAATGACCATATACAAGATTTTTATGGCGTGCTAACCCAGATTCTGCAAGTGACATATTTCACACGACCCACGAAAGAAGTATTTTTGTTTAAGTGCAACTGGTTCAGCGATGTTCCAGGTTTTGGAATCAACGTGCACCCAAAATATAATCTTATAAAAGTAAGACATACTTCCCTTTATTATAAGTACGATCCTTTTGTACTTACCAAACAAGCTCTTCAAGTATATTACGCTCTTTATCCATCTATAAGAAGAGACAAAATAGATTGGTGGGTTGTTAAAACAAAGGCAGGGTTTACATTTAACGGACGTAATATTCCAGACGACCAAGCTTATCAAGCAGATGTAGAGGTAAATAGAGGAATAGTAATAACCAATGATCAAACAGATTTTGGACCTCTAAACGATGACTCGAATGCATTAATTGAAGTATTTGAGACTATAGATGAACCATATATACAGGAGGAAATAGGTTCAGAATCCGAAAGTGATGAGGACTAACCAATAATCCTCATTTTAAAAAGGTAATTTTATGTTATGTTATGTATAGTAAGCTAAACATCGCATAGTGACAATCAAACTCATATTTATTTTTATGTTATGCCTAAGTAACATATTTTTATTTCTACTAACAAGTAGGAAAGACTATGATTCTTTTTTTATATTAACATATTTTTATAGATATTTCTTATGTTATCTATTAACAAGTAACATATTATAAAAAAATGTTATATCATGTCATCTAGTAACATAAAGAATCATAGTCTTTCCTACATTTTTATACTTGTCATCCAATGTATTATTTATGTTATGTCATGTTATATTATTTATATCGCATAGTACTCTTATGTTATCTCATACTATTTGTTTTACATAGTTCTTTTATGTTATGTTATGTTGTTGTCTGTAACAGGTATGACATCGTAAGATCCTGCAGGTGGCGATGGCAGTTGTCCATCGCAGGGGCTAGCCCGTCCTCCGGTGTGGCTTGTGTCAAAAGCCAACAAAGGGTAAGTATTAATTAGTTTCTAGTATAAAATTTAATTTCTGCACAATAAATTATATACGTTGATGTTCCAATAACCATGAAATGTTTTTTTTTTGTTTAACAAGGGGGTTTTGAGTTGGAGCCTTCGAACACAGTCTAGTCTACATTAAGACCCGCTTATCGGGCTCGTATGACTGAATGTTGGCCCACATGGACGTCGATACCGGACCCGGTCAAGGAGACAATATGGCAGGATTTTGTAGTACATACGTGTGATATATCATTTATTACATTAAGTAGTCATGCTCCTATTTGATCAGTTCATATTTATGCTATTTTTAAAAAAATGCAGGGAGTTGCGGATCTACGGGAGACGGATAAGGAGCTCGTCAAGCGCCACTGGAACAACAAAGTGGCAAAAAATTACAAAGAGACGACGAACAACATAAAATCAGGTGGGAAAAAAACCCGATTGGATGAGCGGTAAGGTGTGGGATGACCTATGTACTTATTGGAATAGTAATGAGGAGTTTCAGGTAAATTTACTTCATATTTAATTTAAATTCTTCTATTCAATTAATATATAATTTAGAATAAAACATTTTTTGTAAATTTAAATGTATAGGCCAAGTCCGTGAGAAATGCAGCAAACGGGAGTAAGAATCTGATTACGCATCACGGTGGGTCCAAGTCGTTTCAGCACCATCGCGAGGACCTGGTATATTTATTAATTACATAGTTAGAGATTTTAATTTATAAGTTGTCAAAATTAATAGTTGATTTAACTTTAAGTTTTAATGCACACGTGTGTCGTACTGGGATGTATTTGAGCATACACATGCATTGAGTCAGGTTGACGACACAAGCTCAGTTTCCTACTCTTGGGACCACGATGCCATGGCGCGTCAGGCATATGTAAGTATAACATAGTTAAGTTAAAGTTATGATTTAATTAAAATAGTGTTATCTAAATTCAATTGTTTTTTAACCGGAGAAAGGAACAAAGGAGGCAGATGCTGGAATCCAGTTGGAGGACTGAGTTGACTAAGGCGGATGAGGATAGGATTTGTGATAATGTCATGGATCCTCCTGTCCGGAACAGACGATATAATTTCGGTAATTTAGAGGTATAGAAACTAAAATTTATAATAAAAACAGAAATTTATCGAATTGCTATTATGAAATACTGAAAATATAATATGAACATGTATATCATCATATTATATAGTCCACATTGGCTTGAAGTCGGTGAAAAGAAATGTGCGAGCAATTTAATAATTTTCGATGGCTATTTAAATAATTAAATGTTGAATATCGATAGAATAGTGAAATAAAATAGTTCATTTAATTAAGTTAATTTATAACTTATGGAATAACTAACATATGTCTTTATTGATGTGTATAGAGTTGCGTATAATTTATACTAATAAACACTACAACGTAATGAGTACTATGAATAAGATAACTATACAATAAAAGAATGAATTATTTTAGTTTTAACGAATAGTACAAATCAAGAAGTGAATAAATTTATTTCTAATACCATTATGTGAAATAAAACAGAAATGTTCAATCATATGTGAATTTACCCAAGTGTTCAATTATATGTGCTATTATGAAATACTGAAAATCTAAAATTATATACAGGTTCAGACATCTCAACAGATGTACCAGAAGGCTCAGGACAAGGAGGAGATCGTACAGCTCCGAGCAAATATTGCAGAGCTTCATGAGCGTGATCGTAGCCGCGAAAAGCAGATGAAGCAGCTTAACCAGCAGCTGGCGGAGTTCATTGCTTGGTACGGTACGCCACCTTCATCTTCTGGTGGAGAGAGTTGAGGTTAGTTTGTGTTATGTTATATATGCTTTGAGGGTTGGTGAGGCTTGATACATTTATGATGTTTGTATATATGGATGTTGTGTTGGTGATGATGTTTTGGACACGGTGTTGGATGTTTTGATGGTGATGGTTTAGACATGTTGGATGTTTTGTTGGTGATGGTTTGGACATGGGTGTATATATTGGGTTGTTTTTATGTAAATATTGGTTAATGGTATGTGCTTTTTGTTTGATTATAGTATAATATTGTGTTTTGGTGTATGTATGATTGAGATTGAGATTTATATGCGCGAAATGGAGAAGTTTTGATGATTTATATACTATGTGTGGCTGGAAGTGCTCAGTTTCAATTCTGTAAAAAAAAAAACCTAGATTTTCAACGGGAATCAACGGCTTATAGGTCATATTATTTCAATGTCTTCCAATGGCAAGTTTCAACGGTTTCCAACATTTTTCAACGTCTATCTGGCCAGAAATAAAAGCCACGTGGCCAAGCTACCCAGTTGGAAGCCATTGGAAAATAAGCATTAATTGCATTGGAAGTCGTTGGAAACCGTTGATCCGTATACCAACGGACATACCAATGGCTATGCCAACGGCCCCTGACCGTCGATATACACTGTTTCTCTTGTAGTGGAAGTAATTTTGCATACCCGTGTGCGAAAAGTATACAACTAATGGTAAATATAATTTTTTGTGAAATATGAATAAAATAGTGTTAATAAGAGTTAGGAATGTGTTTTATGGCAAGGCCGACCAGTTTTTAAAGTGATCCGTAATAATTTTATTATAACAAATAATAAGTACATAGAGGACTAAAGATAGATTGAGTATCTATCTACATAGTTTTAATTGTGGTTCGACCACTGAACTATTGGTTTTTGAGTGGATAGTCCACAAGAAATCGGTTCAGACATCAAGTCTACGTAGGGAGGGACATAAAGTACTAGCTTCCAAAGACATGCACATATAACAAGTAACATAAAGAAACAAAATAACAAATCCATGTCTAAACTTAAACAGCACGAAGCAAGATTTTTAGAACTTTTGTCAATACATGATTGTATTACAAAGTTAGATCTTTTTGCCGTCAATACACAATTGTATTACAAAATTAGATATTTTTATCAATACACGATTGCATTGCAAATAGACAGTAACAACTATCAATGTTACTCAATAATGTCACAATTGTCAAGTCAAACTGTGATTATAGCAATGACATTAAGCGAGACCGATTGTCCACTAGTTTGGAGCGGTACAGAACGGTCTCCAACAGACTATAAGAAGAATATTTCAGTAATGTCCGAGACTAGAAATGATTCTGTTTCCTTGAAACAATATTGCCTTCGTATGCACTGATTGACGTGATAACAATTTGTTTCTCAGGATAAAACGTACCAACCCCATAGTGCAATTCCGACAAACGGAGCTCCAATGAACTGAAGTAGATTATAGAAACTTGAACAGAGGATTACTCTGAAGAAGAAGTAGCAAATTGAGAAGAATAACTAATGTGTATTTTATCTTGTTTTGGGCCATATATTTATAGGGTGGAGGAAATACCTATTCGAACATTAATGACCTTTGGAAAGGTTGCGACCCTTTAACCAAGCAGTGCATGGATGTGCATTCGCATTTAAAAATGAAACGGTTGTACCCATTCAATTGAATGAACGTGACAGATCAAAAGTGATCAAGTAACTCGTTTCAATACAACAGACTCAAGCTGCTAGCAGCGACCCATTTAACCATGAGACCCCAAGAGTCCTAAGGCACAAAGCCCAATTCTTGACACTAACATAATATTGTGTCATGGATCCCAAGAGTCCCAAAGCATTAAGCCCAAGTTGACATCAATATAATATTGTGTCATGGACTCCAAAAGTCCCAAAGCACTAAACCCAAGTTGACATCAATATAATATTGTGTTATGGACTCCAAGAGTCTTAAGGCACTAGGTCCAATTTGACATCAATATAATATTGTGTCTTGGCTTAGCCACACTATTCACAAGTCCTCTTCTCCTTTATTTATATAAGCCTATAGAGAGGTAGGTACTCATATTTCATAATGTGGGACTTTGATAGCTTTCCCCTCTTCTTCCAAGATTCTTCTTGCTCATTCATTTCCAACAATCCCCTACATGAATGAGCAGTCGTTCTTAGTTTCACGAATCATTTATCGCATCGGTTAAAGTGGCACACGGGGCTTGAACTTTCCTAGTGATTACCTATTTGAATCATAGGCGAATCAATAGACATAGAATGTCCTTGAACTGTAAGCTTTTTGTGTAATTCCAAAATAGATAACACACGATAAATGTTTCTTATAATTCTTCGTTCTCTGTATGTGTTCGTTTTTGCCTTGAACACCTGCCTGGTCTTATAAGTGCTTAGAGAATTTGGCTTCATAATTCTCCTTGAAGCGGCGCCTTCGCCCTTACGTAGGTGATTATGTAAGGTTATTCTCTAATTCCTCAAATACTGACATCATTAAAAGTATTAATACTTATCCCTTTGAACCTAGATCTTGGGATCTCCAGTCAACTAGATGGGGTTTCCATTTTAGAAAACCCTTTATTCTATAAGCCTTAGCCCCATTCCCATTGATAAGATTTGAACTTTCTATCTTGGCAAGCCTTTTGTAAGTGGATCCACTAAGTTATCTTTAGATTGAATGTATCTATTGTGATAATTCCGTTAGAGAGAAGTTGCCTTATCGTTTTATGTTTACGACGAATGTGCCTAGATTTACCATTATATAGCGTACTACTAGCTCTTCTAATAGTTGATTGACTATCACAATGTATACATATTGGAGGCATAGGTTTGCTCTAATTAGGAATGTCTTCCAAGAAGCTTCGAATCTATTCTGCTTTTGTGCAGTTTTATCTAGTGCAATAAACTCTGATTCCATCGTAGATCTAGCGATACAAGTCTGTTTGAATGATTTCCATGAAATTGCTCCATATCCTAATGTGAACACATATCCACTTGTAGACTTTGTATCATGTGATCCATTGATCCAATTTCCATCACTGTATCCTTCCACTATTGAAGGATAGTTTTATAGTATAGACCATAGCTTTGCGTACACTTTAGATATCCAAGAACTCTGATTATCGTTTTCCAATGATATTTACCAGAATTGCTGGTAAATCTACTTGGTTTGCTTACAGCATATGCGATATCAGGCCTAGTACATACATGATACTTCCAAATATACGAGAGTATTCTAACTGGTAGATATCATCACCAGTGTCCTTTACCCAATTTTTGTTTCATATCTACTGGTGATTTTGCAATAGTTACATTATATTGCTTGAATTTTTCAAGTATTCTGGTGATGCATATCCCTGTGGTGTTCGAAGAATTTTTACACGCAATGTCACATCAGCCAGTCCTAGGTCTTTTAAATCAAGTCTAGAGGATAACTTATCCTTTATAATTCTTATAATGGCCTTGTTATTGCCTAGGATTAACAGGTCATCAACATAGAGACCAACAATGACATATCCAATATGTGTGTGTTTTATATACACACATTTATCTGATTCATTTATCTTGAATCCATTTGATAACATAGCTTTATCAAACTTCTCATGCCACTGTTTTGGAGCTTGCTTAATGCCATAAAGAGATTTTACCAGTTTGCAAACTTTATTCTCATTTTCTAAGCTCAGAAATCCTTCAGGTTGTTTCATATAGATTTCTTCCTCTAGTTCACCATTCAAGAATGCAGTATTAACATTCATTTGATGTATTTCTAAGTCATGTATGGATGCAATAAGCTATCTTATCCATGTTACTGGTGAATATGTATCGAAACAGTCCAGGTCTTCCTTTTATCTTGATCCTTGGACTATGAGCTTCGTACTTGTCTATTGAACCATTAGGTTTCAACTTCTTTTTAAATATCCATTTATTACCTAAGGTCTTACATCCTTAAGGAAAATCAATCAATTCCCATGTATGATTGGACATGATGGATTCAACCTTATTGTTGATCACCTCTTTTCAAGAAGGGGCATCGCTGGAAGACATAGCTTGTTTGTATGTCAATGGATTATCTTCTAACAAAAAGGTATAGAAGTCTGATCCAAATGTTTTTAAGGTCCTTGACCTCTTAAATTTTCTTGGTTCTTCCACTTGCTGCTCAGCACTACGTTGCTAAGTATTATTTTGTTCAACTTCATCAAGAGAATTAGGAACTTCATCCTCCCTTGGTCTCTTAGGTGTATGATTTTGAGTACCATGTTTCAAGGGGAATACGTGTTCGAAGAATCTAGTATTTATCGACTCAATGATGGTATTTTCATGAATATCATCAATTTCATATTTGTGTACCAAAAATCGATATGTGACACTGTTTTGTGCATATCCAATGAATACACAAACTACTACATTACACTTTTAAGTATTTGTACGATGATGGTCTGTTTTTCCAAAGTTCATGACGAGATTTAGATATTTTCTTTTAGGGTATTTTATTTAAAATATGATTTCCCAAAAGAATAGCTTCTCCCTAAAAGTTATTTGGCAAGCCAGAATAAAGCATTCATCATTTCTTTTAGAGTTTTATTTTCCGTTCGGCTATACCGTTGGATTGAGGTGAATATGGTGCTGTAACTTTAGTGTAAAACACCATGTTCAGCGCAAAATTCTTCAAAAAGGAATACATATTCTCCTCCTCTATCACTTCTTAAAGCTTTGATTTTCTTGTTGAGTTGATTCTCAACTTCCGCTTTGTATTGTTTAAACACATCAAATCACATACATCTGTATGTATTATATCTAGTGGTTCTGTTTCTTGTTCAACATGATGAAACAAGTTTCTTATAAATTTTGCTTCTGCATAAATTTTACATTTATAGTTGGTGTCTACATTAATCAATTTATGCAATGTATCAAAGTTTAAATGCCCTAATCTAGAATGTCACATGTTGGAAGAGTCAACAATATAAACAGAATATTCACTTTTATTCACATCAGTGTGTGGTACAATAGTGGTTACATTTTTTTAAATGAACCATCACACACATATCCTTTTCCTACATACACTTCATTCTCAGCTTCAAGGATTAATTTAAATCGATGTTTGCTGAGCAATGATCTTGAAATCATGTTCTTACGAATTTCTGGAACATAGAGAACATCATTTAAAGTTAGTTCCTTTCCAGGTTGCATTCTGATATTACTGTACATAAATTCATATCAGCAATGCCCTTTTGAGATTTCAGTCAAATTTGATTTTGATCATTTTAGGAACATATTTGGTCAGAAGTTTCGCAAGTCCCGATTTTTTAGATAAAGCAGCATTTTTATGTTGTCAACGCTTAAAATTAATGACGTTGAACTTCTCTGGTCTTTTTCCATGAGACAGAGCCATCGTTGGAACTACTAGCGCAATCAGAGCGTTGGTCACCGTCTGTGTCGGTGTAAAATTATTGTTGTTATTTTGCAACATAGCTTATTGTCGTCTGCAACAATCAATATTGTATCAAGATTGTTAAAACTGTTATCAATACATGATTGTATTACAAAGTTAGATATTTTGTCGTCAATACACGATTGTATTACAAAGTTATATTTTTCTATCAATACACGATTGCATTGCAAATAGACAGTAACAACTATCAATGTTACTCAATAATGTCACAATTTTCAAGTCAAACTGTGATTATAACAACGATAGTAAGCGAGACTGATTGTGCACTAGTTTGGAGCGGTACATAACCGTCTCCAACAGACTAGAAGAAGATCTGAGTCCAGAAATGATTCTGTTTCCTTGAAACAATATTGCCGCCGCATGCACTGATTGACGTGATAACAATTTGTTTTCCGGGATAAAACGGACTAACCCCGTAGTGCAGTGCCAACAAACGGAACTCCGACGAACTGAAGTAGATTATAGAAACTTGAACAGAGGATTACTTTGAACAAGAAGTAGAAAATTGAGAAGAATAAGTAATGTGTATTCTATCTCATTTTGGGTCACATATTTATTGGTTGGAGGAAATGCCTATTCGAACATTAATAACCTTTGGAAAGGTTGCGACCCGTTAACCAAGCATTACATGAATATGCATTCGCATTTAAAAATGAAACGGTTATATCCAATCAATTGAATGGACATGGCAGATCAAAAGTGATCAAGTAACTCGTTTCAATTCAACAGACCTAAGCTGCAAGCAACGATCTATTTAACCATGAGACCCCAAGAGTCCCAAGGCACAAAGCCCAATTCTTGACACTAATATAATATTGTGTCATGGACCCCAAAAGTCCCAAAGCACTAAACCCAAGTTGACATCAATATAATATTGTGTCATGGACTCCAAATTCCAAAAATCCCAAAGCACTAAACCTAAGTTGACATCAATATAATATTGTATCATGAACTCCAAAAGTCCCAAGGCACTTAGGCCCAACTTGACATCAATATAATATTGTGTTTTGGCTTAGCCACACCATTGACAAGCCCTCTTCTCCTTTATTTATATAAGTCTATAGAGAAGTAGGTACTCATATTTCATAATGCGGGACTTGGATTGTTTTCCCCTCTTCTTCCAAAATTCCTCTTGCTCATTCATTTCCAACAAAGATTACACAATAGCCAAAACCCTCGCTTCACCTCCTCTCCAGCAGAGGAGACTCTGCACTGAAACTAACTTTTGTGTCATTCATAAGGGGATGTTGACCATTCAACATTTTAATTTTCTTCCACCGAGTGATTGGTGCTCTGATCTCATTGTACCCAAGGATCGAAGAAGCCAATGGGGAGTTAGAAAAGTTATCAAGATCAGCGTTCGCATTAGGCAAAACATGAGGAACCTTGTAAGCAGCTAATGGTAATATATATGCTTAGGGGTTGTCATTTTTGGGTGCCTTAATTTTATCCATTTGATTAGAGGAGGGAGACAGCGGCTTTACAGGTGAATCTTTGGTAGGGAGACGAGTTTGCTTAAGGAAGTATGTGTTTTAAGGACCTGAACCCCATAATTAGCTTTTTTTCAGGAAACCTGGTTTGTACGAGAGGAAGGACCCAGTTGGTTTCGAGGCATGCACAGCAGGAACATGTGCTTGGTCAAGTAAGTTATTTACGTAGTTACCTTTGCCTTGAAATAAAGAACATGCACTGAAAAGATTACTAACTATTTGCATCTCCTGTTCAATATAAACTTCTTCACTCAAACACTTTAGCTTTCCATTGCTAGCTATTCTACCTTCACTCACAACATCATTGCATGGAGAAACAACGTCAATGTCTAATCCCCTCAACTGCGTATGCTCAGCACCAGGTTTAAGAATAACATGTGCACCAGAAACACCACAACACGCTGGCACAACTCCTTTTTCATTAACACTAACAATGGAACATTTTTCATCCACACTTCCATGATAAGCCATCTTATCTGAATTGACAGAGGAAATAACTTCTCCCCTCATTCTCACTTTAATACTGTTGCCATCAATCTGTTTGTTAAGAGTATGCTTGTCACCATAAAAGTCCATGTTAACCTCTGTTACATCATTAAAAGTACTTTCCCTTCTACAACTTCGGCACCTAATAAAACTAACCCTTCACTATTTTCGACATGCTTAAGCCTAGCTTCATATTTGTTCGATAAACACAAATTCTCGTGTTCACTAACTTATAGAAGATTTTTTTTCCCTGCATTCAGTCATCATCTCTTCACCTGTCAACTCTTTACCATGATCAGTAGGGTCTTGGTTTGCCATAACATTAAGCTTACCTATATTTCCTATATTAACAGAGGACAGAGGACGACACTTTACCAATTTATCGTTCCTTCTGTTTACTCTTTTCCACATTTGTTTTTTCGTACTCAAAGGGGCAGTAGCACTTTTAGACTTGACTAAGTGCCCATCATTTTTTATATTTTCCACAATAACTAGGACAGGAACAAGCTCAGTACTTTTATTTCTACTTTCCACAAACTCTGCAACTGGGTTGTTACTCTTAACATTACATAACTTCTCTTTCATATCGACTTCATCACAGTGTTTCAGACCATGACCAAAAATCTTACATAATGTGCAAATTTCATATTTCCATAAGTATTGCACCTGAACATACTGAACATTTCTGTCGGTTAGCTGAACTGGGAACTCATTAGGTAAATAATTATTCGGAGTTATCTCTATCATGCATTTTGCAAAGTATACTTTTACTTATATCCATCATTTTAGTATGTTAATCCACAATTTCATTTTATTTAGTGTATCCACATATTTTTACTCTATACATCCACATGTGGATTAACTAATTAATTACACAAAATTTTGTTTTGTATTTAGTTTTTTTTACATATAATAATGGAAAATTCAATGCACGACTAGAAAATGGAACAACAAAATCATTCAGTAGACTAAAATGTATTCTTCAGTTATACTCTTGCATAATTTTTATGCATCATCGTTCGGATCGTCATCAAGAGCAGAGATAATTTTTGTACTAAACATATTTTTTCTATTATTTGGCTTATAGATGAGAGAAGGTTGCTGATGTTGTCATGACAAACTATTTTTGTGCATTTGGGATAAAAATTTATATTGTGTTGATTTACTTATTTTCAAATATTGATTAAATGGTAACTTTCAGATGTGAGCTACACAACAAGGTGCATATAGTTGTTCCAAAACTGCCTTGAACCAAGATGGAAATTAGTGCAGTACATTTTTTAGGTATCTGACTACGATAATAATACAAGTATTCGACATTCTTTAGACTAACAAAAATGAAGATGACATTGTGACAATATTTAAATTATCAAAAAGAAAAAGAAAAGAAACCAAGAACATTTCTTTACACCAAACTGCAGTGTACTTTTAGTTGATGAGAGTGGTAGAGGGCGACTAATTTCACCACCATATAATTTCAACAGTGACTGAAACTAATGACTTATCAGCCTTTTGAAGTTTTAGGGCAAAGATAATAAAATATGTATAAAATACATGATTAAAAAAGTCATAAATGTGGATTAACTAATTGATTAGTAACTCACTAAATTCATGCTTAATATAAAATTCTAGCGAATGAAGAGAATTATTACATGGATGTAAATAAAATTTACCTTTTGCAAATTCTAGCCTGTCAATTTTCTCTGTAAATTCATTCATGCATAGGAATTTTCCAAGTCTAGAAGCTAGCGAACTAATTTCTACGAGAGATCACACATACATAAGAATATTAAGGAGTTTAATTCGCACGGGTACACTTTTGACACTACGACTAGAATTACCTATCGTAGAATCTTATGGTTTAACTATAAATAATTTATTCCTCATAACAACAGGATCTGCGTCGACTAATCGTTTCCTTTCGTTGCTATTGGAAAGTTGAAAAAAATACAGGATACCATTGGATTTTACCTCAATGGATCCACGCAGTTTCCATAGTTTTTTGAGCTGGATAATGACTGCCATATAGGTCAGGGGAGCATCGAGGAAGAATCCTATAAGATATTTACTCCCAACTTAGTTTCTGGTGCGAAAAATTTCTTATATCGACACTAGCATCTCACCAGAGAACACCAATGACAAAGGGGAAGCAGATAACTTACCAGTGTTATTCGGCTTGGCATACAAGAGACTTGACCATTAAGTTTTAATCAAGCACGCTATCAAGGTTTCAATGACAGCAGGGGGAATAAGGGATGAAGAAGGAGGTGGATCTAGTGATGGAGAAATCGGCGTTGGAGGTGGATCTGACAGAGGGGAAGTGGCGATTGCGATGGGATAATGCGGGATAATTTTTTTTGGGAGAAGGGACAAAAGCGGCATGGGCGACTTCCATTAAAAAATCAAGGAGGTGTTTTGATATTTTTTTAGAGTTAGAATTGTTTTAAATATGTTTGTGAGTTAGAAACGTTTTAAATATGTTTGTGCGTAGTTTTATAAAGATATATAGAACATAAAAGTTATAAGTTGTGCAGAATTATCGTGTAAAATATTGATTTTAAGAAAATGTTAATTTTATGATGTTTAATATTAAATATATTGTTTAAAAAGGATTGAATTGTTTTAACACGTACAAAATGCTGGAAACATATATAAAAGAATTTAAATAATCTTGTTTTGTGTTGAAACTTTTATTTGCAACTTTAAAACATGTAAATAGTTGAAAATAAGGGACTAATATGTGTTAATTATCACAATTAAGCCTACTTTGGTATTATAGTCTAATTAGGCCATTACTTTCTCCTAATCCACAAATTAGTCTAAGAAAATTCTGGGGGAAGCCTAAGAAAAAAAATTAGTTCATACAATTCATTTACAGAAAAGAAAAGAGAGAAGTCTTCTTCCTTATCTCAACTTACAGTAAATAGAATTCCTCCTTCAAATACAACTAAAAACCCTCAAAACCAAATCAAAAGTGAAGAAATTGTTAATGCACAAATCTCTACAGGTAATGTTTGCCAATTTCAGGAACTATTTCACCCTTAATCTTGTTGATTGTTTATAATTTTGAAAATGCATCTTACCTAAAGTAAATTTCAGGCATTATTCAAGCTACTTGAGACCAAAGGCTACAGTTTTCATCAATTTCTTGCTGGAACTCCTTCTATCCACTACTGAGGTGAGTAAGCTCACTCATTCTAGTTGAAATTTTCATTGAATGTTGTAAAACTAAGGTAAGAGTTGAGTTTTATTTATTGTAAACTCAAAAGGTATCTGTATGATTTCAGTTTAAAAAACCGGTCACTGTCCAACTCTGAGGGTGTATTGCTCTCTCAACTTGTGTCTGATTGTTGTGATTTCTTTTTTAGTTTGTTGCCTGAGATTTGTACTATAATAATGCTCAGCTCCGTAGAATGGATTGACTGAAAGATGGCCAAAGTTTGTCTTAAAGCTGCACTCGAACCCTGTTAACACCTAGAAAGAATTTCTTGAAACAATATGTCCAATGGTCGACCTCCAGCAACTCCTGGTCGACCCTGGCAATGAAAAGTTGGGAAAGCAACTTCCTTTGTTGTTATGTCCTATTTTTTGCTTTCCCGAGTGAATTTCTTGAGTGCTAAAACGCTGGTTTTCTTCATTTTCCACCTAGTTTTCTTATGCAAGATGTAATGATTATTGATTCCATCTAAGGCTTATTCAAAAGACAAAATTATAATGTATCCAAAATATGGTTTGGACAAGATTTCGTGCACGTTTTTGTTTTGCATTATTGTTCTTTTCGAAATGATTTTTGCACACCATGCACTTTTTTATAAAGCGATTTTGAAATGATATTTTTCTATATAAATAGCTTTGAGACAAATATTTTTCCATGGTTTGTTTTATACAAAAACTACGCCAAAACACACAAATTCTAACATTTAAAAGTGTTAAATATAATTTTCGTGACAATTTTTAAGTGTTACCAACGGCCTGTGGGGAGTTGGCCAGCCAACTTTGTAACACTAGTGTTACAGACAAACTCATTGCTAACACTTATAAGTGCTACAGAAAGACTCTTTCCTAACACTTATAAATGTTTGAGACCTTAAGATATAGTAATACTTACAAGCGTTAGAAAACTGTTATTTAGTGAAATTTACAAATGTTGCCAAAAGAAAAAAGTGTAACACTTATAAGTGCCAGTATCGTAATCCTACTAATGCTTATAAATGTTGCCATATATAAATTAGTTTATTATTTTTTTAGTTTTGTGACACTTTTAACCATTGCTAATCCAAAATATTGGTAACACTTATACACGTTACTTTCACATAATACTCAAATATTAATTCAATATAAGATTTCCATAACACATATATAATACAACATATCAATTCAATGTAAGATTTAGTGCACTTCTATATCTCAAATTCAACAAAGCCACATTCACATAATACTCAAATATGAGTTACATGCTTTCAATTTCAAAACACCATAATATCATGTCCAAACTACAAAAAGCAAAACAAAAGTTTACTAAAGATGCATAGAATTTCAAATATTGTGAAGATGAAACGTGTTTGCTTCCTCGTTGTCGTTACATTTCAAATTCTGTCTTTTTTCCTTATCCTGGACAAGTACCTACAAAATATAAATGCATTCATTTTTATATGAAAAACAGAATTTGTCAAAAAGATTGAGTTGCTTGCAAAATATTCAACAATTATGTTTAAAAGTGCGCGCAAAGCTGAGTTGCACACTCAGTTTGCACAAAACTGAGTTTGCAAGTCAATTGCTCAAAACTGTATTTGCAAACTCAGTGTTGCAAAACTGAGTTTGCAATGAGTTGCAAACTGACTTTGCAACTTAGTTCGACAAACTGAGTTTGCAACTTAGTTTGACAAACTAAGTTGCAAACTCAGTTTGCAACGCTGAGTTTGCAAACTCAGTTTTTCGCAACTGAGTTACAAAATCAGTTTTGCAAAAGCTGATTTTGCAACTCAGTTGCGCAAACTGAGAGCAACTCCAATAGCGATGAGTAGCAACTGAGTGCAACTGAGTGCTACATAAACTTGAACCTTATTAACATCAAAAGACCCAAATGAACCTTCCAATAGACCCGTGTCATATATCTGAACAAGTAGAACCCAAAAAAATTTAATGCAGTACCGCATGTGTTATAAAATAGTGGAATACATTAAAGGTTGGTAATGAAAAAAAAAATCAAGGACTTGGACAAGCTTGCAAGTGCATAGGCTAGCATCAGTGCGGCAAGTGCACATACCTGCAATGCTTGCTGGTGCAAGCTTACGCACTTGCAACAAAGTGCACAAGCTTGCAACAGCAAGCACTGCAAAGCTTGCAGTCTTATTATTTGCAAGCTTGTGCATTTGCAGCAAGTGCATAAGCTTGCAATGCTTATTGTTACAAGCTTGTGCACTTGCAACAAGTGCAAAGGCTTGCAACAGCAAGCACTGCAAAGCTTGCCTTGTTGTTGCAAGCTTCAAGTGCACAGGCTTGCAACAGCAAGCACTATAAAACTAGCCTTACTGTTGCACGCTTGTTCACTTGTTGTTGCTAACATGTGCACCATTACCTCGGTCAACATTCAATCTAAAAATAACGAATATATACCAGCTCACCAAAAATGAGAAATTAAGTTAATTTTTAACGATTCATGCATAATTTGATCTATATGCATGGAATAAATTCATTGATTCTGAGATGCAAATAGGTACACTGGTTCTGTTTTACATGCAGATAAGAAACTGAAACTTCAAGAGAAAATGAAACAATAATAGCCACATACCTCTAGGTTTTGCATGTTGCCTAAGGCAATAGCAATAGACTAAGGATCTTGTAGATAAGTTTGAAATTATAGTTAAAGAATGCCTGATTGCAACTGGTTCTGTAAATGAAATCCTGCATTCACATTAAAAACAAATTGTTTATTGCATCAAAGTGATAAGTATTCCATAAGGTATCATTAGTATTGAGAAGAATTTCAACTAATATGTAAAAAAATATTTTTATGTATTAGCATAAGGAAAATTAAACTTGTAGTACATAATGATGATTGATAAATGTATGAATTTAATTTAGAAAGTAAAATATCTTTGGGACCTTTGCTTCCTGTTCCAATGAAACATTAGTATGCATAAACTGAAACAAGTAAAGAATGAATATTAACTCTTAAATTGATACCATGCATGTTGGAATTTAAAGATAGGTTCAAGATTTCTATGAATGTAACTTGATGTTTAAGAGTACCTTTTTTTCATGATCAATGCATCAGTCTGCATATGCATAAAACAAATGTTAGCGAACCTTTAATGACTGGATTAAGACACAACCATGCATTATAGGTTATAGTACATTAGAACCTTTAGGAAGGCTTTCTATGTGTGTAATAACCTTGAAATGAAAAATATAGTGACTGGCTTGTGCTACAAAATGTAGTTTTCTTATAAGTATTGACTATAAAAATTAGCATTCCTCTCATCAAGTGATCAACAAATTATTAAAGCGCTATGTTATTCAGGAGGAATAAAGAGATAATGGCATGAAAAGCATACCTCCACCACATGCTGAAATATCAAATACTCAAATATTATTAAATGCGGGACCAACTAAATTGTGAATCATATGTAACACACCAAAATTTGATACACTATAACCATACTTAAAGATAATAAATTGGGAATAACTTAATTAAATATTCAGAATTAAGTGAAACCGGCATCACTGTTGCGTTTGTCTTGGAAATCTGGTTCAGATAGACCCCAAGTTTGTGTAAAACGGATTACGTATAAAGAAGTTACGGGAATTAAAAGTTTGTGTACATATAAGGAACTTATATATGAATACAATATAAAAATAATTCAAATCAATTCAAACGAGACAAGTAGGAAAAGGACCACCAAACCCGACCATTGTGAGAAGACCCACAATCACCTGGGTCGACCCAAGGTCGGTTGGGTCGACCTACTACCGATCTGGACAGGTTTGTTCTGCAAATCTGGACTGTTTTTCGGACCATATTTGTTGCTGACTCAGCACTACGTTTATGCTTAAGATTAAATCTAACGGTTTAGACTTTCTTGTACACCTATAAATATATAGCAGGGCCTAGTCTGAATCTTATATTTTCTGAAATGCGGTCTAAACTCTGCAGTTCTTCTTCCACCTCAAATCTCTTCAGAAAATAGAATAATTAGTCTTAGGAAATTTTGACTCAAGATTTGGAGGAAAAGAGTGTATATATATATATATATTTCTACAAATGGGTGTTTAGAATTCTAATCAGCATTAGGTAAGTCTTCGCATCTGGTTTATTTAGGTTTCTCTTCCTTTTCCCTCTTCTTTAATATCAGATTTGTGAATCCATGGTTATTGGATTATAGATTTAGTTAGGAAGGCCATGGAATAACATATTTATATCAGATTCACGGATTGGAAAGTTGTTAGGTGAGTGAATCTAAATTATACCATTTTAAATAATAGTATATTTGTCGTTTGTATTACCCATTATAATTAATCTTCTAAACGGTTGATATTTGAGGAAAATTGTGTATTAGAACTGTTTAGGACATATTAAAAAGATTACTATTGTATATAGAACCATACTAAGAACGCATTAATTGGATGTTGTAAATTAAGTTATAATGAAATTGCGAATAATTGTGACAATTGTGTTTAAATCTACTGAGGACATTTATGTCATATAAACCCAATTCCATTTAAACATCTGTCTGAATGGGAAATTATTGTAAATACTGTAACATTTTCTTAAGAGAATTATTATAACTAAAGGTTGTAAACAAGATTACGGTAAAATTTGGAAGAATAGATATGCCTAAATTGAATGGGATATTTACAGTAATTAAGAAAATGCAACTTCACTAAGACACGAGGTTAAATTCAACTTGTGGTAGAAGCCTGTCCGGAACTGCCCGGCAAATCCATCCAACATCCACAAGTGGTTAACTTAATGTGAAGGGTCTAGTGCATAAACATGCATATAATGGTGCTATGACATGCGGTTAAGTTCAACTTGTGGTAGAAGCCTTCTCGGAACCACTCGGCAAATCCAACATCCACAAGTAGTCAACTTAATGTGAGAGGTCTTGTGCCTAAACCTATATATAAATATATGTATTTAATGTTAAATGAATAATTGTCATTAATTGTAATGAATGGATGTTACAACGGAATAAGAATTTGAATGAACGGGGAATGATAATAACCTATTATAATTAATTAAATTAATGAAAATGTTATATAATAGGTAGGCTTGTCCTAGCACAAGTGGAAATTATAACATTAGTTATAATAAATGAAAAGGAAACTTATTAATAAACCTTAGTTAAGAGAACTAAGTTAATAAGTAAACAACAAGTTGTAGTGACAGTGTAAGATGAAATTATGATTAAATAAGAAAGAATGAGGTAAACTTATGGAATGAAATAAGTTATATTTAATCATATATAATAAGTGGCATGTTAATAGAAAACATGTGGATTGAGACAAAATATACTTAATTGTACATTAAGTAGAATATGTTATTGTAACTATGAAATAGGACAATGAACTACATGGTAATAGTATAAAGAGATTGTAGATTAACGTAGTTCATTACAATCTAGGGAATAACACGTTGTATGCTTACTAATGAACTTAAATGGGCTAAGTTATATCACTGAATTAACGAGCGAGAGGGGTCCATTCCTTAGAGATATAAGGGTCTCGGAGAAAATATGATAACCTGAATACTAGAGAGAATGTGAACTGTCAAGTTAATTGGAAATCTAATAAGATAAGATAAGTGCATGATTAAAAGATCTGATAACATGAGGGTGCGATGCACTTGGACCGGCCCACACATTTGAAAGTGAAGAACCCAACTGGGTAGATCATTGGGTGTTTGGAGGCACGATAGGAGCACATCCATCTGATTACTCTACTGATATTCTGCTTGTTGGCTCTGCAGGACTGGAAGGAAGCACGCAGCTTCTAAGGGACATGGTAAAGTACCCCGTGGTGGTCGTCTGTTGCGGTGCATGCTCAGGCCGTACTTGCAGGGGTTGGGTCTACGCATTACCAGCCGGTGAGTATACCTTGACTGCAAAAGTAGCTTTGCAGTTAAATGGCTATAGCGGTATGACACTAGGGTGATTTGGTGATCGCCTCGACAGGAGGCTGGGTTAGGGCCAACATAGGATAGTAGATCATTGGGTACCCGTCATCGGCAGTCAGTGGGATGTGCAAAGACTAGAGCTAAAACCAAGACGCCATCAACCTTTCACTATCGAGGCACGGTGGTTGAAGGACACGCTAACTAGATGTTTAGATTGTTTGTTAGGGGAACGTCACTTAGCTCTTACAGCCTTTATTAGTTCATGGAGGGGCCTGGGTGGGGCCATAGCCACCGTGAAAAGCAGGCCATACCGAATATTTGTTTTTCAAGGTCCTTAAAGGCGGGCCTATACAAATATGAAAAAGCTCCCGACCGAGTTCCGTGCATTGGATGCAGCCCTGTTATGGGACTCTGGTTACAATAGACAGTACGTACAAGTAAAGGTCTAGATACATGCATGCCTGCTCTGCGTGGTGTATCATAGACGCTAGAGCATTACTCCATGTTAAGATCGAATTTGGGCTAGGAGATTCGGATATGGCAGTCCGTACATCTACGTAGCATGGCGTTGGTAGTTCTATGCGTAACGTGGTATAGTTTTACAGGGAATCTGTACGTCACTCTGGCGTAGGATGAGAGTTGCATACGGTTTCGTGGCACGATGGTGTAGATTGTGTGAGAAGGGTACCGTGGGAGGTACCTTGATTTTGGGGGTAGCTACATATATGTTATATTAGGTTAATCTACTGGGAGGTGGATGGGTACGACGTGTGTGTAAAGCTTTTAGTGCTATTAACCCAACAACCTAATAAATAAGTAACATAATTGAATGATATATGTAGGGTTATTTCAGATTGTGCAATTTTGTCCGGTCACCAAAACTTGTGTTCTGACCCCCTCCTCATAACACCCTCACAGGTTAGGTTTATGACAGAGATATGATAGCTTTAGATACTTGTTAGGCAGTATCATTACTACGGTTAGACTATATTTGGTAATATTATATTTTATTCATTTCGCTGTGGGATGTTTTCTGAGCTCTGATATATTTATATCTCTATCTTTTCTGCAGGATATCAAACAAGCCAAGTTGGGTTCCGATAGATTGGAATTTTTGAAAGAAAATCCGGTCTGTCGGAATTTGGGTTGTCACATCTGGTATTAGAGCCTGGGTTTAGGATTCCAGTAAAGAGAGTGAGTGAACGTATTTGTATTTATGCACACACACACACACACACACACACACACACACACATATATATATATATATATATTATATACCTAAATCCATAAATCAACCCACTAAATAGAAAGAATAGTTTATGGAAAGAATTTGGATATTAGTTTTGGTACACTAAAGGAATGATTATGGAAATTTGAGACCCTTAGGTGGTTTGGGTGAAAAATGTACAATATGCTTTGTATTGAGAAAGATATATCCCATATGTCAGTATTTAAGATGTTAGTATATCAGGTTGGTGGGTTTGGCAGTAAGGCCTTATTAATTGAAAAAAAGGAAGATGGATTAGGAATATATATATATATATATATATATATATATATATATATCTGAGAGAATTTGCTTTGTGGGAATATCTAGGTAAGTTGAAAACCTACCATGAGTCTAGCCCCATTGTTAACCTTTGAGAACTTGAAATTTTAAAAACTTTTGGGTAACAGTTTACGGTGTTTTTCAAGTTTTGGCATTAAAAAGTTACAATTTTGAAATATGTACTAGATAAATTGTATAAAAACATCTTTTGAAACAAAAAGAGGTATTTTTTTAGGGTTCGTTTGGCATAGGTCCCTATTAAGTTTCTAAATTAGGCTCACATCCGGTCCAACTTTTCATGTAAATTTAGTCCCTATTTTTCAAAAATACACTAAAAAAAATCATGAAAATTCATATTTAAATCAAACATATACTCACCCAAAAAACAGCTCGTAAAAAAATCAAAAAATGCATCAAAATCAAAAAATACAATAAAACAACGAAAAATGCAGTAATTTGCATCAAATCATGCACATATATGCAATACTTGCATTCATCTGTGCAAGTATGTCAAATGTTGAATTTGCGTTTGTTTTTTTGCATGCATGTATGCAAGGTAAACATATTCTTACATATAAGTGTGCAACAATCTTCAGGCAAAATTTTCGCTTCATATTTTTACATGCAATACTTGCATATATGTGTGCAAGTATTTCAAATAGTTGCATACATGTATGCAAGTTTTTTTTAATTTTCGTGAACTTCTGTTAATATTTCTAGATTTTAGAATATATTTTTTTTACGTTGTTGTGCTTTTTTTTAAATATAAAGAAAAGGCGAAATAAAAAAAAAGGACAAAGTTTCCCATTGATTTCCGCCCCCTCTTTTTGAGATGCCGCCTAATAATTTTTGTCCCTTCCGCCTTCCACCTCCTTCCACTTCGCCTTTTCCATTTTTTCACAAAAAAAAAATTTGCGCTCTTGCATTAATATTCCCCTCAGTCCACGCAAATCAAAAAAAAAAGTTGCATACATGTATGCAACAATTACCATGTATGTAACTATTTAAATACACATGCAAAAAAACCACAAATCTGCTGGGTATTTGCATACAAATATGTTGCTATTCAGAATAACTGCATACTTGTATGCAGTAATGCATTGAAAGGCAGAGGGCATGGCAATATGTGCATACATGTATGCAAATATTTGAAATATGTGCATGTTTTCATGCATTTTACTACATATTCCGCTGTTTTGTGTATATATTTTTTGGCTTGTTTATCAATTATTTTTCCACCTGATTTTTTTGGCGTAAACACGTTTTATTTAATAATGAATTTTCGTGATTTTTTTATATTTTTTAATATTCTTTTATATGTTTTTGAAAAATAGGGACCTAATTTACATGAAAAGTTAGACCGGATGTGAGCCTAATTAAGTTTCGTTTTAGGGATGTGTGCCTAATTTTCACTATTTTTTATGTTTGAAAAAAATATATATGTAAAATGTTTGAAAAGTACACATTGAGTTTTGAAATAAAATGGGCTATACTTTGAAAAATGGTGATTTCTTGTGAAATTTTTGTCTGAAATGAGTTCTTTCAGAAAAAGGTGCATCATATAGAGCATATATAGCTCGCTAGTTTTTAAGTTATAAAGTATGAAAGGATTATAGGGTTGATAGGGTTTTGGATGCAAATATTGGATGAATTACATTCTTACTCTATAAGAGTGTAGGAAAAATTGGATGAAAAAGTATTTTGAATTTCAAAATATTGCATTCATGTTGAAATTACTAGTATATTCAGGATGTGTGCATCATGTTTTCAAAAGATTTTCAAGAATTTTTTTTGCATTCATATAAGAGGTGCCGCCTAGGCATACATCACATTCATGTATTATTATGATTGTATAACAGTTTGCACAAGTGCACAGATGGCTGAAAAAAATTAGATGAACACCAATTGGTTTCTATATATGAGGGATAACACTATTTCATTCTTAGCAAATTTCGAGGATGAAATTTCCTAAGGAGGGGAGAATCTAACACCCCAAAATTTGATACACTATAACCATACTTAAATATAATAAATTTTGAATAACTTAATTAAATATTCAGAATTAAGTGAAACCGATATCACTGTTGCATTCGTCTCGGAATTCTAGTTTAGATAGACCCTAAGTTTGCGTAAAACGGATAATGTATGAAGAAGTTATGGGCATTAGAAGTTTATATACATATAAGGAGCTTACATATGAATATAATATCAAAATAACTCAAATCAATTCAAACGAGACGAGCAAAAATGGAACGCCAAACCTAACCATTGTGGGAAGACCTACAATTGGTCTGGGTCAACCCTTGGGTTGACGCATGGGTCGACCCACTGCCGATCTGGGCAGGTTCGTTCTATGAATCTGGACTGTTTTTCGGACCATATTCATTGCTGACTCAGCACTGCGTGTATGCTTAAGTGTAACACCCCACACCCGCCAAGGTCACTCGCTAAGGGAATGCCTTAGTTTTGGTGGAGTATTTTTAGTGAGTATAGAACAGAAAAATTTCCACAAGACAGATATAAGTAATACTTGAAAATTTAAAACATTATTTCATTGCAGCGGAAAGTAAAACATGTTTGGTTACATCACAAAACCATAACAACTATTTGTACATAATATCCATCCTGATAAAATAGAAGTACATAATCCCACTACATAGACAATAGCCATAATAGAAAAGATAAACCGAGCTTTACTTCTACGGTCCAAGCCCAAAAGATAGGTATAGCGGTCTGATCCAAGCCCACTAGTGCTAGGCCCACTCTGAAAACCTGAGGGTTGGGAAAAAGATAAAAACAACGGGGTCAGACATAAGTCTGAGTGAGTCCTATAACCCTAACAATACAACCATTAAAGTAATTAGGGTATGACATAAATAAGGTACGGTACCTCTGGGGATAATGACTACACTAAGTAGCCAACTAAACACCGGATGTACTACGATAACCGAAAAGACGCATTTATCCACCCAAGGACAATTCTTACACCACCCCAGACTTATTCACCCAAGGGTAATTCCTACACTGCACCACACCAGTTCTACCCACCAAGAGTAATTCCTACTTAAAGGTTGATCCCACTAAGTGTACTTAGTAATTTTTACTCGGTAGTTTCTTGTACCCCTACACAGGTGCCGTCTGCCCCTATCTTTACTAGGTGTACCTACTACCCCCAAGCGATCGGCTCCCTACCGTAGATACCCGTGCTGGTCCCACAAAAGGGGGTGTATCATTCCCCAAAGTGGCTACCAGATAATATCACTGTGCACGGCTTTATATCTACACGATGCAACAACGACTTACCAACCAGCCCGGGTCCACACACGCATATGAAACCCGTTGATCCTGCGTTGCCACCGCTAACCCGTTTTGGCCACTTATAGTCAAGCCCAATATGTGTGTCCCGTCACCCGACCAGAGTCGGGCCCACAAAGATACGTTTGGGATATTGGTTGAAATGGGCCCCCACAAGCTACTACTTAAGCTTGCTATTTTTATCTAGTGCATCCCACTTAACCCCTTTTTATAATCATGCCCCCTTACATGTTAAGATTTGGTTAAGTCATCAATCATATTTCAATTGCCACTAAGGGCACCCACTAGATTTCCACATGCCACCCAAAGCACTTACTTGATTCTCACATGCCACCCAAGGCACTTACTTAACCCTTTAATCATGTTTAATTACACGCTCCACTTTGGTTAAGTATTCTAATCGTATTTTCTATTGCCACCCAAGGCAACCCACTAGTTTCCTCATGCCACCCGAGGCACCCCCACTAGTTACTACATGCCACCCAAGGCACCCACTTAACCCTCATGTCCCACTACATGCTAATTTGGTTAAGTGTTTCTTAATTAATTAAGACCGTGATCCTCCTAAAGACCTCTCACATTAGACTATCTTTTATGACCGCTGGTTAAGCCGGTTGGGTCCGGGCAGCCTTACGTCATAACCGAGTCTAACCTCGTGTCTTTACGTTAATCACGTATTTAGTTTGTGACTAAGACCTCTCACATTGGGCCAATCATTTGTAGCCGCTGGATGGCCGGTCGGTTCCGGGCAGACTTCCGCTACAAAAGGGTCCAACCTCGTGTCTTAGTTGATTAATTACACCTAATTAATCACCCCCACAATTAATTATCCCTAATTAATTACACATTTTTCATAACATGGGTAGACCTAACTCAATAGGTAAATTCCCATGGGGTAGACCTAACTCAATAGGTAAATTCCCACTTATGTTAATTTATTTTTATGGTATGCTTATCATACCCAATCACACTTTCATTAACATATTTATTACCCCATCGTTCCCCACGTAAATCGTTCTCATTTCACGACATAATAAAGGGAAAGATCCATCACAAATATCATGGGTTTAGCATATAACTTTGTCATGGGTTAAGAAGATGTCAACTTGCATTTATGAGCATATATTAACCCAACTACAATTAACCCAAACTTGCATATTATCATACACATCTCTTGCATAACATGTTGAACTTGCATATAAGCATTCTCATAACTTGCATAACATGTTAACGATGCATTTAAGCATACACATAACTTGCATAAGCATTCACATACTTGCATAAGCATTCACATACTTGCATAATCATTCACATACTTGCATAAGCATTCACATACTTGCATAAGCATTCATAACTTGCATATCACCTTAAACTTGCATTTAAGCATATACATAACTTGCATAACATCATGCACATAACTTGCATAATCTCATAAACATAACTTGCATATGAACTTGTATAACAACATGCACATAACTTACATAACATCATGCACATAACTTGCATCTTAAAGGAGGGTAAACATGCATAGCATATAAAGGTGTCATCTAGCATATGTATACACCATATTTAAAAGGGTAACTTGCATGTCATGATTTATGCATAATACCAAACACTTAGCATGCATAAAACCACTTACTTATCATGCATGAAATCAAATACTTATTATGCATAAACCCACCACTTAACTTGCATAAACCCAAACACTTAACATGCATAAAACCCAAGACTTAGTATGCATATAATCAAATACTTAGCATGCATAACATCAAATACTTAGCATGCATAACATCAAATACTTAGCATGCATAACATCAAATACTTAGCATGCATAACATCAAATACTTAACATGCATAACACCAACTACTTAGCATGCATAAAATCACATGCATAACTTGCATATCATGTTACATATAACTTGCATATATTCTCACATATAGTTTGCATAACATGTTACATATGCATAAATGTTTGACATAGTGTTTTGCATCATAAAACATGGCATTAAACTTGCATTTAACATAAAACTTGCAAATCACATATCATACAAACTTGCATAAACACATTTATCCACAAACATAGCCATGTCTTATCACATCCTACCATAATCAATTTAACAATTGATTATTAAAGCCATAGAAACTCACCAAAACTAAGATTAGCAAACTTATGAAGTAAAACTAGTTGCCAAATATGAAGAAGAAGATGATTAGGGGTTGATTAGCTTGCAACTCTCTTCATTGATTTGTGGAGGCCATGACCAAGTTTCATTTTGCCAAAGTTTAGTTACAAAATTTAATTATGAATGAATTAGGGTAGGGTTAGGGTCTTATTTATAGGATTAGGTTGCATTTTAGACCCTTAGATTAACCCTAGATTGGTTTAGACCCGTCAGATCCAAGAAGCGTCCAGAACCAGCCCTCCAAGCCAGCCCAAAAACCTAAACTGGTGCACCCAGTTTTACTGGGCGTCGTCCCCCTGTCGACAGGCAAGTCGACAGGCAAGTCGACACCCCTGTCGACAGGCCTGTCGACAGCCCTGTTGTAACACCCCACCTCTGCCAGGGTCACTCGCAAAGGAATGCACTAGCTTCGGAGGGCATTATTGGTAAACATGCATAATGATATAGCAAGGCAGGACATGACATACATATATATGTAAATAAACAGAGTAAGTAAATAAAAACAGCGGAAGATTTATAAACCATTTCAAAACACAAGTCTGGTACATCAAAATGTCAATTTCCCAAAATTACAAGTCTAGATAAATACATCATCTGATAAACTGAAAATACATAAGTACTATCCCCAAAGAAGAGTGATAAACCATAGCGGCTCAAGTCCGAAGCATACTTGAGTTATCCAAGGAAGCAGATAGAATCCAAGCTAGGCTCTAGTATTCCCTCCCTGAGAACCTGGGGGGGGGGGGAAACGGAAGAAAAGAGGCGAAACAAAACGGGTCAGTCAGAAAAAGACTGAGTAAGCCTTGCTACGATCAGTCTATAAACTAATAAAGCTAACATCATGATGCAAACTGAGATGGTCATAGATAACAACATACTGGCATGATAAAGTAACTACAAGATAGATAGAGGTGTCATCGCATAAACAAGGTTAAGTTTTGCACCACGGTGTACTAGTAAACCAACATAACAGGTATTGATCCCTCAGCCCAAACTTTGGCCCAATAACATGAAGTGACCTTAATGTAAGGTCCAACCCAATGGTCTAGTCGATCGGCTCCCTATAAGCCTAACACGTCACGTGTTGCTGTCCATACGGCCCATATATGGATGTAGTCTGACTGTGCTGGGTCCACCTTCGGGTGTATCAAGCCCTCGGGTGCCAACCCCGGACACTTAAGCAATAATGCACAGCCCAGATCTACTGGTACCCGTGCATCGTATGTGTCCAACATCGGACTACGTGCACGTCCGTAGCCCGCCTGGACCCGCATCGCGGTACCACTCGGCCTCGTCTTTGGTCGGTTACATCCGTCCAGTAATCGTGCCCCGCCCTAGCCTAGTCTCTAGGGTTGTGATGATACCAAACTGGGATTACTGCCGGAACAGACCCGCTGCTAGGGTTTCCTAAGAGGGTTAAGTGTGATTTAACCCTTCACTAATCCTGGATTAAACTGGTTAAGTGTAACTTAACACCATTCTAATCCCTCGAATCCCCAAGTGGATTTGACTGGCTAAGTGTAACTAACACCTAACCCCATCTCAATCCCACTAATCCCCAAATGGATTAAGTATTAGTGGACCCTGACTTAACCCTAATCATGAGGCATTAATTAATTTAATGCGCCTTAACCTCTCACATTAGACTTTGTTGTGGTTACTAGTTAAGCCGGGCGGGTCCGGGTAGCTTTACACCACAACTTGGTCTAACCTCGGGTCTTGGCACCCCATGACCAACTTCTCACATTGGGTCCTATTGTTTGTAGCCACTAGTTAAGCCGGTCGGTTCCGGGTAGAATTACGCTACAAACTCAACCCAACCTCGAGTTGGCCACGCTTATGTTTTCTAAGTGTCATGTCCACTTCATTTCAAAACAAAATCACAAGTCAAACAATTACTTGGGTAGACCTAACTTAATAGGTAAATTCCCAAGGGGTAGACCTAACTTAATAGGTAAATTCCCAATCTTATATTTTCATGTATTTTAAGTTTTCCCAAAACCCCCAACGTCATTCTATCGCTTACATATTCGTAATAACGCATAAAGGATAGGAAGAGGGAACTTGGCACAACATACATGATAAACTTGCACAACAATCATGCATAACATGTTAGACTTGTACAACTTAGCATAGTGAACTTGCATATTACCATAAACATGCATAACATGTTAAATCTTAGCATAGTGAACTTGCATATTACTATAATCATGCATAACTTGTCAAACATGCACAACTTGTCATTTAAACTTGCATGAACATGCATAACTTGTCAAACATGCACAACTTGTCATTTTAAACTTGCATAAACATGCACAACTTGTCAAACATGCACAACTTGTCATTTTAAACTTGCATAAACATGCACAACTTGTCAAACATGCACAACTTGTTATTTTAAACTTGCATAAACATGCATAACTTGTCAAACATGCACAACTTGTTATTTTAAACTTGCATAAACATGCATAACTTGTCAAACATGCACAACTTGTTATTTTAAACTTGCATAAACATGCATAACTTGTCAAACATGCACAACTTGTTATTTTAAACTTGCATAAACATGCATAACTTGTCAAACATGTAAAACATGGCATAGTGAGTTCGCATAAGCATGCATAATCAAATAAACTCACATAAATCTCAACTTTCACCACATATTAACTTTAGAGTTTGCAAAGTGAAGGTAAGAGGGCTTACCAATATAAACAAGTCACAAATCCACCAAATAAGATGAAGAAGCCCTTTAAAACCCCAAAACAAAGCTTCAAATAAGAAAAACCTTTTTGCAAAATCCCAAAAACACAAACTTAGCAAATCAAACTTGCAACTTAATGAAGTATGCAAGTTATTAAGCATTCATACAACATAGAAAAGGTTGTATGATCATCATATCTTCATAGGATTGATTTATGAAGAGGTTGGAGGCTAGGTTTTTAGGTGGAGGCCATTAGAGTTTTGATTTTTCCATAGTTTAGCTACTAGGATGAATAATGAGTGATTTAGGGTAGGTTAGGGCCTTATTTATAGATTAGGGTAGTGTTTTTAGGCCATAGGATTAACCCTAGATTCAATTAGGTCCATCAGATCCCGGAACTCTCTAGAAACAGGCCACAAGACCCAACCCAAATCAGAAATGGTGCATCAGGCTAAGCAGCCCGTGCACCCCCTGTCGACAGGGCTGTCGACAGGGCTGTCGACATGCCTAGACCCCTGTCGACAGGCCTGTCGACATGGGGTCCTGGGCGGGAATTTTTCCTGCCTGCCCAGTTTGCCCTTAAACCCTGTTTTAAATTTAAAATTTAAATCTGTTTTTAATTAAGAATTTTCTGAAAACTTCAATGGGCCTTAACTGGGTCATACGGACTCCGATTTTCGAAAACTCGGACTCTATTTCGCGTATTTTTCCGAGACGAACGCAATGGCATAGCCCGTTTCCCTTGATTCACATTTTATAATTAAATTCTGCCTCAATTTATGTTATAACAGATTATTGAAAATACGGGTTGTTACATTCTCCCCTCCTTAAAGGATTTCGTCCCCGAAATCTTCAAGTTAGGAAGAACGTATCCTACCATCCAATCATCCATCTACTCAAAACATCATCCACGAGCAATCATTGTCCTTACAAGATTCTAAATGCTGGATGAACATATGCAGAGGTGTGTGTATATGTACTTATCTAATGCAAGTATCATCAATGCAAATTATGTTAGTGAAATGAATCCATATGTATGCAATTCCTAACCTAATGTATATCATCTATATGTGTGCACATAACATACACCCATATACAACATCCATGTGATAACACACAATTTTCATCCATGAATAAGCATAAACACTCATGCACATGCAATATGAGGAGTGTGCGAGCCGATCTAGTGCCTAATCGTGTATAATGCATCCACGAGCAACCACTTGCAAACACTTGCAACCATTTGCAACCATCAAACATAACATGCTTCAAACACATGTTTCAACCAAAGGTTTCTACCTAAGGTTCTCATGACAAGATAAACACGATAAACTAGATGAACATGGGCAGAGAAATATGCTAAAAGGAGATCTTAGCAAGATAAACTCCTTTTTGGATTACAAGAAATCCATTCAAACTTCGACATATAGTACTAACCGATGAGTCTCAACCCCCTTACGGAGTTTACAATGGAAATAAGATCGAAAATGGGACCGAGAGGATGTATACCAAAGATAACTTGCAAGCAAGCTCTACAGGAAAAACAAGGATCAAGGATGCTCTCTTAAAAAGAGATATGGTGCGCATGTCTAGTCTTCACTCTTCTTAGTCGCGTTTCCTTGAGCTTAACTCCACTGTGCTTTGACCGTCTTTTACTTCATGATTTCCTGGCTTCCTAACTCCTATTTCCCAAATTCGAGTTGGAACTCGTCGCCTCTCGTCTGTCTTTTCCACTTATTCCCCTTTCTGCATACTCGGGTTAAACATAACTGTAACCTCATGATCTCATGCAAACTCTCCAAAATTCACTAGGGAATCCTGGATCTCGTCTACTTACTATAAAGTATTCCACGCAGCAGAACTTTTCTTGAAAATACCCATCCACGTTGCCCATTTGCCCTTACAAACGTGATTCTCTATAACTCAGGCTTAATCGATATGAACCATCCGCCTATAGGCCATACCTAGATTCAGCTGCCTACCCATGGCTTGTAGGCTCTTTCAAAACTGGCCAACTTCTTGAGGGTAAACCGTTACTAACCATGACGCAGTCCTCTCGCTCTTCACTGGGCGGAAATGAGCACTCTTCGTGAGTCTACCTATTATGTCCCTCATACCCGTATTCCCTTTCTTTGATCTAGGTAGTCCATCCACATAATCTATCGAGATGTTCTCACACTTCCCTTGCGGAACTTCCAATGGAAGTAATGGCCCACTGGGCTTTTATGACTTGGCCTTAACCTGGTGGCACGACATGCACCCTGAAACCAACTCGGCCACCTCCTCGAGTGATGCTCATTTTTAAGAATCTTCTTTACCAAGTCTTTCACTCGAGGAACATATAATCTCTCGTCGCGCCTTAGTCATCCCTTGTCATCTATAATATATATCTAGCGAGGTGACTTAACATCTCGCCTCGAGTCGACTGGTCCATGTTCCTGACCAACAGCGGGTCTTCTTCCTATGAAACCCCCTCCTTGATCCAGAAGAGTAAGTCTAAGCTCAGAGAATGCTAACTAACTAGCCAAACGGAGAAAGCTTCTTACTTCAATTGCCCTCCTCAGAGTTCTCCGGTCTTAAACCGCAACCACTTTAGCGGAACCCACCACTAAGCCTTTCTTAGGAATTATGTCCCCAAGAAATCCAATTTCTTTCCTCCAAAGTGAAATTTGGAGAACTTGACCTTCAACCGGTGGCTCTAAATGTGTCCATCTCCTCCTTGAGATGTATAGCATGCTCTTCCTCGTTCTTTTGAGGAGATCAAAATATCGTCTACGACGACCATGACAACTTGTTTAAGGACTCCCTAAACACCCTACTCATCAGGTTCAGGTAATATGCGGGTGCATTAGTCAAACCAAATAGCATGACTAGCCATTCCAAAATCCATCTAGAGTCCTAAACGCAGTCTTGTCAATTCCATCCTCAGCCATCCTAAGCTGATGGAATCCGGTAGCTAGATCAAAAGAAAACAGATGCTCCTACGAGCTGATCAAACAAATCATTGATCCTTGGTGACGGTTATCTATTCTTCTTACGATAATCAACACATAAATGAAGCAAACCGTCCACATCCATAACGAATACTACTGGAGCACCCCACTCGAAAATGCTTCGTCTCAGGAAGTTCTTCTGAAGCAACTCCTTGACTTGCTTTCTTAACTCTCATCTCGTGAGGTCACGTGCCTAATCGGCCACGAAACTGGCTTGGTATTACCAACCAGATAATTGCGGAAATCTATCTCACGTCTAGGGGTAACCCCCTTTTACTTTCCCCAAGATATCAGGATATTCTCGGACCACCCTCACAGATTGCAAACTATCGATAGATGAGTTGAGGGATTCAAGATAACATAACATGACGGGACCCCTAGGGTTGCTAGAAGTTTCTGAGGGCACTGCTGAGGCGAGTCATGAGCCTCACAACCCCTTATACCAAAAACCCAGAATGGCTCCAAAATAGGACAACCATTCCATGCCCAAAACCAACCCATATCCCCCGAAACCGAGAATATATACATCCCACGAGAATTCTATACTCAAGATAGAAATTTTCAAATCCACTCAGACCACAGACAGGCGGGCAGAACCCCCAATTGGATTTGAAACACATACGGGATCATCAACCAGACTAGTACTTAGGTGCAAACTTTCAACTAGATTAGATGAAATAAAACTATGCGATGCGCCAGAGTCAAACAAAGTACGAACAGGGGAAAAATCAGAAAATGTAAACCGGATTTTCAACAGAAACACTACCTCTATCATGAGCTGGAAGAACGGTGTTGAGGGGATGAACTCGCACTCCAGATAGTCCTGCACACTGAGTCTGATCTTGCCCTTGTTTCCTCGGGCAATCTTTGTTGAGATGTCCAGACTCACCACAATGAAAGCATTCGCCCCGCTTTCTCTTCTTCCTACATTCCCTGGCTATATGTCCAACTATACCACAGAAGTTGCACTTCCCATTCGTTCTTGGCTTGTCCTTGCGGTTGTTGTTATTCTTGCCTCGTTTTCCGGAATTTACCCTCTGGCCTTGAGACTCATTCGCCTTGGCCTCTTTCTTGTCATTGTTATCTTCTTCTTGAAGTAGGGCCATATTCGCCAAATTCTCGAAAGTCGCCCCCAAGGGTATATGAGACATGGCCAAACCATGTAATGGCTCGTTTAATCCTAGAGCAAAGTGTAGGGCCTTCTCCTGAGCTGTAGTAACCAAGTCTAAATCGACCCGAGCCAGTTGATTAAACTTATCTATGTATCCCCTAATAGACATGCCCCCTTGCTTCAGTGATAAGAACCTCAGTCCAAACCTTCCTCTAAAGTCATCCCAAGTCTCAATTGGCCTAGTAGCGGTGGTGACTACCCACCAACGTGCAGCTTCTTCCTTTAGCAACCATACTGCCAATAGAACCTTCCTGCGGTCACCTATATCTAAGGTGGCTAAAAGATCTTCGGTCTCTTTCAACCAATTCCTTGCCTCTACAAAAGTCTCGGTTCCAAAGAAATTCTTGCAACCCATCGCCTTAAAATCTTGGCAAATCTCTGCGAAGTCAGTTTGAGGATGCTGAGGGGAAGGAGGAAGAGGAACATCAACTACCGGAGGAGGAGTAATATTTGCGGGGCCGGCTTCGGTCGCCCTAGCCTCCAAAAGTCTCCTATACCAAACAGGTACGTGTACTCCCTCCGGAATGGCAAAGTTGTCGGCCATACTGGAAACGAGGAAAAAGATAGATTCAGAATGGAGAAAAACGAAGGAATTTTGCTAACGGCTTTTTGGGGAATAGCCTTTAAAAATAACTAGACTCTTCTTTGGAAAATACTTTACACTTGGTTTTGAAAATAGTTTTTCAAAAGTTTTGAAAACCCTTTTTATCCCTTTCTCGTAAACCATATGCTCTGATACCAAATGTAACACCCCACCTCTGCCAGGGTCACTCGCAAAGGAATGCACTAGCTTCGGAGGGCATTATTGGTAAACATGCATAATGATATAGCAAGGCAGGACATGACATACATATATATGTAAATAAACAGAGTAAGTAAATAAAAACAGCGGAAGATTTATAAACCATTTCAAAACACAAGTCTGGTACATCAAAATGTCAATTTCCCAAAATTACAAGTCTAGATAAATACATCATCTGATAAACTGAAAATACATAAGTACTATCCCCAAAGAAGAGTGATAAACCATAGCGGCTCAAGTCCGAAGCATACTTGAGTTATCCAAGGAAGCAGATAGAATCCAAGCTAGGCTCTAGTATTCCCTCCCTGAGAACCTGGGGGGGGGGGGAGGGGGGAAACGGAAGAAAAGAGGCGAAACAAAACGGGTCAGTCAAAAAAAGACTGAGTAAGCCCTGCTACGATCAGTCTATAAACTAATAAAGCTAACATCATGATGCAAACTGAGATGGTCATAGATAACAACATACTGGCATGATAAAGTAACTACAAGATAGATAGAGGTGTCATCGCATAAACAAGGTTAAGTTTTGCACCACGGTGTACTAGTAAATTAACATAACAGGTATTGATCCCTCAGCCCAAACTTTGGCCCAATAACATGAAGTGACCTTAATGTAAGGTCCAACCCAACGGTCTAGTCGATCGGCTCCCTATAAGCCTAACACGTCACGTGTTGCTGTCCATACGGCATATATATGGATGTAGTCTGACTGTGCTGGGTCCACCTTCGGGTGTATCAAGCCCTCGGGTGCCAACCCCGGACACTTAAGCAATAATGCACAGCCCAGATCTACTGGTACCCGTGCATCGTATGTGTCCAACATCGGACTACGTGCACGTCCGTAGCCCGCCTGGACCCGCATCGCGGTACCACTCGGCCTCGTCTTTGGTCGGTTACATCCGTCCAGTAATCGTGCCCCGCCCTAGCCTAGTCTCTAGGGTTGTGATGATACCAAACTGGGATTACTGCCGGAACAGACCCGCTGCTAGGGTTTCCTAAGAGGGTTAAGTGTGATTTAACCCTTCACTAATCCTGGATTAAACTGGTTAAGTGTAACTTAACCCCATTCTAATCCCTCGAATCCCCAAGTGGATTTGACTAGCTATGTGTAACTAACACCTAACCCCATCTCAATCCCTCTAATCCCCAAATGGATTAAGTATTAGTGGACCCTGACTTAACCCTAATCATGAGGCATTAATTAATTTAATGCGCCTTAACCTCTCACATTAGATTTTGTTGTGGTTACTAGTTAAGTCGGGCGGGTCCGGGTAGCTTTACACCACAACTTGGTCTAACCTCGGGTCTTGGCACCCCATGACCAACTTCTCACATTGGGTCCTATTGTTTGTAGCCACTAGTTAAGCCGGTCGGTTCCGGGTAGAATTACGCTACAAACTCAACCCAACCTCGAGTTGGCCACGCTTATGTTTTCTAAGTGTCATGTCCACTTCATTTCAAAACAAAATCACAAGTCAAACAATTACTTGGGTAGACCTAACTTAATAGGTAAATTCCCAAGGGGTAGACCTAACTTAATAGGTAAATTCCCAATCTTATATTTTCATGTATTTTAAGTTTTCCCAAAACCCCCAACGTCATTCTATCGCTTACATATTCGTAATAACGCATAAAGGATAGGAAGAGGGAACTTGGCACAACATACATGATAAACTTGCACAACAATCATGCATAACATGTTAGACTTGTACAACTTAGCATAGTGAACTTGCATATTACCATAAACATGCATAACATGTTAAATCTTAGCATAGTGAACTTGCATATTACTATAATCATGCATAACTTGTCAAACATGCACAACTTGTCATTTAAACTTGCATGAACATGCATAACTTGTCAAACATGCACAACTTGTCATTTTAAACTTGCATAAACATGCACAACTTGTCAAACATGCACAACTTGTCATTTTAAACTTGCATAAACATGCACAACTTGTCAAACATGCACAACTTGTTATTTTAAACTTGCATAAACATGCATAACTTGTCAAACATGCACAACTTGTTATTTTAAACTTGCATAAACATGCATAACTTGTCAAACATGCACAACTTGTTATTTTAAACTTGCATAAACATGCATAACTTGTCAAACATGCACAACTTGTTATTTTAAACTTGCATAAACATGCATAACTTGTCAAACATGTAAAACATGGCATAGTGAGTTCGCATAAGCATGCATAATCAAATAAACTCACATAAATCTCAACTTTCACCACATATTAACTTTAGAGTTTGCAAAGTGAAGGTAAGAGGGCTTACCAATATAAACAAGTCACAAATCCACCAAATAAGATGAAGAAGCCCTTTAAAACCCCAAAACAAAGCTTCAAATAAGAAAAACCTTTTTGCAAAATCCCAAAAACACAAACTTAGCAAATCAAACTTGCAACTTAATGAAGTATGCAAGTTATTAAGCATTCATACAACATAGAAAAGGTTGTATGATCATCATATCTTCATAGGATTGATTTATGAAGAGGTTGGAGGCTAGGTTTTTAGGTGGAGGCCATTAGAGTTTTGATTTTTCCATAGTTTAGCTACTAGGATGAATAATGAGTGATTTAGGGTAGGTTAGGGCCTTATTTATAGATTAGGGTAGTGTTTTTAGGCCATAGGATTAACCCTAGATTCAATTAGGTCCATCAGATCCCGGAACTCTCTAGAAACAGGCCACAAGACCCAACCCAAATCAGAAATGGTGCATCAGGCTAAGCAGCCCGTGCACCCCCTGTCGACAGGGCTGTCGACAGGGCTGTCGACATGCCTAGACCCCTGTCGACAGGCCTGTCGACATGGGGTCCTGGGCGGGAATTTTTCCTGCCTGCCCAGTTTGCCCTTAAACCCTGTTTTAAATTTAAAATTTAAATCTGTTTTTACTTAAGAATTTTCTGAAAACTTCAATGGGCCTTAACTGGGTCATACGGACTCCGATTTTCGAAAACTCGGACTCTATTTCGCGTATTTTTCCGAGACGAACGCAATGGCATAGCCCGTTTCCCTTGATTCACATTTTATAATTAAATTCTGCCTCAATTTATGTTATAACAGATTATTGAAAATACGGGTTGTTACACCTGTCGACATGGGTAGGGCGGGAATCTTCCCGCCTGGCCCCGCTTGCTCTATTTTAAAATCTGGATTTAAAATTATTAAATCTGTTTTAAGCTTTAATTTTTCTGCAAACTTCATTGGGCCTTAACTGGGCCATACGGACTCCGATTCTCGAAAACTCGGACTCTATTTCGCGTATTTTTCCGAGACGAACGCAATAACGCAGCCCATTACCCCAATTCCCACATCTGAGATTATTTATCCTATAACTAGTGAATTTTAGTGTTAACTAAAATTCGGGGTGTTACATTCTCCCCTCCTTAAAGGATTTCGTCCCCGAAATCTCTAAGCCAAGGAGAATGCATATCCTACCATCCAAACAACCATCTACTCAAACCATCAACCACGGGCATCCATTGTCCTTAAAACAATTTCTAATGATGTATGAGCATATGCAAAAAGTGTGTGTATATGTTCCCTATCTAATGTATGAACATATGCAAACCATGATAGTGCCATGCATCCATTATGTATGCGAGAGAACCCTATCGACACATACAATATCTACATGAGTGCACAATCATTCACCAAAATGCATCATCCATATGATAACACAATCATTGTACATCCATAATATAGCTTCCTACACACAATTTTATGCAATATGCAATATGAAGTGATTGAGCCGATCTAGTGCCTAGAGTGTGTGTATATGCATCCACGAGCAACCACTAGCAAACACTTGCATCCACTTGCATCCATCAACCATAACATGTCTCAAACACATGTTTCAACCATAGGACTATCCTATTTGAAGGTCAAAGGTACTAACGAGAGGACGTACTAAGGATAAGATAAGCACAAGATATGCGATGAAGGAGAAACAAAAGGACATACCCTCCGAAAGAAAAAGGGTACCTCGAACGCCTCTTCGCTTCCGTCTCCCAGGTAGCGTCGCTCTCTTCATCTCCCCTTCGTACTTTGACTAGTTGAACCTCTCTGTTTCTCAACTTCCAAATCTTTGACCCAAGGATGCAAGTAGGAGCTCGTCGAATCGTCGCTTCACGCTCTACTTCCACTTCTCTAAGCAGGCTCGGCTCTACCGCCTCTGCGGTCTCATGTAGGAACTTCCTCAAATGTAACACATGGAATATATCATGTACACCGCTAAGCCTATCAGGAAACTCCACTCTATATGTCATCTGTCCAATCCTTTCCTTAATAGGAAACGGCCCAACAAACCTTGGTACTCACTTCCCAACAGATCCAAAGTGAACCACATTCCGTAACGGAGATATCTTGATAAAAAAACATGTCCTAATATCAAACTCAAGCTCTGTTCTCCTCTTGTCCGCATAAGATTTCTGTTTATCTTGCGTCGCTTTCATCCTTCTTTGAATCAAATCAATCTTTTCCCGAAGTCTTTCTAACCTTATCGGCCCAAGCAAGATCTCATCCGTAGATTCCTACCAACGTGTAGGTGATCGACAAGGCCTTTCATAAAGAGCTTCGAAAGGTGCCATACCAATACTGGACTGAAAGCTATTATTATACGCGAACTCCACCAATGGAAGATGCTCTTCCTATGTACCTCCAAAATCTAAGATACAAAGCCTCAAGAGGTCTTCTAGGACATGATTCACCCTCTTGGTCTGGCCGTCCGTCTGAGGATGATATGCGGTACTCAAACACAACTGAGTCCCCATTGCTTCTTGCAAACTTCTCCAGAACTCGCTAGTGAAGATAGGATCTCGATTACTCACTATGCTAGAGGGTACCCCATGCAATCGAACTATCTCTCGAAGATATACAGAAGCTAGCCATGGAGCGGTCCTCTTGCTCTTCACAGGTATAAAAATGGGTGCTCTTAGTAAGTCTGTCTACCACCACCCAAATTCCCGTATTACCCTTTCTTGATCTGGGTAACCCGTCAATAAAATCCATCGAGATGCTATCCCACTTCCATTACGGAACCTCCAATGGGTGAAGCAACCCACCCGGTTTCTTTCGCTCCGTCTTCACTTGTTGGCACACCAAGCATCAAGCGACATGTTCGGCCACATCTTTCTTCATACCGGCCCAGAAGAAAGTCCTTTTCATGTCTTGGTACATCTCGTCCCCACCGGGATGAATGGTCATCCTAGAACGGTGTGTATCATCAAGAATAGCCTTCCCCAAACCCTCGTCTTGCGGTACACAAAGTCTACCGTCTCTACACAAGCACCCCCTATCATCTAGGGTGTACCTACTCAAATGGCTGGACGACTCCCCCCTTATGAGCTTTTCTACTAACTCAACCAACTGTGGGTCGTCCCTCTGTGCTTCTACAATTTGCCCTAAAAGAGTAGGTCTAACTTCCAAGGAAGCTAGCAAACCGGGTACATAATCAACGGAAGGTCTGAAATCCAACATAGAAATAAACTCTAGGCTCCGTCGTTCAACGATCCACAAACTCGAGGACAACCCTTTTTCTACTTAAGGTGTCCGCTACCATGTTACCCTTGCCAGGGGTATACGCTATCTCAAACCCATAGGATGCTAAGAATCCCATCCACTTTTACTGGCCTAAGATTATGCGCTCGAAGAGCCTCTAACACTTCCCTAGGATGTAGGGCATGCTCTTCTCCACCAGGATATCATCCAAAATCATCACAACTATCCATCCCTCACGCAGACCACCCTAGTCGAACTCGACATTCCCCCAAATGCAAGCCCCAAAGGCCTAAACCAATATCAGACAAACACCCAAGGGATACCTCCTTCGAATTCAGACGACCTACGTGAGATGATACTAGTAAAAATGGCTAAATAATTAAGCCCTTGACCAATTTTGGATGTCCTCGCCAGTCTCGCTCCAAAACCACCGTTTTCCCATAACTGGCTTTGCTCACCCCATTGAGCACATACGAAAACTTATTTCGCTCCTAGAAAAGACCCAGATGTCATCCACAAAGACCATCACGAACTTATTTAGGTACTCCCTGAACACCCTTCTCATCAAATCAACAAAGTATGCGGGGGCGTTCGTCAAACCAAATGGCATCACCAGCCACTCCTAAAAAAAACATCCGGAGTCCTAAAGGTAGTCTTTTCTATGCTATCCTCAGCCACTCTCAACTGATGAACTTCCGTGGCTGAGTCCTACTACATAAATACTGAGGCGCCAGCCAACTGATCAAAGAGATCATCAATCCTTGGCAATGGGTGTCTATTCTTCTTTGTGAGTTTATTTAGTTCTCTTTAGCCTACACAAAGTCTGAGGGACCCATCCGCCTTCGTGACAAAAACTACTGGAGCACCTTACTCCGATATACTTCGTCTTATGAACCCCTTCTCAAGCAAATCGCCTACTTACTTATGGAGTTCCCTCCTCTCACTAGGAGCCATGTGGCACACTGGCCAAGATACTGGTTTAGCATTATCCACCAGATATATTCGGAAGTCAATCTCCCGCTTCGGAGGTAAGCCCTTTACCTCCTCAAACACATCCGGGTATTCCCGGACCGCTCAAACAGATCGCAGACTCTAGACCAACGTGTCACGCGATTCTAGATACCTTAGCATAACAGATTCTATGGGATTACAAGAGATCTCGAGAATGTTACCCAGGCGGCCCATAAGCCTAACAACTCTCCCTTCAAAATGAAGAACGGCACCCCTACTGGATAACCAGTCCATGCCCAAAACTAACCCATAGCCCGTGAAGCCCAAAAGCATCACATCTTAAACTCAACGCTGAGTATAGGAACTTTCAAACCCAAACACATCATGGAGCCCAATTGGGTTTGAAACAACTAAGGGATCATCTACCAAACTGGTGTCTAAGTGCAGTGACTCAACTAACAATGATGAGATAAACGAACTCGATGCGTCAGAATCAAATAAAGTTCGAATTGGATGATAAAGAAATCCAACCTCCAATCTAGACGGTCTTATCCCCATCTGGTACCCTAGTCGTGAGGGAATACAACTACCCTCCAGAAGATTCCATACCTTGCCCTTGCTTCTTTGGACAATCCTAATAAGGTGTCCTATTCCTCTCAAAAGGATAACCACTTGCCTTCTTCTTCCCTATTCTCCACTCGTAACCTCCCACCAATGAGGTTTCATCCTTCATTAACCAAACAACTATTTGAGCCTTCCTCCCATCGTCTATCCAATAGATACCTACCAGTCCTCCTCCTTCTTGAACCAACTTCTAACGTCTAAGTACCTTGAAGTGGTTTTCCATCCTTATCTATCTTAGAAAGATCATCTATACGCGGAGGGGAAACTCAAAACGAGAGAAAGGAAGAGATTCAAAATGGAGAATTCGAAAGATATAGATATGGCTATTGGGGATTATGCTTTTCTTTCAAAAACTTTTCTCTTAAAAGACATGTTTTTGAAAATACTCCTTTCCAAAAATATTCTTAGAAAATAGTTTTTCTAAAAATTTTATCTGTTCCGGTAACCTTAAGCTCTGATACCACGTGTAACACCCCACACCCGCCAAGGTCACTCGCTAAGGGAATGCCTTAGTTTTGGTGGAGTATTTTTAGTGAGTATATAACAGAAAAATTTCCACAAGACAGATATAAGTAATACTTGAAAATTTAAAATATTATTTCATTGCAGCGGAAAGTAAAACATGTTTGGTTACATCACAAAACCATAACAACTATTTGTACATAATATCCATCCTGATAAAATAGAAGTACATAATCCCACTACATAGACAATAGCCATAATAGAAAAGATAAACCGAGCTTTACTTCTACGGTCCAAGCCCAAAAGATAGGTATAGCGGTCTGATCCAAGCCCACTAGTGCTAGGCCCACTCTGAAAACCTGAGGGTTGGGAAAAAGATAAAAACAACGGGGTCAGACATAAGTCTGAGTGAGTCCTATAACCCTAACAATACAACCATTAAAGTAATTAGGGTATGACATAAATAAGGTACGGTACCTCTGGGGATAATGACTACACTAAGTAGCCAACTAAACACCGGATGTACTACGATAACCGAAAAGACGCATTTATCCACCCAAGGACAATTCTTACACCACCCCAGACTTATTCACCCAAGGGTAATTCCTACACTGCACCACACCAGTTCTACCCACCAAGAGTAATTCCTACTTAAAGGTTGATCCCACTAAGTGTACTTAGTAATTTTTACTCGGTAGTTTCTTGTACCCCTACACAGGTGCCGTCTGCCCCTATCTTTACTAGGTGTACCTACTACCCCCAAGCGATCGGCTCCCTACCGTAGATACCCGTGCTGGTCCCACAAAAGGGGGTGTATCATTCCCCAAAGTGGCTACCAGATAATATCACTGTGCACGGCTTTATATCTACACGATGCAACAATGACTTACCAACCAGCCCGGGTCCACACACGCATATGAAACCCGTTGATCCTGCGTTGCCACCGCTAACCCGTTTTGGCCACTTATAGTCAAGCCCAATATGCGTGTCCCGTCACCCGACCAGAGTCGGGCCCACAAAGATACGTTTGGGATATTGGTTGAAATGGGCCCCCACAAGCTACTACTTAAGCTTGCTATTTTTATCTAGTGCATCCCACTTAACCCCTTTTTATAATCATGCCCCCTTACATGTTAAGATTTGGTTAAGTCATCAATCATATTTCAATTGCCACTAAGGGCACCCACTAGATTTCCACATGCCACCCAAAGCACTTACTTGATTCTCACATGCCACCCAAGGCACTTACTTAACCCTTTAATCATGTTTAATTACATGTTCCACTTTGGTTAAGTATTCTAATCGTATTTTCTATTGCCACCCAAGGCAACCCACTAGTTTCCTCATGCCACCCGAGGCACCCCCACTAGTTACTACATGCCACCCAAGGCACCCACTTAACCCTCATGTCCCACTACATGCTAATTTGGTTAAGTGTTTCTTAATTAATTAAGACCGTGATCCTCCTAAAGACCTCTCACATTAGACTATCTTTTATGACCGCTGGTTAAGCTGGTTGGGTCCGGGCAGCCTTACGTCATAACCGAGTCTAACCTCGTGTCTTTACGTTAATCACGTATTTAGTTTGTGACTAAGACCTCTCACATTGGGCCAATCATTTGTAGCCGCTGGATGGCCGGTCGGTTCCGGGCAGACTTCCGCTACAAAAGGGTCCAACCTCGTGTCTTAGTTGATTAATTACACCTAATTAATCACCCCCACAATTAATTATCCCTAATTAATTACACATTTTTCATAACATGGGTAGACCTAACTCAATAGGTAAATTCCCATGGGGTAGACCTAACTCAATAGGTAAATTCCCACTTATGTTAATTTATTTTTATGGTATGCTTATCATACCCAATCACACTTTCATTAACATATTTATTACCCCATCGTTCCCCACGTAAATCGTTCTCATTTCACGACATAATAAAGGGAAAGATCCATCACAAATATCATGGGTTTAGCATATAACTTTGTCATGGGTTAAGAAGATGTCAACTTGCATTTATGAGCATATATTAACCCAACTACAATTAACCCAAACTTGCATATTATCATACACATCTCTTGCATAACATGTTGAACTTGCATATAAGCATTCTCATAACTTGCATAACATGTTAACGATGCATTTAAGCATACACATAACTTGCATAAGCATTCACATACTTGCATAATCATTCACATACTTGCATAAGCATTCACATACTTGCATAAGCATTCATAACTTGCATATCACCTTAAACTTGCATTTAAGCATATACATAACTTGCATAACATCATGCACATAACTTGCATAATCTCATAAACATAACTTGCATATGAACTTGTATAACAACATGCACATAACTTACATAACATCATGCACATAACTTGCATCTTAAAGGAGGGTAAACATGCATAGCATATAAAGGTGTCATCTAGCATATGTATACACCATATTTAAAAGGGTAACTTGCATGTCATGATTTATGCATAATACCAAACACTTAGCATGCATAAAACCACTTACTTATCATGCATGAAATCAAATACTTATTATGCATAAACCCACCACTTAACTTGCATAAACCCAAACACTTAACATGCATAAAACCCAAGACTTAGTATGCATATAATCAAATACTTAGCATGCATAACATCAAATACTTAGCATGCATAACATCAAATACTTAGCATGCATAACATCAAATACTTAACATGCATAACACCAACTACTTAGCATGCATAAAATCACATGCATAACTTGCATATCATGTTACATATAACTTGCATATATTCTCACATATAGTTTGCATAACATGTTACATATGCATAAATGTTTAACATAGTGTTTTGCATCATAAAACATGGCATTAAACTTGCATTTAACATAAAACTTGCAAATCACATATCATACAAACTTGCATAAACACATTTATCCACAAACATAGCCATGTCTTATCACATCCTACCATAATCAATTTAACAATTGATTATTAAAGCCATAGAAACTCACCAAAACTAAGATTAGCAAACTTATGAAGTAAAACTAGTTGCCAAATATGAAGAAGAAGATGATTAGGGGTTGATTAGCTTGCAACTCTCTTCATTGATTTGTGGAGGCCATGACCAAGTTTCATTTTGCCATAGTTTAGTTACAAAATTTAATTATGAATGAATTAGGGTAGGGTTAGGGTCTTATTTATAGGATTAGGTTGCATTTTAGACCCTTAGATTAACCCTAGATTGGTTTAGACTCGTCAGATCCAAGAAGCTTCCAGAACCAGCCCTCCAATCCAGCCCAAGAACCTAAACTGGTGCACCCAGTTTTACTGGGCGTCGCCCCCCTGTCGACAGGCAAGTCGACAGGCAAGTCGACACCCCTGTCGACAGGCCTGTCGACATGGGTAGGGCGGGAATCTTCCCGCCTGGCCCCGCTTGCTCTATTTTAAAATCTGGATTTAAAATTATTAAATCTGTTTTAAGCTTTAATTTTTCTGCAAACTTCATTGGGCCTTAACTGGGCCATACGGACTCCGATTCTCGAAAACTCGGACTCTATTTCGCGTATTTTTCCGAGACGAACGCAATAACGCAGCCCGTTACCCCCAATTCCCACATCTGAGATTATTTATCCTATAACTAGTGAATTTTAGTGTTAACTAAAATTCGGGGTGTTACATTAAGATTAAATCTGATGGTTCAAACTTTCTTGTATACCTATAAATAGACTAGCAAGGCCTAGTCTAAATCTCATATTTTTTGAGACACTGCCTAGATTCTGCCATTCTTCTTCCTCCTCAAATCTCTTTAGAAAATAGAATGATTAGCCTTAGGAAATTTTGACTCAAGATTTGAAGGAAAAGAGTATATAAATCTATAAATGGGTGTTTAGAACTCTGGTCGGCATTAGGTAAGTCTTTGAATCTGGTTTATTTAGGTTTCTCTTTCTTTTTCCCCTTCTTTAGTATCAGATTTATGAATCCATGGTTATTTGGATTATAGATTCAGTTAAGAAGGCCATGGAATAACAGATTTGGATCAGATTCATGGATTGGAAAGATGTTAGGTGAGTGTATCTAAATTATACCATTTTAAATAATGGTATATTTATCGTTTGTATTCCTTGTTATAATTAATCTGCTAAACAATTGATATTTGTGGAAAATTGTGTATTAGAATTGCTTAGGACATGTTAAAAAGATTACTGTTGTATATAGAACCATCCTAAGAACCCATTAATTGGATGTTGTAAATCAAGTTATAAGGAAATTGCGAATAATTGTGATAATTGGGTTTAAATCTGCTAAGGACATTTATGTCATATAAGCCTATTTCCATTTAAACATCCGTCTGAATGGGAAATTATTGTAAATGCTGTAATTATGGAATTTATGATAAACCTGAACATTTGCTTAAGAGTATTATTTTACCAAAAGGTTGTAAATAAGATTACGGTAAAATTTGGAAGAATAGATATGCCTAAATTGAATGGGAAATTTATAGTAATTAAGAAATTGTAACTTTACTGAGACACGAGGTTAAATTCAACTTGTGGTAGAAGCATGCCTGAAACCGCCCGGCAAATCCGTCCAACATCCACAAGTTGTTAATTTAATGTGAGGGGTCAGGTGCATAAACATACATATAATGGTACTAAGACAAGAGGTTAAGTTCAACTTGTGATAGAAGCCTGCCCGAAACCGCCGGGTAAATCCAACATTCACAAGTAGTCAACTTAATGTGAGAGGTCTGGTGCCTAAACACATATAAATATATTTGTATAACGGGAAATAAATAAATGGCATTAATTGTAATGAATGGATGTTACAACGGAATAAGAATTGGAATGAACGGAGAATGATAATAACCTATTATAATTAATTACAGTAATGAAAATGTTATATAATAGGCAGGCTTGTCCTAGGGACAAGTGGAAATTATAACATATGTTATAATAAATGAAAAGAAAATTTATTAATAAACTTAGTTAAGAGTACTAAGTTAGTAAGTAAACAACAACAAGTTGTAGTGACAGTGTAAGATGAAATTATGATTAAATAAGAAAGAATGAAGTAAACTTATGGAATGAAATATGTTATATTTAATCATATATAGTAAGTGACATGTTAACAGAAAACATGTGGACTGAGATAAAATATACTTAATTATACATTAAGTAGAACATGTTATTGTAACTATGAAATCAGACAATGAACTACATGGTAATAATATAAAGATATTGTAGATTATATTCATTAATTATAATCTAGGGAATAACATGTTGTAGGCTTATTAATAAACTTAAATGGGCTAAGTTATATCACTGAATTAATAAGCGAGAGAGGTTCATTCCTTTGAGATATAAGGGGATCAGAGAAAACCGGATAACTTGAATATAAGAGAGATTGTGAACAATCAAGTTAATTTGAAATCTGTTCAGATAAGACAAGTACATGATTAAAGATCTAATAACACAACGTGTGATGCTCTTGGACCAGTCCACACGTTTGAAGGTGAAGAACCTAACAGGGTAGATCATCAAGGTGTCTGGAGGCACAAGAGGAGCACATCCATATGATTACTCTGCTGATATTCTGCTTGCTGGCTCTGCAGGACCGGAAGGAAGCATGCGACTTCCGAGGGACGTGATAGGGTACTCCGTGGTGGCCCTTTATTGCGGTGCATGCTCAGGTTGTACTCACAGGGGTTGGGTCTGCGCATTACCACCCAGTGAGTATACCTTAACTGCAAAAGTTTCTTAGCAGTTAGAAGGTTGTAGCGGTATGACCCTAGGGTGATTCGGTGATCGCCTCGGCAGGAGGTTGGGTCAGGACCAACACAGGATAGTAGTTTGTCGGGTACCCGTCATGGGCAGTCAGTGGGATGCAGAAAGACTAGAGCTAAAACCAAGATGTCATCAACCTTTCACTATCAAGGCACGGTGGTTGAGGGATGCGCTAGTTAGATGTTTATATTATTTATTAGGGGCACGTCACTTAGCACTTGTAGTCTTTAATAGTTGAGGGAGGGGCCTGGGTGGGGACATTAGCCACCATGAAATGCAGACCATACTGAATATTTGTATTTCCAGGTCCTTAAAGGCAGACCTGTACAAATATGGAAAATCTCCTGACCGAGTTCTGTGCATTGGATCCACCCCTATTACGGGACTCGAGTCACAGTAGACAGTGCATACAAGTAAGGGTCTAATACACGCATGACTGCTCCGGGCGGTGTATCGTAGACGTTAAAGCATTACTCCATGTTATGATCAAAGTTGGGCATGGAGTTTCAGATATGGAAGTCTGTACGCCTACGTAGCATGGCGATGGTAGTTCTATGCAGAACGTGGCGTAGTTTTATAGAGAATTCTTACGTCGCTCTGGTATAGGATGAGAGTTGCATACGTTTCCATGGCATGACTGTGTTGACCGTGGGAGATACCTTGATTTTGGGGGTAGCTACATATATGTTATATTTGGTTAATCTACTGGGAGGCAGATAGGTACGACGTGTGTGTAAAGCGTTGAGTCCTGTTAACCCAACAACCTAATAAATAAGTAATATAATTAAACGGTATATGTAGAGTCATTTCAGATTGTGTAATTCGGTCCAATCAACAAAATTTGTGTTATGACCCCCTCCTCATAACACTCTCGCAGGTTAGGTTTATGGCAGAGATATGATAGCCTTAGATATTGGTTAAGCAATATTATTAATAAGGTAAGGCTATATTTGGTTATATTATATTTTATCCATTCCGCTGTGAGATGTTTTATGAGCTCTGGTATATTTTATATCTCTGTCTTTTCTGCAGGATATCAGACAAGCCAACTCGGGTTTCAATAGATTGGGATTTTTGGGAAAAAAAACGATCTCTCGGAATTTGGTTTATTACATCATACCTCCACTATATCAGGCCTTGATGAGACTTGCTTCAATTATGCTATTTTCATTTTTCATTGAAGCTGCATATTATCGGGATATAATTGTTAAAGAGCTTTGGTATGATAATTGTAAAAAAAAGGAACAGAACAAACCATTTATTTTATTCAAAAGACTGGAAAGTGGCCACATAATTACATAAACCAAAAAGCTCAGATCCATATGATGGATATATTATATATAGTGCATAGCAAGCAATTAATTATGGAAGCAACGATACTTTAACAAAAAACAAAGATACACAATAATAAACACTAATACGTTTGAAACAAAAAACAGCACTGTGCTGAGTGCATTTTACAACACGTTGCTATCTGCGGAAGGTGGTCTGAATACTACAACTAAATCACAACGCAAGGTGAAAGCTACGAAACTAAGCGGTACATACGAAAACTAATAGTCTGAAAAACACAAAATAATGAAAGTAATAACCAAAACATAACCTCCCATGACAGGTTGGGGCATCAACATACACGTAATAGCCATCTATAACAGGGTGTGCCAGCAAAACAGTCCAACATCACCGTCACCCGAAAAGAACACCACAACCGCTAACTGTCTACGCTAGACCAAGCTGACCAAAAACACCATAAGAAATTGTCACATTCCGATCTAAAACAACAAAATAAAGAGCCAAACAAAATCTATCGAGAGCACAACAACACCCAAAAAGTCAAAATTCGTACCTAAAGCAAACCCAAAACTTAAGAAAATAGTTGTTCTGCAGGATGATAATAAGGAGAAAGTTTACCTAGCTTTTACGAGATGCAATGAGACAGCAAGATGAAGGCGTTAAACTAACGCGGTTGAAGGAGGCAAAGAACAAGCGACAGATCGACCAAAGAGGAAAAGTGAAGGCAACCGGAAGAAGAGGCAGATCTTAAAACGCGAAAGGCATCCACACGAAAAGAAGCAAAACTGAAAAGCTCTGACCAAAAGTAGAGATCTAGCGTAAGTCGTTGATGACAAGGAGGCAGCAAAGCATATTAGACGGGAGCAAAGGAGATCTAGAAAACCCTAGAAACCAAATTAGAAGTATTGCCGATTCTGATGTTGATCCACTCGCCATCGATGTTGAAGTCACTGAAGATGATGTTGATCTAGACTTTGTTGAGCGAAAGAAAATCCAAGAAACCAAATTAGAAGTTATGCGGCCAAAATTTAGCAAGTATGGAATACAAAAAAATTACTAAGTTGTATAATTCTTTCACATGTTTGCTTGCAATTGTGACGCTTATACGGGTTGTCAACTATAAGCAAGGATTTATAAAATTCACATGAAAGCCTATTTATTTTTAGTGACACTTTTTTGTGTATGCTAGCATTTTTTACAGTTATTACTCTGTAACATTTATAAGTGTCGGAAGTCAAAAAATATACATGTTGCAAAATCACTGATTTGGTGTAGTGGAATAAAATCGTCAGAAGAATATAAATAATATTTCTCAAAAAATAATTCGAACATTTTCTAAATTGTTTTAAAAACTTGTTTTCTCAAACTAAATATTTTCTATATGCAAACTACACGTTTTTGCACCTTTGAGAAAACGAGAACGTGATTTAAGCATTATAATAAATTATGTGGTATGAGACACATAAATTAATAATAAAGTTTAATTCCAGACTCATCGAGCGAAGTTATTGTTGTTTTTTCGTGTGAAATGGACTAGCTTGTAGTAGATCGATTAGTGAAATGTGTGGAATGGGATGTATTGTTTTTACTTTTCGAGTTACTATTTGGGAGTCTGTGACACATCCTAGTGTTGTTTTGCCACTACGTGGATTGGTGGGTCATGTATTCATATTTAAAGTTGGCAGGCTATCATGGACTGGTGGATCCTATTCGAGACTGAAGGATCTCCTACGGATAGTACTTTGTAGGCTGGTGTGCCACTTATTGGACGGGTAGGTCTTACTTACACAACTGGTGAGCTAATATTTGGATTGGTGGGTCATATTATTTATGTTACTTTTTTCTATATTTTTGCCGATTTCTAAAATGTAGCTAATTTTGAATATTTTCACCACTGTTTAATTGTGTTTATTCTGTATATAGCCTAAGAGCTACCATAATAGTTAAATTTGCCGATTTCATTAATGTCGACTTGAAATCTTAAATGGGTTTTGAATGTTGCGCAGAGATGTTTTCTACGTGTTTATGTGGGATGAAAACTATATACCTTTTGTCTGACCTAAGAGCTTGGTACTTTATAATCGATGTAAAACTGTAACGATTCAGATTTTTATGCGTTAAATTAGTTTTAAATGTTGAATTGGTAATATAAAGGGATTTTATGTAGAATTTATTTATTAAAACGAAGCTTGAACATACAATTTATAATTAAATTAAAAGCGAGCTCGTAACGTCGCGGTAGTTCATAGTTTGACGTTTCGAACTTTAATTGGATGTACAAGATTCATTATAAATCGATTTTTTTGAAATAAAACGTTTAGATCAATTTGGCTATATTTTTCTAATGAAAGTGAAAATTCGAGACTTTTCCTTATAGATTATGAGTTACGTCCAAATTAAATTTTCAGATAGTCACAATGGAATCGTTTATAAACCATAACGATTTATTACATAAAATAAAATGATTTTAATACAAATTGAATAACGATTTAATGATGAATTTTATAATGTTGAGTTTAAAATCCAAACTTGTTTATTTTGAAGCCATATGATATTCTATTTGGATATATACGATAATATTAATTTATTTTTATTAAATTAAATTGTTTTTGAATTTATTATTATTTTATTTGTTTTATTTTAGCCTTAAAAATAGTCATTTTGCAAACGACCTCCGTTTTTGACGAAATGAATTTTATTACATCTATAATGATTAATTATTGCCAGATTTCAAATTTTGCACCAAACGGAGTTGTTTTGTGACCGTGCGAAATTAAGATGTGAATTGATCAACAATTTGAATTTAAAATAACGTTGTTGGTGCAAACGGACTAGGATTTCAACAAAACAAGTATCTTAGGTCCGTAATATCAAACTATAGCTGGATGTCCATTTTCATCGCAATTGGATTTCGCATGTGATCATACGAATTTATTAACGACAAATATAAGTCGCGATAACTAATAAAAAATAAAATAACATATATTTTTTTTTGAGCAAAAAATGTGTGATCTTCCAATAGGAAGGGAGCACACACATATATATAAAAAGGAAGTAATACAAGATATCCAATACAGACCCGGAACGATAAACACTCATAGTAATGTAGGGGAAAATAGATAGATGAGTTCCGGCAAGGCCACCACCCATCATACTTCATTATCGAATTCCGGCAAGGCCACCACCCGATAAGAAGTATATCTATTCCCATACATTTAACAAACTATGTGTATAACAAGAGGTGAAGTAAACACTAAAAAATACAAACACCCCTTCACCACTACTACTAATAAAACAAAAACAACGCATAACTAAAACGGTCAAATCAAATCAGCTGCTCCAAAGACTCTACAGATACATCTACCACCTGTAATCTGAAAAACTGAAACAAAAATATCAGTAGCTTACACATATATATGATTATTATGCCTATATGCATACATATATATATATACATCTAACCATATATACATGTATAAAGAGAAAGATATAAAAACAAACAAACGAGAGGAAGATAACCACCAAAAACAGAAATCAGCATCCCAGACGAGGTGTATTACATCTAAAATAGCTATTAATACGAATGAATAAACTCAGGTTAGATCTTACTTTTAACAAAAAACGCCCGAATTGCAATTTACCAAATAGTTTATAGTGCGAATTGGACATCCATGACAAACAAAATTTCACTATGTTAATGATTAAATTATCCTTAGATACAGAGGTTGAAAGGAATATTCTCTGGTTTCTCTCAACCCAAATGAACCAACTAATGAATAATACTAAAGAATCCAATATGTATTTCTTACTGGAATTGTATCTAAATCTATAACTATTCCAATAGTCGATACAATTACTAAGGGAATTAAAACTATCAAAAGTAAAAATCCTGATAATCATATTGAAAATAGAAAAGGTAAAGTAGCAAGAAAAAAATAAATGATCTACGTCCTCCTCCCCTAAATTACAAAAACAACATTTTATATTAAATATAACATTTTTCCTTTTTAACAACTCAATCGTATTAAGCTTCTTGTGGACTATCAACCACATAAAATAACATATGAAGCTTGACCTATAAGCTAACATACCCTATAGTCAACACGTTCATGGTCGCCACTTTTTTAAGCAAAACATGGGTTTACAAATTCATACAAAATCAAATAAAAATCCTAAAATCATGAAATAAAGTTATTTGAGTTCCTGGGAGGTTTCTCTACAATCTGGTATGCTCGTTAATGGGTTCGGTTGCACTTACGTTCGCTGTAAACAAGATGGCTTTGGCCTAGGGTTTTGAAAATCGTGAGAGTGAAGCTTTAATTAATGTTTTAAGTATTGTTTTTGGACTTAGGAGGAGATTTAGCACTTCAGGAGAAATTTTGATGGGTTTGGAGGTGATAGTGTTCAGCATTTTTTCTAAGTAGCGAAGAGCAGTTGTGCACGCATTTTATTGAGAATGTGCGAGTTTAACATTTTTGGTATGAGGCGAAAGAGAAATTGAAGAGAAGAATTATGGTGATTTTAGTTTTATTTTTAGTGAGGAGGCGAAGGACTTGTTGTGATTTAAAGAAGGTGGAAAATGGCTATGGATTGTGAATGGGTACGCACCTAGGAGGAAGAAGGGTAATAAGCGTGGTAATTAGGAGTTAATTGGTTAATTAAAATACTAATTTAATTCTTAATGACTTTATAATGTATATAAACTTTTAAATTGATTACATTTGCATACGTTATCATAAACTGACAACACAAGATCTGCTGGGATCGTATGGACGTAGGCTACGCAATGAAACTGGTTTGGAGCGATTTGGAGCTCGTGAAAATTTATGGTAGAATAAAACGCTTGATTCTTTAAATCGGAAATTTATCATTATTCAACGATTAATAACCAAAGTGAGTAAACTCACTAACTCTGTCCCCTTTATAAATTTTATAAACATATTTTATAATTTATAAATGATGATTGAGTGTTGTGTCATGGTTTTATGGATGAATTGATATATTATTATCAGTTGTTGCTATTATATATATATTGGTTATATTTAAGGTTGGTAGTTGGGCATTCCCACACATTTAGCGGATGAGACCCTATGCGCCCCGCGTAATAGTGGATGACCTTTTATGTTGTGATATTCCATCTTGAAGCGGAATTGGTATTATTTATGTTGTTTAACATCTGTGAATGCAAAAAAACAGGATGGAGGAATCCAACTGGGTTCCTCAAAAATTTATTCTATTGTTGTTTCATATATATTGTGTCATATGATGTGTTTGGATGTTTGAATATCATTGGCCCTAAATATTAGTATATAAAAATATCATGAAAACGAATTTTGGGATTTAAAAGGAAAATTCTAATATATTTTTTAAAATAGAAATTGAATTTCGAATGGGCTAGAAAATAATAACTTGTTTTTAATAATAAAAAAAAAGAAGTTTAATTTATAAACGATGTTTCTAAATAAAGTGAAATAATAATCATTGGATAATTTGGGAATGTAAATTCAAGAGTGAATTTAAAGGGAAAGTGGAAATTGGTTTAAAAGGAAATAATGAAATTTATTCCGATGTTAGGAATGCGAATAGAATTTAAACAAATCGATAAGAATTTGTGGTTGGAATTCGACTATGTTGAACTTTACTAAAAATAATTTATTTTTAAAAATTATATACTATATAATTTGGAACTTGACAAGATAATTAATGTTTGGTTTGAAACTAATATCGTATAATCGAATATAAAGTCAATATAAGATCTAAAACTTGTTAGATAAATAACAAGAAATTTTGACATATAAATGGAGTTTCTGAATGATGTGGGAAATGATGTGGATTAATAAAGTGACTGGATAAATTGAATTTGAACCTGTAATAGTATTTACAAGTAAAATCAAGATTGATTTGATAAAACGAGTCTAGATTTCTATAAAGGAACGATATTCACATTTTAAAGTGAATAACGATTTAAAAGAAAACGTTTTGTAGATTGAAATGCTTATAAAAGGAAATTGGTTAAGATTTGGAAGTGACAAATTAAAAGGTAAATTTAGAATTGAAATTGAATCGAGTTGACCTAAAACGGTGAAATTATTCCAAAGTTCAGAACGTTAATCGAATAGAAATTATTCGAAGGAGAGTTATGCATTGAAATTCGACTATATCGAATTTAGGAAAGTAATATTTACTATTAGGGAACGCGGAATGCGGATCTTAAGCAAGACTAACACTAGAAGAGGGATGAATAGTGTTTTTAAGGAATTTACAAAAATCTTAAACTTAAACGATCTACTATATGAATCACACACAACAGAGATGATCCCAGACACAGAATCAAACACAAACACAGAAACAAATAAATATAAAATGCAAAAAAGGAAAGAATACACTGGATTTTATACTGGTTCGTATTACTCCTATGTCCAGTCCCATACAACGCTGGATTACGCAGAGTTTTATTAATATCAATGTCCAAGTACAATCCCCTTGATTTCACGGCTACAATGTTAACACCGCTCCAACCACTCTTGATTTCACGGCTACAAGATTAACATCGCTCCAACTACTCTTGATTTCATGGCTACAAGATTACCACTGCTCCCTTTCATTGATTTCAGGGCTATAAGGAACATACCCTTTCCCAAACACTTCCCAAATGATTACAACAGCCCTATAACTCTTCAATAACACTTCAGTTCGGAGAGTAATGAGTAGAGAGTGAGAAAAGGATAAGTTTATGTAATTAGAATAGAAATCGGCAAAGTAGAAGTGTAGAAATCAATAAAATATGAAATATTAATGGTGGGATGAAGAGGGATAAGAAGAATGATGAAAAAAAATTGAAATCAACCCCTATTTATAAGATTTGAAAGGTTGCAACGCTTTTGGAATGTTACAAATAGTGAAAAGCGCTTCCTTTGAAAATTGAAAAAGTGGCAGTTGTATGTCGACATAAGCATATATGTGTTAGGATTGTCTTGTATGTTGTTAAGGTAAGAATGATGGTTTGGATGCAAAGTCCCACATCACGAAATAAATTAGAGGAGGCAAGTACAAATATAAGTTGGTAGGAACGTAACATCAGGGATTCCTTTTGTTACAAGGGTGTGTTTGCCAACTCATATGTGTGCGCCTTATGTGGAATGAGGGGGCTTTGTTCCGACCGTCGTTACATTACAATGGTATTAAAGCCGAATGTTATGGAATGAGCCATGCAGGCAAGGCAGTGCTCTCAAAAGATACTCGCAGGATGCGAGTCAAGGGGGAGACTGTTAGGATTGTCTCGTATGTTGTTAAGGTAGGAATGATGGTTTGGATGCAAAATCCGACATCACGAAATAAATTAAAGGAGATAAGTACAAATATGAGCTAGTAGGCACGTAACATCAGGGATTCCTTTTGTTAGAAGGATGTGTGTGCCAACTCATATGAGTGCGTTCTATATGGAAGGAGGGGGACTTTGTTCCGACCGTCCTTACAAAACAATATGTATGTTGACATATGTATGTACAAAATATTTTTAAAACTAATTTTCAAGTGTTTAATTGTATATATTATACTGGAAATTCTGGAATTAAAACTTAGTGATATAGATGAGTATTCTAAAGTATTAAATCATATGAAAACATAAATATATATTATATAAACATATTTATAAAAATATAAGGTTTAAAACTATATAACTGTAAAAGTATATAGGGATAAACTTAAATTTAAAACTTTTATTTGAGCTCATAAGTAAAATAGAAGAACAATTTCAATTTAAAATTTGAATATTATAATTCATAAAACATAATTTGAATTTGAACCTAGAGTGCTATTCAGAGTCTTACATACAAACTAGACTCTATTACTATATTTGTCTTGAACTCTTGATAACTTGATTACTCATGAGTCTTGAATCTCTTTTGAATTCTGAATCACTTTTGAATTCTAAATCTCTTGAAACTTTAAAACTATACAGTCTTCAATATTAATTCCTATATACAAATCCTATAAATATATGTATATATATTCTGGACAGAAATGTTAGTATATATTTTATAATCAATGATAATTGAAATAAGGTCGTTGTCATCAAAACTCCATTCTCCAACAATCTTCCCTTTTATTATGATGACAACCTTGATTTATAAGATATTCATAAATGTTCATACCTGTTGATTCTGATTCTTCTAATACTCCCCCTGTCATCATGAATTCCACATGCTCTCCTTATTTAATTATTTCTCCCCCTTTGTCATTATCAAAAAGAAATTCTAAATATACTCCCCCTAAATCCTATATCTATCTATACAAATACTATAATTATAGTATTTGATTCTATACTATAGTACAAATATATATAACTCCCCCTAATTTATGCCTAAACTATATCCTTATAGTATTATATCCATTCTAATACTAATCCCTAAATCTATAAGAAGCGAATATTGTAAGAAGTAAACATTTCTAATATTGTTTTACAATTCATACAACACAATCCAAAGCAAATTACAATATTATGAAATTACGAAATACTACGTAAGATTAAATGAAGGAAAACTAACGTCTAGTGATTCTTCATGATAGGAGACTTATGAATTGGACAATTAGGTAATAGAGACAAAATTCCCCATTTCGTTCAATTATATTTCCTGCACGAACGAATGAAACTTCACCTACGCAAACGACTTGATCAACCTCTTCCATGCACTCTTGTTATGCCTCTTCTTGTTCCTCCTCTTCTACCATCTCCTCGTCTTCCTCTTCCATTACAGGATTATCATCTTCGATGATAATCGGATTCGCTTGGTTATCCATAACAAACTTTTGCAGGTTTCTCATGATTTTCCCTTGGTTTACTTGCTTTTGATTCATTCTAATTTGTAGAACTTGAATCTCAGCAAGTATTTGAAGAACGTACTCATTTTCTCTTCCAATTTTATCACTTAAGCGTGAGTAGAACGTTGAAATGGACCTTCGAATGGTCCGGTAGATGATTCGGGGTTAATTTGGTCATTATAATTAGTGGAGGCCATGATTTATTTTGGTTTTGTGTTTTTCTAGAAGTGAAATGAGAGAATGAAGAAGAAAATTCAAAGTGTGAAATTTAAATGGTTATTATAACTAACTTTTGGTGGGAATTAATTTTTGAAATATGGCAGTTATATGTCAACATAGGCACATATGTATGTAGACATACATGTAATTTTAATTTTACTTTTCTAATTTTTATTGTTATTCTTATATCTTGATATATTTGATTACTCTAGTTCGCTTAATGAACATATACCTAATTCTCTTCTAAATTTAGTAAATGTTGCTTTGTTTAATGGTTTTGTTAATAATCTGTTATTTGTTTTTCTGTTTTTATAAATTCGAGTGAAATTTTCTCTTTATTTATGTTATCTCTTAGAAAATGATGTCGTATATCAATGTGTTTAGTTCTTGAATGATAAGTAGGATTTCAGATATATTTATAACGCTCGTATTATCGCATTATATTGGTGATTTATTTATAGTTAATCCAAAATCATTTAGAGTTTGTTCAATATATATTATTTGTGAACAAGCCAATGCAGCAGAGATATATTCTACTTCAGTGGTTTACAAGGATACTGTATTTTTTTTTTACAAACCACGAGACTAGTGGATGTCCTAGAAAATGACATGTTCCACTAGTGCTTTTACGATCGGATTTACATTCCGCATAATCAGCGTCACAATAAGAAATTAAATCAAATGAATCATCCTTAGGATAAAATAATTCAAAATCTGATGTATGTTTTATATATCTTAGAATACGTTTTACGACCTTTTAATATGTTTCCTTAGGTTGCGATTGATATCTTGCACAGATACATACTTAATGCATTATATATGATCTACTAGCGGTTATATATAATAATGATCCTATCATACCTCTATATAATTTTTTATTAACGTCTTTTGATGTCTCATCTTTATTTAAGGCTATATTAGTTTCCATTTGTGTTGTTCTCCCATTAGTTGTTGTTAAATTATATTTATTAATTAAATCTCTTGCGTATTTTTCTTGATTGATAAACATTCCTGTAACGTCCTAGATTTTTCTGCCATTTAAATTGGAATATTTGAATCTGTTTTATATAATGTATTGGAAATATAATGGATTTTATATCAAATTTATTTTATAAAATGAAGTTCGAATATATGTATTTATAATATAACTAAAATGAGCTTGAAATAACGTAGTAGTTCGAAATTTACAATTTGAACTTTAATTGAATATACAAAATCCATTTTAAGTCGAATTCCTGTGAAACAAGAAACGTTTGAATTTGTTGGACAATAATTTTATAATGAAAGAGAAAATTCGATATTTGATCATATATGATTGTAAGATATGTCCAATTCAAATTTTCAAATACTCGCTATGGAATCGTTTATAAAGCATAACGATTTATTAAATATAATTAAATATTGGTTTTGAGTTTGGATAAGATTTTTGAGACGTAGTTATAATTTAATTTTTAGAATTTTACAGTAATTTTTAATTTGGAAAATAAGCAACTTTTTATTTGGAGTATTTTACACTCTATATCAGCGGTTTGGGGTTTCACAAATAATCTAAGTAGTCTATTATATTATATTTTTGGAACCGTAACACATTGCTCGTCTCAACGGTATTTTTATTTTTGTCCGTAACTGCTCATGCGTGAACAACGTTTTACATAAATTGGGATACACTAAAAGTTAAAAACATAAACATCACGCGCAAAAGTAAATGCAGGCCATTCCTTCAACGTACACTCCATACCACTGTATAGGCTAACTGTACATACGTGAAAGCCTCGCCGAAAATGACATCTTTTAGCGTCCATTTTCAAAACCTCGTATCTTTTCAAATCCTACCCTATAGCATCTCGGGATGGCTTGCACAGAGAGTTTGTACCTAATGTAACCTTTGCACGCTACCTTTTTGTGGCAACATATTAAAATAAAAAAAATAAGGTCCACTACCCATCATTTACCCTTTTCTCTATAAATACACAGTGAAGAAATCATCTACTCTATGCTTTGCTGCATGCCTAAAATCAAAGGGAGTGTACATCTTCCCACATGCAGGTCTTTATCATATTAAAGCTCTCTGATGCCTCGTTTGAAAATTTTACACTCTAGTTTGCTGCAATCCTACTACCGCCTATGCCTTGCACCCTGTTCAAGTGAAAATGACATTGTTTCTATCAACTTCTCATTTGCCTATATATACCCTGTAACCCCCATTCTCTTCCAACAAGAAACGAGATGAACCTTCCTCCTTTTTAAAAACTTTCGTGACTCCTAATGTATACATACATATAATGTAGATTCATAGCATAACACAAGACGGTGTGAGGGTAGGCGAGTGCAGGGTCCGATCGGGTACTGATATTGGAGGTGGTTTGTGCTATCACGGTAATGTTTTTGGCTACTTGTGTAGTATCATGAAGAAGAAACAATACAGGTTGTGTATATATATAAAAGAGGAGTGTTGTATGTAATTGGAAGAAGCATGAACAATGGGGGAATACACAAGAAAACGATGTTGTTGAGTTGGAAATCGGACTGACGGGAGAATGCTGAACGTGTTTAGAAAGTTTCAAAAGTTTAAAAATAAAGAGAAACTAGGAATAAATAAATATATATAGTATACGTTGGGAAAGGAAAAAAGCCAGGAAGGGGGAGAGTAATAGGTGGTTCAGAAAGTTAGAAGTGGGGAGTTGGGGAAATCGTGTGGAACTATAAAAGACGGATGGCAACTAATCACGTTTAAGGGTGGTTAAGGTATAAATCAGTAATTAACTTTTAATTTATTTTTATAACTAAAGTAAAACATTTTTGTTCAAAAGTTGTAACGTCGATCGATATCGTATCCATCCGTTGTCAGAATCATGCGAAATCAGGTTCATTGGAATCGCAGCAAAATGATCTATGTTGTTGAATTGATTCAGAAGGGTTTGGAAGCTTTTGGGTTTTTATTTAATTTTAAACGTCCGTTTAAAATTAAATAAAACAACGCGGGAACCGTGAATCGAAGATAAGGTGAGTTAATTCTAACTTTTCTGAAATACTATGATGTGCTAAATTCATAAAGTCAAAATTTATCGTCGATATATATATTGGTTGATTGGATGTTTGGATGCTTACTGTTGATTGGATGGTTAACGTTAATTATATACTGTTATGTAATATTATAACGATCTATGATGCAGGGAAGAACAGGTGGGAGGAATCAAGATTCCTCAAATATTTAGTATTTGTTTATTTCATATTATATATGAACTGATTAAACCCTGTTGACTTTAAAACCTGTCGGCTGTTGAATGTTGTTGAGTTTGAATCAATATATAGTACTGGTTGAGGAATTTATAGCAGATGGCCTAAATATACCCTATTTTATAAAGATTGATTTACCGTCAAGTAAATCGATAGATTTTAAAGTTATAAATTTATTTTATAACTAAAAATGAATTTTTAAATATATTATTTTAAATGAAGTTTATAAAAAGGAAATAAATCAACCACGTATTTATTGATTGTTTTAACCACCAATCACCATCGTGTACCAAAATCTGCCTTGTGCGAAGCACGTGCCTCGTCTTAAGTATTAATTGATTTACAAAAATAATTCTTATATTACTAAGATGGATAAACAAGTGAGCAGGGATTAATGTAACGATTAATGACTGAGATTAATTGTTTTTGAGTAACAATTTTAAATGGGATTATATTGCAATGGATTATTATTTATTTAATAATAATCAAAGTAAATGGGATTATTTAAATTAATTGTATTATTAATTAATTTAAATAAAAAGGGCTAATTAGAGTTGATTAACGTTTAGGTTGAACAAGGCAGCTATGTTAACTAAAATTGATTATTAGATTGGTTTATTAAGTCTAATGGAGATAGTTAATGGTGAAGTAAACTTATTTTATTTAAAATTTGATTATTATTTATCGAAGTGGCAATATTGGAATTTAAAGGATATTTATGAAGGTTTATAAGGTATTAAACCGTCGTTTACAATGTAATGAATATTTAAGCAATTTGATATAAGTTAAGTCTAAGTTAAGGATAAAGTGAATTTTTATTAATTAATTAGATGTATCAAATCCAAGATTGAACGAAGTTATAAAGTCCAAGTTTTTATCGAATATATTATCGAAGCGAGTTAATGAAAATGTATTTAAATGGAAATAAATGTCCAAGATAGGAAATTAAGGAATCGGAACTTAACTGGAGATCGGTTGAGTTGAATAATTTTCTAAATATTGATCTAATGTTGGTTTCGTCCTTCGGGGTTGATATTTAGGAAGTTATTTTCTTGCTGATTTACGGTTAGGGATTGATGAAGATATGAAATAGGAGTGAAACGGAAACCCGGATTTGAATAGAAATGGTTAGGCAAGTTAAGGGATAAAGATGAGATTTATATTCACTAGGTTAAGTGAGCAAGGAGGTTTTATCAAGATGTAATTAAATTGGGTTTATTTCTTAACAGAAGTTTATAAAAAGGGGATTCTATTTGCAATAGAATCAAGGCTCGTGTATAATGTTTTAAAAAGGATAAGTTAATATAATAAGGACTTATATAATATTTTACTTAATAATTAATTTAAGTAAATGTATAAAATTTCCAAAGAGAAAGTGAGGTATTATAAATATATTTCGGGAAGTCGATAAGTTAATAAAAGAGTTTGTATATGATGTTTTAAAAAGATCCAAAGGATTTGATTAACGAATGGGAATTCAAAATGGTCTATTGATGTTATGAAATAAACCAATGGATTCATTTTATTTTTATGGTTGTTTATTTTGATAGTAAATAACCGACTATCAAAATCTGGCCTAACGTTATTGGTACGGAAAGATCGGGATCGAAGTTATATTCGAAACCATTCCGACCAACGAATACGAAAAAGATGTTGATCAAGATGGAGAAATCAAAGACAGTAAATCTTCATGAGCGGGGGAACTACTATTAAAATTCTCTAGCTGATCCCTAGAGATATCTTGACTGTGATTTTGTCGGGATTGAAATCTATGGATTTTCAAGGACTACTCGCTACTGATCTATAGGATGATGCCTAGGATGTGGTAGGAGGGTGCCTTCGGTTCATCCTGTTCCTGGATGACTTGTATGGACGTAGTGAATGGTGACCAGATGTTCCAAAAGTCGATTATAACCTCAAGCCTCATCAACCGGGAAATGATAAAAATCGGGCAGGTAGCATGGCTATATGGGTCGCACCCATTAGGGTGTATTTTCACCATCTAGAGAATATTCATATTTCTTATTTCTTTTCATTTTTGTATCTCAGGGAACAGTTATGTTGCTAGCAACAGTAGGTGATAATATATTCGATACACTCAAGAGAAATGAGTGGTCGGTCATGTGTGGCCGGGTTGCAACCCAGTGTATTCCTCTTTAGAGATACACTATCGGCAGGTAGATCCATACCTTGTCATCGTCGGAATCCAATACCCAATAAGCGCCCGCGGTTTTGATTGTATACTATATATGTGGAGCGTGAGATGCAAGCGTTCCACTAGATTCTATTTACTTGTATTTAGACACTATTATAATACCAGAATAAGATATTGATTTCAAAACGTTTTGGGTTATAGTAAGGTAAAAATCGTCCGTGTTTATGTGTGGGCTGGTCTTACTATTATCCTTTTCTTTCAAAAGAATTTCAAAGTTAAACAAGTTATTGTGCTATGAATTTATCACTGAAAGTATTCCAGGCTGATCCGGGTGAATTTTGCTTTGCGTCAAATGTGCTCGGGTCAGACTGAGTGTATATACAGGTTAGATTTTGCTTGGAGTTCCAGAGGAGGAGTCGAAGTTATGACGTATTCCATGTATACTGGTACTAGTTTATTTCCGATGTGTGTTGTATTGATATGAATGTATACTCTAATGTTGTAATCATGTATATATACAGTTCTTTTTGTATAAAATATTATTGATTATTATATTTTGTCCATTCGCTATGAGACTCTGATTTTCTTATTCTTCTATTCTGATATTTCCTTTTTTCTTCTCTCACCCTCTAATTTCTTTCTATTAGCTTTCCGGGTTTTCGATACTGGAGTTTTGGACATAAGATGTATTAGTGTCTGAATTCAAGTGTCGAATTTCCTGGGTCGCTACAATTCCATTCTTTACTTCATGAATTTGTAAGCCTAAGAAGAATGTTAATTCTCCCATATGACTCATCTCAAATTCTTGGGTCATAATATCTGAAAATTCTTTATTCGTCTTATTATTCATCGACCCAAAGATTATATCATCAACATATATTTGTACTAACTGTATATCTTCATCATTTCTTTTCATAAACAGAGTATTATCTAGTTTTCCTATTTCGAAGTTAGATTGTAATAAGTAATTTCTTAATCTACCATACCAAGCTCTAGGAGCCTGTTTTAATCCATATAACGCTTTCTTTAATTTATGTACGTGATTTGGTACTTTTTCGTCTTCAAAAAGTGGTGATTGCTCTACATATTCGTCTTCTTTAACATATCCATTTAGAAAGCACTTTTAACATCCCTTTGATTTAATTTGAAATTATTATGATTAGCAGCTAATAATATCCTAATTACTTCTAATCTTGCTACTGGGGCAAATGTTTCATCGTTTCCTTCTTCTTGAGTATAACCTTGTGCCACTAATCGTGCCTTATTTCTTATGATTTCACCGTGTTAATTCATTTTATTTTTATAAACCCATTTAGTTCCAGTTACTTTTTTATCCTCTGGTCTAGGAAGAAGTTCCCATACATCATTTCTAGTAAATTGATTCAATTCTTCTTGCATAGCAAGGATCCATGAATCATCGCATGATGCTTCCTTTGGATTCTTAGGTTCAATAGTTTAAATAAATGTTGAATTACTCATATTATTTTATTGGTTTCGAGTCCTAACAACGAATTCAATATGTCCTAAGATATTTTCTATAGGATGGTCTCTTAGTAGTCTAATCCTTTTATTTGGTTGACTATCTTCATTATTTGTTTCATTAATTTCATTTTCACATTCATCTTTGTTGTGTTGTGTTTTTTTGTATGGTTTTCGTCAAAGGATACATTTAAGGTTTCCTCTATAGTATTGGTTCTTGAATTAAAAACTCTATATGCTTTACTTCTCTCTAAATATCCAATAAATATTCCTTTATCATATTTCGAGTCAAACTTATCTAAATTTTCTTTTGTATTAAGAATAAAAAATTTACTTCCAAATATTTTAAATTATGATACTTTTAGTTTCTTATTATACAAAAGTTCATATGGTGTTTTATGAGTTATGGTTCTTCAGAAATTCTGCTTAAAATATAACAAGCTGTTGCAACTGTCTCAGCCCAAAAACTTTTCGGTAAATTACTATCAGATAACATAGTTCTCGCACACTATTGTATCGATCTATTTTTACGTTCAACTACTCCGTTTTGTTGGGAGGTTCAAGGGAAAGAAAAATTATGGGTGATTCCCTTTTTATTACAAAATTTTCATTTTTGAACTCTTCACCATGATCAATACATATTGTTTTGATTTTTAAGGATAATAAATTTTGATTTTTTGGAAAAGGTTTTAAATTGGTCAAAAGCATCACTTTTATTTTTAAGAAATAAAGTCCAGGTAAATCTAGAAAAATCGTCGACTATTATGTAAACATATCTATTGTAATTTATTAATTGGGTTTGGGATGGACCGAATAAATCCATATGAATTAACTCTAATGGTTTCGAGGTTATAATTACCTCTTTGGATTTAAATGAACTTCTATTTAAATTTCCGAACTGTAACACCCCGTATTTTCTGTAAACACTAAAGTTATGAATTAAAGAATACTTAATTATAGATTTGATAATAAATGGAAACGGGTTACGCCATTGCGTTCGTCTCGGAATCTTGCTTGAGAGAGAGTCCAAGTTTGCTTATATCGGACTCCGTATGAAGGAGTTATGACTTTCAGAAGATTCAAGAATTTAAATAAACAGCTTAGAATAAAGTTCAGAAAATTCAGAATTCAAAGTCAGAAGCAGAAGCGGACTGGGCGGGAATTTTCCCGCCTAAGGCTAGGTCGACCAAGAGGTACATCTTTGATCTCTTTTCCTTAAGTTTGTTCATGCTCGTATCTATCTTTTTAGTATTTTTCCTCAGTGTTGTTCTCAATCCTTAGGTAGAAACCAATGGACGTAAACATGTATTTGAAACATGTTATGATTGATGGTTGCAAGTGATTGCTAGTGGTTGCTCGTGGATGCATATACACACACATTAGGTATTAGATCGGCTCAATCACTTTCATATTACATATGCATATATGTACTTTTATATGATTGAAACTTGATGTGTTATCATGTGGATGCTGCATTTGTATGAATGATTGTGCACTCATGTAGAATTATGATTAGAAAAATTGCATACATAATGGACTCATGGCACTGCCATAAATTGCATTAAGGAGGTCAACTGAATCAGTAGACCGCTTGATTTTTCATTAGATAAGGACATGTACACACACTATGCATATGATCATGAAGCATTAGAAGTCTTTTAAGGACAATGGACGCCTGTGTTTCATGGACGAGTAGATGGACGATTGGATGGTAGGATATACGTTCTTCTTGACTTGAAGATTTCGAGGATGAAATCCTTTAAGGAAGGGAGAATGTAACACCCCAAATTTTCTGTAAACACTAAGGTTACGAATTAAAGAATACTTAATTACAGATGTGAGAATTAAGGGAAACGGTTATGTCACTGAGTTCGTCTCGGAATTCTGCTTGAGATAGAGTCTGAGTTTGCGTAAATCCGACTCCGTATGAAGGAATTATGACTTTCATAAGATTCAAGAATTTAAATAAACAACTTAGAATAAAGTCCAGAAAATTCAAAATTCAAAGTCAGAAGCAGAAGCGGGCTGGGCATGGATTTTCCCGCCCAAGGCTAGGTCGACCAAGAGGTCGACCAGGGGGTCGGCCTCCCCCCATACAGATCGACCTGAGGGTCGACCTCCCCCTCGGTTCAGAACTAAAATCTGACGTGTTTTCTCCTGTGATGAATTGCTATGTCACTAGCGCTTGCATGGCAAGTTGTGGTTGGTTCTCTTAGGTTTGAATGGCTTTGATTTGCTCTAGGTTAATCTGATGGCTCCTATTAAATCAAAATTCTATATAAGCAACCTAAATCCAAACCCTAAAGCCACATAAAAATATTCCTAAGACCGTCATGCTGTCAGTACTTAGCCTAGAATAGCCGCCATTCTCATTCAACTAGAAGGCAAGTTAGGAATTACAAATCAAGTCTAATTCAACTAAGAGAATTCAATGTGTACAATAAAGGAGAGCTATTCAATTTCAGAATACATATCCCAGAATTCAAGACAAGTCTCCTGTTTGTAAGTCCAGTTATCATTTAGACCTAAACGATATTAGAATTGTGACTAAATAACTGGATGTAGAACATCGCCTAATGTAAATCTATGTCTATCCTTTTTGTTAAAACTGAATTGATTGAGACTATGATTCTTATCATGTTTGTGATCATGTCGTATGTAATTTAATGATAAATGTTAAATGCTTTGCAATAAATCCATACGTTGTATAATTCGTCAATGACATATTAGGTTGTATACTTTGGCGATGATATTCCATATTGTATAATTTGGCGATGGATATCATATTGTGTAATTTGGCAATGACATACCATGTTGTATTATTTGGCGATGAAATTTCATGTCGCATGGGTACTGACACCTATATGTTGTACGTAAATTTGGGAATTTTATGCAAGTTCAACCATGTTCACATATATGATCCAAAACTACATGTTAATATGATTAGGTTCATGTTAGATTTGATCCAACTAATTTGCAAAGTTCACAACCACATGCCTAATTTTAAGTTTATGTAGTTCTATGTAAAACCCCTATTTCATGATTCATGTTGAGTAAATCTAAATTTGCAGGTTCATAATTGAATGTATATTGTTCTATGCCAAATTCATATGATACATGTGTGGTTAGATCCATATTTTTATGATGTTGGAATTATTACATGTTCCTCTTTTTCCCTTTTGTGTATAAGTTGGGTTATGTATCGAGCAAAACATTTTATGTGATTTATGCGAACATTTAATGGGGGTAACATTGGGGAAAACTTGAAATTACATATAATTGGCATACTTGGCTCATAAACATGTAAATGTTTTATGGCATAAAGTGGTATAAATTTTCATACCCAAAATTATGAACTTGATTTAAAAGAGAAAGTGGGGCTTGACTTAACTGACAATAATATACATATAAATTCTTGGCATCCTACGATTTCGAGATTTCCTATACCCTTGGCAAAGGCAATGTAGTAGCAGACGCCTTGAGTAGAAAGAAGCTGACCTTAAGCCCTCTTTTTGTAGAAAGGCAGAGCTTAGAGTACATAGCTAATTTTGACTTTAGACCCTCTATCGGTCATGTGACTGGTTTGTTAGCATCACTAGAAGTGCGGCCTACTCTTTTGGACTCAATAGGAGTCGCACAATGAGAAGACCCTCAGCTAGTTGATGTGATGGATAAGCTAATTGGGGGTGAGACTTCTAGTTACCTCAATAGATACTCCATCGATGATAAAGGTTGGTTAAGACAGGATGGAAGGCTATGCGTCCCACAAGCAAGGGATTTGGTGAAGAAGGTATTCGAAGAGGCACACCATTCCAAGTTGACCATACACCCAGGTGGAGACAAGATGTATAATGATGTAAAAAGGATTTTCTTTTGGAATGGCATGAAGAATGATGTAGCTGAATTCGTCTCTGAGTGCTTAATATGCCAGCAAATCAAGGCGGAGCAAAAGAAGCCTGGTGGTTTGCATCATCCTCTAGAGGTCCCACAGTGGAAATGGGATAGCATTTCAATGGACTTTATTGATCGGCTGCCTAGGTCAAGAAGGGGCAATACCAGTATTTGGGTAATAGTGGATAGGCTCACAAAAAGCGCTCACTTTATACCCATTAAAAGTAGAAGGACTGCCTCATCTTTAGCATCCATTTATCTTAAAGAGATAGTTCGACTCCATAGGATACCCTCCAGCATTGTGAGTGACTGAGATCATATCTTTACGAGGGAGTTTTGGAAGAGCTTGCAAGAGGCTATAGGCACACAACTATGCTTAACCACGGCCTATCACTCCCAAACCGATGGTTAAACGGAGAGGGTGAACAGAGTAATAGAAGACCTCTTGAGATTATGCATTCTTGACTTCGGAGGAATATGGGAGGATCATCTTCCTTTGGTGGAGTTTGCCTACAACAATAGCTACCAAGCTACCATAGGCATGGCACCCTTCAAAGCATTATATGGAAGACCATGACGATCACCAACTTGTTGGTGGGAGTCTACAGATAAGCTCATACTTGGGCCAGACATGATTAGAGAAACTTCAGAGAAAGTGGACTTGATACGAAGAAGAATGAAGATTTCCCAAGATAGACAGAAGTCCTACGCAGACAAAAGAAGGACCGACCTTGAGTTTGAGGTTGGAGACAGGGTTTTCCTTAAAGTATCTCCTTTGAGGAACGTCGTTCGCTTCAGATCCGCAGGAAATTTGGCACCAAGATTTATAGGATCGTTTCCTATCATTGAAAGGATTGGAAAGATGGCTTATAGAGTAGAGCTACCCAAAAGATTGGTTGGAGTTCGTAATGTCTTTCACGTTTCCCACTTACGGAAGTGCTTACATGAGTCTGCGGAAGTGGTGGAACCAAGCATATTAGAGGAAGTATAAGTAGAACGAGAGGTGACTATGAGAAGAGTTACAACTCATATTTTGGGTACAGAAGTCAAAAAGCTACGCAACCGCGAATTCGAACTTGTTAAAGTTCAATGGAGTGACACTGAGGAAGACGCGACTTAGGAGACTGAGGCTAAAATACGCACAGCTTACCCTTTTCTTTTTGAGGGTACATCTTTGATCTCTTTTCCTTAAGTTTGTTCATGCTCGTATCTATCTTTTTAGTATTTTTCCTCAGTGTTGTTCTCAATCCTTAGGTAGAAACCAATGGACGTAAACATGTATTTGAAACATGTTATGATTGATGGTTGCAAGTGATTGCTAGTGGTTGCTCGTGGATGCATATACACACACATTAGGTATTAGATCGGCTCAATCACTTTCATATTACATATGCATATATGTACTTTTATATGATTGAAACTTGATGTGTTATCATGTGGATGCTGCATTTGTATGAATGATTGTGCACTCATGTAGAATTATGATTAGAAAAATTGCATACATAATGGACTCATGGCACTGCCATAAATTGCATTAAGGAGGTCAACTGAATCAGTAGACCGCTTGATTTTTCATTAGATAAGGACATGTACACACACTATGCATATGATCATGAAGCATTAGAAGTCTTTTAAGGACAATGGACGCCTGTGTTTCATGGACGAGTAGATGGACGATTGGATGGTAGGATATACGTTCTTCTTGACTTGAAGATTTCGAGGATGAAATCCTTTAAGGAAGGGAGAATGTAACACCCCAAATTTTCTGTAAACACTAAGGTTACGAATTAAAGAATACTTAATTACAGATGTGAGAATTAAGGGAAACGGTTATGTCACTGAGTTCGTCTCGGAATTCTGCTTGAGATAGAGTCTGAGTTTGCGTAAATCCGACTCCGTATGAAGGAATTATGACTTTCATAAGATTCAAGAATTTAAATAAACAACTTAGAATAAAGTCCAGAAAATTCAAAATTCAAAGTCAGAAGCAGAAGCGGGCTGGGCATGGATTTTCCCGCCCAAGGCTAGGTCGACCAAGAGGTCGACCAGGGGGTCAGCCTCCCCCCATACAGATCGACCTGAGGGTCGACCTCCCCCTCGGTTCAGAACTAAAATCTGACGTGTTTTCTCCTGTGATGAATTGCTATGTCACTAGCGCTTGCATGGCAAGTTGTGGTTGGTTCTCTTAGGTTTGAATGGCTTTGATTTGCTCTAGGTTAATCTGATGGCTCCTATTAAATCAAAATTCTATATAAGCAACCTAAATCCAAACCCTAAAGCCACATAAAAATATTCCTAAGACCGTCATGCTGTCAGTACTTAGCCTAGAATAGCCGCCATTCTCATTCAACTAGAAGGCAAGCTAGGAATTACAAATCAAGTCTAATTCAACTAAGAGAATCCAATGTCTATAACAAAGGAGAGCTATTCAATTTCAGAATACAGATCCCAGAACTGAATACTAGTCTCCTTTTTGTAAGTCCAGTTATCATTTAGACCTAAACGATTTTAGAATTGTGACTAAATAACTGGATGTAGAACATCGCCTAATGTAAATCTATGCCTATCCTTTTTGTTAAAACTGAATTGATTGAGACTATGACTCTTATCATGTTTGTGATCATGACGTATGTAATTTAATGATAAATGTTAAATGCTTTGCAATAAATCCATATGTTGTATAATTCGTCAATGGCATATTATGTTGTATACTTTGGTGATGACATTCCGTATTGTATAATTTGGCGATGGATATCATATTGTGTAATTTGGCAATGACATACCATGCTATACAATTTGGCGATGACATTTCATGTCGCATGATTTGGTATTGACACCTATATGTTGTATGTCAATTTGGGAATTTTATGCAAGTTCAGCCATGTTCACATATATGATCCAAAGCTACATGTTAATATGATTAGGTTCATGTTAGATTTGATCCAACTAATTTGCAAAGTTCACAACCACATGCCTAATTTTAAGTTTATGTAGTTCTATGTAAAACCCCTATTTCATGATTCATGTTGAGTAGATCTAAATTTGCAAGTTCATAATTGAATGTATATTGTTCTATGCCAAATTCATATGATACATGTGTGGTTAGATCCATATTTTTATGATGTTGGAATTATTACATGTTTCTCTTTTTCCCCTTTTGTGTATAAGTTAGGCTATGTATCGAGCCTAACATTTTATGTGATTTATGTGAATGTTTAACGGGGGTAACGTTGGAGAAAACTTGAAATTACATATAATTGGCATACTTGGCTCATAAACATGTAAATGTTTTATGGCATAAAGTGGTATAAATTTTCATACCTAAAATTATGAACTTTATTTAAAAGAGAAAGTGCGACTTGATTTGAATGACGATAATTTACATATAAATATAAAGAGGTGAATATGTAAATTTAGAAAAGACAAATATGCCTAACTCGAGGTTAGATTGAGTTACGGTGTAAGACTGTCCGGAACCGCCCGACTCATCCAGCAACCGTAACAAAATATATCTAATATGGGAGGTTAGTGCATCGAGCCCAAAGGAACCCGAGGTTAGACTGAGTAGCGGTGTAAAACTGCTTGGACCCGACCGACACCTCTAGTAACCGCTACAATACCTGTCTAATGTTAGTGGTTGGTGCTTTAATAAATGAATCAAAGCTAAGTCAGGAATGGTAAGGTTAAGTTAATTAAGGCAACACTTTACCAATGCAACATGTTAACTAAACTGATGGGTGGGTTAGGTTAACTTGGACACTTAACCAATTTAACATGTTGACTAGGGAACCCTAGTAACGGGGACCCATTTCAGCAGTAACCCACATAGATGTATCATGGTACCCTAATCTAGGTAGGGTGAGTCAAGATTACTGGGCTTATTATAAGCAGTCAAAACAGCGGCGGTTAGTGCGTCAGTGTAGGTTCCGACGGAGTACAGGCGTGCACGTACTCCGAAGTGGAAAAAGCAGGCACTGGGCATCAACAGTTATACACTGTGCATCTTGAATCGTGTCGGGTGGCCACTGTAGCATTTGATACACCCCATGATGGGACCAACACAGGTATCTACAATCAAGCGGGGTCGTAGGACACAAGTAGTAAATGCATGCGAGTAGGAGCCGATCAATGAAAAGGGATCACTGGGTTTGAACTCATGATAATGGTTGAAATATCTAGTAGGTGCAGAGAACATGGATACGAGTGCGATAGTATGATTAGTTTATCTTACCTTGTTTATCTTGCCTTATCTTATGTTACCTTTTTTCCTTGTTGTTGTCATGTGTCTAGTTTATTCATGTCATGGTTCTCTTATCAGTTTACATGCTGAATAATCACTGAACTTACCAGACTTATGTCTGACCCATTTTTCTTTAGCTCTCTTTTCTTCCGTCCCCCTCCCCAGGTACCCAAGGAGGGAATATCTTAGCTTAATTTGGCCCGTTCATCTTTCCAAGCTTGAAGACTCTATGATGTATAGCTTGGAACCTCTTATCTTTGGCTATGGCTTTGGACACACTACTACTTGGGGATTTATGCAGTTTATTTTTGTTTTATGCTTATTTATGTAATAATCAAGACAAAGATTTTGATGTAATGATTTGGAAGTTGGTTTGAAATAGTTTGCAGTAATGTTTTGTTATGAACCACGTTAGAAATAAAGTTAGTTTTTCTACTGCTTATATATATATATGTCTTGTAAATTATCTGTGTCTTATACCTATAATGCTCCACCAAAGTTAAAGCATTCCCTTTTTGAGTGACCTTAACGGAGGTGGGGTGTTTCACTTGGTATCAGAGCAAAGGTTTACCAAATTAGATAAAAATTTTGAAAACTATTTTTAAAAAAGAAGTTTAAAGAAGCAATTTTTAAGAAAAAATGTTTTATTTTAGAAAGGCATAATACCCCAAAGCCATATGCACTATCTTTTTATCCTTTGTTTTGAATCTTTCCTTTTTCGTTTCAGCATGTCTGGGGATCTTAACCTTCCAAAGGGCGTGCCGGTAGCTGGCTGGTTCAGAAGGTACCTAGAGGCTAGGGCTAATGCCGCAGGCCCAGCAGATGTTCCTCCTCCCCCAGCTGCAGCGGTTCCTCCTCCTCCGCATGCAAATTCTTTCTCAAAAATATGTAGGGACTTTCGAGCCATGGGTGGAAAGAACTTCGATGGAAATGAATCCTTCGAGGAATCAAGAAACTGGCTCAAAGAAACCGAGGATTTGTTTGATATCTTCGAAGTGGATGATAGACAGAAGATACAATTGGTGGTATGGTTGCTCAAAGGTGAAGCTTCCTATTGGTAGGAAGTCACTAACGCTGAAAGACCAGTTGAAAATTGGATGGATTTTCGAATGAGGTTTGAAATGAAATTCCTCTCACAAGCTGAACGAAGCCTACAGATGGAGAAGTTCTTAGCTCTCAAACAGGGGAGCATGTCGATCAAGGAATACGTTAACCAAATCAACCAACTGGCTAGGTTCGGATTGGAGTTAGTAAACACTCCACATAAGAAGGCTCTCCGTTTTGTTAAAGGATTGAATGAGCCACTGCATAGTGTAGCTATGTCCCATATACCTATGGATGCAACTTATGAGAGGCTGGTGGACATGGCACTATTACAAGAAGAAGATAAGGCTGGAAAGAAAGAGATAAAGGTGGAAGCATCTCAAGATAAGAAAGGGGAAGGATCACAGAGCAAGAAAACAGATTCCAAGAAGGGCAGGAAGAACAACAAACCCCATAACAAGAGGAAGTGTAATTTTTGTGGCATTCCTGGACATCTGGTTAAGGACTACAGAAAAAAGAAGAGGAAGATAGGTGGTTGTTTCCATTGCGGCGAGACAGGACACATGGCTAGGGACAACCCAAGAAAGCAAGGGCAAGGGCAGAGAGATGGATCTACTTCTGGAGGGCAGGTTCACGCTCTCATGGCACCTCCACAAGAACGAGGTAGAAATGTTTCCGTTGAGAGTTTAGTTTATCTTTTTTATCATCCTATCCATACACTCTTTGATTCTGGCGCATCACACTCTTTTATATCTACTGCTTTAGTTGAATCTCTGCACCTAGACACCAGTTTAGTAGAGGATCCCTTGGTTGTTTCAAATCCAATTGGGGGCTCAACCTATTTGTCAATGATTTGTTTGGATTTGGAAATTTCTATACTAAGTGTGGGGTTTAGATGCAATGCCTATGTTTTGGGCTTCACTGGCTATGGGCTGGTTCTAGGCATGGATTAGCTACCCAGTAATGGTGCCGTCCTTGATTGTGAAAAGAGAATGGTTAGACTCATGACTCGCCTCGGTAAGACTATCGAAATTTCTTGTAATCCCATGAACTCTGTTAAGCTTAGCTATCTAGAATCTCTTGATGCGTCTATTGAGAATTTGTAGTCTATTAGAGTAGTCCGTGAATACTCGGATGTCTTTGAAGAGGTGAAGGGGTTACCTCCGAAGCGGGAGATAGACTTCCGCATATACCTCATTGATAATGCAAAACTCATTGCTTTACCTGTTAGACACATAGATCCAAGGGAGAGGAAAGAACTCAGCAAGCAAGTTAAAGAGTTGCTTGAGAAGGGGTTTATAAGGCGGAGTATTTCTGAATGGGGTGCTCCAGTAGTGTTCGCAACTAAAGCGGATGGTTCGCTTCGCCTATGCGTTAATTATCAGGAGCTAAACAAACTGACCAAGAAGAATAGGCACCCACTCCCAAGAATAGATGACTTATTCGATCAGCTTATAGGTGCATCGGTTTTCCCCCAACTAGATTTGGCTACCGGGTTTCATCAGCTAAGAGCGGCTGAAGACAGTATTGATAAGACCTCGTTCAGAACTCCGGATGGTTTCTTCAAGTGGCTTGTCATGCCTTTCGGCCTGACAAACGCACCCGCTTACTTCGTTGACTTGATGAGCAGGGAGTTCAGGGAGTTATCAATATGTTTGTAGTGGCTTCGTAGATGAAAATTTGATTTTCTCAAAGAGTGAGGAAGAGCATGCTTAACATTTAAAAGAAGTCATGAATACTCTTCGAGCACAACAGTTGAAAGCTAAATTATCCAAATGCCACTTCTGGAGAGAGGAAGTAATATTTCTTGGACATGTCGTATCCAAGGAAGGGTTAGCTGTGGACCCCGCAAAAGTAGTTGCGGTGCAAGATTGGATGCTTCCACGGAATGCTACCGAAGTCCGAAGCTTCCTCGGGCTAGCTGTCTTTTACCGAAAGTTCATCAAAGACTTTGCGAAAATCTCAGCTCCACTTACAAAATTGACGAAGAAGAACCTAACTTTCATTTGGGATTTGGATTGCGATATTGCTTTCTAACGATTAAAGAGAGCTCTAACAACAGCCCCAGTTCTGACATTGCCGGATGGGAGCAAGATGTTTACTGTATACACGGATGCATGTGGTACGGGACTAGGTGCTGTCTTGATGTAAGAGGGGAAGGTAGTAGCTTATGGAGGCAGACATTTGAAAGTACATGAGAAAAACTACCCAACCCACAATCTAGAGTTGGTTGCCATCGTCTTTGCGCTTATGTTTTGGCGCCATTATCTCCTAAGTGAGAAATTTGAATTGTATACTGAACATAAATCGTTGAAGTACCTTTTCTCGCAGAAAGATCTTAACTTAAGGAAACAAAGGGGGATGGAATTCTTGGCATCCTACGATTTCGAGATTTCCTATACCCCTGGCAAGGGCAATGTAGTAGTAGACGCCTTAAGTAGAAAGAAGCTGACCTTAAGCCCTCTCTTTGTAGAAAGGCAGAGCTTGGAGTACATAGCCAATTTTGACTTTAGACCCTCTGTCGATCATGTGACTAGTTTGTTAGCATCACTAGAAGTGCGGCCTACTCTTTTGGACTCAATAGGAATCGCGCAACTTGAAGACCCTCAGCTAGTTGATGTGATGGATAAGCTAATTAGGGGTGAGACTTCTAGGCACCTCAATAGATACTCCATCGGTGATAAAGGTTGGTTAAGGCAGGATGGAAGGCTATGCGTCCCACAAGCAAGGGATTTGGTGAAGAAGGTTCTCGAAGAGGCACACCATTCCAAGTTGACCATACACCTAGGTGGAGACAAGATGTATAATGACGTAAAAAGGATTTTCTTTTGGAATGGCATGAAGAAGGATGTATCTAAATTCATCTCTAAGTGCTTAATATGCCAGCAAGTCAAGGCGGAGCAAAAGAAGCCCGGTGGTTTGCTTCATCCTCTAGAGGTCCCACATTGGAAATGGGATAACATTTCAATGGACTTTATTGATGGGCTGCCTAGGTCAAGAAGGGGCTATACCAGTATTTAGGTAATAGTGGACATGCTCATAAAAAGCGCTCACTTTATACACGTTAAAAGTAGGAGGACTGCCTCATCTTTAGCCTCCATTTATCTTAAAGAGATAGTTCTACTCCATGGGATACTCTCTAGCGTTGTGAGTGACCGAGATCCTATCTTTTCGAGCGAGTTTTGGAAGATCTTGCAAGAGGCTGTAGGCACACAGCTATGCTTAATCACAGCCTATCACCCTTAAACCGATGGTCAGACGGAGAGGGTGAACAGAGTATAAGAAGACCTCTAGAGATTATGCATTCTTGACTTCGGAGGAACATGGGAGGATCATCTTCCTTTGGTGGAATTTGCCTACAACAATAGCTACCAAGCCACCATAGGCATGGCACCCTTCGAAGCTTTATATGGAAGACCGTGTCGATCACCAACTTGTTGGTGAGAGTCTACAGACAAGCTCATACTTGGGCCAGACATGATTAGAGAAACTTCAGAGAAAGTGGACTTGATACGAAGAAGAATGAAGATTTCCCAAGATAGAAAGAAGTCCTATGCAGAGAAAAGAAGGACCGACCTTGAGTTTGAGGTTGGAGACAGGGTTTTCCTTAAAGTATGTCCTTTGAGGAACGTCGTTCGCTTCGGATCCGCAGGAAAGTTGGCACCAAGATTTATAGGGTCGTTTCCTATCATTGAAAGGATTGGAAAGATGGCTTATAGAGTAGAGCTACCCGAAAGATTGGTTGGAGTTCATAATGTCTTACATGTTTCCCACTTACGGAAGTGCTTACATGAGTCTGCGGAAGTGGTGGAACCAAGCATATTAGAGGTAGTAGAAGTAGAACGAGAGGTGACTATGAGAAGACCCAACTCATATCTTAGGTACAGAAGTCAAAAAGTTACGCAACCGTGAATTCGAACTTGTTAAAGTTCAATGGAGTGACGATGAGGAAGATGCGACTTAGGAGACTGAGGCCAAAATACGCGTAGCTTACCCTTTTCTTTTTGAGGGTACATCTTTGATCTCTTTTTCCTTAAGTTTGTTCGTGCTCTTATCTATCTTTTTAGTATTTTTCCTCAGTGTTTTTCTCAATCCTTAGGTAGAAACCAATGGATGTAAACATGTATTTGAAACATGTTATGATTGATGGTTGCAAGTGGTTGCAAGTGATTGCTAGTGGTTGCTCGTGGGTGCATATACACACACATTAGGTATTAGACCGGCTCAGTCAGTTTCATATTACATATGCATATATGTACTTGTATATGATTGAAACTTGATGTGTTATCATGTGGATGTTGCATTTGTATGAATGATTGTGCACTCATGTAGAATTATGAATAGGAAAAAATGCATACATAATGGACTCATGGTACTGCCATAAATTGCATTAAGGAGGTCAACTGAATCAGTAGACTGCCTGATTTTGCATTAGATTAGGATATGTACACACACTATGCATATGATCATGAAGCATTAAAAGTCTTTTAAGGACAATGGATGTCTGTGTTCAATGGATGAGTAGATGGACGATTGGATGGTAGGATATACATTCTTCTTAACTTGAAGATTTCGAGGACGAAATCCTTTAAGGAAGGGAGAATGTAACACCCCGTATTTTCTATAAACACTAAAGTTACGAATTAAAGAATACTTAATTACATATGTGAGAATTAAGGGAAACAGGTCACTGAGTTCGTCTCGGAATTATGCTTGAGATAGAGTCCGAGTTTGCGTAAATCCGACTCCGTATGAAGGAGTTTCGACTTTCAGAAGATTCAAGAATTTAAATAAATAGCTTAGAATAAAGTCCAGAAAATTCAAAATTCAAAGTCAGAAGCAGAAGCGGGCTGGGCGGGAATTTTCCCGCCCAAGGCTAGGTCGACCAAGGGGTCGACCTCACCCCATACAGGTCGACTTGGGGGTCCACCTTCCCCTCGAGTCAGAACTAAAATCTAACGTGTTTTCTCCTGTGACGAATTGCTGTGTCATTAGGGCTTGCGTGGCAAGTTCTGGTTGGTTCTCTTAGGTTTGAATGGCTTTGATTTGCCAAGGTTAATCTGATGGCTCCTATTAAATCAAACTTCTATATAAGCAACCTAAATCCAAACCCTAAAGCCACATAAAAATATTCCTAAGACCGTCATGCTGTCAGTACTTCCTAGAATAGCCGCCATTCTCATTCAACTAGAAGGAAAGTTAGGAATTACAAATCAAGTGTAATTCAAATAAGAGAATTCAACGTCTACAACAAAGGAGAGCTATTCAATTTCAAAATACAGATCCCAGAACTCATCTCCTTTTTGTAAGTCCAGTTATCATTTAGACCTAAACGATATTAGAATTGTGACTAAATAACTGAATGTAGAACATCGCCTAATGTAAATCTATGCCTATCCTTTTTGTTAAAACTGAATTGATTGAGACTATGACTTTGATCATGTTGTATGTAATTTAATGATAAATGTTAAATGCTTTGCAATAAATCCATATGTTGTATAATTCGTCAATGGCATATTATGTTGTATACTTTGGCGATGACATTCCGTATTTTATAATTTTTCGATGGATATCATATTGTGTAATTTGGCGGTGACATACCATGTTGTATAATTTAGCAATGACATTTCATATCGCATGTGTTAGTCCAAAAATGGTCCTAACACCCAAATCGTCGTATTTTGAGCATAGGATATGAAGAAATAATCGAAAAATAAGAGAAAAGCAAGACAACGAGATTTTTATAGTGGTTCGGCGTTAATGAGCCTACGTCCACTTCATATTTTCTCATTTCGCTCATAGATTACAATTACAATGAATATTGTCTTTCAATCACTTGAATTCAATGAATAATTCTCTCTGAATCCATTGAATTTATTGAGGAAGATAGTGGTTATTCATGGAGAAGTGTTGGCCATGGCAGCCATGGATGAGGAGATGCCAAAAGTCCCCTGAAAATGCCATCTGAAGGTGTATTTATAGCTGTAGGAAAGCTCCTGGGAGGACTGGGTCGTGGTAGGACACGTGGCAGGCGATCCATGAAAGTAGGAGATGGAATAGCCTTAAGAATAGGTCAAAACAGTGCGCTTATCTGCAAGTTCGGTGGTCGGATCGTGGTAATGGGATTGGATCGTGGTCACGGTACGCACCACGAACGGGTCGTGGTCGGAGGGAGCGAGCAGGGTGGTGACGAGTCGGATCGTGACGCGTGAGGGGCGATCCGAGGGGGGCGATCCGATTGAGGGCGAGCTGATGGGAGCGATCCGATGCGATGGCCTGAGTCTTCGATGCAAGATTACACCCATTCACGGAAACGAGCATAACTTTCAAATCGTAAGTCCGATTGAGTCAAACCAAAGCTCAAACTGAAGCTAATTCAAAGGGCTACGAGTATATGAGGTGAATAGATCCAAATGAGGTCATTTGATAGGGGTTTCGGGCCAGTTTATACTGATGTTGTGATTTTGACCAAACTGCCTTGTGTCTTCTGACGATGCTTCCAATGCCAGAGAGCGATGTTATCCAGAGATTCCATATGAGACAGCATTTACCCAGAGGTGTGTCAACATGATCTTTGCTTTGGGTAGCCTGGTCACAAAGCAGGCTAACATTTTGCCCCCCCAAAGTACATCTTATCGAAGATGAGATGTGCTTTGAATATGTTGAACTAAATCTCTCTAGAACGTCATTTATCCTTGAGAAGGCTTCATCCAACTACTGCATTGCTTCCTTAGGAGATAGTCAGGCCAAGTTCCACGGAAGGAGTATATGAGATGATCAAGAAATCGTTTAAACCTTGTCGGATCAAAGGATCTAATTCATCCGTCAGATGTCATGCTAAATCGTTGGCTCCCGAGCGTGATTCTGCACACACAGGTCGTTGCCAAACAACATCATTATTCTATGCAAGCCAAGCGCGTGGTAGGGTTGGACTTTCTTTTACATATGAGCCAATGTATGAATTAGCCAACTAAATCATGGGGCAATGTAAGAATCTTTGGGCTCTGGGCTAACAACTGGACTATTGGGACGAAGCATATCAGAATCAACGTATGAATTTGTCATTTGTATTCAAGTTTGGATCATCTTGATATCTTGGTACTGATCCAGGATCTTAAAATCGCATTGAATCGTAACAGTAGGGAATCTGAAGGCCATGATCACTCTGGATCGTGGTCAAAGGAATCCGCGATCGCTCTGGATTGCTTCGCAATTCAATAATCATATGCAAGTCAGTAAGAGACGTAGTTGATACCATGTGAACCAGTGCTCGTGCGATCGTCACTATCATAAGGCAGTGGAGGAATTTGTCACACCTTCCATCCGGTGTAGCAGCGATTTATACCTTTGAAGTCACACTTGACCCGTAAACTGACTCATTTGAACGGGCAAGATGCATTCTGTCACATTCTGAAGATATAATGTATACATTTCGGGTCATGTGCCGGGCCAGGGTCATATTCAATGTCAGCTTACGAATCGGCATTCATGCTATGAGGGCCACTGGAGGACAAGCGAAGTTAATGCTTATGCCCCCAGCGTCGGTGGGGGTGAGCTAAGTTATTGGGGCATACGGTCTTTAAGCTCTTATACTCTCTGCAGTTGATTCAGGCCGTAGCTGAGTTGCAAGTTCAACTATTCTAGTTGACCCAAGTTGTCCTGTGCTCTTCTTGAGTCAGCAAGAGTTCGAGTTGTACATGCGAATGGTCGAATCACATTTTCTTTGATATCATCTCTTCTCTTTAGTCAGATAGTGAGGATTGCCTCATCGGGCATCAACGACTTCGGAAACTCTTATCAGATCAATTGCGGAGTCAAGTAAGGTTGTTGAATGCGAGTGAATAAATGTCGTTATGAAGTTAGTTGGGCTCCACCGTTTATGCTTCAGTATAGTCCGAAATGGTTATCACAGTCTTATTGAGTCTCTTTCTCATGCTCGGTTCAATCGAGCTTGACAAACAAGATCATGGGCTCGATAAGTGGTATAGATTCTCTTTGGAATTGCACATTCTTGTCGTTGTTTTGCAGGGCTTTTCCTTTGTCCTTATCGTTTTGGGGAATTAGAAGGTGCTCCGTTCTTTAGTCAGAAAAGCATCTTGGTCATTCGTCTCGACGTTAACACTTTCTTGTCATGGAAGTATGTCCACCTTAGAGTTGAATCCATCAAAGCCTCTGAGCGAGTCTCGTTGTGGTGAAATATTGAAAGCTGTGGGAATAATAGGATGTCCTAATGTCCCGTGTGAAAGGGCTGTGATTATCCCTACCCACATCAACTAGAGGAGTACCGCTCCCCGAGAGGTGCCGAATTAAACTGGCGAGAAGATCACCGTCAAAGAATTGCTGCACATTTTCAAGATCATAGCTGGTGCCCCCAGTATTGAATCTGAAATTACAAGGGGGTCTTTGTGGATTTCTTATTTCCGCATCGATGTTACTCCCAAGTCACGGGTCGAGTCATTCGACTCGACCGGGCTTGTGTTCTTCGAATTGTTGCGTTCATCTTGGAGTTGAGCGTACTCTAGCGCTTGAGTACCCATTCGAGCTGGAGCTGAAGTTGGTCGTGCATAACCTAAGTTCATTGTGATTCTTGCATTCTCATCTAGGAAGTTGCAGGTAGCCGTTCCATCGCCCATGTTTCCATCTACGACGTTCTGAATCGAAGCTGCACGTTGTGTGACTGCTGGTTGGTTCGTGTTCATCTCGGGTGTTCCCACTTGCTTTCTGCATGAAGGGAGAGGTTGGAGGCGAAATAGCTACATCTTATCCAATTGCTGTATGGGATATATCCAGCCTTATATGAGCTTCCCATTCTAGAAGTCGGTTGGGATCAGCAGATGGACATTCTCTTTGCATTTGTTTCTTGGTCCTCAAGGGGGCCTGTTAGGATCACAACACAAGTTAAACACAGGCACTTAAGTTATGCCGTTTGTAAATATTTTCAATAGCCATGGCCCCAGTTATAGGGTAAGTGCAAAAGACATGCGGTTGGATCACTTCCCTTTCGAATTCAGACATGTATACATGAGAAGAGGAAGTCACTTTCAGAATTCAAGCGATCATACTATCCAAACATGGAGTAGGACGTGTTCGGGACGGTAAAAGAAGCCTGTAATTCATAAATGTCTAGAATTCCAGGATTACGTCGAATCGTATTAAGGCCAAGGAATCAATGATCGCTCAAGATCATACTAAGGTAGGGTAGACATCAAAAACTCTCAGGGCCTCGCCAGGTCCTTCCAGTTGCGAGTATGAAGTTGTATAACATGTCGCTGAACAATTCACTATCCAGGCTTCTTTTTCTGTCGTCGCCGTGAGTCGCACAGGCAGCTTAGAATTATACGCCTACGTCATCCTTCTGGACGCGGCCCTTTAGTTATTCCCTACTGATCTGCTGTTGTTGTACGAGTTCGGATCTCGCATTTTGTCCAGCTTTGTTTTGTGAGCCTGTACTTAGTGAATGAAATTCCATTTCTTTTTGTACTGCTGTGTTCGTGTGCTGCCCCCATTCCCGGAAACGAGTGGTTCGAGCTCCATTTTCATTCTTGGTCCCAGTCGTGTGACGGGATAGGATCCCTTGAGTGGCATATGTCGTCATGCATTTATACTCTCCTGATCCTTCAGCGGAGCAGAAATTATGGGGGGTGCTGAGTCTCCAGCACCTTTCTCAGCGCTTAATCATAGACGCTTTTATACTCTCCTGGCGGTCGCCAAGGTTAGAGTTCGAACTCAGCTGTTCAGTTGCTCCCCGACCCTTCAGCGGGGTGAGAGTCCTTTCGCATTATCCTGTACCTGCGAGCATTCCATAATTAGTTATGCATTTAAACATTTGAAACGAAAATAAGCAAACAAGTCATGAAACGTTATAAGTTATCAGTGCAACTTATAAGTGAAAGTGCAGTAAAGTAGTATGTATGTATAGGCATGCCCCCAATCGATCATTAACTTAGTGCCTGGCCAGGTCTTGTTAAGGATTGATTAGGACCATAACTGTGTTGCCCCCATGTCGGGACATGGAGGATTTGGGATCAGCTTCCATCCTGCCCCCCCCCCCCCCCGATCCTTTAACGGGGGAGGAATTTTCCCGAGGCGCTAAGTCTCTAGCGCTTTTATACTCTCCCGATCCTTCAGCGGGTTGGAGTTGCTGGGGCGCTGAATCTCTAGCGCTTTTATACTCTCCCGATCCTTCAGCGGGTTAGAGTTCGAGCTCGGTTCATGATCTGCTCAACGATCCTTCAGCGGAGCAGAAGTTCTCAGCGCTAAATCATAGACGCTTTTATACTCTCTCTCGACTCTGGAGAGTTAGAGTTGGGGACTCAGTTGTTCCATCGCTCCCCGATCCTTCAGCGGGGTAAGAGTCCGTTCTCAGCGCCAAGTCATGGACGCTTTTATACTCTCTCTCGACTCTGGAGAGTTAGAGTTGGGACTCAGCTGTTCCATCGCTCCCCGATCCTTCAGCGGGGTAAGAGTCCTTTCTCAGCGCCAAATCATGGACGCTTTTATATTCTCCTGGAAGACGCCAAGGTTAGACTTTTGCTCAGGCGGCTCCGATCATGGTACACCGCCATGCCTTGTGGACGTCATCTTCGCGTCCTTTATACTTTCTCTCAGCTCTGGAGAGTTAGAGTCACGGATCAAGCAGTCTGTAATCATGCACGCTCATCAAACTCGTCCTAGGTTTACATTTTAATCCAAGCTCCGAGGATTAAAACCAGTCGGACAAGCAGTTGGAGCATTTGCCAAGGCTTTGAGTTCCTCCGAACAGTCTATGGGAGGAATGGTTGGCACCAGACTTCGGGTACCTGCATTATTCACACCGCACGAATTAGTCACGTCAGTAATTCGGAAAGCATGTGAAAGCAAATTTTATGATTGAAAAGTAAGCAAATTAAGAGGCAGTGTTGCCTCCTTTATTTGAATTCATGTAATCTGGTGGCGTCGAGCATAGGATCGAGCCATGTAGGCGGTCACACTGCGTCCATCTGGAGTCGGACTATGACTCTGTAACTCAATGATTTATGTTCAATTGTCTTGTGGTCTGCCACGTGTGAGCCAAGGATTGGATGGTCATCCCGGATCCACCTTGAGCTATACAGCATTCTTTAGACGAAGAGCGTGGCTTTGTAAACGAGCAGTTCAGTCGAGCTCATTATAGTATTGCTCTATGGCTCTATATGCGGGTGTTACAAGTTTGATTGGTAGCAAATCCTGGATACCTACACCATCCACATATTAATTCATCTGAGTTAATTACATCAAGAACTCATAAATCATGCAAATATAAGAGTCATGGTTATAGAATAATCCTGTTAAAGGAATGAGTATCATTCTGAGTGAGAAATGGCGTTGCATATTCATTGCAGGTCCATTTTGCTTCGCCCTATCTCTGTCAATAAAGGGCTTGATCGGGGTCTTGAGATGGCAAAGGCGGCTAGGTAGGTACTATAAGCGAGTGATGAGGTCGCATCTCCTTCAAATCGCCTTTTTGCCCCCGGGCTGAGGGAAGTCATGACTGGATTGCTAATGGTAGCACATCTTTGCATTGGTGTTAGGTTGTAAATTAGCATGAGAACAATGGATTCATGCTTATAGAAATTTTTGCACTTTCCATGCTAGGAAATAGGATATTACTTCTGGTGGGATAATCATATCACATAAATTTGCTGATATACCCTCGATCCCATATCGGGGACAGGGGTTAGTGTGCCGACAATCAACCAGCATTCATGCGTAAGCGTTCTAGATCTTCAGCTTGCTAACTTTCAGGCAAGACTAAGTCAATTGGCCAGGCAAATTCTTGATGTATCAGCTTTGAATTAGATGATGTAATCTCGAGCAATTTATGCTCAAATCTGTAGTTGCCCCCAGCCTTAGGGGAGTGAGTCACTTGGCAGATAATCGATGAAAAGAGTGGAAGTATGAGTCTTCACTTTCTAACTTCAGAACGCCATTTGCCAGAAGTTTCATTCATGTACATCTCCCATCTAATGGGTGGCTGACTGGTGATTTGGTCGAATCATTTAGGGCGGTGAATTTGGCAATTGCATTCGTTGGTGTTTGTTTTGGGACAATCTTCCAAGAGAAATAGGCAATGTCGAATTGCATGTCATATCTCGAGGCATAAAAAACTATTGCACGCCTTTCACTTCACCTTGTCATATGCATTCTGTGCTGTAGGAAGTTTATCATGGAGTTAACCATGACTCTCTTCTGGGTTTGGCCTCCAACGTTGGATCAACTTCCATCTGATCACTGGTTGTATTTCATAGTGTCTTGATGGGGATCATCTCTATCTTTTCTGGATTATCGGAACTTTCTTATTCGACCAGATGATTCGACTTTAGATCTTTCGTGTATGAAATATGAGGTATGTTGTAATGTTCCAATCCATCCAATAACTCTTCTGCCCATTCTAGGTAAGCTGCGAGTTGTGGTTTCTCCGACCGGAATTCCTTTCGAGTCGTCCTTCGGGGGTTATCTACAAAACTTCGGCGTTGGATTGCCGATCATTTCTTGCACCGTCTGTATACAACTTCCAGGTGCTTGATTTCATCTTTCATTTCGAATGGCAACTCCATATAAAATCCCGCGATAGTGAACTTACTGCATACGTCTTATTTGCTTGACAGGAGCACACTTCAGGTTAAGATGGATTTGAGGTTGTCTGACAGACCGGTCCAAACGAACACATCCAGGCTCGCCTACAGAAAGCATATAAGTTCTCTCGTTCGGAAGAGGTCTAAAGGAGATCCGATGTGAAGACCTTAGTCAGGTCGGCGTCACCAGTCAGAACATGCGCAGTTGCATTATTAGATGTCACCCTTCTTCATCCCGAATCACCATCCTCTCTGGAGTCTATGTCTTCGGGCAGGTCGTTTGGCAATTCCTTTTGCGATGCTCCCATTATTCGCAACATCGACACCTCCTTCACACTCCATTTCATCTGGAGGGGAAGCGTCTTTGGGTTTCACGCAATCTCTGTTGCGTAGCATAGTCCATCCAGCTGAATAGTCGGCTTCTCCAATAACTTGGTCACCATAGACCATTCCCGCTCCATCTTCGGTTAGCATATTTAGCAATAGGCACTAGGGTGCAATGTAGGCTCTGAATTCTGTTGGAGTTGGTCTGTCTGAATCTTGATCAGATGAGCTTGAACATGATAGCATAGCTTGTGAGGCTTCAAGTAAGGTTCGTATATCCTATCACAACTGTTGTATGAAGTGGAGAGCTAATGGTAGATTCATATTTGCGTTGATCTCCAATTCTCATTTCTTGACCAATGTCATAAGGTGGCTGGTGAGCAGTCAAGTTGTTATCATCTCAGCAATGATCCATATGTCCAATCACGGCCTGCGGAGGTTCAATTGGTTCCTAACTCTGGGGACTAAAGTACATCGATCTAACCCTTGGACACGTGGAAATCAATCTATCTCGATGCGGTTGACGGCAAATAGGTGAACCGTAGGACATATGTTTTTCACCATTCCATTCAAGCGAAGGGTAACTTTGTAGTGCTAGGGTCCTTACTTGTCGTCGGGTATCCAATTATTGAGAATCATGGTCATTGGGATCTTTTGAGTCATCCTCAGAATAGTATCCGGGTTGCTCTATGTCAATGTCATCTGGGATTTCGCCTGTAGGACAGGTTTAAGTCATGTAAACTAGGTGATCACTATTCGCTCAGGAGCATCATCAGTTGCATTTGGGAAATATGCACACCATTGGAGCTCTGGAAGAGGAGGTTGTTATGAGACCATCATTATTTTGTATACTGCCATAGCCAGCGTGTCGAATCTTTTCAACAACTCCTCACATTCAATAACATCGGTAGATAGAGGTCATGGCTTCTGGAAAGAATCCTCAGAATACCTACCGAATCTTGGTCGATAAGCATTTGTGATAATTGTGGGTCAGAATGTACTCCGAGCCGAAGGCGAGCCGTGCTCCGAGCCGAAGGCGAGGCCGTCAGCGGGTCCGGGCGCAGCGCCGGCGGGGGTCCGGGGCCCCGCAGTCCCGGCGGCGATCGAGCATAGGATATGAAGAAATAATCGAAAAATAAGAGAAAAGCAAGACAACGAGATTTTTATAGTGGTTCGGCGTTAATGAGCCTACGTCCACTTCATATTTTCTCATTTCTCTCATAGATTACAATTACAATGAATATTGTCTTTCAATCACTTGAATTCAATGAATAATTCTCTCCGAAACCATTGAATTTATTGAGGAAGATAGTGGTTATTCATGGAGAAGTGTTGGCCATGGCAGCCATGGATGAGGAGATGCCAAAAGTCCCCTGAAAATGCCATCTGAAGGTGTATTTATAGCTGTAGGAAAGCTCCTGGGAGGACTGGGTCGTGGTAGGACACGTGGCAGGCGATCCATGAAAGTAGGAGATGGAATAGCCTTAAGAATAGGTCAAAACAGTGCGCTTATCTGCAAGTTCGGTGGTCGGATCGTGGTAATGGGATTGGATCGTGGTCACGGTACGCACCACGAACGGGTCGTGGTCGGAGGGAGCGAGCAGGGTGGTGACGAGTCGGATCGTGACGCGTGAGGGGCGATCCGAGGGGGGCGATCCGATTGAGGGCGAGCTGATGGGAGCGATCCGATGCGATGGCCTGAGTCTTCGATGCTAGATTACACCCATTCACGGAAACGAGCATAACTTTCAAATCGTAAGTCCGATTGAGTCAAACCAAAGCTCAAACTGAAGCTAATTCAAAGGGCTACGAGTATATGAGGTGAATAGATCCAAATGAGGTCATTTGATAGGGGTTTCGGGCCAGTTTATACTGATGTTGTGATTTTGACCAAACTGCCTTGTGTCTTCTGACGATGCTTCCAATGCCAGAGAGCGATGTTATCCAGAGATTCCATATGAGACAGCATTTACCCAGAGGTGTGTCAACATGATCTTTGCTTTGGGTAGCCTGGTCACAAAGCAGGCTAACAGCATGATTTGGTATTGACACCTATATGTTGTATGTCAATTTGGGAATTTTATGCAAGTTCAGCCACGTTCACATATATGATCCAAAACTACATGTTAATATGATTAGGTCCATGTTAGATTTGATCCAACTAGTTTGCAAAGTTCACAACCACATGCCTAATTTTAAGTTTATGTAGTTCTATGTAAAACCCCTATTTCATGATTCATGTTGAGTAGATCTAAATTTGCAAGTTCATAATTGAATGTATATCGTTCTATGCCAAATTCATATGATACATGTGTGGTTAGATCCATATTTTTATGATGTTGGAATTATTACATGTGCCTCTTTTTCCCCTTTTGTGTATAAGTCAGGCTATGTATCGAGCCTAACATTTTATGTGATTTATGCGAACGTTTAACGGGGGTAACGTTGGGGAAACTTGAAATTACATATAATTGGCATACTTGGCTCATAAACATGTAAATGTTTTATGGCATAAAGTGGTACAAATTTTCATACCTAAAATTATGAACTTGATTTAAAAGAGAAAGTGGGACTTGACTTGAATGACAATAATTTACATATAAATATAAAGAGGTAAATATGTAAATTTAGAAAAGACGGATATGCCTAACCCGAGGTCAAATTGAGTTACGGTGTAAGACTACCCGGAACCGCCCGACACATCCGGCAACCATAACAAAATATATCTAATGTGGGAGGTTAGTGCATCGAGCCCAAAGGAACCCGAGGTTAGACTGAGTTGCGGTGTAAAACTGCCTAAACCCGACCGGCACCTCTAGTAACCGCAACAATACCTGTCTAATGTTAGTGGTTGGTGCTTTAATAAATGAATCAAAGCTAAGTCAGGAATGGTGGGGTTAAGTTAATTAAGGAAACACTTTACCAATGCAACATGTTAACTAAACTGATGGGTGGGGTTAGGTTAACTTGGACACTTAACCAATTTAACATGTTGACTAGGAAACCCTAGTAACGGGGACCCATTTCAGCAGTAGCCCACATAGATGTATCATGGTACCCTAATCTAGGCAGGGTAGGGCACGATTACTAGGCTGATTATAAGCGGTCAAAACAACGGCGGTTGGTGTGTCAGTGTAGGTTCCGACGGAGTACGGGCGTGAACGTACTCCGGAGTGGAAAAAGCAGGCACTGGGCATCAGTAGTTATACATTGTGCATCTTGAATTGTGTCGGCTTGCCACTATAGGATTTGATACACCCCATGGTGGGACCAGCACAGGTGTCTACAATCGAGTGGGGTCGTAGGACATAAGTACTAAATGTGTGCGAGTAGAAGCCGATCAATGAAAAGGGATCACTGGGTTTGAACTCATGATAATGGTTGAAATATCTAGTAGGTGCAGAGAACATGGATACGAGTGCGATAGTATGATTAATTTATTTTACCTTATTTATCTTGCCTTATCCTATGTTACCTTACTTCCTTGTTGTTGTTCTATGTCCAGCTTATTCAAGTCATGGTTCTTTTATCAGTTTACATGCTGAATAATCACTGGACTTACCAGACTTATGTCTGACCCATTTTTCTTTCACTCTCTTTTCTTCCGTTCCCCCACTCAGGTACCCAGGGAGGTAATAGCTCAGCTTAATTTGGACCGTTCATCTTTCCAAGCTTGAAGACTCTGTGATGTATAGCTTGGAACCTCTTATCTTTAGCTATGGCTTTGGACGCACTACTACTTGGGGATTTATGCAGTTTACTTGTGTTTTATGCTTCTTTATGACAGATATTTTGATGTAATGATTTGGAAGTTGGTTTGAAACAGTTTGCGGTAATGTTTTGTTATGAACCACGTTTGAAATAAAGTTAGTTTTTCCGCTGCTTATATATATATATCTGTCTTGTAAATTATCTATGTCTTTTACCTATTATGCTCCACCAAAGTTAAGGCATTCCCTTTGTGACTGACCTTAACGGAGGTGGGGTGTTTCACGAACTGACAAGCCTCACATAAATTGTTAACTTTAAATTTCATTTTGGGTAGTCCTCTAATTGAATCTAATTTAGAAATCCTAGAGATGTGTTTGAAATTTATATAACCGAATCTCTTATGCCAGATCCAAGGGTCACTTGTATTGGACATAAGAAATAGATTATCATTGGAGATTTTCATGCTCAATATATAAATATTTTTCTTTCTATCTCCTTCGAATATTACTTTTGAATTCCAATATTCTATAAAGCATTTATCTTTCTCAAAGTTTATTTTATAGCCTTTATCGCAAAGTTGACTTATACTTAGTAAATTATGTTTTAGATTACTAACTAATAAAACATCAAATATAGTAGGGGTTTTAGAATTACCAACATTGCCAACGCTGGCAATATATCCTTTAGAGTTGTCTCCCAAGTTGATCACTCCACCATCTGCATATACTAGATTGTTTAGTAGTTTCGGGTTTACTGTCATATGTCTCGAACAGCCACTATCCAATGTCCATTTGTTCTTTTTGATTTCCACCATTTTTCACCAGAATTTGAATTCTCAATAGCCATGTAATACACCATTTCGAAATTTGAATTTTCAATTGCCACATCACCCATCTTTTCAAGTTTTGAATTTCCAATAGCCATATAACACATCTTTTCCTGTATTGAACAACAATTCAGTAGATCACTTGAATTTTTAACACAACTGAATGCAGATTCTTTCAACATTGATACAATGCACGAACTAACACTAGTGTTAACAATTTTTTCAAAATTTTCCATTTGATATTTTCAAAAATCAGATTATGAACTTTTGAAAACCTATGCTTGATACCAATTGTTAGGGAAAGCGGAATCCGGATCTTAAGGCAAGACTAACACTAGAGAGGGGTGAATAGTGTTTCTAAGGAATTTACCAAAATCTTAAACTTAAACGATCTACTATATGCACACAACAGAGATGATCACATACATAGAATCAAACGCAAACACAAAAACAGATAAATATAAAATGTAGAAACAGAAAGAATACACTAGATTTTATATTGGTTCGTATGTCCAGTCCCACGCAACACTGGATTGCGCAGAGTTTTATTAATATCACTATCCAAGTACAATCCCCTTGATTTCACGGCTACAAGGGTAACACCGCTCCAGCCGCTCTTGATTTCACGGCTACAAGATTACCACTGCTCTCTTTCCTTGATTTCTGGGCTACAACGAACACACCCTTTCCAAAACACTTCCTAATGATAACAATAGCCCTACAGCTATGCTATAGCACTTCAATTCAGAGAGTAATGAGTAGAGAGTGAGAAAAGAAGAAGTTTTATGTAATTAGAATAGAAATCGGCAAAGTAGAAGTGCAGAAATCAATAAAAATATGAAATATTAATGGTGGTAAGAAGAGAGTTGAAGATGGAGAAGAAGAATGATGAAAAAATTCGAAATCATCCCTTATTTATAAGATTTGAAAGGTTGCATTGCTTCTGGAATGTTACAAATAGTGAAAAGACACATCCTTTGAAAATTGAAAAAAAGACAGTTGTAAGTCGCCATAAGCATATATGTATATCGACATATGTATGTACAAAATATTTTTAAAACTATTTTTCAAGTGTTTAATTATATGTATTATTCTGGAAATTCTTGAATTAAACCTTAGGGATATAAATGAGTACTCCAAAGTATTAAATCATATGAAAACATAAAAATTATATGGTTTAAAACTATATAACTATAAAAGTATATAAGTATAAACTTATATAAACTTAAATTTAAAACATATATTTGAAATGATAATTAAAATGTAAGAACAATTTGAATTTAAATTTGAATTTTGAAAATCAGAATTTGAAAACAAGAATTTGAATTTGAACCTGGAGTACTATTCAGAGTCTTACATATAAACTAGACTCTATTACTATATTTGTCTAGAACTCTTGATAACTTGATTACTCATGAGTCTTGAATCTCTTTTGAATTTTGAATCTCTTGAAACTCTAAAACTGTACAGTCTTCAGTATCAATTCCTGTATACAAATCTTGCATGTGTATATGTATATATATTCAAGACAGAATTGTTAGTATATATTTTATGATCAATGATAATTGAAATAAGGTTGTTGTCATCAAAATCCACTCTCCAACATTTACTTTCCGTTTTAATCAAGATTTGTTTAATTATTTAATTGTTTATTCAAATTAATGAATCAAAGTTATATTTTAAGATCTTATACCTCAGAGCAAGGATTATAATACTATTGTTATAACCAATGATTTCCGTGAAAGACGGGGATTCTTAAATCGAATCAGAGAATTGCGTGAGCGATGTATTTTTGGTATTCGAAGTTATGAACTATGTCTATTTCGAAGTTAAGAATGTTGTTCAATTAATGTATGAGAGGTAATTATACCCCAACTTGATTGACTTCATTGTCGACTAAGAAATAGTTAAGGTTTGGTATCGAGGATTGGTTAGAGATACGGGCAGGTGATGAGTGTTATGGTTTGGAATTTTCGTAACATGTTTTATACGATATTTGTTGAAAATCCAGGTGAATGTTTTGGAAATGTTTTCCAAATATAATCACAGATGTTTTCTAAGCGTAGAATATGAAAGGAATTGGTGAATGGGATGATATGGAAATATTTTTCTAGTATTAATAACATATATGTTCTAAATATAAAAAATAAATAGTTTATGATATATGGAAATGTTTTCCAAGAATTGTGAGAGACAAAACGAGTTTTGAGAAACATCCAGGGAAAGATATGGAAAACGGAAAAACGAGAAATTGGAAACTGATAAATTAATAAGAAATTAATTTAAAAGGGCTCGGTGTTGCTTGATGATTGATCAGTAGAATTTCCATTTGGAAATAGGATTGATGGTTGTATGGATGTTTTCTTTGATAGTAAAATAACCGATTATCAAATTTTTGGCCTATTTTATCTTTCCGTTGTCGATACGGAGAGATCCGGATCAGGTTTATTATCTAAAAACCACTTTGTATAGGCATAAGCATTGCGAATCAAATTATGTTGAAGATAATTGAAGATGGAGTAAAGTGCAAGGATTGTTCTATTAATCCTAGGTAGAAATTACCTAAGATGGATTGATGGGATGATGCCTTCGGTTTGTCCAGTCCTATGACAATGTACATGGATGGATGTCTGACATAGTATTTCTAGATGGTCACATACATGGATTTCTTCAAACGTAGCATAGTTGGTGGTGAAGAAGGAAACTTCCCTTAGCTCAACACACAGTGTATTTTTGAGAAGTCAATTAGTGATTTTGACGGATCTGATGATGCAACATTCAAAGTGAATGATTGTGTTGTGTTATAAAGGTAAAACATAACCCCAGGCCTCATCAACCAGAAAGATGAAAAAAATTGGCCAGGTAGCATGGCTATGTGGGTCACACCCATTAGGGTGTATTATCAACTGATCTTGAGAAAATTCATTAGTTTCTTATTCTATCGTTGTTGTATGCTTTCGGTAACGGTGGCTGATAATGACCTTTGGTGATAATATACTCGGTACAGTCAAGAGAAATGAATGGTTGGTCATGTTTGGCTAGGTTGCAAGATGATCTTGTCGAACCCAGTGTATTCCTATCTAGAGATACACTATCAGAAGGTGGTTACATACCTTGTCATAGTTGGAAATGCACTCCCCAATAAGTGCTTGCGATTTTGATTGTATGCTATGTACGTGGAGCATGAGATGCAAGCGTTCTGTTAAATTGCTATTGATTTGATTAGACACTGTTATACTATTAGAATAATGTTGATACAAAGAATATTTTTGGTTATCGTTAGGTGAAAACCTTCTGTGTTTATGTGTGGATCAGTCTTACGATTATCCTTTCTATTAAAAGGATTTCTAAAAGTTAAAATAAGTGTTTGGAGTTTACTCACACCAGTCCCATGACTGACCCAGAGTTTATTTTGTTTTTTTTAACCCTAAACTCTTGGGTGTATAAATTTGTACGGGCAGTCAAGTAGTTGGGATTTTATAGATATACTTAGAGGAGCTTGGAGCAGGAGGCTTCAACGTTAGATAGCTATTGCTTATTTCTGTTGTATTGTATGTGTAGTACCCTTATGATGATATGTGTATACAATTACATATTTGTAATTCATAAGTTATGTTATATAATATATTTTATTCGTTCTGCTATGAGATTATGTCTGCTCTGATTTTGTGTTGTTGTGATATTCTTTTCTTTTATTCTAATTTTTATTTCTTTCTATTTCTCATCCTCTAATTTCTTTCTTTGGCATCTGGATTTCTGTGCACTTTGGGTTGGACTTGTGTTGTATTTGGTCGACTCAAAGGGTACTAAAATTTGGGTCACTACAAAAACCTTATGCCTTACATGAAAAATATAATGTTGTTTACCACATTGTGTATTTGTGTTGTAACTTCCCTATTGAGAAGTTGTACATTATAGTGTAAGAATCTTTATTCTGCGCTTTTAATGACAACAACTATACAATCATTATATATGTATATCATCTATGTATGTAGGTATACGATCATAGTCGAAGATTTGAAGATAAGCACAAAAGCTTCATAATACTAGTAATATTCAATATAATGTCTTATAGATGATTTGTACAATCTCCTTGAATTGTACTTTAGTTTATAAAATGGTTTTATGAACGAACAAATCCAAGAAATAGAACTATGCAGATGTCTGATGTCCGACACTTAGTTAAGAAATCTGTCACTAGACTCTGGAAATTTCAATAGTTCGAGCACGCACGTTTGACACCTATGTCAGAGTCTGAGCTGAGTTCTGGAGATTTTCCAGAGTACCAGCACAGACGCGTGACAGAAATGATAGACGTCTGTTCTAAGAAACGGGATATTTTTTGAAAGGATTTCCTCTTCATATTGAAGGAATGCATATATTCTTTATATGTGCATTTTCTTCTACCAAAAGATGCAACCTTTAGAATGAAAAGTTTCAGTCCAGAAATCATTTCTCTTCAAAGAAACTCTTCATATTCAATAAACAAACTTTAATCAAAGAGATTTGGTTAACTAATCTTTCTGAATCTTTCCTATCTGTACATTCTATTCTCTGCATTTCTTTGATTTCTAAAAGCATTTAAAAATATCTCTTTTACCTATCAAGTACTTCAAATCATATGCTACTTCGAGCATATTATAGGAGAGCTTGTAAGTCAAAATCAATGTTATTACGAACACATCCTTGTCAAGAAAACAAAACTATTGTAAGCCCATTCCTCTAGGAAAAGAGAGGGATGTTTTAATAATTAGAAAGTAGAAGGGGGGCTTCGGGACTGAACATAGGATGGGAGGTCCGAACCAGTATAAAACTCTGGCGTGATTGCTTCTTACTTATATCATATGGTTAGCAACTAGATGGTTTTTTTATACTTGCTTATTAGATACACACATGATCCTTATAGTTCTTTCAATTGGTATTAGAGCACAGTTCTTTCAAATTATAGTAACACGTGACTGAAACATATTTAATATGGAATGTACATTTCAAGTGAGTCAATCAACTACTCGTCCTCCACTATTTACAGGCTCTAAATATGCCTATTGGTCTACATGTATGTGTATTTTTATGGAAGCTAATGGTCTTGAAATATGGAACAAACACAAGTTAGATATGAAGCACAAATACCGACATAAGCACATGGACCGATGCACAAAAGAACTCTGCTATTAACAATGCTAAAGCTATGAATGTACTCTTTTGTTTACTAGATAAAAATGAATTTTCATGTGTCATGTTATATAGTACCGCCTATGATATTTGATGCACTTTGCAAATCACACATGAAGGCACAAACAAAGTTAAATAAATAAAATTTTCAATTTTTCATAATCAATTTTCATCATTTAAAATGAAAACCAATGAGCTTATAACTGTAATGTACAATAGGTTTCAAACTATTTAACATGATCTCATGGCAATCTGTATCAAATTCATAGACTTTGACTTAGCTACACGTATATTGAACTCTTTAACAAATGATTGAAAAGAAAATTATTGGCCATTGAAGAGCCAAACGATATTTCTCAACTTAAAGTTGAAGAGCTAATAGGAAATTTGATGTCGTATGAAGCTAACATGTAGGCTAGAAAGGAGTAAAATCATGAAAAGAAATTATAGCTCTTCAAGCAAACAATGAAGACTCAGATTTGGATGAAGAAGAGATTATGTTTAAAGCCAAGAATTACAACAGATTCAAGAAGATGACGAAATGTCAAAAGGATGGAAAATAAAATACAACCAATCAAACCCCAATCAATGGTTATGAATGTGATCAATTTAGTCATACGAGGAAGGGTTGTCTGAAGGTCAATAATGAAAAGAAGAAAAACAAACATGAGAATTTTAAAAAGCAAAGAAAAGCCTTTCAAGATACATATGATGTCAGAATTTTCCTCATCAGACAACCAAACAGTGATTTTGAAAAGGCTAATTTATGTTTCATGGAAGACACAGATGAGGTATATCCTAATCTTACTTACGATGAAATTCTAGAATTTAGCATGGAATTAGATGATAAATATAGGGAAGCCAGGAAGTTAAAATAAAGAATATATTACTAAAATGAATCGAATGAAACTTGAAATGGGATTATTAAAGGATGATAAAACTATTTTAGAAGAAGAATTAGAAAATTGCTCAAGAAAAATGCGATTTTTTTTTATGGAAAATGATTTATTATCAAGTGAATTAGGAAAAGTTAAACTAGAAAATAATGATATTTATAATAAAAACGTGGCCTTGGAAAGTAATCTTGAAGCATCACATTCTGAAATCTCGGAACTTAAAAATAAGTTAGAAAAGATTACTTCTAATGTCTAAAAATTTAATAAAAGGAATACAAAATTTAGAAAACCTAATCAAAAATTCCAAACCATCTGGTAATCAGAATGAATTTTCTTTCAATAAAAAATCTAAACAAAAAAACTTTAGTTCTCTACCAAAAAAAAAAAAAAAAATTCAAAAACCCAGTTTCTAATATAAAGATTTTAGAATCTAAAAAGATAAAAGTACACATGCTTAATCTAACTATAGTTAATTTGTTAAAAAATGTTGTTCATAACAAAAACTATATTTTTAAAGGTTTCAAACTCACTTGGGTATGGCTACCTTACCTACCTAACATTTATGACCCTAAAGGAGGAAGTTGGTACAAATTAAATCGTTTTATCTTATAGGTACCCAGAAGAAATCAAAAGGAGAAATAGATATTCGATAGTGGCTGCTCCAAACACATGACAGATAATGAAAAATGAAAGTATGCTATCCAACATAACTTATGTTGATGGTGGCACAGTGACTTTTGAAGATAATTCAAAAGGATTCGTCATCGGCGCTGGAGAATTTATCAACGTCGGTATATCTAACTCTCTTATTATTTCTAATGTTTTGCTTGTTGAAAACTCAAAACATAATCTCTTAAGAATTAGTCAATTATGTGATAAAGGTTTTCACATTAACTTTGAAAAAGATAGATGCAATATATTTTACCATAATAAAAATCTAGTCTTTGAAGGATTTAGAAATAAACAAAAAATGAATATGAATATAAAACAAAATTCTGATCAGTGCTTAACGGTAAAAACATGATGAACCTTGGTTAATAGATCACAACAAATACGTTTTTGTAATAGTTGATGATTTTTTAAGATATACATGGACATTATTTTTGAAACATAAAAGTGACACTTTGCTATTTCGAAATTTTTGATAAAAGAATTAAAAATTTAATGGATTTAAAAATTAAGAATATTCGTAGTGATCACCGAGGCGAATTTGAAAATGAGCTTTTTACAGAATTTTGTTAATAAAAAGGGAATTAACCACAAATTTTGATTTCCCCGAATTCCATAACAAAATGGTAAAGTAGAAAGGAAAAATCTAAGTTTACAAGTGTGACGGCCTGCCTCGCACCAGCCGACATTTCCAATGAAAGTGTGCTGTGCCGATGTCCAACCAGGACGGGACGGTTGCCAAAGAAAGGAATTTGAACTAACAAGGAACCTGTAGAGTCTTACAACGCATGGTATTAAATATAATAATAACATACTTGACATAAAACAGGCAAGACAATGCATAAGCTGAAAACTAAACCATAATCATCATAGCAGCGGAAATAAAAAATACAGCTTATGATCCATAACTATTATTATAACTTCAAAATACTGTCTCTAAAGCAAAAGAAAGGAAAGGTACACTACTAATGCGCAAAGCAATGACCATCAACAACATAGGGAGAATATATGTAAATAATACGTAGGAGCCTCATATTCGTCTCCGGATCAGCTACTCGTGCATAACCAGCTAACCTGTCTCTAGTCTGCTCGTTCAGGAGCACCTAGGGTAATAAGAAGAGATATAAAACTCTGGGTCAGGAAAAAGTCTGGTATGAGCGATAAGCAGCAGAACAGAATACTAACAGGTATACTAAACCATACCTGGACCTAGACCTGCAACCAAAGAGTTAGCACTACATACTGTACAATACTCTAAGGTGCCACTAACATATGGTGTAAAGAATAAGGGGGTGGGGTGTGCATGTGATAGTGATGTCAAACAATCAAGCATAGCAACCATCCTCACAACTCTCACTCAGTGCGTAAAGCATACGTTATCCACTACTTTGATCACCCAAATCCTTGTTATGATCACTCTGCCCCATGGAGTCATGGCGACTCCACTGCACTGATCCATAGCCACTAGTCCTTGTTATGTCCACTCTGCCCCATGAAGTCTTAATAACTCCACTGCACTGGTTCACAGCCATGCTACGATCACTCTGCCCCATGGAGTAGTAACTACCCTACTGCACTGATACATAGCCTAACATTTGTCTTGGTGGTGAATCAATGTAGTGGATATCGTATGCTTTACACACTGAGTGAGAGTTGTGAGGATGGTTGTTATGCTTAATTGTTTGACATCACTATGACATGCACACCCCACCACCTTATTCTTTACACCATATGTTAGTGGCACCTTAGAGTATTGTACAGTATGTAGTGCTAACTCTTTGGTTGCAGGTCCAGGTTCAGGTATGGTTTAGTATACCTGTTATTATTATGTTCTGCTGCTTATTGCTCATACCAGACTTTTGTCTAACCCAGAGTTTTATGTCTCTTCTTATTACTCTGGGTGCTCCTAAACGAGTAGACTAGAGATAGGTTAGCTGGTTATGCACGAGTAGCTAATCCGGAGACGAGCAGGAGGCTCCTACATATTATCTACATATATTCTCCCTATGTTGTTGATGGTCATTGATTTGGGCATCAGTAGTGTACCTTTACTTTCTTTTGCATTAGAGACAATATTTTAAAGTTATAATAATAGTTATGGATCATAAGCTATATTATGGATTTCCACTGCTATGATGATTATGGTTTAGTTTTCAGCTTATGCACTGTCTCGCCTGTTTTATGTCAAGTATGTTATTATTATATTTCATTCCATGCGCTGTGAGACATTCTACAGGTTCCTTGTTAGTTCAAATTCCTTTCTTTGGCAACTGTCCCTTGCTGGTTGGACATCGGTACAACACACTTTCATTGGAAATGTCGGCTGGTGCGGGGCAGGCCATCACATTTGGTATCAGAGCTATAGACGTCGATAACCCCTAAGCACATGTCCCGTAGTAAAGCCCAACTCATGAGGTTAACTCGTTCGTTCCCAACTGGATCCTGAGTTCTACTTCCTATTTGGACTACCTTTGCGTCTCGAGTTTTGGTCATCATTTCCGGATCAGTTCGACATGCTCCTCTTCACTATGCTTCGGATCGTGCTCCTCGAAGTAGTCCTGTCTGTGATCATCCACATCTGGTCAGGTCGGATTTCCCCACCCAAGTTGGTTCGGTTCGGTCCTTCCCTGCTCGTATTCAACATCTCGATTCGTGACAAGACCTTCGGGTCAGATCGGAGGATACCCATTGGGTTCGGGTCGTGCTCCATGCTTCAGCTCATCGTTCTCATGTTGATTCGTAGAAGACATCTTATCCGGTTCGTGATGGCCCATCAGTTCGGATCGTGACACATAGATCAGCTCGTGGTTGAGAGCATAGCTCCAAGCATCGGTTCGTGGAATGATGGTCACGATCGGGTCGAAGATGGGGTCAGTTCGTGACACATGCAGGCGATCCGATCCGGTCTCTGTATTTTTCCCGCACTTTGTCCAGCTAACAGTTTGCGCTATTCGACGGCGTTTTCGACCAATCTAACACTTCTATAAAATCACAGAGCATACCATACAGTCATAGCAACTTGTAAAATTGACCACAAACACCAAAACAATAATTTGATAGGTTAAAACGGATCAAACATAGCCAAAATCCCATATTTTCCCTCAAGCATGTTTATGCAAAACTAATGATAGGCTTAGTAAAACGTAACCAGATTGACCCAAATTTCTAACAGAGGCCTAAAACAATATTTCAAAATTTATAAATATTTTTCTAGAATTTAATCATGTTTAAATTCGCTAATTAACACTAATTACCTTTAATTAACCATAATTAGTGAGGAACTATGCAAATCACTCACCTTTGCCACAAATAAAACTTTCAAAACTGAAACTCCGCAAATTTGGGGCGATCTCCAGCGTCTAACAACAGCTCTAACTCTGAAATGGTGCTATTTCTCCTTATTTAGGTGAAGATTAGGCTAATACTTGATTAGAAAGTGATTAGAGGTGATTCTAGATGTTGGAGGCCATTGCTAGGGTTAGGGGAATGTTTTAGACGGCTGAGAAAATGAAAATAGATCATTTTCCTATTGATTTCAGCCTCCCCATAACCCTAATCCCGAAATGGGTTATGAGCCCTCTTGCTAATCACCTTAATTAGGCCCGGTTAAGCTGTTTTTCGCCTTCTAACCTTGTTTCAGCCATATCTCCCAAACAATGAGTCTGTTTGGCTAATATGAACACTTTACGGAAAGGTAAACCATCATCCGGATCTAATGGAAGTGGTTTCAGATCAAAACTCCTTACCAATCAAAAGTTATGGTTGAAACAAGATCAGCTAGGCGCAAAATGGTCATTTAAAAATGGGCAAAAATCATGAACATGGGAAATGACCCCAATAGTTGTCTCCCAAAGTTACATGAGTATACGACTTTGCATGAGAAAGAAATAAATAATCTACGATCCTTTGATGCATAGAATGCGGGTCGTTACAACAAAAATGTGCAAGTATGCATGTACATTATTAAATAGTAGTACTTTACCTAAACATTTTTGGGCCAGAGCTATTGCAATGGCTTGTTATGTATTAAATAGGATAACACTATGTCCACTAAATGAAAACACATGTTATGAAATATTCTACGGAAAGAAACCCAAAGTGTAACGTCCCGCCTTTTTGACCGCTTCAAATCAGTAATTAAACCAACTTAAAACGCTTAAATCGACGGATCGTTATTTAGCTTACATAGTTTTAAAATAGAATCAACACAAGAGAACACAAAATAAACAATTAACACAGTATTTTCACAACGAAATAAACTTTTATATATTAATCAGAATTTTTGAATACAAGATTTTTCTGATACAGTGGAATTTAAAAATACAGTTTGAATATAGAAAATGTTTACTGGTTTAAAATCTTCAGAGCGCGCCTTCTTTGGAATCCCCAACTTTAACCGTCTTCGAATCCTAAGCTGAAATCTTTAAATCTGTAATACTAGGGTCTGACCCGAGCGTTCCATGCAAAAACATAAAACATTCAAGTCAGGATTAACCTTTGTTCAAGTAAATTTATTCAAATGCAATACTCAATATAATAGTTGATCCTAACATGTAAGCAATTTACAAATTTCAAATATATGTATCACGCTGCTGAATACTTATTAATGTAACATGTTGGTTTAGGTCACAGAAATGGTTGGTTTTAAAAAGATATGTGCAATTAATAAGACACAAAATGACAAGAACAAGCCAAGTGAGAATCGACTAGTATAGGCAAAAAGAAGCACCCGACCAAATATGCCAAGTATGAGGTCAACTTAGTAAGATTTGCAGCCGATATATATATATATATATATATATATACATATACATATATATATGTATGTATAAAGGAACAAATTTCTACACCATTCGAAATGTGTTGTCCTCACTAACCCAGCTTACATGATCCCGGTGAATTTCTATTGTTACGGCCTAGTGATATACGGATGTTAACAAGACATCAAAATTTATCAAGTGTGTAGTCGGCATGGTTAAGATATTAATATAGTTAAGGCAGCAACAATTGTGTCCATACTTAAACTAATAGCAAAACATAGGAAGCAATATAACTATAAGTTGACAGTCTATTCATCTCAACCCATATTAACAGGTAAGCATTCTACAGATTTGAACTTGGAACACATAGAATAAATAAATAAATAATGGGAAACACGACACTTTGTTCTCCTATATCAATTCACAGCTCAGATTCATGAACTAATCTAAGAATTTCTTAAGCATACTTGCATGCACATATATGAGCAGTTTGAGAAATTTAATTTATCCCCCTTTCCCTGTTAAAAAAAAATCAAATTATAGTGATAATTAAAGATATAATCCCTACTGCTTAACAATAATTCATTCATTTGCCACTTGGTGTGTATGTCAGTAGACAAATTTGGGTAAACTTGTTGAAAAAAATGGTACAGGCAATTTTCAAACTTGTAGAAAGTATTTCATGCTAAATAAAGTAGCATGGCCATACGTCCATGCTTTGATACATTATGAGTCAGTATGCTTGGCTGAAGAAAAAGCTAGATAAGTACATTATTATATCTGCATAAAGCAAACTAAAAAGCAATGTTTCCAATCCAACATGCAATCAGACAACACCATGTACTCTAAGGAGCTTCCCACTGACTCGGTGACTAATTGTTTATTAAAACAGGATTTTCGCACTCTATTGGTTGGATAAAGAAAAAAAAATTGTTCAAATTAGCTATTGTTTTGCACGTCAGCGAATGGACAAATGAGTGACATATTTCCCACAAAAGCTTAGTATTTACTATCGTTTAATTTTTCAATTTTTACTGATAGATTTCAATTCAAGTGTGTATGTTGTGATTTTGCACTTCTTTCATTAATTTCAATTTAATATGTGCAGACAATTTCAAAGCACAATTTAATATCGTTTAAATTTTCAATTTACTATAGTGACATATTTCCTACTATCATCATCGCTTTCAATTTCAAAGCACATTTCCATGATTTGAATATTTCCCAAGATTTTGTAAAATATATAACATCATGACATATTTTCAATCCATTGTCGGGCTAGCTTTTATAACATTTTCAATTTCTTTCATTTCGAACATTTTACCCTGAAACGGTTATCAGAAGGTTTGAATACTATTTATCGGACCTGATTTTACCTATAAAGTCATACCTTTACTTCTAAGAAGACTGCATGTATGGGTAGTTACACAATTTAGAGTGAGTAGCTAGGTTCGATATGTACTGCTAAGAGAAAACCTGTTGTGGTTTGAGATTTTGGTAGATGACAAATATCATGGTTTGATATGTTGCGAAAGAAACATCACAGATCGGGTAGAGCTAAAACTAAACTGACATGGTAGCATGCATGTGGTATTTATACACCACTGTTAATCATTCTGAACTACTGCTGACAATTTAAATTCAAGGTAGGCTAAAAATACAAGTCATGGCATATATGTAACTCAGTACCACCATAAAAAATAGCAAGTTTTGGCATAAAGCAACAAAGACTGCACCCATATCTATATGCAATCTCACACGCAATTCAACAAAATGGCCAGTGTGTGACTACTATCTCAGCAAAGTCATATACTTATGGATCAAGGTCCCAGGGATATACGACTAAGCAACACAGTAACTTGCCAATGCTACACGAATACATGTCAAACAAAAACAAAATGACAGCAGGAAGGGAAAATGGCATGGAAGCATAATCCAACCTTCCTTCCCCTATAACAGTGAGAAAGTCGATTTGCAATCACAGTATTCATGCAAATCCCAAACTAATCCTAACTATTAAAATCGAGTTACACAGTTGAATAAACAACATAAATCAAAGTTTAATCGTGAGTGATTTCTCACCTGCAGCAATAAAGAAGGAGGCGCAGGTGATGGTTGTTGTGCGAACGGTGTAGAGAACGACAATGGATTTGGTGATAGGCGCGACGGAGCTTCGTTTTGCCGAGCGACTCCAGCAGCGACGAAGACCAAGGCGTAGCTGACAGAAGGAGTCGAGCTGGATAGGCTCGTGGTGAATTGTGGTTTAGAATAGAAGATGGAGAGGACCGACGATTTGGGCATAAGCCATTGAAGATTGGAAAGGGAAAAAATTGATTTGGGGAAAAAGGTGATTTCTGCTGAAGAAATTGGGGAAATGAGGAACAATTTATAAAGGAGAAACCGTAGGAATGAAGGCATCGGTAGTGTGGTGGCCAAGCAACCAATGATGTCTATAGGAGAAGGAAACTGGCTAATAATTTATTATACGGTTCTTTTTTTTTTTGCACCACCATTTACATTAACGTTTTATTTTTGTACTGCCACAAACAAATTCCAATCGCAACGAAATTTAACTTGCCGTCACGTCTCGTCGTTCTGCACATCTCGTTGTTCTGAACCCAATAAAATTTGTTTGATCAAATCTCCGGTTCTATTTGCACGATGTTATTCAATTTATTAGTCGGTTCATGTTTAAATTTTGTCTGTTGCCACAATGACTCCGTTTGGCTTTACATTTCGATACGTTAAATTTCAATTCTTTATATATACATACATATCCAAGTCAATTCTCATATAGTTAAACAAATAAAATTTCCAATTTATTTACCATCAATAACGTTTTATTTATTTATCTTCAAATTAAACCATATCTATTCTTCCATCGAATTCAAATATACAACCAAACAAAAATAAATATTCAACCATGAATATTTCATTCTCAACCACCCATTTTGAATTAAATTCATACACAAATCATATATTCGATTTTACATTTCTAAATTCAGTATCAATATAAAATTGATTACTCATAATTAAATCTTTAATTAATTTCATTTCAAATTGTCAAAATTTCCGGGGCGTTACAATCTTCCCCCCTTTAAAACTTTTCTTCCCCGAAAAGGAGAGATCATTAGATTTATACCACTATATATTTCAAATTTTCATATTCATGTGAAATTCTTCCACAAGTAATTTAAATATCGATATCTAAGTCATTTATTCCCTTTATTTATCATATCCAATTAACTCGAAAAATCAAATTCCTATACAAAACCAATCTCTACTTAAATTTCAAATTATGCATAAATTAGATTTATGCATCTCGAATTATTCTAAATTTATATATAACCCCATCTGTCAATATTCACTATTCATCATTCCCCTTATTCCTTACAATCCAAATTCAATCAAATCTCTTTCATTCAGTCCATTTAACTTTTCCAACACTCATCAAAAAGTGTAATAACATTCAAGTCACAAATTATCGACTTTAAATTTCCAAAACCCGAAATCTTCTATAAAAATCTTTATACATAACACGAAATTCATGCAAAAATATCTGTATTATAATTACAAAGCTAAGGATTTGAAAATACTTCAAAATTCTCTTTGCTAACTTATTAAATTAGGTATATTTTAATTTTAAATTATTGATTTGATAACTGGAAGTTTGACAAATCTATTGTCGTTCTCACAGATGTTAGGCATACGCTGGCCAGACACACGACTAAAATCTCCAAGGACTGAATATCCTTGCTTCAACTCCTAGTGAAAAATATTTCAAAAATTCTTCTAAAAACAGGTGCGGAATGTACCAATGTGATATTGATATATTGATTTTTCATGAATCGCAGATACACAATGGTTTTGTCTGGATCCCCCAGAAAACATCTGTATCCATAGGAAATCACTTCCCTACGAATTTCATCATGTACAGATCAACAGAAGATATTTAAGAATCGAATGAAAACCTGAGGCCATTGAGCCTTGGTTGCTCTATCTCAGGGTCACGAAAACAAATTATCAAGTTATGTAGATAAACCAAGTCACGAGGACAGATTAAATCATGCGAACAAATCATGTCACGAAGACGAAGACAAATCCAGTCACGAAGACACGGTGCTGCATCAACCAGGTGGCTCACTATCACTAAGATATCTCAACATCGCATGACTCTATTCTACCTTTAGTAACTCTAGTGGTTACATCTCTTTCACTTGTAGATATGCCATGTGGACCGCAGGTATACAATGGTTACGCCTGATTCCCTCAGGAAACATCCATACACGTACACTTTCACAGCTCTGCAGATTACGCCATTATCACTACTGTAAATCGCAGCAGACACAATGGTTACGCTTGGTTCCACCAAGAAACATCCGCCTGCCGCAGGCCATCTACAGCCCTGCGAATTACGCTACACGGTCGTGTTCTTCCAAGAACTGACAACTCATGAGTTTTACGTCCGGACAACCTAATGCTACCAACAACATATTTCGGCTAATGCTCAAAATTCAAAGGAGTAGGAAGGTACTTTCCTTATCTTGATTTGAAAACATTTGATACCATATACATATATTAGTTTATTTCATACTTCTCATATATCATGTTTATGTCAGCTTACATAAAAATTTTCTTTTCAAAACATATTTTTAAACACCTCATTCCTATATAAATTCCATTGTATAAAGTTTCATCTCAGATCGATTACCTTCCAGATCACTAGTTATATATATATATTCTCCATATATTTTATATCCAATATTTAAAATCGATTTCTTCAAATTTCCATTCAAATTTCCAAAAATTTAATTTCTAAATCAATTCAGATATTTCATATCCTTTCAACCCAAATTTATAAATCTATTGGTTATAAACCAAATTCCCTTTCAAATCTCTAGTTATAAAATTCATCACTTCATTCACAGCCTTATTCTAGATTTTATTCTTCTTATCACAAATTTCTCTTCACACATTATCCCTCCTTTACATCCACATGCCTCGACCGTCAATTTGTAAGCGAACAACTCCTTAAGTATCAACCCCGAAGGCCGAAACCAACATCAGATCAACACTCAGGAGATTATTCAACTTATCTAATCTCCAGTCAGTTCCTAAATTCCTTAACTCTATTTCTTAATTTCTTATTAAATCAATTCTTATGCCACTCTCGGATTTAATTTGCATATCTACTTCTTTTATGAAAACATTGATTATAACGATATCACTATAATCTCTACTTAGAAATATTTCACTTCCAAGATTTTCAATTATCATCATACAAATGAAATTAAACAATTGATAACAATTTTATTGGGTTCAAATTTCTTTCATAACCATTCTATTTAAATATTTATAGATAGTCTCGATCTATTCAAAACACGTACGTACATAGGAGATTTAGAATTACAACGATAGTATTATGAAAAAGAGCTTACTTAATTTGGATTCACAATCTTTGATGATTGTCTACTTCTTGATCGATAATCCACATTTTCGCATAACTACTTTCACTATATTCATCATTTTGGGGTCTCCACAAGAGGATTAGTGCATTCCACATGTCCCGTTCCTTACAGTTTTTACAATAATACGAGGTGGAGCCATCTTTATCAACACACTTCACTGTTATCTCTCTAGTGGGGCGCGACACTACCTGTCTTCCTTATTGTCTCTCGGAACAGTTTCGAGCTATATGTCCAACTTGCTTACAATGATAGCAAGCGATTGGTTCATCCGACGTCTTAGCAATGACAGGCTTCTTCTTTCTCACCTTAAGACAACGATTGGGAAAATGTCCCTTCTCTCGATATTTAAAACAGAAAATCTTAGATCGATAAATTTTTTCCTTCTTTCTTCTTTCCCTTGCCTCTCTCTCCACATGTAGCCGCGTAATGCCCATTTTTCGGACATCTGTAACAGATGACATTGTCGTAGGGGCTAGCTGTCTGTTTTTCCTTAATCCTCTTCTCGTATTCCAACATTAATTCTTCCCTTCTTTTACGTTTTTCAGCTCTTCGTTCTCGTCGCGCAACTTTTTATTCTACAATTCAAGCCATTATGATTTATCGAAACCCGTTAGCCACTCTTGATCCTTTGAAAAACATATTTAATTTTTATAATTCTATAAAATCTCTTACCGTTATTGAAAAATATTTCCAAATGTTCACAAATTTTTAGTTTCTATGAAAAATATATTTTATTCTCGGGGAAACATTTCTAAATTCGTTAGTTCGATTAAAACAGATGTTAAATAAAACATCGTTATTGCCCTTTATTGTTGACAATCATTAGCCCACTTCACTTAACCAACTCTTGCTATTGAATCTATACCATTTCTTAGTCAATAATGAAGTCAGTCAAGTTGGGGTATATTTACCTCTCATACCTTAACTGAACAACATCATTAACTTTGAAATAGATAAAGTTCAAAACTTTTAGTACCAACAATCATTTATACTCGTAACTTCCGAATTCCAGTTAAGAATTCACTTCTTTTACGAAAATCGTCGATAATAATTCACATCTTCGAAATATTTAATTTTAAAATATGCTTTAATCATTGATCTAAATAACCAATTTATTCATAATATATTAAATTTTAAATTAAAATGAAAAGTAAATAGTATTTTCCTGAAATTCGACACAATTGTCTCCCATAAATAACTTTCTTTCGAATAATCTGTTATTTGATACTATATTCCAAACTTCAGAAAATCTCATTTGACTTATATTCTGAACTTCAGAATAATTTTGCCTACTAGGTCCACTCTAATTCCTTTACCCTTATTTTATTTCCAACATTTTTGCTTCCAAACGTTATTTATTTTTAAAAAGTAAATATTATTTCTTTCTCGAAATCTGAACTCGCCACATCAAATTAATTTTGATTTCATTTAAATATAGGTTCAAATCTTTTAAAATCTTCGTTCATATTCTGCTTTACTTATAACTCTCGTTTATACTTCACTTCTTGTTGATCAGTTCACAAGTTCACAACTTTCTATCGAAATCATATGTTCGATTATACACTATCGGTTTGAAACCAATATAATTTATCTAGCCAAGTTCAGAATAATCAAAAAAATTAGTACTACAATTTGACACCATCAAATTCCAATTATATCCTTTTCGATTTTACTTATATTTCAATCATCGAAGTAAAATTCATTGTTTCATTCTTGAAACGATTCCAAGTTTCCCTTTTTTATTCAAATTCTCATTTTAATTCTTATTTCTGATAAATTTCAATTTTATTTAATTGCTAAAACACATAATTAGATAAATCGATTCGTTGATTCTCATATACTTATTTTTCTTAGATACCATTCAACAATGGATTCGAAATTCAAATATAAGGGGGACCTTATCGGAGAACAGCTGTGGCGAATCTGAATCTGAAGACTGGGGATTCCGAAGAGTTTGAATCTCAAAAAAAATCCGCTGTATTAGTTTCAAAAAACTAATTTTCAAAATATATAATATTTCCAAAATAATTCTCCTTTTAAAATTTATTTTTCAAAACTCTTTTCATTTATACTACTTATATTTCGAAATCATTTAATATTCAAAATCCGCTTTTCTAGTGTCGATTCCACTCATTTCAAACTCGATAAGCTAGGCTTTGAATAAATCAAAGCCTGATACCACTTGTAACATCCCACCTTTTTGACCGCTTCAAATCGGTAATTAAACCAACTTAAAATGCTTAAATCGATGGATCGTTATTTAGCTTATAGCGTTTTAAAATAGAATCAACACAGGAGAACACAAAATAAACAATTAAAACAATATTTTCATAGCGAAATAAACTTTTATATATTAATTAGAATTTTTGAATACAAGATTTTTCTGATACAGCGAAAATTAAAAATACAGTTCGAATATAGAAAAGGTTTACTGGTTTAAAATCTTCAGAGCGCGCCTTCTTTGGAATCCCCATCTTTAACCGTCTTCGAATCCTAATTTGAAATCTCTAAATCTGTAACACTCGGGTCTGACCCAAGCGTTCCATGCAAAAACATAAAACACTCGAGTCAGGATTAACCTTTGTTCAAGTAAATTTATTCAAATGCAATACTCGATATAATAGTTGATCCTAACATGTAAGCAATTTATAAATTTCAAATATATGTATCACGCTACTGAATACTTATTAATGTAACATATTGGTTTAGGTCACAGAAATGGTTGGTTTTAAAAAGATATGTGCAATTAATAAGACACAAAATGACAAGAACAAGCCAAGTAGGGATCGACAAGTATAGGCAAAAAGAAGCACCCGACCAAATATGCCAAGTATGAGGTCAACTCAGTAAGATTTGCAGCCAATATATATACACACACACACACACATATATATATATATACATGTATGTATGTATAAAGGAACAAATTTCTACACCATCCGAAATGTGTTCTCCTCACTAACCCATCTTACATGATCCCGGTGAATTTCTATTGTTATGGCCTAGTGATATATGGATGTTAACAAGACAACAAAATTTATCAAGTGTGTAGTCAGCATTGTTAAGATATTAATATAGTTAAGGCATTAACAATTGTGTCCATATTTAAACTAACAGCAAAACATAGGAAGCAATATAACTATTAGTTGACAGTCTATTCATCTCAACCCATACTAACAGGTAAGTATTCTGCAGATTTTAACTTGGAACACATAGAATAAATAAATAAAAATGGGAAACATGACACTTTGTTCTCCAATATCAATTCACTGCTCAGATTCATGAAATAATCTAAAAATTTCTTAAGCATACTTGCATGCACATATATGAGCATTTTGAGAAGTTTAATTTATCCCCCTTTCCCTGCTAAAAAAAAATCAAACTATAGTGATAATTAAAGATATAATCCCTGCTGCTTAACAATAATTCATTCATTTGCCACTTGGTGTGTATGTCAGTCGAAAAATTTAGGGAAACTTGTTGAAAGAAAATGGTCCAGGAAAGTTTCGAACTTGCTTGTAGAAAGTATTGCATGCTAAATAAAGTAGCATGGCCATACATCCATGCTTTGATACATTATGAGTCAATATGCTTGGCTGAAGAAAAAGCTAGATAAGTACATTATTATATCTGCATAAAGCAAACTAAAAAGCAATGTTTCCAGTCCAACATGCAATCAGACAACACCATGTATTCTAAGGAGCTTCCCACTGACTCGTTGACTAATTGTTTATTAAAACAGGTTTTTTGCACTCTATTGGTTGGATAAAGGAAAAAAAAATCAAATTAGCTATTGTTTTGCACGTCAGCGAATGGACAAATGAGTGACATATCTCCCACAAAAGCTTAGTATTTACTATCGTTTAATTTTTCAATTTATACTGATAGATTTCAATTCAAGTGTGTATGTTGTGATTTTGCTCTTCTTTCATTAATTTCTATTTAATATGTCCAGACAATTTCAAAACACAATTTAATATCGTTTAATTTTTCAATTTACTATAGTGACATATTTCTCACTATCATCATCGCTTTCAATTTCAAAGCACATTTCCATGATTTGAATATTTCCCAAGATTTAATAAAATATATAACGTTATGACATATTTTCAATCCATTGTCAGATTAGCTTTTAAAACATTTCCAATTTCTTTCATTTCGAACATTTCATCCTAAAACGGTTATTAGAAGGTTTGAATACTGTTTATCGGACCAGATTTTACCTATAAATTCATACCCTTACGTCTAAGAAGACTGCATGTATGGGTAGTTACATAATTTAGAGTGAGTAGCTAGGTTCGATATGTACTGCTAAGAGAAAACTTGTTGTGGTTTTAGATTTTGATAGATGTTAAATATCATGGTTTGACATGTTGCATAAGAAACAATCACAGACCTGGTAGAGCTAAAACTAAACTGACATGGTAGCACGCATGCGGTATTTATACACCACTGTTAATCATTCTGAACTACTGCTGACAATTTAACCTCAAGGTAGGCTGAAAATACAAGTCAAGGCATATATGTAACTCAGTACCACCAAAAAAAAATAGCAAGTTTTGTCATAAAGCAACAAAGACTGCACCCATATCTATATGCTATCTCACACGCAATTCAACAAAATGGCCAGTGCATGACTAATATATCAACAAAGTCATATACTTTTGGATCAAGGTCCCAGGGAAATACGACTAAACAACACGATAAATTGCCAATGCTACACGAATACATGTCAAACAAAAAAATGACAGTAGGAAGGGAAAATGGCATGGTAGCATAATCCAACCTTCCCCTATAACAATGAGAAAGTCGATTTGCAATCACAGTATTCATGTAAATCCCAAACCAATCCTAACTATTAAAATCGAGTAACACAGTTGAATAAACAACAAAAATCAAAGTTTAATCGTGAGTGATTTCTCACTTGCAGCAACAAAGAAGGAGGCGCAGATGATGTCTGTTGTGTGAACGGTGTAGACAACGACGATGGATTTGGTGATAGTTTCGCTGAGCGACTCCAGCGGCCACGAAGACCAAGGCGTAGTTGGCAGAAGGAGCCGAGCAGGTTAGGCTCGTGGTGATTTGTGGTTTAGAATGGAAGATGGAGGGGACCGGCAATTTGGGCAGAAGCCATTGAAGATTGGAAAGGGGAAAAAATTGATTTTGGGAAAAAGGTGATTTCTGCTGAAGAAGTTGGGGAAATGAGGAACAATTTATAAAGGGGAAACTGTGGGAATGAAGGCATCGGTAGTGTGGTGGTCAAGCAACCAATGAATTGTATAGGAGAAGGAACCTAGCTAATAATTTATTACATGGTTCTTTTTTTTGTCGCACTGCCATTTACGTTAATGTTTTATTTTTGTACTGCCACAAACAAATTCCAATCGCAACGAAATTTAACGTGCTATCACGTCTCGTCGTTCTGCACATCTCGTTGTTCTGAACCCAAAAAAATTTGTTTGATCAAATCTCCGGTTCTGTTTGCACTACGTTAATTCAACTTATTTGTCGGTTCATGTTTAAATTTAGTCTGCCGCCACAACGACTCCGTTTGGCTTTACATTTTGATACGTTAAATTTCAATTCTTTATATATACATACATATCCAAGTCAATTCTCATATAGTTAAACAAATAAAATTTCCGATTTATTTACTGTTAATAACGTTTTATTTATTTATCTTCAAATTAAACCATATCCATTCTTCCATCGAATTCAAATATCCAACCAAACAAAAATTAATATTCAAAAATGAATATTTCATTCTCAACCACCCATTCTGAATTAAATTCATATACAAATCATATATTCGATTTTAAATTTCTAAATTCAGTATCAATATAAAATTGATTACTCATAATTAAATCTTTAATTAATTTCATTTCCAATTGTCAAAATTTCTGGGACGTTACACAAAGTTTAATATTTTAGGACATTTGGTTCAAAACGTTTTATTTTAAATACAAAAGACAACCTAGGAAAATTTGATCCAAATGCCAACGAAGGTATCTTTGTTAGTTATTCAAATTGTAGTAAAGCTTATAGAATTTTTAATAAACGCACTAATGTCATAGAAGAAAGTTTACATGTCTCGTTCGACAAAAAAATTTTAATTAATAAAATCAATGATGAAGAAGTTGTAATACAATCAAACGAGAATAATGTAATTTCAAATAATAATGATATCCCTAATACATTAAATATTAATGATGAAATTTCAAATACATTAATATCACCACCTCGTATTTTAAATCAGATGGGCCACGTTGCATTAATTCAACTTTAGAACCAAAGAATTATAAGGAAGCAACAAATGATGAATCTTGGATTATGACAATGCAAGAAGAACTCAATCAGTTTGAATGAAATGAAGTATGAGAACTCATTCCCAGACTTATAGAGCAGCTTGTAATTAAAACAAAATAGGTTTATAAGAATAAGTCAAATGGAAACATCGTTCGAAATAAAGAAAGACTAGCAACTCAAGAATATAATCACGAAGAAAGCATTGATTATGAAGAAACTTTCGCTCCAATAGCTCGTCTTGAGACCATTCGAACGTTACTTGCTTTTGCATGTTATCACAATCTTAAACTTTTTCAAATGGATGTAAAAAGTGCTTTTCAAAATTGTTTCATAAAAAACAATATGTCAAACAACTTCCGCTATTTGTACACGAAAAATTTCCAGAACATGTATGCAGATTAAAGAAAACTTTATATAGAATAAAATAAGCACTGCATGCTTGGTATGATAGATTAAAAACTCATTTAATTAATTCTGGCTTACAAATGGGTTAAATAGGTACTATATTATTTATATAAAGATTTCATAATGATATTTTAATTGTTCAAATATACAAAAATGAAATAATTTTCGGTTCAACCAATAAAGAATTATGTAATGATTTCTCAAATATTATTAAAAATTAATTCAAACTGTCTCGTATGGGAGAGTTAAATTTCTTCTTAGGATTACAAATTAAACAATTAAAAATTGGTATTTTTTTAGATCAATAAAAATATTGTTCTAATTTGTCAAAACGTTTTGGAATGGAGAAAACCTCTAGAAAACCAACGCTAATGAGTACAAGTGTTCATTTAGATAAAGATGATGACGAAAAGGATTTTGATCAAAAATTATACTGAAATAAAATATGATCCTTATTATATTTAACAACTAGCATACCTGATATCATGATGAGTTTGTGTTATGCTCAAGATTTTAGGCACAACCAAAGGAATCACATTGTATAGCAGTAAAACATATTTTGAGATACTTAATCAACACTAGATATTACGGTCTTTTCTATCCCAAAGGAAGTTTTTTTGAACTCGTATCGTGTAGTGATGTTAATTTCGGAGGTTGCAAAATAGATAGAAAAAGCGCAAGTGGCACCCGTCATTTCATTGGTCAATCTCTCGTATCGTGGTTCAGTAAAAAGCAAAATTCGATTCTCTCTCAACATATGAAGCAAAATATATATCTACTGCTTTGACAAATGCAGAAGTAATACATGAAACAAACACTTACATACTTTGAAAAAAATATAACATGTTCGCCAATATATTATGATAATATAAGTGCAATCAATCTATCCAAAAATCCTATAAATCACTCTCGAACAAAGCCCATAAACATTAGACACCGTTTTCTTAGAGACAACATTGAAAAAGGCAAAATAACATTAGAATTCGTTAATACTAAAAAACAAGTGGTTGATATTTTTACAAAACCATTATGCGAAACATCTTTCATAAAACTAAGAGGAGAACTGGGAATATGTTATATATTTGAATTATAAAATTGATATAAAAAAGCAAAATAAAAATTTGTTTCAACATCAACTGAGCTAACACTCGAACTCTAAACCTTTGTATTGATAGTCATATGTCATTCCCATTAGTCTATTTGGTATTTCTTATGTACTTTAACACTACACTCTAACTTATACAATAACTAATTTACTTTGTTCCCCTACCTTTTCTACCAATCTTTTTCACTTAGACAATTAAAAATGAAAACAAACTCATACCATTAAAAATAATTCCATAAATAGTAAAAACAATATTATTTATAGCATTCAAAAATCCTTAATTTTCAAACTAAAAAGTTCATAACAATGTCCTCTCACGAAATCACTTCTTTACATAATTCTACTTCACCTTCGTCCAACTTAAGACCTACCTCTCCAGCTCCACCAACTCCTGACGCTTCTCCTATGACTCGATGCGGACTTTTGTTTTTGCTTACGTGACTCAAAAAGGATAAATACCCTATTAAACATGACTCTGTTCATGAAAAGTTAGATGAAATCTCACATTATCAAGGAGAAATGATGGAATTACAAAGAGAGATGTACTACACGAAAAAAGGACAAGGAATGCACTTACGTTCTCCAGAAAAGACCGTTCTTAATTTGTGGACATTCACCAACAAAAAATTGTATCCATAAGATTTTACCTTGCTTTAACGAAGATTTTACCTTGCTTTAACGTATCTCCTACAACTGGTGACACTACTCGTAGTAGTATCTAGGAAGAAGGTACAGCTCATCAAGTCCTTAGCATCGAGAATGGTCTCTATTAAAACCATTCACTAAAGATCCAAAAGACAAACCAAATATATGAGAAAAATAGCACACTCCAGCGAAAAAATAGAATAACCACTCCAGCAAATCCTCAAAAAATAATTAACAACAATAAAACATTTCCTTAATAATGTTATATAATAAGCATGATTATTCATCTATTTTATTTTGTATTATAAATTTAGTTATCTTCAATAATCGTTAATTATATGAAAAATATCAATCACAACCCTCAGACGTCTGAGGAACAGAAATAAACGTCTGTTATAAGACTCTGGAAAAGCCAATATTCATACATGTTTCAGCTCAGACCCCCCCCCCCCCCGTTACAGACATTACCAAGCAATTCAAGGACTTTCAATCCAAGAAGATGTCGAATATCATGACCAATTGCAATGGAAAAATACCGAGTATGACGGCCAATCTTCTACTCTTTGGGGATATTTTACTAATATGTAAATTGTTGTTTTTCCAACCATACCTTAGTATCGTACTACTCTTCTTAACTTTAAACCACTAATATTGTACTCTACTATGTTTATTTCTGTAATTATTGCATTATAATGTTAGGCATTTTTGGTTTTGTGTTATGTACGTGACATTCATATTCTATGATGAAGTAGTTAGTGGTTCTCCATTTTATTATACTCACTTTATCATATATGGTTTCGATAATGACAAATGGGGAGATTATACGGTTATGAAGGGAGATCACTAACTCATGGGGAGCAATCGCATAATATTGATTTCATAGTTGTCATCATCAAAAAGGGAAAGAATGTTAGAACCTCTATCATGTGCTTTTAATGACAACAACTATACAATCATCGTATACATATCATATAAGTATACAGGTACATGATCATAATTGAAAATTTGAAGACACGTGAAAAAGCTTCATGATATTAGTAATAGAGTCCGGGCACAGATCCCTATTAAGTTTTAAAATTAGGCTCACATCCGGTCATAAACTTATTGTAAATTTAGTCCCTATTTTCCAAAAATTCAGTAAATATATATATATATATATATATATATATATATGAAAAAATCACGTAAATTCTTATTTAAATAAAACACGTAAACGCTAAAAAAATCAGATCTAAAAAACATCAAACAGGCATCAATAATCAAAAACACAAAAAAACAACGAAAATGCAGTTAAATGCACAATATTATGTATCATATCTGTATTTTCCTGCATACTCCGTGCATGTTTTCAATTCATGCATTTGTATTTGATTTTTTTTGCAAACATCTATGTAGGTATTACGTAATTTTGGCATACAAGTGTGCAGAAATTCCCATGCATAAGTATCAGTTCAAATTCCGCATGAAATACTTGCATACATGTGTGCAAGTATTCCAAAAAGTTTCACCCATGTATGCAAGTTTAGGTCCAGATTTTCAGTAGAAAACAACGTGTGCAATAGGTGCATACATGTATGCAACTATTGGCACAGGTTGCATGTATGCAACTTTTTTTTGCATGGACTTCCGAGAATATTTCCGGATTTTGGAATTTTCTTTTTTAGTTGGTAGCGCCAAAAAATTTGGCTGAAAATTGAAAAAGGTGGAAGTTTTTAAGACAGCAGGCAGAAGTGGAAAAATAGGAACCGAGTTTGAAAGTTAAACATGACAGGGACGTGAGTTATATTATGAAATGTTTTAGGGACGTGAGACTTAGGTTGTCCGGACGTCATTGTAAACTAATATTGTCGTTGAGACAGAGTCGACATAGGTGTAGGCTCAAGGACTCTGTCGTGAGACAGCATAATTCTTCATACGGAGTCCTTGAGGGGTCGACCCCCCCTGTAGGGAGTTGACCCCTGTTTGATCCAAATCCAGTGACGTATTTTTACAGCCTAGGGCTGATGTGTCGTTGCCTGATTGGCCTGATGACGAATTTTCTTAGACTGGATGGCTTGGATGGATCCTAGATTGATCTAAAGGCTCTTAATAATCCTAGGCATCTATATATACACTCATAACCCAACCCTAATTCTATTTCTCCAAAGCTATGACGCTGTCATGTTGTTCATCTTAAATCTAGCCTAGCCACCGCCATCTTCTCCAAACTAGAAATCAAATTAGAGAGCCTCAAATCAACATTGAAGATTAATCAACATCAAATTAGAGTCCCTACAACAACAACGATTCAATTATCTTTTCTTAATCCTAGCAAAGTAAGTCCATGTTATTTTCAGATTTAAACTGTGAAAACCCGTAACTTCCCCGGTGAGGAAAGCGCGGATAGTTCGAGAACAAGCCACAAACAGAACGCAGATGAAAGAACATTTCATTATATATTACAACAATGCACCAGAATACAAGAATATACAGAGTATAAATGAATATAACACAGGAATATCAGAGATTTAAATTACATTTAAATACATCGCAGCGGAAAATAATACAAGACACAACTAGAAGAGATATACGGATACAAAGCTTTCCGGATATCATTCCAGCTGTAAACCAGGATCCTGTGAATATAAATCTGCAAAACCAAAACTACTAGCTGCCCGTGTGGAAAATAGGGGCACCCAGAATTTAGGTTAAAACAATAAACTCCAGGTCAGTCATGGGACTGGTGTGAGAACTAGAACAGTTGTAAATCTTTATTTTAAAGTAAGGTAAATCAAGGGACCACGCCGTATAACACAGAACGGGTTTCCTCCCAAGAATACCAGTGCATATAAGTAAACAACACAATGCTTTTCTAAAAATGAAGCTATTATAAGACCCAGGTCCCATCACACAATGCAACGCAGCCGAAGGATAAGGTTTTCCCTTATAATAGCCAAACATGCTTGGTACGTTTTTTAAAAATCAAATTATTTGATACTATAATAAGTGTATAGTGTCAAAACAATTTCAATCATAAATATCAATCATAGACGGCATGGGTACCATATATCATGTCGCCATACTTGTTCTACAATTAAAACCACAATACACATATTGGAAATTGGATTTCCATCATTGTGGCTCCTGATTCGAAAGATCGATCGCGTCGTGCAATTCACCACGGCTTACGTCCCAGCGAGAGAAAACACCGTCTGCACATCCGCACATTTGGGACCAGAGTATCACCGCGGCTTACGTCCCAGCGAGAGAAAACACCGCTTACTCTATATATCCCTGAGCACTAAGCTCATCTCGGTCGACCGAATCCACGACACCACTAAGGTGCCCATCCACTAAAAAGCATACTGATCAAACCACCAGTTTACCACCATACCGGGATGTGAGGCTCGCGAATCAACGCTATACACAAAGCCATGCTATATTAAAGCTGCGCTTTGATCATCAACCACCAAACTTTGCTTTTCAACAAAAGTCTGGATCACTGCATCTCAGCATGCCACACTATCAATCCATATCATACCACTGATTTCTGCCAATATATAACCTCTGAGCTCGTATGTCTCAGAGAAGGGCGTTAAGCAAGAGAATAAATTCTCCGCAGCCAAACAGATATATATTTAGCAGAGATCAACGAATACAATATAAGGAATACAATGTCATACACACTATCCATTTACAAGTCCGTTCTAGGTCTGAACAAAACCGGAGGCACTTTCCTCGCATATCCATCCATCTCCAAGTACGTCTGGACGACCACCAACTATTTCCATCCTCTTGGGTGTACAGCCCAATCAGGATCATCAGTAATTATCCAAACGATGTGAAGACTTCCGGACTTCGACCACCGTCTTCATCTTCGACTTATCGTCGAATCGGTTATTCAGAATGGGTATAAACCCGGCCTTTTCGAACAACCCGCGTATATTAAAAACGAATGTTACACAAACACAACATACGCCTCATTCCAATTCAGTAGCTACTAACTGTAAATCAACAAGAGAACAATTTCCCAAATATTAACCCCGAAGGCCGAAACCAACATCAGATCAATACCCAGGAAACCATTCTTCTTAGCTAACCTACAGCTAGTTTCTAAATTTCAATTCTTAGGGAAAGGTTCCCATTAATTTTATCCAAGATAAATTCTTTAAAATTTATCCTTAAATCTTCCTTTGGATGTCATTTCAAACCAAATTATGGTTTTCCAAACTAGTCGAGATTAGCGAACCACACCGAAGTAATTATTTATTTTATTCCCCAATCCCAACCTATTCATCCCCTGAAGCAAAACTGGTAATACTCCATATCTAATACCATGGTGTTATCGGTAAAATTAATTACCATATCACGTTCAAATCTGATTAAAGATTTAACTATCGCTTTGGAGCAAAACTGGTGATACTCCATTCTCGCTCATTTTCTAAAGTTGATAATTTAAATTATCAATCCACATTTCAATTTAATTGAAGAATCATTAAAACTCTTTTTACTGGGTTAAAGAACTAGTGTCATTTAAAACACAGTTCACGATAAACCCAAATCACATTCTATTTATTATCGGGTTAAGGAACTAGTGTTATTTAAAACACAGTTCACGATAAACCCATGAATCAATTCTATTTAAACCCATTTCAAATCCAATTTATTTATTTAAAAATAAATGGGTGTTAATTTCAGTTCAAAACTGGTTCATTTCGATAAAAATCTATTTTTATCTTTTCAAATATGGAGTTTTTCATCCCAATTTTTCCCAAATCATTTCTTATGATTTTACACAAATTATTACTATTTTTTAATAATTTTATCAAGGCCCGTACAGTCGATTTCCATCAACGGCAATTGAACTGCACTTACAACGACCTTTTCCAAATTTGATTTGGACGTATCTCCAAATCCAACTGTTAGATTTCAAATTTCTAATATTCGTTAGAAAGCTCTTTTCGATACGAACCCAACGGTTCCTGTTTTAGGAGAATCCGACGGTCGGATCTCCCGTAACGTCCGTTTGAAATAAATGGTCGAAATTCACGAACTGCCGTGGCGCGGCGCGTTCTATTCAGTCCATTATATATAATATATATATTATATATATATCGTCGATTACCTTTTTAAAACGAATTTTATAAATCATTTCAAATTTGTTTTAAAAACAATTTCAACCTTTAATTCAAATTCAAATTCGTTTTATATTCGTTTCAATTCAAATTCGTTTTCTATTCAATTCAAATTCGTTTTCGATTCAATTCAATTCGAATTCGTTTTCTAATCGATTCAAATCAAATTCGTTTTATATTCGTTTCAATTCAAATTCGTTTTCGATTCAATTCAAATTCGTTTTCTATTCAATTCAAATTCGTTTTCTAATTGATTCAAATCAAATTCGTTTTATATTCGTTTCAATTCAAATTCGTTTTCGATTCAACTCAATTCGAATTCGTTTTCTATTCAATTCGAATTCATTTTCTATTCAATTCAAATTCATTTTATATTCGATTCAATTCAAATTCGAATTCGTTTTCTATTCAATTCAAATTCGTTTTATATTCCATTTCGAAATCACTTTTCAATATTCATTTCAAAATGAATAAAATCGATATAAATATCGTTCACGTCAAAATGGCGTCAATCTAATCAACACGGCTTCATATATTTCTATTTTCAAATATTCTATTTCAAGTATTTCTATTTCAAAATATTTCTATTTCAAATATTTCTATTATAAAAATGTTTCGTTCAACACATGACTAATCTCAACGGATGAGTACTGTCAACACATGAACCTTTATTTTATATTGATAAAGATGTAAATTTTATAATTAAAATATTTCGTTCAACACATGACTAATCTCAACGGATGAGTACGGTCAACACATGAACCTTTATTTTATATTGATAAAGATGTAAATTTTATTATTAAAATATTTCGTTCAACACATGACTAATCTCAACGGATGAGTACGGTCAACACATGAACCTTTATTTTATATTGATAAAGATGTAAATTTTATTATTAAAATATTTCGTTCAACACATGACTAATCTCAACGGATGAGTACAGTCAACACATGAACCATTATTTTATAATATTCTTTATTTTTTCGATTGGAATGAGGCCCAATCAATTACCATATAAAGTTAATTATATGAATTCCATACAACAAATGTATATAATAGCAACGATAAATAATCAACCATCATCTAAAGTGCACTACACTGTATAGGAATCAAATATAGATATCTAACGCTTATAACAGCCTGTCGATCCATCGACCGACATATTTAATCAATCAGGATGAGTGAACTTCAAATTCCACCCCAACACCCGTGTGGGGTTTCAAACAATCAAACACAGATTTTATTTGTGCAGCTGGGCGATGTGTAAAATTTATCGTCCCAATCAATGTCAGTCAAATCGGTGTGCATAAACAAACCGTCCGGTTTGTAAATGAATTTTTTATTTTATTCGCTTCCACGTTAAAAATTATATTTTTAACGATCAAAATATTTTATTCAAACTATGAATATTCTATTCGGTTCATTTATTCAATAAAATGATATTTTTATTTTTCTAACATATTTTAGAAAATTTCGGCGGCATAACGGCACGATACTAGAAACGGGACAAGGCCTAGCCTTATCCCCGGTCTAGTGAAGGCCCACGCCATTCACACATCAATCAAATCAATTTCATTTCACCAAACAATTTAATTCAAACCAAATAATCTAACCAAACAATTTAACAAACAAGCCATCCATGGTCTGTGGATGACGGGTGTCGGGTGCTACTAAGCACCGTCTGCATCCTAGTATATATATATAACTAGAAAAAGAAATTGAAAGGTGAGAAATTCTCACCGAATAGCTAAATCAAACGCCTCGACTCTTCTTTGTAGAAATCTTCGCCGTTCTCGCCTCTTGTCATTTTCTTTGCCCGTATTCACTACATGTATAAAAATCACATTTTTACTTTGCTATTCAATATATAAAAATAGAATTTTTACTTCGCTATTCAATATATAAAAATCGAATTTTTACTTCGCTATTCAATATATAAAAATCGAATTTTTTCTTCGCTATTCAATATATAAAAAACGAATTTTTACTATGCTATTTAATATATAAAAATCAAATTTTTCTATGCTATTCAATATATAAAAATCGAATTTTTACTTCGCTATTCAATATATAAAAATTGAATTTTTACTTCGCTCTACTTCCAATAAAGATTATATTTTTATATCAAAGATATTTATATTCAAATCAATGAGGTTTATATTTTTCAATTCAAAGATATTTCTAAATCAAACAGATTTATATATTTTCAAAGAGGTGTTATTTTTATTTTCAAAAAGGTATTATTTTTCAACACAATGCTATTCATTTATTTAAAAACAAAACTTTAAACAATTTTCATTTCAAAACAATGATATTTATTTTCATTTCAAAACAATGATATTTATTTGTTTAATTCTCTTTTTACATCAATGATATATATTTTGTAAAAACAATTTCATATATCTTTTCTAAAACAATTTCAAATATATTTTCTAAAACAATTTCAAACTGATTTTAAAATTGCTTTTAAACTGATGTTAAAACTAATTTTTAAACTATGAATTTATATATGAAAAAAACAAAGGGAGGGCTCACTGTTTTACTTCAGACTGGACATCGAACTAGGCTTCTGCCCTAGGGTTGATAACAGCTGCCGCCACAGCCACTTTCACCGGGATCGGAGGCCACCCCAACGTCGGCCATCACGGCGCCTCCCCATGGCTGCCTTATCTCGAAACTCGCACCCCTTGGACGGGTAAAACATCGCTCGAATTCAGCGCCTTTGAGGGCAGAAATCGCCCAATTTGATTCACGAAATCCGATCTGAATACTATGGATTTAAAGTGCTCACAACGCTCTTGAATTTGAGTTAGGAATTTTCGAAAATCATTCAGTGGATTGGGAGTAGTTTGGATTCAAAATCGGGATGATTCTGCGTGTTGATAGGCTCCTGGCGGCTAGGGTTTTGTAACGAGAGGGGTAGGGGTTTTATAGTCAATTATTTTATATTATAGTATTATTTAATTTAAACAATTACTCTAAGGTCAATTTTCACGTCCGAACTCCTATTGAATCCCAACAATTGTCGCTCCTAGCCAAATACCCCCATTCCGAACACAATGGAATATGCCCCGCAAGCCAATTCGACTGTTTCGTTAAGTTTTCATTCAAATCAAAATGTAAATCAGTATATATTGAATTTGAACGTACATTTCAATTTACCGGGGCTACATACTAACTCTAAAAATTCCATAAAAATTATTTCTAGCCTCGTATTGACGATACGGTCCTATCAAAACTAATTTCGTCGAATTCTGAGACTGTTTGAAAAATGGTCATTTTCTAGTCGATTAAAATCAACTAAAACTGGTCAAACGCGTTTTCCTTTGTCACGCTCACATATTGATTCGAAAAATTATGAAAATTGGAATCTAGCAATAACTTGACATCACGGATCCAACAAAAGTGGTTTCGTCGAAATCCGAGGTCGTTTGCAAAATGGCTATTTTTAAGGGACTGAATTCCATAGTGACTATTCAGAATTTTCAACTGGACATATCTTTTTATCCCCGATATGAAATTTTGATTTTTCGGGTTCGTTGGAAAGATATTCTCAAATAGATCCCATTGTTTTTGGTTTCACTAAAATCCGGATTGTTTTGCACCCGGTACATTCATTTGAATTTTAAAATCGAATTATCGAACTACCGCGCCATTTTCAATTCCTTTTATAATTATAAATAAATATTTACATTCTAACGATGATCTATATAAATATATACGTTTGAATTATATTCAAAATAAATTTCTCTTCGATATTATTTAAAATAATCTATTTTAAATGTTCAAAATTCGCTAAAATTGTCAAAATAAAAATTTTAAACTGGCCCAGATTTTCCGGTTGTTACAATCTCCCCCACTTAAAACTTTTCGTCCCCGAAAAGGAACAAAGTCGAAAGTGGTTTGATTAACCAACTCTACGTTCGATCTGGCTTCCATTCTCCAACTTTTCAGTTTCTGAGAATTTCCAAAAATTTCAAAAATTTGGCTAACACCCTAAATTTTCGAAAAATTTCGCCATAACCTCCCCTGCACCGGGAGCCACGGGAAAATCCCGAAATTGCCATATAGGCCTTCTGATCTCAAAAAGAAAAAGCCAAGCGGCTAGCCAATCGGCTCATAAAATCATCATCACCCAAACAAAAACAGGAAATTATGGTAAACATGTACCTATTTGTCGGGCAAACAAATTTTATTCTTCTGCTCTAGCCTCTTTGCTATGACCTGTTCAATGTAAGTACATGTATATGCAAGAAAATGCGACCAATTTTCAATACAATTCAATATTTGATATAATTAGGCATAATGGTTCAAAATTATCAAACAAATAAATAAACAACACAAACATCAATCCATTAGTTGATTAGCTTTTCAAATTCATAACTTTGATACATAGTCAAAAAATCAGATTTTTGATGCCAAATCACAACAATAGGTCCTATCCAATTTTGGTTCTCACACCAGTCAATAGGAAATATATAGAAATCTCACTTTCGTCACTCGAATATAAACACTGATAATGTGATCACAATTATCAGCATCATCCCCGGGTGACTAGAGTGTGATTCTATATCTATCCAGTATATTAAAACTTCAAATATACGCGGATCAGACGTATACGCAAAATCTTTATATACTGGAATGTCCAAATCAATATAAATAAATAATCAAATACGAATAATTGATTTAAATTTTCAAAACAAAACTTGTTTTCACTTTCAAAAATATACTCTTCACTCTCGTTCTAGGATACTACTGATCCCATCTCTAACGAGTCATTCTCGTTGGATATTACTAATCTAATTTCTGATGAATTTATTCGTATGGTTCTAATGTGTCTTGTTCTCTGAGCTTTGTAAACCAAAGCTCTGATACCAACTGTGAAAACCCGTAACTTCCCCGGTGAGGAAAGCGCGGATAGTTCGAGAACAAGCCACAAACAGAACGCAGATGAAAGAACATTTCATTGTATATTACAACAATGCACCAGAATACAAGAATATACAGAGTATAAATGAATATTGAAAAGAGTCGGGTGTGTACGACTTGTGCAGGATCTATAATATGGCTATGCGGAATGTATGTGATAACTTAAGCTATTCAATAGTTATGCGAATAAATGTTCGCAAACAATATATATATCACAAATAATTATAAATGCAGTAAAGTAAAGTAAAGTAGAGTAACGACACCAGGATTTTTATACTGGTTCGGACCTCCAGTCCTACGTCCAGTCCCGAAGCTCCTCTTCGGCTTTTCACTAAACAACACCCTCGCTTCACCCGGAGGAACAGGTTCACAACTACTTGATTTACGGGCTACAAGTTTACCCACTTGATTTCACGGGCTACAAGCTTACCCACTTGATTTCACGGGCCACAAGCTTACCCACTTGATTTCACGGGCTACAAGCTTACCCACACAGGACAATTACAAGAGTTTGACTTCTGATTGTGTTCTTCTTTCAACACTGATTTGCCTACACCCTTCCTATAATCTTATCCTCAAGTATATGATTTGAATGCAAAGATTTAAGGAAGAAAGATTGCTTGTTGAATCAAATGATATAAAACTGATTCAAGGATTCAACAAGTATTGAATATTTGAGAGAGCTTTTAGAATGCAAGAGAGTATAGAGTTAAGATCAGAAAATAGAAGAAGATTCGGTGATTTGAATGATTGCAAACTCATGTATTTATAGAAATCAAGAGGTTGCAATTGTTGATGAAAAGTTGCATCTAAAATAAGTGATTATTCATGAAGAGAAATGGATGCAACTCTTAAAGGAAGAAGATGACTTTTCATGAAAATTCAAAAAGCTGTTGACCTATAAAATTTTGTAGGTCGACCTATTTTTGACCGTTACATTTTAAAATCCTGTTGACCTATAAAAAGTTGTAGGTCGACATGTTTTTGACCATATGCATAAAAAATGTTTTCATGAGTGATATTTTTAAGCAATTAGAAGTATGATCATTTGAGGATAGATTTTAACATTATATAACTCTAAAATAATCAACTTCTAACCTATGAAGTCATCTCGTCTTCTTTTTGTCGATGTAGAAGCTTCTTCTTGTCATAAATCAAAATAACCATCGAAGCTTTGACTCAGCATTCTCCCCCTTTTTGATTGATGACAACATGGCCTAATAAAGGTATTGTTCCTTGTATATTGCTCCCCTGTATATATGCTCCCCCTGAATTATATATAATCTGCATAGCATTCGTTAGTAATATTTTCTCCCCCTTTGTCATCGACAAAAAGGGTGTCTATAATAGAAAGCAATAATTCATAGAGAAACCATACAACAAAATACATAGATTGTGTTATACATTCAAGGCAAACCAAAAATAAACACACCAGAAGTACCAGGAAGTAGCATAGTTAAATACATAAGCTAATTAAAAAACTTGAAAGATAAAAACGAGACGACTATTTTTGTCGCGAATATGTATAGGGCAGAAATCACTACCGAATTGAATACCTTCGTTATGGGTTCGAAGAATTTCTGCCATCCGGTCTTTGGAGAGAAAGATGTGTTGACCACAAACAACGGACCATAAGCAATCATCCGAGTTTTGGGGTTTAAATTTGTCTAAATTGAGATTAGCATAGAATAGTTTTATCAAAGTATGGCTTATCTCAACATGATTGTCTTCAAAATTTAGAAGAGACTCTATACCCGCTCTGTTTGATAGTCCACTAACATCGTAGAGGGCGAAATCAGAGAATTTGAGAAAAGAACCGTGGTGAATTGTATAGTCTTTCATCTTGTTCCATCTCTTCACCACAAGAGGATCCATTAGCCATTGTTTGATTTGAGTATCAATAGGTTGAACAGGGGCTTGAGAAGATGATGTTTTGGACTTCTTTTGCTTTGGAGCCATTGGAGAGGTTAGGAAATTTGAAAAATTCTAATAGATCAGGTTATAAAGAGTATAGAGAATGAAAAGAAATGACCTTTGATGAAGAGTTGTGAAGTTTGAAAAGGGAATGGACGTGTTGATTGGGTGAAAAGGAAGTTTCCAGCGAAACCGGTCGACAGATATCAATGAGCCGGTCGACCAGTAAAATCTCTGGAAAAATTGATGCACGTGTTTTCGAACTGACCGGTCGACAGGTTGGAGTTTGGGCGGTCGACAGGAAATAGTTCTGGAACACAAACATACATATGTTTGGTCTGACCGGTCGACAGGAGGAATAAGGAGCGGTCGACAGGTAAAAGTTCTGTTTGATAAAGAACTTAAACTTGAACTATGGCGGTCGACATGATTTAAATGACAATATCTTGATGACAATATCTTGCATATATTTTTGAGATACTGAGTAGCTCCTCCTGAATATATGCTTATATATATTTATCTCCCCCTGTCTAAAAGCTTTCTGCACATTTTGTTAGTATAATAAAAACTTACTGTTTCCTTCGGGAGATATTGGATCATGTGCAATTTGATAAACTGATTTTTGTTTTCAGAGACATTTTGAGAAATCAAAATCACCTTCCTTTTATTGTGGTGTACCTGCAAAAAAGTAGAATATATATACTTTGGTACCCACTAGCTTTGTTTGGGTCCACGGGTTAGATGGAAGGTAGCCATACCCAAGAGGGTTTAATGGAACCTTTAAAGATAAAATTTTCATTATTAACTACTGAATCAAAATAATCATCAATATATTTTTCTCTGTTTTTCCAACTTACAGGAACCTAAATACTTAAGTAATCTCTATTGATATTCCTTTTCATACTTCTAGATCTATTATACAGATCTTTAGTCATAGAAGTATTGGAATTTCTATAATAATTGGATCTAGGATGAGCATTAGTACTAGCAGTAATATTTTTATTGTACATGAAGGCATATCTAGTACTATTTCTAAGATTAGTTTTATTATATCCTAAACCACTTTTGTCATGTAAAGGTCGAGATCTAGATAAAATCATATTTAAATCATTTTGACCTTTATTAAATTTTGCGAACTTATTTGCACTTTTATCAAATTTATTTCCAAAGTCGCTATTGACATTTTCAAAAGAAATTTTGTTATTCTTTAAATCATCAATTTCCTTATTTAATTCAGAATTTTTCTTTTTTAAAGTACCATTCTCAGTTTTGAGACCTAAAATTTGAGATTCTGAATTATCTAAAGAAGATTGTAACTTTTCAAAATTTTCTTTTGAGTCAGAAATTTTATTTTGCAAAATATTATTATTCACCTTTAAAAACTCACATTCTTTAGATAGTTCTAAATTCTTTTCAGTTAAAGCTCCATTCTCTTTTTCAAGAGACGAAATTAAAGAACTAGAATTATTTAAAGAATCTTCTAATGATATATTTCTATTTTGCAAAAGATCGGTTTCCTTTAAAAGAACATTGTTTTTATCTTCTAGCTGCTCATTTTCTTTTTGAAGGAAATCTTTTTGAGAAACAAGCTCTTCTAAGGTGTCTTCAAAACATTTGGCTTGTTTTACCAAACGATTGTTTTCTTCTTTTAATTTGGAATTTTCTTCCTTGTACTTTTTTGACATAGCTAAAACGACTGTATGGAGTTTCAATAATTTTTCATGGTCTAACAAAAGATCTTTAAATAATGAATCTACACATACCGATTGTGATCTGACTTTAGCCATGAGACATTTGCTTCCTTGCTCTCTTGATTCGGCTTTGTTGCTCTTCCACTTTCTAATCCCTTGACTAGACTTCTTTATTGCCATTTGTTCTAAGATGTTGTTACGATCTCTAGAACACCAGGCTCTGATACCAATTGAAAAGTCGAGTGTGTACGACTTGTGCAGGATCTATAATATGGCTATGCAGAATATGATAACAATATATATATATATATATATATCACAGATAACTTTAAATGCAGTAAAGTAAAGTAAAGTAAAGACACCAGGATTTTATACTGGTTCGGACTTCCCGTCCTACGTCCAGTCCCGAAGCTCCTCTTCGGCTTTTCACTAAACAACACCCTCACTTCACCCGGAGGAACAGGTTCACTCTTGATTTGCGGGCTACAAGTTTACCCACTTGATTTCACGGGCTACAAGCTTACCCACTTGATTTCATGGGCTACAAGCTTACCCACAAGACGATTACAAGAGTTTGACCTTGAATGTGTTCTTTCTTCAACACGGAATAGTCAATGATTGAGTACACCCTTCCTATAATCTTATCCTCAAATGTATTTTGATGTTTAGAAAGATTAGGAAGTAAATTATCGAGTTGAATCACAAGTATATTAAATATGCTTGGAGATTCAAACGATAATTGAATGCTTTTGAGTGCTTTTTGAGAGAAAAGGATAATGCAAGATAGATCAGAAAATAGAGAGTAAATTCGATGATCTGAATGATTGCAAACTCATGTATTTATAGAAATCGAGAGGTGGCAATTGTTGATGAAAAGTTGCATCTAAAATAAGTGATTATTCATGAAGAGAAATGGATGCAACTCTTAAAGGAAGAAGATGACTTTTCATGAAAATTCAAAAAGCTGTTGACCTATAGAATTTTGTAGGTCGACATGTTTTTAGCCGTTGGAGTTCAAAAACCTGTTGACCTATAAAATTTTGTAGGTCGACCTATTTTTGACCGTTACATTTTAAAATCCCGTTGACCTATAAAAAATTGTAGGTCGACATGTTTTTGACCATATGCATAAAAAATGTTTTCATAAGTGATATTTTTAAGCAATTAGAAGTATGATCATTTGAGGATAGATTTTAACATTATATAACTCTAAAATAATCAACTTCTAACCTATGAAGTCATCTCGTCTTCTTTTTGTCGATGTAGAAGCTTCTTCTTGTCATAAATCAAAATAACCATCGAAGCTTTAACTCAACAAATATTACACAGGAATATCAGAGATTTAAATTACATTTAAATACATCGCAGTGGAAAATAATACAAGACACAACTAGAAGAGATATACGGATACAAAGCTTTCCAGATATCATTCCAGCTGTAAACCAGGATCCTGTGAATATAAATATGCAAAACCAAAACTACTAGCTGCCCGTGTGGAAAATAGGGGCACCCAGAGTTTAGGTTAAAACAATAAACTCCAGGTCAGTCATGGGACTGGTGTGAGAACTAAAATAGTTGTAAATCTTTATTTTAAAGTAAGGTAAATCAAGGGACCACGCCGTATAACACGGAACGGGTTTCCTTCCAAGAATACCAGTGCATATAAGTAAACAACGCAATGCTTTTCTAAAAATGAAGCTATTATAAGACACAGGTCCCATCACACAATGCAACGCAGCCGGAGGATAGGGTTTTCCCTTATAATAGCCAAACATGCTTGGTACGTTTTTTAAAAACCAAATCATTTGATACTATAATAAGTGTATAGTGTCAAAACAATTTCAATCATAAATATCAATCATAGACGGCATGGGTACCATATATCATGTCGCCATACTAGTTCTACAATTAAAACCGCAATACACATATTGGAAATTGGATTTCCATCACGGTGGCTCCTGATTCGAAAGATCGATTGCGTTGTGCAATTCACCACGGCTTACGTCCCAGCGAGAGAAAACACCGTCTGCACATCCGCACATTTGGGACCAGAGTATTACCGCGACTTACGTCCCAACGAGAGAAAACACCGTTTACTCTATATATCACTGAGCACTAAGCTCATCTCGGTCGACCGAATCCACGACACCACTAAAGTGCCCATCCACTAAAAAGCATACTGATCAAACCACCAGTTTACCACCATACCGGGATGTGAGGCTCGCTAATCAACGCTATGCACAAAGCCATGCTATATTAAAGCTGCGCTTTGATCATCAACCACCAAACTTTGCTTTTCAACAAAAGTCTGGATCACTGCATCTCAGCATGCCACACTATCAATCCATATCATACCACTGATTTCTGCCAATATATAACCTCTGAGCTCGTATGTCTCAGAGAAGGGCATTAAGCAAGAGAATAAATTCTCCGCCGCCAAACAGATATATATTTAGCAGAGATCAACGAATGCAATATAAAGGAATACAATGTCAGACACACTATCCATTTACAAGTCCGTTCTAGGTCTGAACGAAACCGGAGGTACTTTCCTCGCATATCCATCCATCTCCAAGTACATCTGGACGACCACCAACTATTTCCATCCTCTTGGGTGTACAGCCCAATCAGGATCGTCAGTAATTATCCAAACGATGTGAAGACTTCCGGTCTTCGACCACCGTCTTCATCTTCGACTTATCATCGAATTGGTTATTCAGAATGGGTATAAACCCGGCCTTTCCGAACAACCCGCGTATATTAAAAACGAATGTTACACAAACACAACATACGCCTCATTCCAATTCAGTAGCTACTAACCGTAAATCAACAAGAGAACAATTTCCCAAATATTAACCCCGAAGGCCGAAACCAACATCAGATCAATACCCAGGAAACCATTCTTCTTAGCTAACCTACAGCTAGTTTCTAAATTTCAATTCTTAGGGAAAGGTTCCCATTAATTTTATCCAAGATAAATTCTTTAAAATTTATCCTTAAATCTTCCTTTGGATGTCATTTCAAACCAAATTATGGTTTTCCAAACTAGTCGAGATTAGCGAACCACACCGAAGTAATTATTTATTTTATTCCCCAATCCCAACCTATTCATCCCCTGAAGCAAAACTGGTAATACTCCATATCTAATACCATGGTGTTATCGGTAAAATTAATTACCATATCACGTTCAAATCTGATTAAAGATTTAACTATCTCTTTGGAGCAAAACTGGTGATACTCCATTCTCGCTCATTTTCTAAAGTTGATAATTTAAATTATCAATCCACATTTCAATTTAATTGAAGAATCATTAAAACTCTTTTTACTGGGTTAAAGAACTAGTGTCATTTAAAACACAGTTCACGATAAACCCAAATCACATTCTATTTATTATCGGGTTAAGGAACTAGTGTTATTTAAAACACAGTTCACGATAAACCCATGAATCAATTCTATTTAAACCCATTTCAAATCCAATTTATTTATTTAAAAATAAATGGGTTTTAATTTCAGTTCAAAACTGGTTCATTTCGATAAAAATCTATTTTTATCTTTTCAAATATGGAGTTTTTCATCCTAATTTTTCCCAAATCATTTCTTATGATTTTACACAAATTATTACTATTTTTAATAATTTTATCAAGGCCCGTACAGTCGATTTCCATCAACGGCCATTGAACTGCACTTACAGCGACCTTTTCCAAATTTGATTTGGACGTATCTCCAAATCCAACCGTTAGATTTCAAATTTCTAATATTCGTTAGAAAGCTCTTTTCGATACGAACCCAACGGTTCCAGTTTTAGGAGAATCCGACGGTCGAATCTCCCGTAACGTCCGTTTGAAATAAATGGTCGAAATTCACGAACTGCCGCGGCGCGGCGCGTTCTATTCAGGCCATTATATATAATATATATATATTATATATATATCGTCGATTACCTTTTTAAAACGAATTTTATAAATCATTTCAAATTTGTTTTAAAAACAATTTCAACCTTTAATTCAAATTCAAATTCGTTTTATATTCGTTTCAATTCAAATTCGTTTTCTATTCAATTCAAATTCGTTTTCGATTCAATTCAATTCGAATTCGTTTTCTAATCGATTCAAATCAAATTCGTTTTATATTCGCTTCAATTCAAATTCGTTTTCGATTCAATTCAAATTCGTATTCTATTCAATTCAAATTCGTTTTCTAATCGATTCAAATCAAATTCGTTTTATATTCGTTTCAATTCAAATTCGTTTTCGATTCAATTCAATTCGAATTCGTTTTCTATTCAATTCAATTCGAATTCATTTTCTATTCAATTCAAATTCGTTTTATATTCGATTGAATTCAAATTCGAATTCGTTTTCTATTCAATTCAAATTCGTTTTATATTCGATTTCGAAATCACTTTTCAATATTCATTTCAAAATGAATAAAATCGATATAAATATCGTTCACGTCAAAATGGCGTCAATCTAATCAACACGGCTTCATATATTTTTATTTTCAAATATTCTATTTCAAAATATTTCTATTTCAAATATTTCTATTATCAAAATGTTTCGTTCAACACATGACTAATCTCAACGGATGAGTACTGTCAACACATGAACCTTAATTTTATATTGATAAAGATGTAAATTATTGTTAAAATATTTCGTTCAACACATGACTAATCTCAACGGATGAGTACGGTCAACACATGAACCTTTATTTTATATTGATAAAGATGTAAATTTTATTATTAAAATATTTCGTTCAACACATGACTAATCTCAACGGATGAGTACGGTCAACACATGAACCTTTATTTTATATTGATAAAGAAGTAAAATTTATTATTAAAATATTTCGTTCAACACATGACTAATCTCAACGGATGAGTACGGTCAACACATGAACCTTTATTTTATAATATTCTTTATTTTTTCGATTGGAATGAGGCCCAATCAATTACCATATAAAGTTAATTATATGGATTCCATACAACAAATGTATATAATAGCAATGATAAATAATCAACCATCATCTAAAGTGCACTACACTGTATAGGCATCAAATATAGATATCTAACGCTTATAACAGCCTGTCGATCCATCGACCGACATATTTAATCAATCAGGATGAGTGAACTTCAAATTCCACCCCAACACCCATGTGGGGTTTCAAACAATCAAACACAGATTTTATTTGTGCAGCTGGGCGATGTGTAAAATTTATCGTCCCAATCAATGTCAGTCAAATCGGTGTGCATAAACAAACCGTCCGGTTTGTAAATGAATTTTTTATTTTATTCGCTTCCACGTTAAAAATTATATTTTTAACGATCAAAATATTTTATTCAAACTATGAATATTCTATTCGGTTCATTTATTCAATAAAATGATATTTTTATTTTTCTAACATATTTTAGAAAATTTCGGCGGCATAACGGCACGATACTAGAAACGGGACAAGGCCTAGCCTTATCCCCGGTCTAGTGAGGGCCCACGCCATTCACACATCAATCAAATCAATTTCATTTCACCAAACAATTTAATTCAAACCAAATAATCTAACCAAACAATTTAACAAACAAGCCATCCATGGTCTGTGGATGATGGGTGTCGGGTGCTACTAAGCACCGTCTGCATCCTAGTATATATATATAACTAGAAAAAGAAATTGAAAGGTGAGAAATTCTCACCGAATAGCTAAATCAAACGCCTCGACTCTTCTTTATAGAAATCTTCGTCGTTCTCGCCTTTTGTCATTTTCTTTGCCCGTATTCACTACATATATAAAAATCACATTTTTACTTTGCTATTCAATATATAAAAATCGAATTTTTACTTCGCTATTCAATATATAAAAATCGAATTTTTACTTCGCTATTCAATATATAAAAATCGAATTTTTTCTTCACTATTCAATATATAAAAATCGAATTTTTACTATGCTATTTAATATATAAATATCGAATTTTTCTATGCTATTCAATATATAAAAATCGAATTTTTACTTCGCTATTCAATATATAAAAATCGAATTTTTACTTCGCTCTACTTCCAACAAAGATTATATTTTTATATCAAAGATATTTATATTCAAATCAATGAGGTTTATATTTTTCAATTCAAAGATATTTCTAAATCAAACAGATTTATATATTTTCAAAGAGGTGTTATTTTTATTTTCAAAAAGGTATTATTTTTCAACACAATGCTATTCATTTATTTAAAAACAAAACTTTAAACAATTTTCATTTCAAAACAATGATATTTATTTTCATTTCAAAACAATGATATTTATTTGTTTAATTCTCTTTTTACATCAATGATATATATTTTGTAAAAACAATTTCATATATCTTTTCTAAAACAATTTCAAATATATTTTCTAAAACAATTTCAAACTGATTTTAAATTGCTTTTAAACTGATGTTAAAACCGATTTTTAAACTATGAATTTATATATGAAAAAAAACAAAGGGAGGGCTCACTGTTTTACTTCAGACTGGACATTGAACTAGGCTTCTGCCCTAGGGTTGATAACGGCTGCCGCCACAGCCACCTTCACCGGGATCGGAGGCCACCCCAACGTCGGCCATCACGGCGCCTCCCCATGGCTGCCTTATCTCGAAACTCGCACCCCCTAGACGGGTAAAACATCGCTCGAATTCAGCGCCTTTGAGGGCAGAAATCGCCCAATTTGATTCACGAAATCCGATCTGAATACTATGGATTTAAAGTACTCACAACGCTCTTGAATTTGAGTTAGGAATTTTCGAAAATCATTCAGTGGATTGGGAGTATTTTGGATTCAAAATCGGGATGATTCTGCGCATTGATAGGCTCCTGGTGGCTAGGGTTTTGTAACGAGAGGGGGTAGGGGTTTTATAGTCAATTATTTTATATTATAGTATTATTTAATTTAAACAATTACTCTAAGGTCAATTTTCACGTCCGAACTCCTATTGAATCCCAACGATTGTCGCTCCTAGCCAAATACCTCCATTCCGAACACAATGGGATATGCCCCGCAAGCCAATTCGACTGTTTCGTTAAGTTTTCATTCAAATCAAAATGTAAATCAGTATATATTGAATTTGAACGTACATTTCAATTTACCGAGGCCACATACTAACTCTAAAAATTCCAGAAAAATTATTTCTAGCCTCGTATTGACGATACGGTCCTATCAAAACTAATTTCGTCGAATTCTGAGACCGTTTGAAAAATAATCATTTTCCAGTCGATTAAAATCAACTAAAACTGGTCAAACGCGTTTTCCTTTGTCACGCTCACATATTGATTCGAAAAATTATGAAAATTGGAATCTAGCAATAACTTGACATCACGGATCCAACAAAAGTGGTTTCGTTGAAATCCGAGGTCATTTGCAAAATGGCTATTTTTAAGGGCCTGAATTCCATAGCGACTATTCAGAATTTTCAACTGGACATATCTTTTTATCCCCGCTATGAAATTTTGATTTTTCGGGTTCGTTGGAAAGATATTCTCAAATAGATCCCAATGTTTTTGGTTTCACTAAAATCCGGATTGTTTTGCACCCGGTACATTCATTTGAATTTTGAAATCGAATTATCGAACTACCGCGCCATTTTCAATTCCTTTTATAATTATAAATAAATATTTACATTCTAACGACGATCTATATAAATATATACGTTTGAATTATATTCAAAATAAATTTCTCGTCGATATTATTTAAAATAATCTATTTTAAATGTTCAAAATTCGCTAAAATTGTCAAAATAAAAATTTTAAACTGGCCCAGATTTTCGGGTTGTTACATAAACACCTAATAGTAGTCTTGTCATGTAATAAAATGAATCTAAGTCTATGCTTGATGATGAGACAATCTTTTCAGATTTACCCCTATCTTTCTATTGAATCTATGATTTTACATGCCTAAGAAGTTATTATATCAATTCAATCATGACTATCTTTGTTAAAAATCGAATATATAATCCTTTTTGGTTCATAATGTTATTCTTATGCCCGCGATAACGATTGTATCAACTTATTCAAGAATCTATCTTTGTCGGAGCTAGATTTCTTGTATTAGGTCTGTTGTTACATGCCTATTCCCTATTCTTATTTTATGTTCCTTCTCTCTCTTTTCCCCTATTTCCTTTTTCTTTTATAAACCTGGGTTACCTTCGAACCTAGGCTGAAATCGCGAAATACGAACGGCTGGAATACAGGGAATATTTAGGTATAGCCTGTTTTGGGTAAATATTGGGCATAACGTATTTGGTGAAATGATTTGTAACACCACGTAATTCTGTAACACTAAGATTCACAAATCAAGGCAGAATTAAATTTTAAAATCAAAATCAAGGGAAATGGGCTGCGCCATTGCGTTCGTCTCAGAATTCTACATGGAAACGAGACCGAGTTTGCGTAAACCGGAGTCCGTATGAGGAAGATATGGCCTCCGGAAGATTCAGCGAAGTTCAAATTTCAAAACAGGTCAGAAAACGAGTTCAAATTCAAAAATCGGACCCAGAATGGGCTGGGCGGGAATTTTCCTGCCCAAGGCACCCAGGTCGACTGGGTAGTCGACCTGGGGGTCGACCTCCCCGCTTTTTCCAGTTTTCTGCCCTTGGTTCGTTCTGACATATTTGGTCACGTTTTCTGCCTTCGTCCGCCTAACACTATATAAACAGCCCTAGCCTCCTTCTCTATTCACAATTCTTTTCTATCCTTATGCTGCATCTGAGAAAATGTGTAAATAAATAAAATAATATATATATATATATATAATAAATCAAGACAAGGAAATGCCGCTCAAGACTTTCAAGAAGAGGTTCAAGTCAAGCTAGGATTTCAAGTGAAGATTCAAACGACTGCAACGACTGTTTTTCAACGAATCTAATCTAATTTCTGTAAGTCAGTTACTTCTTAGATTTGAACGTTTCTATTTTCGTGACATGAAATTAAAGGAATAAAAGAACATGCCAAATCTTTCTATTCGAATCTGTGCCTATATCTTTGGACCTAATTAAGAACTGTTATGATTCGATGACCAATAAGACTGTGACTATGAAACTATGGTCCTTAGAACCATATGCCTCTTTGACTATGAACATTGCCTATGAGTATGAACATTGCCTATGACCATGGACATTGCCTATGACTATGAACATTGCCTATGACTGTGACTATGACTATGAGAATTATTTCCTTGACCATGAACACAAGCCTATGCCTTTGATTAGGAAACATAAACTATTGCCTATGACATAACAAGAACAACTGTGATTCATGACTAGGAAAGTGCTGCTTAAGTTTTGTGACTGTGAAATTGGGTCTAAACCTGATTTTCTATTTTGTCTATTCTTGGTTTTCTTTGGTTTTAGACCTTGGGAATTTACCTATTAAGTTAGGTCTACCCATGTTCTTGAACCTGCGTCTCTATTCTGTCTATTCTTGGTTTTCTTTGGTTTTAGACCTTGGGAATTTACCTATTAAGTTAGGCCTACCCATGTTCTTGAACCTACGTCGTTATTCAACCCTTTTTATGTCAATAGATTTTCAGACCTATAGGCCTTCGATGTCTTAGATCAATTTTAGTGAAATTCGTTAGGTCTGTAATTAGTAAATTATCATTTTATGCCAGTTATTATGTCTATAGCATCTTTGGTTCATTCCCTATTTTCTACGAATCTAGATTGAATCACGATTATACGAACGGTGGGAATACGATTTGGACAAAATATGAAATTTACTAAAAACGTAGTTATAAACTTGGAAATTGGCATAAATAGGGAACATGTATTATGGCATGTTCATAAAAATGCAAATTTGACAAATTTGACATGAATTAAAGGATGTGTAATTTGAATCTAGTATTGACTTGTAAATCTAGCATTTACATGAATTGTAAACTAGAATAATAAGTCTAGTTTGACACGAACTGTAATTAGAATGTTAAATCAGAATTGGATTAGCTAACTTGGCATAATAGGTGTATTGGCATAAACTTGAAATGGGCCGTAATTAAGAATAATTGTCATGTCTAGCAAAATCATGGTTAGTGACACTTAATTTGGTATAGTTTACATACCAAAAAGCATAAATATGATATAGAGGGGAAAATGGGCCACAAGAATGAATGTTGACAATTTACATTAAAAGAGTAATTAGGAAATAAGTAAATTAGGAATAATTTACTTATAGAATTTGTCCTAAATGAGAGAATGTAAATTTAGACAAATTAAAGGCTGATTAATGACATCTCTTTTAATAATACACTAGAAAGTTCTAGGGTGACGAAGAGGATAGTGTCTAGGCTTGGGTTTGGAAAATACAAGTTTCCTGCTCTCCCTGGCTATCCCTAACTGATCCGACGGACGGGATGGTTACTTTCAAAACCTGATTTGAAAATTAATCAAACCCTTTGAACTTAGAAAACACGAATATGCCTAACCCGAGGTTAGACTGAGTTGCGATGTAAACCTGCCTGGAACCAACCGGCATATCCAGTATTCGCAACAATATCTGTCTAATGTGAGTGGTCACGGCTTTAATTTATTTAGTTAAAGCTAGAACAAGAATGGTAGGGTTAAGTTAACTAAGACACTTAACCAATTCAACATGATAACCAGACCGGTGGGTGGGGTTAGGTTCATACAGACACTTAACACAGTCAAGTTAGAATGGGAAGGCTAAGTCCATAGGGACACTTAACCACACTCATGGTAACAAGACAAGATTTGTAGGGGTTAAGTAACTAAGAAAACACTTAGCCAAATTAACATGTTAACTAGACTAGAAGGTGGGGTTAAGTAAAGTTAATACACTTAGCCAAATTAACATGTTAACTAGACTAGAAGTTGGGGTTAAGTAAAGTTTAACACACTTAGCCAATTTGATATGTTAGCTGGGCTAGACCGTAGGGTTAAGTAAACTTGAACACTTAACCATCAGATTGTGATAAAGGAATAGGGTTAAGTCTAAAACATGAAGGGGTAATATTTAACCATTAATAACATGTTAGTTAAAACAGACGGGAAAGGTTAAGTTAAAAAGGAACACTTAACCAATACAGGATGAATGGGTAGGGTTAAGTAATAAGAAATACTTAACCAATATAACTTGGTTTGTGGAAGGGTTAAGTCAACATGAATTACTGATAACACTTAACTAGTTTAACAGGATAAATGAAGAGGGTTAAGTTGACTTGAATTGACTAATGACACTTAACCAATCCAAATTGACGGGAAAGAGAACTAAGTAGTAAACCTTAGTTAAAAGGAACTAAGTAGTAAACCTTAGTTAAGAAAACAACGATTCTGGAAACTAAGTGGTAAACCTTAGTTAAGAAAACAACGATTCTGGAAACTAAGTGGTAAACCTTAGTTAGTAGAACTAAGTAGTAATTCTTAGTATAACACGGGAAGGAGCGAATGTCCGTCTGAGTAAAAAAGAAGGCTCCAACGAATTGGGTTACGAAGCCCGAGGCTTCGAGGGGACGTGAGGGTACTCTTGGTATCCCTCTGTGAGGCTGCAAATGATCCTCCTGGGCTCACAGAGGTTAAGGTCTGCGTTAGAAGAACCAGGGGTAGGCCTTGGTTGCAATATATGGCAACCTAAAGACTAGGATGGACCGGCGTGATTCGACGAGAAAACGGTAGCCCTGTGATAGCAACTCGTCGTCTACCATCCATCTTGAGTCAATCGAGATACGTGAAGCGGAAAGGCGGAGAACTCCAAAAGACTATATACTTGCTATCTAGTTATGGGTGAGGACGGCCATAGGATAGTGGAGCACCAGGGGCCTGCGTATAGTTCTCATATTTCAAGGTGTGCCTTTCATTAGTTGAGGGAGGGGTCAAGTGGGACCATAGCCACTGGGACAAAAACAGACCTTAGCATCTGCATCGGCAGATATCTGAAAGCTCCCGACCGAGTTTGGTATTCCTTGATTTGCCCTGTCACAGGACTTGGGCCGCACATTACAGGACATGTGCATCTAGACAAGCGATAACGATTCGCGATACATGTGTGGGGAAGTATAGGAACACATATACCACTCTAGGTAGTGTGTCCTAGACTTGGGGGCATCGTTCGACAGGTAGCATAATCCCTAGTTGGACTAGGAGGCATAAACCCTGAATCCGAGAAGCATTCAGCAGATAGCGTAAACTCTATTTGAATCTAGAAAGCACTGGATAGAAAACCCTAGATTAGATCTAGGTAATAAACAATAAATGTATGCCCGAAGGCAATGGAAAATACAGGGATTGGGATCATGTTATCGTTACAAGTTGGGACACTAGTTAGATGGTGCAGAGATATTGAAACCAGTTTAACAAGGAAATAGCGAAGCGACGAAAGTATAAGAACATATCCAGTTTATCTTATCTTAGCATATCTTGTGATTATCTTTCCTAATCTTGTTGACCCTATCATCATGGTGTTATCTTGTATTCAGTTAATTCATATCATTTTGTTTTCCTATGTTCACATGCTAGAAGTTACTGAACTTACTCAGGTTTTATGTCTGACTCTGTTTTTCTTTCGTCTTCTTTTCTTCCGTTCCCCCCCCCCCAGGTAGTAAAGGAGGGAATAGTATACCTCAGGTTAAGTTGGACTGTCACTCTTCCCCAGCTTGAAATTTTGTCGAAGTTTTGCTTGGATTCTCTTTTCAGATGCTATGGCTGGCTCTTGCCAAAAATTGGGGAATATAAATGTTGTTTTATGCTTCTTTATTTTGTAAGACAGATGACACTCTGATATTGTAAAGAAATCATTGTACAAACTATTTTATCAGTAAAGCAAAATTTTATTTTCCGCTGTTTAATTTCTGTCTGTCTTGTAATTTATCTGCACCTTTTACCCTAAATGCTCCACAGGACCTAGTGCATTCCCTTTGTGAGTGACACTAACGGATGTGGGGTGTTACATGATTGGGCATAATTGTTATTGTTACGAACTTGGGGTAAATTGAAATATTAAATCTAGATTGGGTGTAAATTGTAAATTGAAATATTTTATCTAGATTGGGTGTAAACTGTAAATTGGAATATTAAATCTAGACCGGGTATAACTATTGGTTGGGACGCCAAGCATAATGTATATTGAGATTTTGGGGTACGACTATTATTGCAAATTTAGGAAGATTAGGTGTAACCTATTTTGAGCAATAACTTGAAATTTAATTTGTGGAGCATAACTTGCAATTAGCTTGGTTGGACGTGACTTGAGAATTGGAACATGACTAGTTTTGTTAAATTTGGGATAATTAATATATATAAAAACCTAGACTTGGACATGAATGGTAAATATGTAAATTGGCTAAAAGATGAACGTGCCTAACCCGAGGTTAGATTGAGTTGCGGTGTAAGACTGCCCGGAACCGCCCGACACATCCAGCGACCACACCAACATAGATCTAATGTGAGAGGTTAGCGCATAAAGCCCAAAACCCGAGGTTAGAATGAGTTTGTGGTAGAAGTCTGCCCGGAACCGCCCAGCACATCCAACAACCGCAAACAACAGTTCTAATGTGAGAGGTTAAGGCATCAATGAATGAATTAATGCTAATGAACAGACATGCTAAGAATGAGCGGGGTTAAGTTAAGGGGAAACACTTAACCAATATAACATGATGAATGAACAGGGTTAAGTTAATAGGAAACGCTTTACCAAATACAACATGTTAGATGAGTAGGGTTAAGTTAACCAACCTAACATGATAAAAGAGTGGGGATAAGTTAAGGGGGAACACTTAACCATTGTAACATAATGAATGAACAAGGTTAAGTAACATATGAACAGGCGACACTTAATCAATACAACATGTTAGGTGGGTGGGTCAAGTTAACATGGACAAGAAGACAACTTAACCAATATTATATGAACAAAGTGGATAGGGTTAAGTCAAGCTTAACCAATAATACACATGGACTTCATAAGGGAAAGGGTTGAGTAAATCTTGGGTAAGTGGGTAATATTAGTATATATAGGTCCGCAAACTTAACCGTTAAATAAACATGCATGAATCAGTGAGAAGGTTAAGTAACATATGAATAGGCAACACTTAACAAGTACAACATGTTAATTAAGCAAATGGGTGGGGTTAAATTATATTGAGAACACTTAACCATTATAACATGTTGACTAGGAAACCCTAGTAACGGGGACCCATTTTAGCAGTAACCCACATAGATGTATCATGGTACCCTGAGCTAGGCAGGGTGGGGCACGATTACTGGGCTGATTATAAGTGGTCAAAATAGCGGCGGGTGGTGCAGCAGTGCAGTTCCGACGGAGTATGGGCGTGCACGTGCTCCGGAGTGGAAAAGCAGGCAATGGGCATCAGTAGTATACACTGTGCATCTTGAATCATGTCGGGTTGCCACCATGGGAATTGATACCCCCTATGATGGGGCCAGCACAGGTATCTACATACAAGCGGGGCCGAATGACAAAAGTAATGAATACATACAAGCGGGGTCGAATGACACAAGTAATGAGTGCATACAAGTGAGGTCAAATGACACAAGTAATGCATACATGCGAGTTAGGGAGCCAATCGATAGGGTAGTAAGGGTATATCTAACATATCCATGGCAATTAGGCAGATTGAGGTGGGATCCTCATAATGGATGTACACCTGAAGTCTACCAGAATTGCGGGGATTGGGATCATATTATCATCCTATATAGATTACTAGTTGGGACACTAGTTAGGTGGTGTAGAGATATAGAAACCAGAATAAAAGGGTAGTAGCGAAGCAGAGAAAGAGTAGAAGTGCATTCAGTTTATCTTACCTTATCATATCTTATGTTAATATTTTGTTATCTTGTTATCCCTGTTATCATGGTATTGTCTTATATTCAGTTTATTCATATCATTTTTCTTTTAACTCTTTACATACTGAAAATCACTGGACTTACCAGGCTTTATGTCTGACCCATTTTCATTCGTCTTCTTTTCTTCCGTTTCTCCCCCAAGGTAATCAGGGAGGGAATAACTCGGCTTAGTTTGGACCGTTTCTCTTTCCAAGCTTGAAGATTCTTTGATGTATTGCTGGGATCCTCTTATCTTTGGCTACGGCTGTGTTTGCACTTTAATTTGGGGACTTATGCTACTTTGCTATGTTTTATGCTTCTTATATACTTGGAAGTTTTCAAATCAAGATAGAAGTTTTATGTAGTACTTTTAAGTATGATTGAGTCAATTGTTGTAAAAGCTTGACTGAACTACGTTGCTTATAAAATGACTTTGTTTTCCGTTGCTTTATTTGTCTGTCTTGTAATTTATCTGCATCTTTTACCTATAACGCTTCACTAAAGTTAATGCATTCCCTTTATGAGTGACACTAATGGAGGTGGGGTGTTACATATTCGCTTAGTAATATTCAGTGTAATGTCTTATAAATGATTGGTACAATGTCCTTAAATAGTACTTCAGTTTTTAAAATGGTTTTATACACGAACAAATCCAAGAAATAAAACTGTGCAGATGTCAGACGTCTGAAACTTAGTCCAGACTCCATCACTGGACTATGGAAATTTCTAGACTTCAAGCACAGATGTGTGATAGAAATGACAAATATCTGTGCTGAGCAACGAGATATTTTAAAAGGGTTTCCTCTTCAGACTGAAGGGATGCATTTATTCTTCATACATACCTTTTCTTCTACCAATGATGCAGCATTTAGAATGAAAAGTTTCAGTCCAAAAATCATTTCTCTTCAAAGAAACTATTCGTGTTCTAGAAATAAACTTGAATCAAAGAGATTTGGTTAACTAATCTTTTTGAATCTTTCCTATCTATACATTCTATTTTCTGTAATTCTTGGAATTGTGAAGCATTCAAAAAACATTCTATTTACCTCTTTTATACATCAAATACTTCAGATCATATACTACTTCAAGGAGATCATAGGAGAGCATGTACTATGCAGTGAAAATCAGTGTTATCAAGAAAATATCCTTATCAAGGAAACTACTCTATTGTAAGCCTATACCTCTGGGTAAAAAGAGGGTTGTTTTGATAGTTAGAAAGATGAAGGGGAGCTTTGGGACTAGACGTAGGACAGGAGGTCCAAACCAATATAAAACTCCGATATGATTGCTTCTTACTTTACTTATTTCATATTGTTAGTAATCAAATAATATTTGTTATACTTGCTTATTAGTTACACACACGATCCCTATAGTTCTTTCATATAGGGTATCATTTTATTACAATATAGCCTAATATTATTGTTTTAGCTAGACTGATCCATTTATTTTATACTCGGGTCAGACCGATTTTTTACAAGTAGCGTTGGATGTAGATGCTTCCTACCTAGTTTTTGCTTTCGGACTATCTATCGCCTTTTGATCGCTTTAGCGAGTTTTGGATTAATGTTTATGTAGCACACGTTAATGATTGTTTATATTCTTTTATGGGGACGGATGCATGTATATTATGGATAATATATCCACTGATGCATATTATTTTGTGTTGTACTTTGTGTGCGTGTGTGTGTATGTATATCTATGACTGTATTGCTATTTTGTGAAATGTGGAATTTACTCTTGTTATGTTTTCTTTTGGATCAGTCCTGTAGTCATCGTTGCATTGTATTTGATAATAATTGAGTATGTCGATCCACTTGAGAGAAAAACGAGTATTTTATTGACGTACTTAATGCTTGTGTAATACAAGATTATGGTCGCTCCTAACCAGTCCTATTTTCCGTATTAACAAACAACATTACTCGTTAATGTTCTTTGTTAATATGAGTATCGAGGTGGGCTGTTACATATTACGTGAAATGGTGGTTAATAAAGGAAAAAAAGAATAATGGGAAAGCAACGGTTACATGCCCATTATAACAAAGCAACGGTCACATAACAAAGCAACAATTGCATGCCCAACGGTCACATACCCATTATAACAAAGCAACGGTCACATGCCAATCATCCAAGCCTATTTACATTTATTTCTTGTATTATAAGTAGAGGTTCACTCTATACACTTTGTATCAGTTCCAATTACAATAATGAAATAACAAAGTTTATTTCTCTCTTCTACATCCTCTGATCTTCTTTGTTTTCATGGTATCAGAGCTCTTTACTTGGCTTAACAGTGAGACGACCCGAACTTCCCCGTGAAGGAAAGCACGGATAGAATTGAGGACAAGACAAAATAGAACGCACACAGAAGAACATTTCATTGTTATTACAACAATTCCATCAGAATACAAGAATATACAGAGTATAAACGAATAAATTATATTCGATAAATATCAGAGATTAAGATTACATTTAAATACATCGCAGCGGAAGATAATACAAAAGCACAACTAGAAATAATGCACGGATACAGAGCTTTCCGAGCATCGTTCCAGCTGTAAATCAGGATCATGTGAATATAAATCTGCAAAACCAAAACTACTAGCTGCCCGTGTGGAAAATAGGGGCACCCAGAGTTTAGGTTAAAACAATAAACTCCAGGTCAGTCATGTGACTGGTGTGAGAACTAAAACAGTTATTTAAAACTTTTCTTCAAAAGATAGTAATTCAAGGGACCACGCCGTATAACACGAAACGGGTTTCCTCCCAAGAATACTAGTGCATATAACAAAACAGCGCAATGCTTTTTGAAAAAATGAAGCTATTATAAGACCCAGGTCCCATCACACAATGCAACGCAAGCCGGAGGATAGGGTTTTCCCTTATAATAGCCAAACATGCTTGGTACGTTTAAAACAAATCATTTGATACTATTATAAGTGTATAGTGTCAAAACAATTCAATCATAAATATCAATCATAGGCAGCATGGGTACCATCTATCATGTCGCCATACTAGTTCTACAATTAAAACCGAAATATCACGTATTGGAAATTGGATTCCATCATGAGTCGAGGCAAGGGGAAAGCTCCTCTCCATTCGAGACACTCTAGCAAATGTCCCAGGACCCCACTATGATCCTTTGGAACCTCCAAGGTCGGTCCTCTCTTACTTTTGAGGATTAGTTATTCCTGAACACACGTTTCCCGGTCCTTACAGACCTATATCCGAGGCGCCTCGTATCCAACAACCACACAGGTAAAAAGTATATAAATGTCAGGGCTGGTAGGTCACTGACACCACCCTAGCTAGAAAGAAACGTCGTGCACTCCTTGGGTCCGTATCCCGTTTTTGACTCATACCGAGGTGTGAGGCTCGCGAATTCATGTTATACACAAAGCTACGCCACACATGCCGTGCTTTGATCATCAACCACAAGACTTTGCTTTTCAACAGAAGCCTTGATCAATTGCCACTTACGCGTGCCACACTGGCAATTCACTCCATGCGACTGATGTCCATCGATATACAACCTCTGAGCTCGTACGTCTCAGAGAAGGGCGTTAAGCAAGAGAATAAATTCTCTGCCGCCAAACAGATGTATATTTAATAGAGATCAATCAACACAGAATAAAATCCAATATCAGACACATAATCCATTTACAAGTTCGTTCTGGGTCTGAACGAAACCAGAGGCACTTTCCTCGCATATCCATCCATCTCCAAGTATGTCTGGACAATCACCAACTGTTTCCCTCATCTTGGGTGTACAGCCCAATCGAGATTATCAGTAATCACCCAAACGATGCGAAGACTTCCGATCTTCAACCACCGTCTTCATCTTCGACATCTCGTCGAATCGGTTATTCAAAATGGGTGTAAACCCGGCCTTTCTGAATAACCCACGTATATAATAAACAAATGTTACACAAACACAACGAAAGCCTCATTCCAATTCAGAACGTTCTTTTATTCACAAAATCACATTCTTAGGGAAAGGTTACCATTAATTTTATCCAAGATAAATTCTTCTAAATTTATCATATAATCTTCCTTCGGATATCATTTATAACTAGTCGGGATTAGCGAACCACACCGAAGTAGTTATTTATTTTGTTTCCCAATCCCAACTTATTCATCCCATGGAGCAAAACTGGTAATACTCCATATCTAACACCATGGTGTTATCGGTAAAATTAATTACCATTCCACGTTCAAATCTAATTAAAGATTTAACTATCGCTTTGGAGCAAAACTGGTGGTACTCCATTCTCGATCACCTTTCAGATTTGATAATCTAAATTATCAATTCACATTTTAATCCAATTAAAGATTCATTAAAACTCCACTTAGTTTCAATCTTTTCAAAAACCAATATCCTGCCTTTAACTGGGTTAAAGAACCAATGTCATCTAAAACACGATTCACGATAAACCCAAATCACATTTGATATTTCCTACTAGGCTCTGAATAGAAAATATACCGGCTTATATTCAATATCAAACTCTGAAACCAACAAATATCGTGTTGGAAATAACGATATAAATATATCTTTCAAATTCCCATAACAATATTTGTATAGTCACGAAATCCAGCATCGAAATATTCCAAAAATAATTTCGATTCAACTCCAGTCCAATCCACGTATTGGGAATATTGATTATTTCTAAAATCACTTTCAAATTCTATTTATTTATTTCAAAAATAAATTTATTTTAATTCTAGTCCAAAACTAGTTCATTTCGATAAAAATCTATTTTTATCTTTTCAAATATGGAATTTTTCAGCCCAATTTTTCCCAAATCATTTCTTATGATTTTACACAAATTATAGATATTTTTAATAATTTTAACAAGGCCCGTACAGTCGATTTCCATCAACGGTCATCGAACTGCAGTTACACCGACCTTTTCCAAATTTGATTTGGACATAATTCCAAATCCAACCGTTAGATTTCAAATTTCTAATATTCATTGGAAAGCTCTTTTCGATACGAACCCAACGGTTCTGGTTTTAGGAGAATCCGACGGTCGGATCTCCCGCAACGTCAATTCGAAGTTAATGGTTGAAATTCACGAACTGCCGCGGCGCGGCGCGTTCTATTCTGGCCATTATATATATATATATATATATATATATATATATATTTCGTCGATTTCCTTTTAAAAACGAATTTTATAAATAGTTCTAAATTCGTTTCAAAAACAATTTCAACTTCATCTTCAATTTCAAATCGATTTGATTTCAATTCAATTCGAATTCATTTCAATTTGATTTAATTCGAATTCAAATTCGTTTCAATTCAATTCAAATTCTAATTCGTTTCAATTCAATTCAATTTGAATTTACCTTCTATTTAATTCAATTTGAATTCATTTCAAATTGATTTCAATTCAATGTCAGTTCGTTTTAAATTTTATCCAAAACAATTTCAATTCGTTTTTAATTCAATTTCAATTTAATTCAATTTGAATCCATTTCTATTTAATTCGAATTCAAATTCACTTTCTATTCAATTTAGATTCAAATTCACTTTCTATTCAATCTGAATCGAATTCATTTTCTATTCGATTCGAATTCATTTCAAATTGATTCAATAAAATTTCAATTTCAGTTTTATTCTAATTTAATTTGAATTTCATTTCAAAATATTAAATTTTGAAATCACTTTTGAATATTCATTATAAAACGAATAAAATCGATATAAATATCGTTCGCGTCAAAATAACGCATCTCTAATCAACACGGCTTTATATTTTTCAAAAAATTTGTTATTCTATTCAACGAATGAATATTTATTTCTTTCAACACATGAATCTATATTTCTTTCAACACACGACTAATCTCAACACATGAGTACTGTCAACACATCACTATTTTTGTTATGTAAAATATTTTATAAAACTATGGTATCTATCGTTTGATTTTAATTAGACTCCACCGAGAAGTAAATTCTAATTGTAAATATGATAAAGATGTAATTTTTATTATTTAAAATATTTTACTCAACACACGAATATTTTCAACACATGAACATCGTCAACACATGACTATTTTCATATTCAACACATGAATTTTCTTTTATAACATTCATTATTTCCCGATTGGAATAAGGACCAATCAATCACCATATAATGTTAGTTATATGGATTCCATACAACAAATGTATATAAAAGCAATGATAAACAATCAACCATCATCCAAGGTGCACCACACAACTGCACAAGCATCAAAAATAAATAATCAATGCTTACACAGTCTGTCGACCAATCGATCGACATACAATTAAATAATTGGGATTAGTGCATGCCAAATATCATCCCAACACCCGTGTGGGGTTTCAAATCAACAAACACATATTTTTATTTGTGCAGTTGGGTGATGTGTAAAATTTATCGACCCAGTCAATATCAGTCAAATTAGTGTATATAAACAAATCGGCCGATTTGTTTATAAATATTTATTTATTCACTTTCACGTTAAAAATTATATTTTTAACGATAAAATATTTAATTTCAAATATCTACATTTTTTCGATTTCACATCAACAACACAAACAAATTTCACAACACATCAATTAAACAAACAAGCCATCCATGGTCTATGGATGACGGGTGTCGGGTGCTGCTAAGCACCGTCTGCATCCTAGTATATATATATATATATATATATATATATATATATATATAACTAGAAAAAGAAATTTAGAGTGAGAAGTTCTCACCAAAGCTATCCCAACTCCACAACACTTCTAATGTAGGAAATCATCACTGTTCTGGCCTTTTTGTCACTTTCGTTGCCCGTAGCCACTACATATATAAAAATCGAATTTTTTTACTTCGCCATTCAATATATAAAAATCGAATTTTTACTTCGCCATTCAATATATAAAAATCGAATTTTTATAATCACTCCATAAGTATAAAATTCTATTTTTACACCGCTACTATATAGATAAAAATTCTATTTTTACACCGCTACTATATAGATAAAAATTCTATTTTTACATCGCTACTATATAGATAAAAATTCTATTTTTAAATCGCTACTATATAGATAAAAATTCTATTTTTACATCGTTATTATATAGATAAAAATTCTATTTTTACATCGCTATTATATAGATAAAAATTCTATTTTTACATCGCTACTACATAGATAAAAATTATATTTTTACATCGCTACTATATAGATAAAAATTCTATTTTTACACCGCTACTATATAGATAAAAATTCTATTTTTACCATGCTATTATCTATATAAAGATTTCGCCTTTTAAAATATAAAGATTTCGCCTTTTCAAATATAAAGATTTCGCCTTTCTACTTTAAAAATTCTAACTTTTCTATTCGTTGTTAAAAATCATACTCTTCGTATGAATAGACATCATATTTCTCACATGAACAAAATCATATTTTTAGTCAAATAAAAATCTTAACTTTGTAATTTCAAACAAATAAAAATCATATATTTTTTCCAATCCAATTTCTATATAAACTAATGTTAAACAAACTGATTTCTTTTACATAACATTATATATATATATACAAAGGAATTAATAAAAATAAAATAAATAAATAAAAACCATACTGTTTTCGTTTGCGGGGGGAGGAGGCTGCTGCGTACGCCGGAGGGGGTCGGAGGACGTAGTGGCGGCGGAAAGGGGGTTGGCGACGGTTCAGGTGTGGGCCAGGGGCACGGGTTGAGGCTGCAAAGGGCTAGGGGTGTGCGGTTTTCGAAGGGGGAGAGGCGCGGTCGACGTTGGGGAAGGGGAGGTGCACCTCTGGGCGGCTGTAAAAACCCGCAACTTCCCCGTAAGGGAAAGCGTCGGATAGTTCGAGAACAAGCCACAACAGGACACATACAGAAGAACATTTCATTGTATATTACAACAATGCATCAGATTACAAGAATATATAGAGTATAAAAGAATATTACACAGAAATATCATAGATTCAAATTACATTGAAATACATAGCAGCGGAAATAATACAATACACAACTAGAAGAGATATACGGATACAAAGCTTTCCGGATATCGTTCCAGCTGTAAACCAGGATCCTGTGAATATAAATCTGCAAAACCAAAACTACTAGCTGCCCGTGTCAAAATAGGGGCACCCAGAGTTTAGGTTAAAACAATAAACTCCAGGTCAGTCATGGGACTGGTGTGAGAACTAAAAACAGTTATTAATCTTTATTTTAAATCATTAGGTAAATCAAGGGACCACGCCGTATAACACGGAACGGGTTTCCTCCCAAGAACACCAGTGCATAGAATAAACAGCGCAATGCTAAATAAAGAAAAATGAAGCTATTATAAGACCCAGTTCCCATCACACAATGCAACGCAAGCCGGGGGATAGGGTTTTTACCTTATAACAGCCAAGAATGCTTGATACGTTTAAAACAAATCATTTGATACTATTATAAGTGCATAGTGTATAAAACAACTTCAAATCATAAGTATCAATCATAGGCGGCATGAATGCCCCATACCACTATGTCGCCATATATAGGTTATACAATCAAAATCGCAAAGTCACGTATTTGGAAATTGGATTTCCGTCTATGAACCGAGGCAAAAGATAGTCCTCAACCGATTCGAGACAATCTAGCCCATGTCTCAGGCAAGCGCGCAGGCAAGCCTTGGATCGTCAGGGCCGGTCCACACGGAGTGGATTATTATGCCTGAACAATACGTCTCCCCACCCTATGGGGTGTAAGTCTGGTCCGTCAGCCGACCAGAATGCATTCGGCCGAAACCGATATAACCGAGGCGCCTCGCAACCGCAACAACCACATAAGTCAAACTCGTCAGGGCGTGTAAAACCACTGACGCCACTTCTAGCTAGAAAGAAACGCAAGTCCTCCCTGAGGTCCGTCTCCCGTTTTTGGTTCATACCGGGTGTGAAACACGCGAGGTAAACGTTACACAAAGCTACGCCACAAAGGCCGTGCTTTAATCATCACCACAAGACTTTGCTTTTCAACAGAAGCCTCGATCAATTGCCACTTAGGCATGCCACACAGGCAATTCACTCCATGCGTTTGATATCCATCAATATATAACCCCTGAGCTCGTACGTCTCAGAGAAGGGCGTTAAGCAAGAGAATAAATTCTCCGCCGCCAAACAGATATATATTTAATAGAGATCAATCACACGGACTAAAATCCAATGTCAGACACACAGTCCATTTACAAGTCCGTTCTGGGTCTGAACGAAACCGGAGGCACCTAGTACCCCGCATATCCATCGATCTCCAAGTACGTCTGGACGATCACTAACTGTTTCCATCTTCTTGGGTGTACAGCCCAATCAAGATCATCAGTAATTACCCAAACGACGTGAAGACCTCCGGTCTTCGACCATCGTCTTCATCTTCGACTTATCGTCGTATCAGTTATTCAGAATGGGATAAACCCGGTCTTTCCGAATAACTCGCGTATATATTAAATAAGTGTTACACAAACACAACATACGCCTCATTCCAATTCATTAGTCACTAACCGTAAATTAATCAAGAGAATAATTCCCCAAACATTAACCCCGAAGGCCGAAACCAACATCAGATCAATATCCAGAAAACCATTCTGCTTGGCTAACCGACAGTTAGTTCATAAATTTCACATTCATAGGGAAAGGTTCCCATTAATTTTATCAAAGATAAATTCTTGAATTTATTCTTTAATCTATTTTTGAATATCAATTCAAACTAGTCGGGATTAGCGAACCTTACCGAAGTAATCATTTGTTTTAATTTCCCAATCCCAACCTATTCATCCCATGAAGTAAAACTGGTTATACTTCATATCTAACACCACGGTGTTATCGGTAAATTCAATTACCATTTCACGTTCAAATCTAATTAAAGATTTAACTATCGCCTGGAGTAAAACTGGTGATACTCCATTTCGATTATTTCAATCTAATTAAAGATTCATTAAAACTCCACTTAGTTTTAATCTGTGACTGGGTTAAAGAATCAGTGTCATTTAAAACACGGTTCACGGTAAACCCAAAATCACATCACATTTCAATCAGTCCCTAATTGTAAATTAGCAAGTGAGCAATTCCCTAAGTATTAATCCCGAAGGCCGAAACCAACATCAGATCAATACCTCGGAAACTATTCAACTTAACTAATCTCCAGTTAGTTTCTGATTTTCTTAACTCCTTTAGGTCTAAGAACTGTATTATTGAAGATACCGTTCACGACAACCCAAAATCACATTTCATCAATGATCGGGTTAAAGAATGAGTGTCATTTAAAACACTGTCCACGATAAACCCAAAAATCAATATCGATTCAATTCCAATTAAATATTATTTAATTGGTACACTTCATTAAATCTAAATAAAAAGATTTAATCTTTTCTCAACTGGGTTCAAGAACAGTGTTAGTGAAGACACCATTCACGACAAACCCAAATCACATTTGATATTAAATACAAGGCTCTGAATAGAAAATATCCCGGCTTATATTCAATATCAAATTCTACGATTAACAAATGTCGTATTGGAAATAACGATATAAATATATATCTTTCAAATTTCCATAACAACATCTGTATAATCACGAATTCCAACATCGAAATATTCCGAAGACAATTTCGATTCAAATCCACTCCAATGCAATCATTGGAAATTTTGGTTATTTTTAAAACCCTTTTTCAAATTCAATTTATTTATTTAAAAATAAATAGAATTATATTTCTAGTTCAAAACTAGTTCATTTCGATAAAAATCTATTTTTATCTTTTCAAATATGGAGTTTTTCATCCCAAATCTTCACAAATCATTTCTTATGATTTTACACAAATTATTACTATTTTTAATAATTTTATCTAGGCCCGTACAGTCGATTTCCATCAATGGCCATCGAACTGCACTTGCAGCGACCTTTTTCGAATTTGACTTGGACATAATTCCAAATCCAACCGTTAGATTTCAAATTTCTAATATTCGTTAGAAAGCTCTTTTCGATACGAACCCAACGGTTCCGGTTTTAGGAGAATCCGACGGTCGGATCTCCCGTAATGTCCGTTTGAAATAAATGGTCGAAATTCACGAACTGCCGCGGCGCGGCGCGTTCTATTCAGGCCATTATATTATATATATAATATATATAATATATATATATCGTCGATTCCTATTCAAAACGAATTATATAAATAGTTTTAAAATTCGTTTCAAAATCTATTTCAACTTCTATTTCAATTCAAAGCAAAATTGAATTCTTCTTTATAAATTCGTTTTAAAATTCATTTCTATTCAATTCGAATTCTAATTCAATTTGAATTCATTTCAATTCGCTTTCAATTCCATTTGAATTCGTTTTCAATTCAATTCATTTCGAAATCGTTTTCAATTCATTTCATTTCGAAATCGTTTTCAATTCATTTCATTTCGAAATCGCTTTCAATTCAATTCATTTCGAAATCGTTTTCAATTCAATTCATTTCGAAATCGTTTTCAATTCAATTCATTTCGAAATCGTTTAAAATCGATATAAACATCGTTCACGTCAAAATGGCATCAATCTAACCAACACGGCTTCATAAATTTCTATTTTTCAATATTCTATTTCAAATATTTCTTTTTCAAAATAGTTGTTATTATCAAAATATTTCGTTCAACACATGACCAATCTCAATGAATGAGTACTGTCAACACATGAACTTTTATTTTATATCGATAAAGATGTAAATTTTAATATTAAAATATTTCGTTCAACACATGACCAATCTCAATGAATGAGTACTGTCAACACATGAACTTTTATTTTATATCGATAAAGATGTAAATTTTAATATTAAAATATTTCGTTCAACACATGACCAATCTCAATGAATGAGTACTGTCAACACATGAACTTTTATTTTATATCGATAAAGATGTAAATTTTAATATTAAAATATTTCGTTCAACACATGACCAATCTCAATGAATGAGTACTGTCAACACATGAACTTTTATTTTATAATATTCTTTATTTTTCAAATTGGAATGAGGCCCAATCAATTACCATATAAAGTTAATTATATGGATTTTCATACAACACATGTATCTAATAGCATTGAAAAATAATCAACCATCAACCAAAGTGCACTACACTGTATGAGCATCAAATATAGATATCTAACGCTTATAACAGCCTGTCAATCAATCGATCGACATATTTAATCAATCAGGATGAGTGAACTGCATATTTCATCCTAACACCCGTGTAGGGTTTCAAACAATCAAACAAATATTTTATTTGTGCAGTTGGGCGATGTGTAAAATTTATCGACCCAATCAATGTCCGTCAAATCAGTGTACATAAACAAACCGTCTGGTTTGTAAATGAATATTTTATTTTATTCACTTCACGTTAAAAATTATATTTTTAACGATAAAACATTTTATTTCAACCTATGAATTTCTATTCAATTCATTTCTATTCAATAAAATGATATTTTTATTTTTCTAACTTATTTTAGAAAATTTCGGCGGCATAACGGCACGATACTAGAAACGGGACGAGGCCTAGCCTTATCCCCGGTCTAGTGAAGGCCCACGCCATTCACACATCAATCATATCAATTTCAATTTCACCAAAACAATCAAATCCAAATCAAATAATCTAACCAACTACACAACCAATCAAACAAGTCCATGGTCTGTGGACGGGTGTCGGGTGCTTCTAATAAGCACCGTCTGCATCCTAGTATATATATATATATAACTAGAAAAATAAATTGAAGGGTGAGAAATTCTCACATATAGCTATCCTAGCTCCACGGCACTTCTAATGCAGGAAATCTTCGCCAACTCGCCTTTTTGTCGCTTTCGCCTGCATTCTCTACATATGTAAAAATCGAATTTTTACTTTGCTATTCAATATATAAAAATCGAATTTTCACTTCGCTCTTCAATATATAAAAATCGAATTTCTACTTTGCTTTTCAATATATAAAAATCGAATTTCTACTTTGCTTTTCAATATATAAAAATCGAATTTTTACTACTATGTTATATAGATAAAAATTATATTTTTATCACGCTATTTTCCACCTAAAGATTTTGCCTTTTCTAAAATAAAGATTTCGCCATTTCACTTTCAAAGAACACGCCTTTTTATTTTTAAAGAACTCGCCTTTTCATTTTTAAAGTTCATATCTTTTGTTTAAAAAAACAAAGTTGATATCTTTTTAAAAACAAAGTTGTTTTTATTTTTAAAAACAACATATATTTTCAAAACAATTTCATATATGTTTTCAAAACAATCTTTTTCTATTAAAAGATTAAACCTTTTCTATTTTAATCCTTAAAATAAAATCAGTTTTTATTTTCTCTGAAAATCAGTTTTTACATGCTTTTTAAAAATCAGGTTTTTTTTTATTGCCTTAAAAAAAATCAGTTTGAAAATCTTTTTTTAAAATTCAGTTTAAAAAAAAAAATCCTTTAAAATCCCGTTTTTAATCCTTTTATAAAAACAGTTTTAATCTTTATAATAATCAGTTTTTGTGAAAACCCATAACTTCCCCGTAAAGGAAAGCGTCGGATAGTTCGAGAACAAGCCACAACAGAACGCATACAGAAGAACATTTCATTGTATATTACAACAATGCATCAGATTACAAGAATATACAGAGTAACAATGAATATTACACAGAAATATCAGAGATTTAAATTACATTTAAATACATAGCAGCGGAAAATAGTACAATACACAACTAGAAGGAGATATACGGATACAAAGCTTTCCGGATATCGTTCCAGCTGTGAACCAGGATCCTGTGAATAAAATCTGCAAAACCGAAACTACTAGCTGCCCGTGTCAAAATAAGGGCACCCAGAGTTTAGGTTAAAACAATAAACTCCAGGTCAGTCATGTGACTGGTGTGAGAACTAAAACAGTTATTAATCTTTATTTTCAAAGGTAAATCAAGGGACCACGCCGTATAACACGGAACGGGTTTCCTCCCAAGAGTACCAGTGCATAAAACAAACAGCGCAATGCTAAATAACGAAAGATGAAGCTGTTATAAGACCCAGGTCCTATCACACAATGCAACGCAAGCCGGGGGATAGGGTTTTCCCTTATAACAGCCAAAGAATGCTTGATACGTTTAAAACGAATCATTTGATACTATAATAAGTGCATAGTGTATAAAACAACTTCAAATCATAAGTATCAATCATAGGCGACATGAGCGTCCCATGCCACTATGACGCCATATATAGGTTTACAAATTAAAACCGCAAATGTCACGTATTTGGAAATTGGATTTCCGTCTATGAACCGAGGCAAAAGATAGTCCTCAACCGATTCGAGACGCTCTAGTCCGTGTCTCAGGACCCAGACACAGGTGGGCCCTTGGATCCTCAGGGCCGGTCCACCGATGTGGATTAAAATGCCTGAACACTACGCTTCCCCACCCTATGGGGTGTAAGTCTGGTCCGTCAGCCGACCAGAATGCATCGGCCGAAACCGATATAACCGAGGCGCCTCGCAACAGCAACAACCACATAAGTCAAACTCGTCAGGGCGTGTAAAACCACTGACGCCACTTCTAACTAGAAAGAAACGCATGCCCTCCCTGACGTCCGTCTCCCGTTTTTGATTCATACCGGGTGTGAAACACGCGAGGTAAACGTTACACAAAGCTACGCCACAAAGGCCGTGCTTTGATCATCACCACAAGACTTTGCTTTTCAACAGAAGCCTCGATCAATTGCCACTTAGGCATGCCACACAGGCAATTCACTCCATGCGTTTGATATCCATCAATATATAACCCCTGAGCTCGTACGTCTCAGAGAAGGGCGTTAAGCAAGAGAATAAATTCTCCGCCGCCAAGCAGATACATATTTAATAGAGATCAATCACACGGACTAAAATCCAATGTCAGACACACAGTCCATTTACAAGTCCGTTCTGGGTCTGAACGAAACCGGAGGCACCTAGTACCCCGCATATCCATCGATCTCCAAGTACGTCTGGACGATCACTAACTGTTTCCATCTTCTTGGGTGTACAGCCCAATCAAGATCATCAGTTATCACCCAAACGACGTGAAGACCTCCGGTCTTCGACCATCGTCTTCATCTTCGACTTATCGTCGCATCAGTTATTCAGAATGGGATAAACCCGGTCTTTCCGAATAACTCGCGTATATTTTAAATAAGTGTTACACAAACACAACATACGCCTCATTCCAATTCATTAGTCACTAACCGTAAATTAATCAAGAGAATAATTCCCCAAATATTAACCCCGAAGGCCGAAACCAACATCAGATCAATACCCAGAAAACCATTCTGTTTGGCCAACCGACAGTTAGTTTCTAAATTTCACATTCATAGGGAAAGGTTCCCATTAATTTTATCCAAGATAAATTCCTTGAATTTATTCTTTATTCTATTTTCGAATATCAATTCAAACTAGTCGGGATTAGCGAACCTTACCGAAGTAATCATTTGTTTTAATTTCCCAATCCCAACCTATTCATCCCATGAAGTAAAACGGGTAGTACTTCATATCTAACACCACGGTGTTATCGGTAAATTCAATTACCATTTCACGTTCAAATCTAATTAAAGATTTAACTATCGCTTGGAGCAAAACTGGTGATACTCCATTTCGATTATTTCAATCTAATTAAAGATTCATTAAAACTCCACTTAGTTTTAATCTTCAACTGGGTTAAAGAATCAGTGTCATTTTAAAACACGGTTCACGATAAACCCAAAATCACATTCATTAATTATCGGGTTAAAGAACGAGTGTTATTTAAAACACTGTTCACGATAAACCCAAAAATCAATATCAATTCAATTCCAATTAAATATTATTTAATTGGTACACTTCATTAAATCTAAATAAAAAGATTTAATCTTTTCTCAACTGGGTTCAAGAACAGTGTTAGTGAAGACACCATTCACGACAAACCCAAATCACATTTGATATTCAATATAAGGCTCTGAATAGAAAATATATCGGCTTATATTCAATATCAAATTCTACGATTAACAAATGTCGTATTGGAAATAACGATATACATATATATCTTTCAAATTTCCGTAACAACATCCGTATAATCACAAATTCCAACATCGAAATATTCCGAAGACAATTTCGATTCAAATCCACTCCAATGCAATCATTGGAAATTTTGGTTATTTTCAAAACCCTTTTCAAATTCAATTTATTTATTTAAAAATAAATAGAATTATATTTCTAGTTCAAAACTAGTTCATTTCGATAAAAATCTATTTTTATCTTTTCAAATATGGAGTTTTTCATCCCAAATCTTCACAAATCATTTCTTATGATTTTACACAAATTATTGCTATTTTTAATAATTTTATCAAGGCCCGTACAGTCGATTTCCATCAATGGCCATCGAACTGCACTTACAACGACCTTTTTCGAATTTGATTTGGACATAATTCCAAATCCAACCGTTAGATTTCAAATTTCTAATATTCGTTAGAAAGCCCTTTTCGATACGAACCCAACGGTTCCGGTTTTAGGAGAATCCGACGGTCGGATCTCCCGCAATGTCCGTTTGAAATAAATGGTCGAAATTCGCGAACTACCGCGGCGCGGCGCGTTCTATTCAGGCCATTATATTATATATATAATATATATAATATATATTTCGTCGATTTCTATTCAAAACGAATTATATAAATAGTTTTAAAATCGTTTCAAAACCTATTTCAACTTCCATTTCAATTCAAAGTAAAATTGAATTCTTCTTTATAAATTCGTTTAAAAATTCATTTCTATTCAATTCAAATTTCAATACAATTTGAATTCATTTCCATTCGCTTTCAATTCCATTTGAATTCGAAGTCGTTTTCAATTCATTTCATTTCGAAATCGTTTTCAATTCAATTCATTTCGAAATCGTTTTCAATTCAATTCATTTCGAAATCGTTTTCAATTCAATTCATTTCGAAATCGTTTTCAATTCAATTCATTTCGAAATCGTCGATTTCGAGATTACTTTTCAATATTCATTTTAAAATGAATAAAATCGATATAAATATCGTTTACGTCAAAATGGCGTCAATCTAATCAACACGGCTTCATAAATTTCTATTTTCAAATATTCTATTTCAAATATTTCCTATTATCAAAATATTTGTTATTATCAAAATATTCTTTATTTTCACGATTGGAATGAGGCCCAATCAATCACCATATAAAATTAATTATATGGATTTTCATACAACACATGTATATAATAACATTGAAAATAATCAACCATCAACCAAAGTGCACTACACTGTATAAGCATCAAATATAGATATTCAACGCTCGTAACAGCCTGTCAATCAATCGATCGACATATTTAATCAATCAGGATGAGTGAAATTCATATTTCATCCCAACACCCGTGTGGGGTTTCAAACAATCAAACACAGATTTTAGTTGTGCAGTTGGGCGATGTGTAAAATTTATCGTCCCAATCAATGTCATTCAAATAAGTGTACATAAACAAACCATCTGGTTTGTAAATGAATATTTATTTATTCACTTCACTATTTTCATATTCACGTTAAAAATTATATTTTTAACGATAAAACATTTTATTTCAACCTATGAATTTCTATTCAATTCATTTATTCAATAAAAGGATATTTTTATTTTTCTAACTTGTTTTAGAAAATTTCGGCGGCATAACGGCACGATACTAGAAACGGGACGAGGCCTAGCCTTATCCCCGGTCTAGTGAAGGCCCACGCCATTCACACATCATTCAAATCAATTTCATCTCACCAAACAATTCAATTCAAACAAATAATTCAACTAATCTATGCAACCAAACAAACAAGTCCATGGTCTGTGGACGATTGTGTCGGGTGCTACTAAGCACCGTCTGCATCCTAGTATATATATATAACTAGAAAAATTAAATTGAAAGGTGAGAAATTCTCACCTATAGCTATCCAGCATCTTGACTCTTCTTTGATAGAAATCTTCAACGTCATCGCATCTTCGTCATCTTCGTTGCCCAAGGCCACTATATATATAAAAATTGAATTTTTATTTCAAAGTTCAATATATAAAAATCGAATTTTTATTTCAAAGTTCAAATCCTTTTTCTCTTTAAAGATTAAACATTTTTCCTATTTAAAGTTTTTACTTTTTTTTTTTTTTTAAACATCAGTTTTTTTTTTTTTTAACATCAGTTTTTTTTTTTTATAAAATTTCAGTTTTTATATTTAAAATAAAAATCAGTTTTATACTTAAAATAAAAATCAGTTTTCAAATTCATTTTAAATCAGTTTTAAACTTAAATCAAAAATCAGTTTTCAAATTAAATAAAAACTGATTTCTGAACTGGAAATAAACGGATTTTATACGGACCAAAATCTGAATTAAAGATAGAATATACTCACAGTTTCTTTCGAAAAAGGGGTGGGGAGTCGGAGTCTGCTAGTTCGACGGAGTCGGGATCGGAGGGGGCTGCGGTTGCGTCAGGTGATGGGGTGGATCCTGTCGGTCGTCGCGGTGATGGATGGAGGCGAGCGGAGCTGGGTGCGGCTCAGTTGCTGGCGAGTGGCCAGGGGGTATGGGCGCTCGAGAGAGGAGGAGAGGCGGTGGGAAGAAGGAGGAGGATCGGGAGGCGGAGGGCACCAGTGACGGGGTCGGTGTGGCTTCAACGGCGGCGCGACATTGGGTTTGGGGGCGACGGCTAATTTAGGTTTTTTTTTTCCTTTTATAAATCGATTTCTATCTGGTAAAAAGGGGGGCCTGAGCGGGTTTAAGGGGGGGGAAGATTTTCTTTTTTTATATATATATATATATTTAATTATTAAAAAGTTGACTTTCACATACGACCTCTATACGAGGTCCACCGCCTGTCGCCCATAGCGTTTCACCCCCATTCCGAACACAATGGGATATGTACCGCAAGCTGAATCGACCGTTTCGATCAGTTTCTGTTGCATTTACATTTAAATCATTATTGAATTTTAAACGCACATTTCAAATTACCGGGGTCACATACTAACTCTAAAAATTCTCGAAAAATATTTTCTAGCTTCGTATTGACGATACGGTCCTAACAAAACTAGTTTCGTCGAATTCTGAGACCGTTTGAAAAATGGCCAATTTCCAGTCGATTAAATTCAACTGAAATGGTCAAACGCGTTTTCCTTTGCCACGCTCACATATTGATTCGAAAAATTATGAAATTTTGAATCTAGCAATAATTTGACACTGCGGACCCAACAAAACTGGTTTCGTCGAAATCCGAGGTCGTTTGCAAAACGTCCATTTTTAAGGGCCTGAATTCCATAGCGACTATTCAGAATTCTGAACTGGACATATCTTTTGATTCTTGCTACGAAATTTTGATCTTCCGGATTCGTTGGAAAGATATTCACTATTAGATTCCATTATTTTTTGTTTCACTAAAATCCGGATTGTTTTGCACCCGGTACATTCAATTGAAGTTTGAAATCGAATTATCGAACTACCGCGCCATTTTCAATTCTATTTATATTTATATAAATATTTATATTCTAACGACGACGCGTATAATATATACGTTCGAATTATATTCAAAATAAATTTCTCGTCGATATTATTTAAAATAATCTATTTTAAATATTCAAACTTCGCTAAAATGGCCAAAATAAAAATTTCAAACTGGCTCGCATTTTACGGGTTGTTACAATCTCCCCCACTTAAAACTTTTCGTCCCCGAAAAGGAACAAAGTCGAAAGTGGTTTGATTATTCAACTCTACGCTCGATCAAACTTCCATTCTCCAACTTTTCAGTTTCTGAGAATTTTCAAAAATTTGGCTAACTCCCTAAATTTTCGAAAAATTTCGCCATAACCTCCCCTGCACCGGGAGCATCGGGGAATTTCAAATAGCTTCCCCGGTCCTTCAGATCTCAAAAAGAAAAAGAAAAAGCCAAGCGGCTAGCCAATAGGCTCACAAAATCATCATCACCCAAACAAAACAGGAAATTATGTAGTAAACATGTACCTATTTGTCGGGCAAACAAATTTTATTCTCTGCTCTAGCCTCCTTGCTATGACCTGTTCAATGATATATATGTATATGCAAGCAAATGCAACCGATTTTCAATATAATCCAATATTTGATTCAATTAGGCTAAATGGTTAAAAATTAGCAAACAAATGAACAAACAACACAAACATCAATCAATTAGTGAATTTAACGTTTCAAATTCATAATTTTGATACATATACAAAAAATCATGTTTTGGTGCCAATTCACAACAATAAGCCCTATCTAATTTTGGTTCTCACACCATTCAATAGGAGATATATAGATATCACACCTTCGTTACTCGAACATGAATACTAATGACGACTAGTCAATCATCAGAATCATCTTCGGGCCTCTAGAGTATGATTCTATATCTATCCAGTATATTAAAACTTCGAATACACGCGGATCAGACGTATACGCAAAATCTATATATACTGGACTGTCCAACTCAATATAAATAGATAATCAAATACGAATAATTGATTTAAATTTTCAAAACAAAAATTTGTTTTCATTTGAAAAATATACTCTTCACACTCGTTCTAGGATACAACTGATCCTATCTCTAACGAGTCATTCCAATTGGATATTACTAATCCAATATCTGATGAATTCTTTCGTACGGTTCTAATGTGCCTTGTTCTCTAGCTTTGTAAACCAAAGCTCTGATACCAACTGTGAAAACCCATAACTTCCCCGTAAAGGAAAGCGTCGGATAGTTCGAGAACAAGCCACAACAGAACGCATACAGAAGAACATTTCATTGTATATTACAACAATGCATCAGATTACAAGAATATACAGAGTAACAATGAATATTACACAGAAATATCAGAGATTTAAATTACATTTAAATACATAGCAGCGGAAAATAGTACAATACACAACTAGAAGGAGATATACGGATACAAAGCTTTCCGGATATCGTTCCAGCTGTGAACCAGGATCCTGTGAATAAAATCTGCAAAACCGAAACTACTAGCTGCCCGTGTCAAAATAAGGGCACCCAGAGTTTAGGTTAAAACAATAAACTCCAGGTCAGTCATGTGACTGGTGTGAGAACTAAAACAGTTATTAATCTTTATTTTCAAAGGTAAATCAAGGGACCACGCCGTATAACACGGAACGGGTTTCCTCCCAAGAGTACCAGTGCATAAAACAAACAGCGCAATGCTAAATAACGAAAGATGAAGCTGTTATAAGACCCAGGTCCTATCACACAATGCAACGCAAGCCGGGGGATAGGGTTTTCCCTTATAACAGCCAAAGAATGCTTGATACGTTTAAAACGAATCATTTGATACTATAATAAGTGCATAGTGTATAAAACAACTTCAAATCATAAGTATCAATCATAGGCGACATGAGCGTCCCATGCCACTATGTCGCCATATATAGGTTTACAAATTAAAACCGCAAATGTCACGTATTTGGAAATTGGATTTCCGTCTATGAACCGAGGCAAAAGATAGTCCTCAACCGATTCGAGACGCTCTAGTCCGTGTCTCAGGACCCAGACACAGGTGGGCCCTTGGATCCTCAGGGCCGGTCCACCGATGTGGATTAAAATGCCTGAACACTACGCTTCCCCACCCTATGGGGTGTAAGTCTGGTCCGTCAGCCGACCAGAATGCATCGGCCGAAACCGATATAACCGAGGCGCCTCGCAACAGCAACAACCACATAAGTCAAACTCGTCAGGGCGCGTAAAACCACTGACGCCACTTCTAACTAGAAAGAAACACATGCCCTCCCTGACGTCCGTCTCCCGTTTTTGATTCATACCGGGTGTGAAACACGCGAGGTAAACGTTACACAAAGCTACGCCACAAAGGCCGTGCTTTGATCATCACCACAAGACTTTGCTTTTCAACAGAAGCCTCGATCAATTGCCACTTAGGCATGCCACACAGGCAATTCACTCCATGCGTTTGATATCCATCAATATATAACCCCTGAGCTCGTACGTCTCAGAGAAGGGCGTTAAGCAAGAGAATAAATTCTCCGCCGCCAAGCAGATACATATTTAATAGAGATCAATCACACGGACTAAAATCCAATGTCAGACACACAGTCCATTTACAAGTCCGTTCTGGGTCTGAACGAAACCGGAGGCACCTAGTACCCCGCATATCCATCGATCTCCAAGTACGTCTGGACGATCACTAACTGTTTCCATCTTCTTGGGTGTACAGCCCAATCAAGATCATCAGTTATCACCCAAACGACGTGAAGACCTCCGGTCTTCGACCATCGTCTTCATCTTCGACTTATCGTCGCATCAGTTATTCAGAATGGGATAAACCCGGTCTTTCCGAATAACTCGCGTATATTTTAAATAAGTGTTACACAAACACAACATACGCCTCATTCCAATTCATTAGTCACTAACCGTAAATTAATCAAGAGAATAATTCCCCAAATATTAACCCCGAAGGCCGAAACCAACATCAGATCAATACCCAGAAAACCATTCTGTTTGGCCAACCGACAGTTAGTTTCTAAATTTCACATTCATAGGGAAAGGTTCCCATTAATTTTATCCAAGATAAATTCCTTGAATTTATTCTTTATTCTATTTTTGAATATCAATTCAAACTAGTCGGGATTAGCGAACCTTACCGAAGTAATCATTTGTTTTAATTTCCCAATCCCAACCTATTCATCCCATGAAGTAAAACGGGTAGTACTTCATATCTAACACCACGGTGTTATCGGTAAATTCAATTACCATTTCACGTTCAAATCTAATTAAAGATTTAACTATTGCTTGGAGCAAAACTGGTGATACTCCATTTCGATTATTTCAATCTAATTAAAGATTCATTAAAACTCCACTTAGTTTTAATCTTCAACTGGGTTAAAGAATCAGTGTCATTTTAAAACACGGTTCACGATAAACCCAAAATCACATTCATTAATTATCGGGTTAAAGAACGAGTGTTATTTAAAACACTGTTCACGATAAACCCAAAAATCAATATCAATTCAATTCCAATTAAATATTATTTAATTGGTACACTTCATTAAATCTAAATAAAAAGATTTAATCTTTTCTCAACTGGGTTCAAGAACAGTGTTAGTGAAGACACCATTCACGACAAACCCAAATCACATTTGATATTCAATATAAGGCTCTGAATAGAAAATATATCGGCTTATATTCAATATCAAATTCTACGATTAACAAATGTCGTATTGGAAATAACGATATACATATATATCTTTCAAATTTCCGTAACAACATCCGTATAATCACAAATTCCAACATCGAAATATTCCGAAGACAATTTCGATTCAAATCCACTCCAATGCAATCATTGGAAATTTTGGTTATTTTCAAAACCCTTTTCAAATTCAATTTATTTATTTAAAAATAAATAGAATTATATTTCTAGTTCAAAACTAGTTCATTTCGATAAAAATCTATTTTTATCTTTTCAAATATGGAGTTTTTCATCCCAAATCTTCACAAATCATTTCTTATGATTTTACACAAATTATTGCTATTTTTAATAATTTTATCAAGGCCCGTACAGTCGATTTCCATCAATGGCCATCGAACTGCACTTACAGCGACCTTTTTCGAATTTGATTTGGACATAATTCCAAATCCAACCGTTAGATTTCAAATTTCTAATATTCGTTAGAAAGCCCTTTTCGATACGAACCCAACGGTTCCGGTTTTAGGAGAATCCGACGGTCGGATCTCCCGCAATGTCCGTTTGAAATAAATGGTCGAAATTCGCGAACTACCGCGGCGCGGCGCGTTCTATTCAGGCCATTATATTATATATATAATATATATAATATATATTTCGTCGATTTCTATTCAAAACGAATTATATAAATAGTTTTAAAATCGTTTCAAAACCTATTTCAACTTCCATTTCAATTCAAAGTAAAATTGAATTCTTCTTTATAAATTCGTTTAAAAATTCATTTCTATTCAATTCAAATTTCAATACAATTTGAATTCATTTCCATTCGCTTTCAATTCCATTTGAATTCGAAGTCGTTTTCAATTCATTTCATTTCGAAATCGTTTTCAATTCAATTCATTTCGAAATCGTTTTCAATTCAATTCATTTCGAAATCGTTTTCAATTCAATTCATTTCGAAATCGTTTTCAATTCAATTCATTTCGAAATCGTCGATTTCGAGATTACTTTTCAATATTCATTTTAAAATGAATAAAATCGATATAAATATCGTTTACGTCAAAATGGCGTCAATCTAATCAACACGGCTTCATAAATTTCTATTTTCAAATATTCTATTTCAAATATTTCCTATTATCAAAATATTTGTTATTATCAAAATATTCTTTATTTTCACGATTGGAATGAGGCCCAATCAATCACCATATAAAATTAATTATATGGATTTTCATACAACACATGTATATAATAACATTGAAAATAATCAACCATCAACCAAAGTGCACTACACTGTATAAGCATCAAATATAGATATTCAACGCTCGTAACAGCCTGTCAATCAATCGATCGACATATTTAATCAATCAGGATGAGTGAAATTCATATTTCATCCCAACACCCGTGTGGGGTTTCAAACAATCAAACACAGATTTTAGTTGTGCAGTTGGGCGATGTGTAAAATTTATCGTCCCAATCAATGTCATTCAAATAAGTGTACATAAACAAACCATCTGGTTTGTAAATGAATATTTATTTATTCACTTCACTATTTTCATATTCACGTTAAAAATTATATTTTTAACGATAAAACATTTTATTTCAACCTATGAATTTCTATTCAATTCATTTATTCAATAAAAGGATATTTTTATTTTTCTAACTTGTTTTAGAAAATTTCGGCGGCATAACGGCACGATACTAGAAACGGGACGAGGCCTAGCCTTATCCCCGGTCTAGTGAAGGCCCACGCCATTCACACATCATTCAAATCAATTTCATCTCACCAAACAATTCAATTCAAACAAATAATTCAACTAATCTATGCAACCAAACAAACAAGTCCATGGTCTGTGGACGATTGTGTCGGGTGCTACTAAGCACCGTCTGCATCCTAGTATATATATATAACTAGAAAAATTAAATTGAAAGGTGAGAAATTCTCACCTATAGCTATCTAGCATCTTGACTCTTCTTTGATAGAAATCTTCAACGTCATCGCATCTTCGTCATCTTCGTTGCCCAAGGCCACTATATATATAAAAATTGAATTTTTATTTCAAAGTTCAATATATAAAAATCGAATTTTTATTTCAAAGTTCAAATCCTTTTTCTCTTTAAAGATTAAACATTTTTCCTATTTAAAGTTTTTACTTTTTTTTTTTTTTTAAACATCAGTTTTTTTTTTTTAACATCAGTTTTTTTTTTTTTATAAAATTTCAGTTTTTATATTTAAAATAAAAATCAGTTTTATACTTAAAATAAAAATCAGTTTTCAAATTCATTTTAAATCAGTTTTAAACTTAAATCAAAAATCAGTTTTCAAATTAAATAAAAACTGATTTCTGAACTGGAAATAAACGGATTTTATACGGACCAAAATCTGAATTAAAGATAGAATATACTCACAGTTTCTTTCGAAAAAGGGGGTGGGGAGTCGGAGTCTGCTAGTTCGACGGAGTCGGGATCGGAGGGGGCTGCGGTTGCGTCAGGTGATGGGGTGGATCCTGTCGGTCGTCGCGGTGATGGATGGAGGCGAGCGGAGCTGGGTGCGGCTCAGTTGCTGGCGAGTGGCCAGGGGGTATGGGCGCTCGAGAGAGGAGGAGAGGCGGTGGGAAGAAGGAGGAGGATCGGGAGGCGGAGGGCACCAGTGACGGGGTCGGTGTGGCTTCAACGGCGGCGCGACATTGGGTTTGGGGGCGACGGCTAATTTAGGGTTTTTTTTTTCCTTTTATAAATCGATTTCTATCTGGTAAAAAGGGGGGCCTGAGCGGGTTTAAGGGGGGGGAAGATTTTTTTTTTTTTTATATATATATATATTTAATTATTAAAAAGTTGACTTTCACATACGACCTCTATACGAGGTCCACCGCCTGTCGCCCATAGCGTTTCACCCCCATTCCGAACACAATGGGATATGTACCGCAAGCTGAATCGACCGTTTCGATCAGTTTCCGTTGCATTTACATTTAAATCATTATTGAATTTTAAACGCACATTTCAAATTACCGGGGTCACATACTAACTCTAAAAATTCTCGAAAAATATTTTCTAGCTTCGTATTGACGATACGGTCATAACAAAACTAGTTTCGTCGAATTCTGAGACCGCTTGAAAAATGGCCAATTTCCAGTCGATTAAATTCAACTGAAATGGTCAAACGCGTTTTCCTTTGCCACGCTCACATATTGATTCGAAAAATTATGAAATTTGGAATCTAGCAATAATTTGACACTGCGGACCCAACAAAACTGGTTTCGTCGAAATCCGAGGTCGTTTGCAAAACGTCCATTTTTAAGGGCCTGAATTCCATAGCGACTATTCAGAATTCTGAACTGGACATATCTTTTGATTCTTGCTACGAAATTTTGATCTTCCGGATTCGTTGGAAAGATATTCACTATTAGATTCCATTATTTTTGGTTTCACTAAAATCCGGATTGTTTTGCACCCGGTACATTCAATTGAAGTTTGAAATCGAATTATCGAACTACCGCGCCATTTTCAATTCTATTTATATTTATATAAATATTTATATTCTAACGACGACGCGTATAATATATACGTTCGAATTATATTCAAAATAAATTTCTCGTCGATATTATTTAAAATAATCTATTTTAAATATTCAAACTTCGCTAAAATGGCCAAAATAAAAATTTCAAACTGGCTCGCATTTTACGGGTTGTTACAGTTTTAAACAAAATAAAATTCAGAAATATAAATAAAAGAAAATTCACTTATAGTTCGACGACTTGGGGGGGGGGGGCGGTTTCTCTGTCGCGGCTCGTGAGGGAGGAGGGGGAGGCGTGGAGGCTGGTGGCGGCACGGTGGAGGTCAGGCGAGGGGGGGCTTCGCGGTGCTCAATGGCGCTGGGGGGGGGGGGGGGTTTCTCTGTCGCGGCGCCTTCGGGGAAGGAGGAGAGCAGGAAGAAGAAGGAGGCGGGGAGAGAGGGTGCGAGGCAGGGTGGAGGGCGGTGGCGGCGCTGGCCAGTCGATGGTCTTCAGCGGATTTTTTTTTTCTCTTTCTGAATCGTATTGGAAATGAGGAAGGGGGGGGCCAGAGCGGTTTTAAGGGGAGAAAATATTATATATATATTTTTTTTTATTTATTATTTAATTACTAAAAAGTTGACTTTCACAAACGATCTCTAAACGAGGCCCACCGCCTGTCGTCCATAGCGTTTTACCCCCATTCCGAACACAATGGGATATGTATCGCAAGCTGATTTGATCGTTTCAATCGGTTTCCTTTGAATTTACATTTAAATCACTATATTGAATTTTAAACGTACATTTCAAATTACCGGGGTCACATACTAACTAGAAAAATTCCAGAAAAATATTTTCTAGCTTCGTATTGACGATACGGTCCTAACAAAACTAGTTTCGTCGAATTCCGAGACCGTTGGAAAAATGGCCAATTTCCAGTCGATTAAAATCAACTAAAATGGTCAAAACACGTTTTCCTTTGCCACGCTCACATATCGATTCGAAAAATTATGAAACTTGAAACCTAGCAATAACTTTACATCCCGGACCCAACAAAACTGGTTTCGTCGAAATCCGAGGTCGTTTGCAAAATGTCCATTTTTAAGGGCCTGAATTCCATAGCGACTATTCAGAATTTTCAACTGGACATATCTTTTGATTCCCGCTAAGAAATTTTGATTTTTCGGATTCGTTGGAAAGATATCATCAATTAGATCCTATTATTTTTTGTTTCACTAAAATCCGGATTGTTTTGCACCCGGTACATTCAATTGAAGTTTGAAATCGAATTATCGAACTACCGCGCCATTTTCAATTCTATTTATAATTATATATAAATATTTATATTCTAACGACGACGCGTATAATATATACGTTCGAATTCTATTAAAAATAAATTTTCTCGTCGATATTATTTAAAATAATTCATTTTAAATAATCAAAATTCGCTAAAATTGCCAAAATAAAAATTTTAAACTGGCCCAGATTTTCGGGTTGTTACAATCTCCCCCACTTAAAACTTTTCGTCCCCGAAAAGGAACAAAGTCGAAAGTGGTTTGATTATTCAGCTCTACGCTTGATTTGGCTTCCATTCTCCAACTTTTCAGTTTCTGAGAATTTTCAAAATTTCAAAAATTTGGCTAACACCCTAAATTTTCGAAAAATTTCGCCATAACCTCCCCTGCACCGGGAGCATCGGGGAATTTCAAATAGCTTCCCCGGTCCTTCAGATCTCAAAAAGAAAAAGAAAAAGCCAAGCGGCTAGCCAATAGGCTCACAAAATCATCATCACCCAAACAAAACAGGAAATTATGTAGTAAACATGTACCTATTTGTCGGGCAAACAAATTTTATTCTTCGGCTCTAGCCTCCTTGCTATGACCTGTTCAATGATATACATGTATATGCAAGCAGATGCAACTAATTTTCAATACAATTCAATATGTGATTCAATTAGGCTAAATGGCTAAAAATTAGCAAACAAATAAACAAACAACACCAACATCAATCAATTAGTGAATTAGAGTTTCAAATTCATAATTTGATACATATACAAAAATCATGTTTTTGATGCCAATTCACAACAATATGCCCTATCTAATTTTGGTTCTCACACCAGTCAATAGGAAATATATTGAAAGCCCACTTTCGTCACTCGAACATAAATTCTAATGATGGAGCTCCATCATCAAAATCATCTCCAGGCGATTAGAGTGTAATTCTATATCTATCCAGTATATTAAAATTTCAAATACACGTTTGCAAGGCGTATATGCGAAATCTTTATATACTGGACTGTCCTAATCAATATAGATAAATAATCAAATACGAATAGTTGATTTAAATTTTCAAAACAAAATTGGTTTTATTTTAAAAATATACTCTTCACACTCGTTCTAGGATACTACTGATCCCATCTCTAACGAGTCATTCTAATTGGATATTACTAATCCAATATCTGATGAATTCTTTCGTATGATTCTAATGTGTCTTGTTCTCTGAGCTTTGTAAACCAAAGCTCTGATACCAACTGTGAAAACCCGCAACTTCCCCGTAAGGGAAAGCGTCGGATAGTTCGAGAACAAGCCACAACAGGACACATACAGAAGAACATTTCATTGTATATTACAACAATGCATCAGATTACAAGAATATACAGAGTATAAAAGAATATTACATAGAAATATCAGAGATTCAAATTACATTGAAATACATAGCAGCGGAAATAATACAATACACAACTAGAAGAGATATACGGATACAAAGCTTTCCGGATATCGTTCCAGCTGTAAACCAGGATCCTGTGAATATAAATCTGCAAAACCAAAACTACTAGCTGCCCGTGTCAAAATAGGGGCACCCAGAGTTTAGGTTAAAACAATAAACTCCAGGTCAGTCATGGGACTGGTGTGAGAACTAAAAACAGTTATTAATCTTTATTTTAAATCATTAGGTAAATCAAGGGACCACGCCGTATAACACGGAACGGGTTTCCTCCCAAGAACACCAGTGCATAGAATAAACAGCGCAATGCTAAATAAAGAAAAATGAAGCTATTATAAGACCCAGTTCCCATCACACAATGCAACGCAAGCCGGGGGATAGGGTTTTTACCTTATAACAGCCAAGAATGCTTGATACGTTTAAAACAAATCATTTGATACTATTATAAGTGCATAGTGTATAAAACAACTTCAAATCATAAGTATCAATCATAGGCGGCATGAATGCCCCATACCACTATGTCGCCATATATAGGTTATACAATCAAAATCGCAAAGTCACGTATTTGGAAATTGGATTTCCGTCTATGAACCGAGGCAAAAGATAGTCCTCAACCGATTCGAGACAATCTAGCCCATGTCTCAGGCAAGCGCGCAGGCAAGCCTTGGATCGTCAGGGCCGGTCCACACGGAGTGGATTATTATGCCTGAACAATACGTCTCCCCACCCTATGGGGTGTAAGTCTGGTCCGTCAGCCGACCAGAATGCATTCGGCCGAAACCGATATAACCGAGGCGCCTCGCAACCGCAACAACCACATAAGTCAAACTCGTCAGGGCGTGTAAAACCACTGACGCCACTTCTAGCTAGAAAGAAACGCAAGTCCTCCCTGAGGTCCGTCTCCCGTTTTTGGTTCATACCGGGTGTGAAACACGCGAGGTAAACGTTACACAAAGCTACGCCACAAAGGCCGTGCTTTAATCATCACCACAAGACTTTGCTTTTCAACAGAAGCCTCGATCAATTGCCACTTAGGCATGCCACACAGGCAATTCACTCCATGCGTTTGATATCCATCAATATATAACCCCTGAGCTCGTACGTCTCAGAGAAGGGCGTTAAGCAAGAGAATAAATTCTCCGCCGCCAAACAGATATATATTTAATAGAGATCAATCACACGGACTAAAATCCAATGTCAGACACACAGTCCATTTACAAGTCCGTTCTGGGTCTGAACGAAACCGGAGGCACCTAGTACCCCGCATATCCATCGATCTCCAAGTACGTCTGGACGATCACTAACTGTTTCCATCTTCTTGGGTGTACAGCCCAATCAAGATCATCAGTAATTACCCAAACGACGTGAAGACCTCCGGTCTTCGACCATCGTCTTCATCTTCGACTTATCGTCGTATCAGTTATTCAGAATGGGATAAACCCGGTCTTTCCGAATAACTCGCGTATATATTAAATAAGTGTTACACAAACACAACATACGCCTCATTCCAATTCATTAGTCACTAACCGTAAATTAATCAAGAGAATAATTCCCCAAACATTAACCCCGAAGGCCGAAACCAACATCAGATCAATATCCAGAAAACCATTCTGCTTGGCTAACCGACAGTTAGTTCATAAATTTCACATTCATAGGGAAAGGTTCCCATTAATTTTATCAAAGATAAATTCTTGAATTTATTCTTTAATCTATTTTTGAATATCAATTCAAACTAGTCGGGATTAGCGAACCTTACCGAAGTAATCATTTGTTTTAATTTCCCAATCCCAACCTATTCATCCCATGAAGTAAAACTGGTTATACTTCATATCTAACACCACGGTGTTATCGGTAAATTCAATTACCATTTCACGTTCAAATCTAATTAAAGATTTAACTATCGCCTGGAGTAAAACTGGTGATACTCCATTTCGATTATTTCAATCTAATTAAAGATTCATTAAAACTCCACTTAGTTTTAATCTGTGACTGGGTTAAAGAATCAGTGTCATTTAAAACACGGTTCACGGTAAACCCAAAATCACATCACATTTCAATCAGTCCCTAATTGTAAATTAGCAAGTGAGCAATTCCCTAAGTATTAATCCCGAAGGCCGAAACCAACATCAGATCAATACCTCGAAAACTATTCAACTTAACTAATCTCCAGTTAGTTTCTGATTGTCTTAACTCCTTTAGGTCTAAGAACTGTATTATTGAAGATACCGTTCACGACAACCCAAAATCACATTTTATCAATGATCGGGTTAAAGAATGAGTGTCATTTAAAACACTGTCCACGATAAACCCAAAAATCAATATCGATTCAATTCCAATTAAATATTATTTAATTGGTACACTTCATTAAATCTAAATAAAAAGATTTAATCTTTTCTCAACTGGGTTCAAGAACAGTGTTAGTGAAGACACCATTCACGACAAACCCAAATCACATTTGATATTAAATACAAGGCACTGAATAGAAAATATCCCGGCTTATATTCAATATCAAATTCTACGATTAACAAATGTCGTATTGGAAATAACGATATAAATATATATCTTTCAAATTTCCATAACAACATCTGTATAATCACGAATTCCAACATCGAAATATTCCGAAGACAATTTCGATTCAAATCCACTCCAATGCAATCATTGGAAATTTTGGTTATTTTTAAAACCCTTTTTCAAATTCAATTTATTTATTTAAAAATAAATAGAATTATATTTCTAGTTCAAAACTAGTTCATTTCGATAAAAATCTATTTTTATCTTTTCAAATATGGAGTTTTTCATCCCAAATCTTCACAAATCATTTCTTATGATTTTACACAAATTATTACTATTTTTAATAATTTTATCTAGGCCCGTACAGTCGATTTCCATCAATGGCCATCGAACTGCACTTGCAGCGACCTTTTTCGAATTTTACTTGGACATAATTCCAAATCCAACCGTTAGATTTCAAATTTCTAATATTCGTTAGAAAGCTCTTTTCGATACGAACCCAACGGTTCCGGTTTTAGGAGAATCCGACGGTCGGATCTCCCGTAATGTCCGTTTGAAATAAATGGTCGAAATTCACGAACTGCCGCGGCGCGGCGCGTTCTATTCAGGCCATTATATTATATATATAATATATATAATATATATATATCGTCGATTCCTATTCAAAACGAATTATATAAATAGTTTTAAAATTCGTTTCAAAATCTATTTCAATTCAAAGCAAAATTGAATTCTTCTTTATAAATTCGTTTTAAAATTCATTTCTATTCAATTCGAATTCCAATTCAATTTGAATTCATTTCAATTCGCTTTCAATTCCATTTGAATTCGTTTTCAATTCAATTCATTTCGAAATCGTTTTCAATTCATTTCATTTCGAAATCGTTTTCAATTCATTTCATTTCGAAATCGCTTTCAATAAAATTCATTTCGAAATCGTTTTCAATTCAATTCATTTCGAAATCGTTTTCAATTCAATTCATTTCGAAATCGTTTAAAATCGATATAAACATCGTTCACGTCAAAATGGCGTCAATCTAACCAACACGGCTTCATAAATTTCTATTTTTCAATATTCTATTTCAAATATTTCTTTTTCAAAATAGTTGTTATTATCAAAATATTTCGTTCAACACATGACCAATCTCAATGAATGAGTACTGTCAACACATGAACTTTTATTTTATATCGATAAAGATGTAAATTTTAATATTAAAATATTTCGTTCAATACATGACCAATCTCAATGAATGAGTACTGTCAACACATGAACTTTTATTTTATATCGATAAAGATGTAAATTTTAATATTAAAATATTTCGTTCAACACATGACCAATCTCAATGAATGAGTACTGTCAACACATGAACTTTTATTTTATATCGATAAAGATGTAAATTTTAATATTAAAATATTTCGTTCAACACATGACCAATCTCAATGAATGAGTACTGTCAACACATGAACTTTTATTTTATAATATTTTTTATTTTTCAAATTGGAATGAGGCCCAATCAATTACCATATAAAGTTAATTATATGGATTTTCATACAACACATGTATCTAATAGCATTGAAAAATAATCAACCATCAACCAAAGTGCACTACACTGTATGAGCATCAAATATAGATATCTAACGCTTATAACAGCCTGTCAATCAATCGATCGACATATTTAATCAATCAGGATGAGTGAACTGCATATTTCATCCTAACACCCGTGTAGGGTTTCAAACAATCAAACAAATATTTTATTTGTGCAGTTGGGCGATGTGTAAAATTTATCGACCCAATCAATGTCCGTCAAATCAGTGTACATAAACAAACCGTCTGGTTTGTAAATGAATATTTTATTTTATTCACTTCACGTTAAAAATTATATTTTTAACGATAAAACATTTTATTTCAACCTATGAATTTCTATTCAATTCATTTCTATTCAATAAAATGATATTTTTATTTTTCTAACTTATTTTAGAAAATTTCGGCGGCATAACGGCACGATACTAGAAACGGGACGAGGCCTAGCCTTATCCCCGGTCTAGTGAAGACCCACGCCATTCACACATCAATCATATCAATTTCAATTTCACCAAAACAATCAAATCCAAATCAAATAATCTAACCAACTACACAACCAATCAAACAAGTCCATGGTCTGTGGACGGGTGTCGGGTGCTTCTAATAAGCACCGTCTGCATCCTAGTATATATATATATATATATATAACTAGAAAAATAAATTGAAGGGTGAGAAATTCTCACATATAGCTATCCTAGCTCCACGGCACTTCTAATGCAGGAAATCTTCGCCAACTCGCCTTTTTGTCGCTTTCGCCCGCATTCTCTACATATGTAAAAATCGAATTTTTACTTTGCTATTCAATATATAAAAATCGAATTTTCACTTCGCTCTTCAATATATAAAAATCGAATTTCTACTTTGCTTTTCAATATATAAAAATCGAATTTTTACTACTATGTTATATAGATAAAAATTATATTTTTATCACGCTATTTTCCACCTAAAGATTTTGCCTTTTCTAAAATAAAGATTTCGCCATTTCACTTTCAAAGAACACGCCTTTTTATTTTTAAAGAACTCGCCTTTTCATTTTTAAAGTTCATATCTTTTGTTTAAAAAAACAAAGTTGATATCTTTTTAAAAACAAAGTTGTTTTTATTTTTAAAAACAACATATATTTTCAAAACAATTTCATATATGTTTTCAAAACAATCTTTTTCTATTAAAAGATTAAACCTTTTCTATTTTAATCCTTAAAATAAAATCAGTTTTTATTTTCTCTGAAAATCAGTTTTTACATGCTTTTTAAAAATCAGGTTTTTTTTATTGCCTTAAAAAAAAAATCAGTTTGAAAATCTTTTTTTAAAATTCAGTTTAAAAAAAAAAATCCTTTAAAATCCCGTTTTTAATCCTTTTATAAAAACAGTTTTAATCTTTATAATAATCAGTTTTAAACAAAATAAAATTCAGAAATATAAATAAAAGAAAATTCACTTACAGTTCGACGACTTGGGGGGGTGGTTTCTCTGTCGCGGCTCGTGAGGGAGGAGGGGGAGGCGCGGAGGCTGGTGGCGGCACGGTGGAGGTCAGGCGAGGGGGGGCTTCGCGGTGCTCAATGGCGCTGGGGGGGAGTTTCTCTGTCGCGGCGCCTTGGGGGAAGGAGGAGAGCAGGAAGAAGAAGGAGGCGGGAAGAGAGGGTGCGAGGCAGGGTGGAGGGCGGTGGCGGTGCGGCCAGTCGATGGTCTTCAGCGGATTTTTTTTTTCTCTTTCTGAATCGTATTGGAAATGAGGAAGGGGGGCCAGAGCGGTTTTAAGGGGAGAAAATATTATATTTTTTTTTATTTATTATTTAATTATTAAAAAGTTGACTTTCACAAACGATCTCTAAACGAGGCCCACCGCATGTCGTCCATAGCGTTTTACCCCCATTCCGAACACAATGGAATATGTATCGCAAGCTGATTTGATCGTTTCAATCGGTTTCCTTTGAATTTACATTTAAATCACTATATTGAATTTTAAACGTACATTTCAAATTACCGGGGTCACATACTAACTAGAAAAATTCCAGAAAAATATTTTCTAGCTTCGTATTGACGATACGGTCCTAACAAAACTAGTTTCGTCGAATTCCGAGACCGTTGGAAAAATGGCCAATTTCCAGTCGATTAAAATCAACTGAAATGGTCAAAACACGTTTTCCTTTGCCACGCTCACATATCGATTCGAAAAATTATGAAACTTGAAACCTAGCAATAACTTTACATCCCGGACCCAACAAAACTGGTTTCGTCGAAATCCGAGGTCGTTTGCAAAATGTCCATTTTTAAGGGCCTGAATTCCATAGCGACTATTCAGAATTTTCAACTGGACATATCTTTTGATTCCCGCTAAGAAATTTTGATTTTTCGGATTCGTTGGAAAGATATCATCAATTAGATCCTATTATTTTTGGTTTCACTAAAATCCGGATTGTTTTGCACCCGGTACATTCAATTGAAGTTTGAAATCGAATTATCAAACTACCGCGCCATTTTCAATTCTATTTATAATTATATATAAATATTTATATTCTAACGACGACGCGTATAATATATACGTTCGAATTCTATTAAAAATAAATATTCTCGTCGATATTATTTAAAATAATTCATTTTAAATAATCAAAATTCGCTAAAATTGCCAAAATAAAAATTTTAAACTGGCCCAGATTTTCGGGTTGTTACAGCGGCGGCGCTGGCTCTCCGGTGGCGGAGGAAGTGAATGCGACGGGGTTTTTTTTCCCTACCGTGAAAATCGATTTGGGGAAATCGAATTGGGGGGGTTATGTTGACGGTGGGTGTGGGGAAAAGAAGTGGGCCTTCCCCTTTTTTTATATTTATTTAATTTTAATTTTTGCATAAAAAGTGGCTTTTAAATTCGAACTCGAAACGAGGCCCACCGACTGTCGTCCATTGCTAATTACCCCCATTCCGAACACAATGGGATATGTATCGTTGGCCAATTCGACCGTTACGATCAGTTTCCATTGAATTTAATATATAAATCCTTATATATTCAATTTTTAACGCACATTTCAATTTACCGGGGCCACATACTAGCTTGAAAAATTCCAGAAAAATTATTTTTAGCTTCGTATTGAGGATACGGTCCTAAAAAAACTTGTTTCGTCGAATTCTGAGACCGTTGGAAAAATGGCCATTTTCCAGTCGATTAAAATCAACTGAAACTGGTCAAACACGTTTTCCTTTCCCATGCTCACATATTGATTCGAAAAATTATGAAATTTGAAACCTAGCAATAATTTGACATCACGGATCCAACAAAAGTGGTTTCGTCGAAATCCGAGGTCGTTTACAAAATGTCTATTTTTAAGGGCCTGAATTCCATAGCGACTATTCAGAATTTTCAACTGGACATATCTTTTGATTCCCGCTATGAAATTTCAATTTTTCTGATTCATTGGAAAGATATTCTCAATTGGATTCCATTATTTTTGGATTCGCCAAAATCCGGTTTATTTTGCACCCGGTACATTCAATTAAAGTTTGAAATCGAATTATCGAACTACCGCACCATTTTCAATTCCTTATATAATTATATATAATTATTTATATTCTAACGACGACGTATATAATATATACGTTCTAATTCCATTCAAAATAAATTTTCTCGTCGATTTTATTTAAAATAATTCATTTTAAATGTTCAAAATTCGCTAAAATTGCCAAAATAAAAATTTTAAACTGGCCCGCATTTCCGGGTTATTACAATCTCCCCCACTTAAAACTTTTCATCCCCAAAAAGGAACAAAGTCGAAAGTGGTTTGATCAATCAACTCTATGTTCGACCTGGCTTCCATTCTCCAACTTTTCAGTTTCTGAGAATTTTCAAATTCTTCAAAAAATTGGCTAACACCCTAAATTTTCGAAAAATTTCGCCATAACCTCCCCTGCACCGGGAGCCACGGGAAAATCCCGAAATTGCCATATAGGCCTTCTGATCTCAAAAAAAAAAAAGTCTAGCGGCTAGCCAATTGGCTCATAAAATCATCATCACCCAAACAAAAACAGTAAATTATGGTAAACATGTACCTATTTGTCGGGCAAACAAATTTTATTCTTCTGCTCTAGCCTCCTTGCTATGACCTGTTCAATGTAAGTACATGTATATGCAAGCAAATGCGACTAATTTCAATACAATTCAATATTTGATTCAATTAGGCTAAATGGTTCAAAATTATCAAACAAATAAACAAACAATACAAACATCAATCAGTTAGTGAATTAGAGTTTCAAATTCATAATTTTGATATATATACAAAAACCATGTTTTTGATGCCAAATCACAACAATGTATTCTAGCTATATTAGTTTTGGTTCTCACACCAGTCTAATGGAAATATATAGAAATCACACCTTCGAAACACGAACATAAATATTGATGATGTGGCCACATCATCAGAATTATTCCCGGGTGTCTAGAATGTGATTCTATATCTATCCAGTATATTAAAACTTTGACTATACGTTCATGATGCGTATACGCGAAATCTATATATACTCGATTGTCCAAATTCAAAATAAATAAATAATCAAATACGTATAAATTGGTTTCAATTTTCAAAACAAAATTGTTTCGTTTGAAAAATATACTCTTCACACTCGTTCTAGGATACTACTGATCCTATCTCTAACGAGTCATTCTAATTGGATATTACTAATCCAATATCTGATGAATTCTTTCGTATGGTTCTAATGTGTCTTGTTCTCGAGCTCTGTAAACCAAAGCTCCGATACCAAACTGATACGACCCGAACTTCCCCGTGAAGGAAAGCACGGATAGAATTGAGGACAAGACAAAATAGAACGCACACAGAAGAACATTTCATTGTTATTACAACAATTCCACCAGAATACAAGAATATACATAGTATAAATGAATAAATTACATTCGATAAATATCAGAGATTAAGATTACATTTAAATACATCGCAGCGGAAGATAATACAAAAGCACAACTAGAAATAATGCACGGATACAGAGCTTTCCGAGCATCGTTCCAGCTGTAAATCAGGATCCTGTGAATATAAATCTGCAAAACCAAAACTACTAGCTGCCCGTGTGGAAAATAGGGGCACCCAGGGTTTAGGTTAAAACAATAAACTCCAGGTCAGTCATGTGACTGGTGTGAGAACTAAAACAGTTATTTAAAACTTTGCTTTAAAAGATAGTAATTCAAGGGACCACGCCGTATAACACGAAACGGGTTTCCTCCCAAGAATACTAGTGCATATAACAAAACAGCGCAATGCTTTTTGGAAAAATGAAGCTATTATAAGACCCAGGTCCCATCACACAATGCAACGCAAGCCGGAGGATAGGGTTTTCCCTTATAATAGCCAAACATGCTTGGTACGTTTAAAACAAATCATTTGATACTATTATAAGTGTCGAGTGTCAAAACAATTCAATCATAAATATCAATCATAGGCGGCATGGGTACCATCTATCATGTCGCCATACTAGTTCTACAATTAAAACCGAAATATCACGTATTGGAAATTGGATTCCATCATGAGTCGAGGCAAGGGGCAAGCTCCTCTCCGTTCGAGACACTCTAGCAAATGTCCCAGGACCCCACTATGATCCTTTGGAACCTCCAAGGTCGGTCCTCTCTTACTTTTGAGGATTAGTTATTCCTGAACACACGTTTCCCGGTCCTTACAGACTTATATCCAAGGTGCCTCGTATCCAACAACCACACAGGTGAAAAGTATATAAATGTCAAGGCTGGTAGGTCACTGACACCACCCTAGCTAGAATGAAACGTCGTGCACTCCTTGGGTCCGTATCCCGTTTTTGACTCATACCGAGGTGTGAGGCTCGCAAATTCACGTTATACACAAAGCTACGCCACATAGGCCGTGCTTTGATCATCAACCACAAGACTTTGCTTTTCAACAGAAGCCTTGATCAATTGCCACTTATGCGTGCCACACTGGCAATTCACTCCATGCGACTGATGTCCATCAATATATAACCTCTGAGCTCGTACGTCTCAGAGAAGGGCGTTAAGCAAGAGAATAAATTCTCTGCCGCCAAACAGATGTATATTTAATAGAGATCAATCAACACAGAATAAAATCCAATATCAGACACACAATCCATTTACAAGTTCGTTCTGGGTCTGAACGAAACCGGAGGCACTTTCCTCGCATATCCATCCATCTCCAAGTACGTATGGACAATCACCAACCGTTTCCCTCATCTTAGGTGTACAGCCCAATCGAGATCATCAGTAATCACCCAAATGATGTGAAGACTTCCGGTCTTCAACCACTGTCTTCATCTTCGACATCTCGTCGAATCGGTTATTCAGAATGGGTGTAAACCTGGCCTTTCTGAATAACCCACGTATATAATAAACAAATGTTACACAAACACAACGAACGCCTCATTCCAATTCAGAACGTTCTTTTATTCACAAAATCACATTCTTAGGGAAAGGTTCCCATTTATTTTATCCACGATAAATTCTTCTAAATTTATCCTATAATCTTCCTTCGGATATCATTTATAACTAGTCGGGATTAGCAAACCACACCGAAGTAATTATTTATTTTGTTTCCCAATCCCAACCTATTCATCCCATGGAGCAAAACTGGTAATACTCCATATCTAACACCACGGTGTTATCGGTAAAATTAATTACCATTCCACGTTCAAATCTAATTAAAGCTTTAACTATCGCTTTGGAGCAAAACTGGTGGTACTCCATTCTCGATTACCTTTCAGATTTGATAATCTAAATTATCAATTCACATTTTAATCCAATTAAAGATTCATTAAAACTCCACTTAGTTTCAAACTTTTCAAAAATCAATAACCTGCCTTTAACTGGGTTAAAGAACCAATGTCATCTAAAACACGATTCACGATAAACCAAAATCACATTTGATATTTCCTACTAGGCTCTGAATAGAAAATATATCGGCTTATATTCAATATCAAATTCTGAAACCAACAAATATCGTGTTGGAAATAACGATATAAAATATATCTTTCAAATTCCCATAACAATATTTGTATAGTCACGAAATCCAACATTGAAATATTCCGAAGATAATTTCGATTCAACTCCAGTCCAATCCACGTATTGGGAATATTGATTATTTTTAAAATCACTTTCAAATTCTATTTATCTATTTCAAAAATAAATTGATTTTAATTCTAATCCAAAACTAGTTCATTTCGATAAAAATCTATTTTTATCTTTTCAAATATGGAATTTTTCAGCCCAATTTTTCCCAAATCATTTCTTATGATTTTGCACAAATTATAGATATTTTTAATAATTTTAACAAGGCTCGTACAGTCGATTTCCATCAACGGCCATTGAACTGCACTTACAGCGACCTTTTCCAAATTTGATTTGGACATAATTCCAAATCTAACCGTTAGATTTCAAATTTCTAATATTCATTGGAAAGCACTTTTCGATATGAACCCAACAGTTCCGGTTTTAGGAGAATCCGACGGTCGGATCTCCCGCTACATCAATTCGAAGTTAATGGTTGAAATTCACGAACTGCTGCGGCGCGGCGCGTTCTATTTCGTCGATTTCCTTTTTAAAACGAATTTTATAAATAGTTCTAAATTCTTTTCAAAAACAATTTCAACTTCATCTTCTATTTCAAATCGATTTGATTTCAATTCAATTCGAATTCATTTCAATTTGATTTAATTCGAATTCTAATTCGTTTCAATTCAAATTCTAATTCGTTTCAATTCAATTCAATTTGAATTTACATTCTATTTAATTCAATTCGAATTCATTTCAAATTGATTTCAATTCAGTTTTTGTTCATTTTAAATTTTATCCAAAACGAATTCAATTCGTTTTTAATTCAATTTCAATTCAATTCAATTTGAATTCATTTCTATTTAATTCGAATTCAAATTCACTTTCTATTCAATTTGGATTCAAATTCACTTTCTATTCAATTTGAATCGAATTCATTTTCTATTCGATTCGAATTCATTTCAAATTGATTCAATAAAATTTCAGTTTGAATTTTAATCTAATTTAATTTGAATTTCATTTCAAAATATTAAATTTTGAAATCACTTTTCAATATTCGTTATAAAACGAATAAAATCGATATAAATATCGTTCGAGTCAAAATAACGCATCTCTAATCAACACGGCTTTATATTTTTCAAAAACTTCGTTATTCTATTCAACGAATGAATATTTATTTCTTTCAACACATGAATCTATATTTCTTTCAACACACGACTAATCTCAACACATGAGTACTATCAACACATCACTATTTTTGTTATGTAAAATATTTTATAAAACTATGGTATCTATCGTTTGATTTTAATTAGACTCCACCGAGAAGTAGATTCTAATTGTAAATATGATAAAGATGTAATTTTTATTATTTAAAATATTTTACTCAACACATGAACATCGTCAACACATGACTATTTTCATATTCAACACATGAATTTTCTTTTATAACATTCATTATTTTCCCGATTGGAATGAGGCCCAATCAATCACCATATAATGTTAATTGTATGGATTCCATACAACAAATGTATATAAAAGCAATGATAAACAAACAACCATCATCCAAGGTGCACCAAACAACTGCACAAGCATCAAATATAAATAATCAATGCTTACACAGTCTGTTGACCAATCAATCGACATACAATTAAATAATTGGGATTAGTGTATGCCAAATATCATCCCAACACCCGTGTGGGGTTTCAAATCAACAAACACATATTTTTATTTGTGCAGTTGGGTGATGTGTAAAATTTATCGACCCAGTCAATATCAGTCAAATCAGTGTATATAAACAAATCGGCCGATTTGGTTATAAATATTTATTTATTCATTTTCACGTTAAAAATATATTTTTAACGATAAAATATTTAATTTCAACTATCTACAATTTTTCGATTTCACATCAACAACACAAACAAATTTCACAACACATCAATTAAACAAACAAGCCATCCATGGCCTGTGGATGACGGGTGTCAGGTGCTGCTAAGCACCGTCTGCATCCTAGTATATATATATATAACTAGAAAAAGAAATTTAGAGTGAGAAATTCTCACCAAAGCTATCCCAACTCCACGACACTTCTAATGTAGGAAATCATCACTGTTCTCGCCTTTTTGTCACTTTTGTTGCCCGTAGCCACTACATATATAAAAATCGAATTTTTTTACTTCGCCATTCAATATATAAAAATCGAATTTTTACTTCGCCATTCAATATATAAAAATCGAATTTTTATAATCACTCCATATGGATAAAATTCTATTTTTACACCGCTATTATATCGATAAAAATTCTATTTTTACACCGCTACTATATAGATAAAAATTCTATTTTTACATCGCTACTATATAGATAAAAAATATATTTTTACATCGCTACTATATAGATAAAAATTCTATTTTTACATCGCTACTATATAGATAAAAATTCTATTTTTACACCGCTACTATATAGATAAAAATTCTATTTTTACCACGCTATTATCTATATAAAGATTTCGCCTTTTCAAATATAAAGATTTCGCCTTTTTAAATATAAAGATTTCGCCTTTCTACTTTAAAAATTCTAACTTTTCTATTCGTTGTTAAAAATCAAACTCTTCGTATGAATAGACATCATATTTCTCACATGAACAAAATCATATTTTTAGTCAAATAAAAATATTAACTTTGTAATTTCAAACAAATAAAAATCATATATTTTTTCCAATCCAATTTCTATATAAACTAATGTTAAACAAACTGATTTCTTTTACATAACATTATATATATGCAAAGGAATTAATAAAAATAAAATAAATAAATAAAAACCTTACTGTTTTCGTTTGCAGGGGGGAGGCTGCTACGTACGCCGGAGGGGGTCGGAGGACGTAGTGGCGACGGAAAGGGGGTTGGCGGCGTTTCAGGTGTGGGCCAGAGGCACGGGTTGAGGCTGCGAAGGGCTAGGGGTGTACGGTTTTCGATGGGGGAGAGGCGCGGTCGACGTTGGGAAAGGGGAGGCGCACCTCTGGGCGGCGACGCTGGCTCTCCGGTGGCGGAGGAAGTGAATGCGACGGTTTTTTTTATTTCCTACCGTGAAAATCGATTTGGGGAGATCGAATTGGGGGGGGGGGGGTTATGTTGACGGTGGGTGTGGGGAAAAGGAGTGGGCCTTCCCCTTTTTTATATTTATTTAATTTTAATTTTTCCATGAAAAGTGGCTTTTAAATTCGAACTCGAAACGAGGCCCACCGACTGTCGTCCATTGCTAATTACCCCCATTCCGAACACAATGGGATATGTATCGTAGGCCAATTCGACCGTTACGATCAGTTTCCATTGAATTTAATATATAAATCCTTATATATTCAATTTTTAACGCACATTTCAATTTACCGGGGCCACGTACTAGCTCGAAAAATTACAGAAAAATTATTTCTAGCATCGTATTGACGATACGGTCCTAAAATAACTAGTTTCGTCGAATTCTGAGACCGTTGGAAAAATGGCCATTTTCCAGTCGATTAAAATCAACTGAAACTGGTCAAACACGTTTTCCTTTGCCATGCTCACATATTGATTCGAAAAATTATGAAATTTGAAACCTAGCAATAATTTGACATCACGGATCCAACAAAAGTGGTTTCGTCGAAATCCGAGGTCGTTTACAAAATGTCTATTTTTAAGGGCCTGAATTCCATAGCGACTATTCAGAATTTTCAACTGGACATATCTTTTGATTCCCGCTATGAAATTTCAATTTTTGTGATTCATTGGAAAGATATTCTCAATTAGATCCCATTATTTTTAGTTTCGCTAAAATCCGGTTTATTTTACACCCGATACATTCAATTAATGTTTGAAATCGAATTATCGAACTACCGCACCATTTTCAATTCCTTATATAATTATATATAAGTATTTATATTCTAACGACGACGTATATAATATATACGTTCTAATTCCATTCAAAATAAATTTTCTCGTCGATTTTATTTAAAATAATTCATTTTAAATGTTCAAAATTTGCTAAAATTGCCAAAATAAAAATTTTAAATTGGCCCGCATTTCCGGGTTATTACAAACAACCACTGATCCAACTTCTTCAACTCATTAATTGGTCATCATGGCCAATGACAGCTTCATCGGCTTCTGACAATGCAATTGTAACCATCGAAAGCCTAATTGTTGTAGACAAACTCACCAAAACAGTAATTAGTCCACAATCATAGCTAGTTATGGTACAGTTGGATGAAAACAATTACATACTGTTGAATTTGCAAATCGAAACTGCAATTCAAGGCTATAGAGTTGAAGGGTTCATTACTTCATCTATTCCCTCAAAATTCATCGTTGATCAAGAGAACAGAGTCATCAGCAATGAAGAATACTTGAAATATCATGGACAGGATCGTTTAATCAACTCATGGCTTTTATCATTTATCAATCAAAGCTTACTACCCCAGGTAATTGGCTGCAAAAGTGCCAATGAAATATGGAGAACCACCGAAAAGGCTTTCAACAACCAATCTCAGCTAAAGTCATGTTCTATAAGAGGCAATTGCAAAAGATCAGAAAAGATAATGTAACCATGAGAAAATACTTGAGCAAAATCAAATCTATATATGACATGCTTGAAGCAACTGGACATAAGGTTCAATTTGAACATATTCTAACAATACTCAATGGCTTAAGTGAAGAATATGAGGTTGTCGAAGCCATAATTTCTTTTAAAAAGGAATTTTCCTCCATGTATAAAGTTCACTCAATTTTACTAGCAAATGAAGCTAGACTTGAAATCAAGAAATCTCAAGAAAGCGACTTTACCATTATTTATGTTGTTAACAAAAGTAATGAAATCAACAAAAATCAAGCCAACAATACTTAACAGAGGAGAACAAACCTTTCAAGGAGGCAATCCTACCGCCAGAGGAAGAAGTGGTAGAGGACGCTGGAGCAACAACGACAATTGACCTAAGTTCCAAATATGTGAAAGAGTTGGCCACACTACCATCAAGTGTTATTTTCGATACAACTCAAATTACTCGATAAATGAAGCCAACAACAATGATCAAAGAAATCCCAACTTCATTGCCAATTTTGCACATGTATAAGGTGGTTCAACCTGTCAAACTGACAACTCAAGGAATCAAAATGAACAAGCCAGAGCTGACCACATTCAAGATGAATCATGGTACCCAGATTCAGGAGCTAGCCATCACATTACCAATAATCTTGACAATCTGAATCTTGGGAACAAAGAATACAAAGGTAACCAAACTATAAGTATAGACAATGGTAAATGTGTTAAAATTTCTCGTATTGGCACTGGTAGTATAAATGGTAATAGGAATTCTTTTTACACAACTTATTAAGTGTCCCCACTATTAATAAGAACCTAATTAGTGTATCTTAATTTGCTAGAGATAATAATGTATACTTTGAATTTTTTTCTAAATTGTGACGATCCCGAAATCCGAGGGGCGGTATTAAGGATAATCATAGGGAAATAACACATTAATCATCATAGCAGAGTACAGATAATAGCAGAAACAATAAATAGAATAATTTTACATGGGTATGACAGCGGAATCACACCATGTAGGAACATCAGAATAGCATAACGTGGGATATAACTTAGTAAATAAAAAGGAAAGTGATCAGTCATCATCGCCAGGGGCGGAATACGTACATGCAGTGAGACATAATAAGAGTATCAGTCTACATCGCCGAAGGCAGAATACATATACATATAGTGAGAAATACGGAAAGTAAATCAGTCTGCATCGCCAGTGGCGGAATCATAATATAAGTACAGTAATGGCGGAAAATGTCAAAGTCATCTCTGTGAAGTCAGCCTCACCATGAGCCAAAAAATGCACTCTATGCAGCAGTGCAGAGCCAAAAACAACCTGTCACCTGTGTACTAGGCTGCCCGTGTGAAAATAAGGGCACCCGCATTTGCAAAGTGAAACAAACAACGAGTCAGTCATGGGGACTGGTATGAGGAATCTATTTAACAATTAAACAACAGTAAATAGCAAATCATAGGACCACGCCACTTTCACGGAACGGGTTTACTCCAGTGATTGCTAGTGCATTTAAATCAAAGTAAATTCTTTTTGAAACAACGCAATGCTTTTTGAAAGAATGAAGCCATTATAAGACTCAGGTCCCATCACACAATGCAACACAGGCCGGAGGATAGAGTTTTACCTTATAATAGCCAAATATGCTTGATACGTATAAAGCGAAATCATTTGATATTATCACTAGTGCATATATGTTTCAAAAATGAATAGCATCATAAATATCAATCATAGACGGCATAAGTGCACCATACCACTATGTCGCCATACTAGTTCTACAATCAAGTCCGTTATTTCGTATTGGAAATTGGATTTCCATCATGAGTCGAGGCAAGGGGCAAGCTCCTCTCCGCTTCGAGACACTCTAGCAAATGCCTCGGGACTACACACTCTGGGTAACCCCTGGATGCTTCAGGGCCGGTCCTCAATTACGTTAGAGGATTAATTATGCCTGAACACACGTTTCCCGGTCCTTACAGACCTATAATCGAGGCGCCTCACATTCCAACAACCACAAAGGTGAAAAATAGATATATATGTCAGGGCTGGTAAGTCACTGACACCACCATAGCTAGAAAGAAACGTCGTGCTCTCCCTGCAGTCCGTATCCCGTTTTTAACTCATACCGGGGTGTGAGGTTCGCGAATCTACGAAATACACAAAGCTAGGCCACGTAGATCTTGCTTTGATCATCATCCACAAGACTTTGCTTTGCAACAGAAGCCTTGATCACAGCATCTTGGCATGCCACATAGGCAGTCCACTCCATACGATTGATTTCTATCGATATATAACCCCTGAGCTCGTGCGTCTCAGAGAAGGGCGTTAAGCAAAAGAATAAATTCTCCGCCGCCAAACAGATATATATTTAACAGAGATCAATCAGTACAGAACAAAATCCAATGTCAGACACACAGTCCATTTACAAGTTCGTCCTGGGTCTGAACGAAACCGGAGGCGTCAAATTCCTCGTATATCCGTCCAATCAACACATACGTTCAGACGGTTACTACTTCCGTCCCTTTCCGGTAGCTACTCCGGTTAGGAACCTCAGTAGCGCTCATCCAACCGATACGAAGATCGTCGGTCTTGAATCGTCTTTGCATTTTCCAATTCGAATCGCTCGATAAATTATTTCAAATAAGGGTTAGCTCGGCCTTTTCAAATAAACGTCATTAGAATTTAAATCGATTCATTTTATGGTTATATTATTCGACATCCATCTTTCGGTTCTTTAGTGTTATTTTCATGTCATACACATACAACCATCAAATATCAAACAATTCAAGCCCAATTGGTTTATTCTCAATCAATATTGCTTATGATATTTTATAACGATTTTTCGCCATTTTTATTTATTTAAAAATGGCCATATTTAATTAAACAACGTTTCAGGTCGTGTCGTGGCATTGACGCTGTTTTTCCCTTAATTTGTTTTACACATATCGGAAATTCTAACCGTTGGATTTCTACAAAGTATATATCAGTGGGAAGATATTCCCAAAGCGATTCGTGAGAATCTGACGGTCGGATCTTCCACACTAGTCGTTTGAAGTTACGGTTTCAAAACTCGAACTACAGCGTCGTTATTCGATTTAATTTAATTATATTTATATTTATATATAAATATAAACGATTCTGGCGCTGTTTTCCCTCAGATTTGAATTAAACATTCCGGACAATCCTACCGTTGGATTTTTACAAGGTTGGTGCCGTTGGAAAGATATTTCCAAGGCGAACCCAGCGGTTGCGATTTCGGGAAAATCCGATGGTCGGATTTCTCGTACTAATCGTTTCAAATTACGATTCCGAAACGCGAACTGCACGGCCTCTATTCCTTTTAATTATATTTATATTTATATATATAAATATAGTTCAATCTATAATTTCAACAATAGTTCATTCTATATTTTCAACTTCGTTTTCACTTCAAATATTTCACTAACGCCTTAAGATTTTGAAAAATTTCGCCATAACCTCCTTTGTACGGGGAGGGGTTTGGAAATTTATTGGGCCGTATTAGGTACCCAATAAATCCTAAAAAGCATTCACATATTTATAGTGATATATTCTGGTGTTTACGGGGGAGCATGTACTGATAATCACTCCAGAGAATAAATTCCCGTCACCCCGTTTCCGTGTGGAAATAAATAGTCCATGTGCCGTATCTAATAACTAGAGCGACGTGATTATTGTCAACTCCAGACCCGTGTGGGGTTTTTATTAATCTGGCAATTTATCGTTATAATTTATATAGTCCATGTCAGTCACCAGTTCAACCTGTAGTACATAGTCATCGTCATACAAGCCTCTTGCTTGTATGGTAAATCTTCCATCTCGTCACACAAGCTCCAATTGCTTATGTGGAATATGATGAAGTATGCCTATCGTCAAGAAGTATGCCATGTAGTGTAGTTCAAAATTAATTGTTACTATCCTATGGCGTTATTTATTATTTCACACAGAAAAACCAGCACTCCGCATCCAATGGCATTCACAGGAGTTGATATATAAATAAAATTGCGCAGCCAACTCATCAAGGTTTACCTATTTGTCGGGCACGCAAATAATTTCTTTACTCTACAGCTAATCCATTTTTCCTGTTCAACACATGTATATATATGCAGAACAAAGCTAATAATAATATTTCTAGCAAACTATTATTTATTTCAACACATGTGTATTTTTAACTAAGCCTATACATGATAAAAGGAATATTTTTATCATCAAAAATATTTATTCGACACATGTGTATTTTTAACTAAGCGTATACATGATAAAAGGAATATTTTTATCATCAAAAATATTTATTCGACACATGTGTATTTTTAACTAAGCGTATACATGATAAAAGGAATATTTTTATCATCAAAAATATTTATTCGACACATGTGTATTTTTTTAACTAAGCGTATACATGATAAAAGGAATATTTTTATCATCAAAAATATTTATTCGACACATGTGTATTTTTAACTAAGCGTATACATGATAAAAGGAATATTTTTATCATCAAAAATATTTATTCGACACATGTGTATTTTTAACTAAGCGTATACATGATAAAAGGAATATTTTTATCATCAAAAATATTTATTCGACACATGTGTATTTTTAACTAAGCTTATACATGATAAAAGGAATATTTTTATCATCAAAAATATTTATTCGACACATGTGTATTTTTAACTAAGCGTATACATGATAAAAGGAATATTTTTATCATCAAAAATATTTATTCGACACATGTGTATTTTTAACTCTTCATATTCACTATAAAAATATAGTTTTCATTGTCGATTCATTTTATTTTTAAAAGATGATAACATTCAACAAATGAACTTCAACTCAACGAATGAGTTGCAATTCAACACATGAATATTCGATATAGTTTGTATATATATATAAAATGTGATTTTTATCGCTAAAGCCATTTGTTTAAATTCAAATAATATTCAACACATGAATTTCAACTCAACGAATGAATTGCAACTCAACACATGAATATTCGATAAAGTTTGTATATATATATAAAAATGTGATTTTTATCTCTAAAGCCATTTGTTTAAATTCAAATAATATTCAACACATGAATTTCAGCTCAACGAATGAATTGCAACTCAACACATGAATATTCCATATAGTTTGTATATATTTCAACGAATGGAAATTATTCTAACACATAAATATTTCATAAAATTTCGGCAGCATAACGGCAGGGTAGTTAAAACCGGGACCGTCCCTAGTACGGCTCCTCGCTCTACCTTAAAACCTCGCGGTTTTTGACAATGGGGATCATGCATCTAGTTCGCACGCAGGCGGCATGTTTTATTTTCAATTCCATAATCCTATTCTATTTTGTTTCAACCACAAGAGGGTATTTTTCAACCACAAAGGTATTTTTCAACCATAATATCAACCACAAACAATTATTTCCAACCATTCGTCATACCATATAATATCACGTCAATCACAAGCAATAAATATCGTCCATGGTCTGTGGACGAGGGGAGTATATATATATAATATAATAATTCACTTGCATTTCATCACAATTCAAAGCTTATATTTTTCATTCAACGCTTGTATAATTTATACATCGCTAATATAACTTATACAACACATGTACATGAGGTATACAATGCGTATATAATTTACACTTCGCTTATATAATTTATACAACGCGATTTCATTCACACAAATAGTTTAGATTCCTCACATTGGTTATTGCAGTGCTAAAAATCGTAGGAAGGTCAGAAAAATCCGCGGCTTCTTCTAGAATGTAGAGAGCCTCCTTGCGGTCACGGTGTCTCCTGTTTCATCAAATTTCGTTAAAGAATAAAAAAGATATTATTTTTCAAAGTTTTGCAACACTTAAAAGTGTTATTTTCATTTCAGAATTTACATCAGTAAAGTTTTTAAAACCTTCGAAACTAGGTCTCAAATTTTCAGCCAATCCGTACCTCGATGCTTCGATCAGACCTTGCTGCGTCAAAGAGCTACGAACCACCTCCAGATCGGCGGTGGTGGCGAAGGGTTTGGCGGTCTGCGCTCGTCGCGGCGGCGCTCTGTAGGTCGCGCCTTTCTCGTCGAATTCCGACGTCGATGGTTGATGTCAGGGGTCGTGGGTTGGTCGGATGTGGAGAGGAGGCGAAGGCGGTCAGAAGTCTTAACTGGCGGCGGCGGTGAAATTGCCTGAGGCGGCGGCTAAATGGACGTGAAGGCTGGAGCACCCTACGTCGTCCAATCGTCTCTGGCGGCTAGGGTTTTAAGTTTTTTTTTAAAGAAAAATTCCTATTGGTCCATGCTTTATAGGAAATTTTAAATAGTGTTTTTGCAAACGGACTCCTTTTTAAACCCAACGACTGTCGCCCCTAGCTAAATACCCCTATTCCGGACACAATGGGATATGTTTCGTTGGCCATTTCGACTGTTACAGTCTGGTATTTTTCAAATTAAAATATAAAACATTCAATATTTAATTTAAACGTACATTTCAATTTGCCAGGGCCACAAACTGAATCGAAAAATTCCAGAAAAATAAATCTAGCTTTGTTTTGACGATACGGTCCTAACAAAACCAATTTCGTCGAATTCTGAGCTCGTTTGAAAAACGGCCATTTTTAGGTCGACCCTTTTTAACAGAATTTGACCAAACACATTATCTTTTGCCCCGCTCACATACTAGCTTCAAAAATTATGAAATTTGAAACTTAGCAATAATTTGACATCCCGGACCCAACAAAAGTGGTTTCGTCGAATTCCGAGGTCGTATGCAAAATCTCAATTTTCAAGGGCTATATATACTATATAGCGACCTTTCTGAAAATTCATTTGGCCATAACTTTTGATTTCCGTTATGAAATTTCGATTTTTCAGATTCGTTAGAAAGGTATTGATAAACAGATTTAAATATTTTTAGTTTCGTTAAAATCCGTTATATTTTCCACCCGGTACAGTCAGACCAAGTTTGTATTCAAACTTTCAAACTGCAATATTATACCCAATTCTATATTTCATGGAAATATGCTATTTAAATTATTCAAATTCTTTGGTAATAACCTGATTTAAAATTTTTAAATTGGTTCACATTTTCCGGGTTATTACAATCTCCCCCACTTAAAACTTTTCGTCCTCGAAAAGGAAATAACAGTTAAGCAGGAAATAAAATGTAAATGCAAAGTATTGTAAAGGTACCTTGCACCGGAGTTAGTCAGAGATGTCCACTCTGCATTTGGGATAGGCTTGTTTAATGCTTTCCTCAGTCTCCCAAGTACAGTCTCTAGGATCACTACTCCACTGCACTTTGACTAGAGGAATCTTTTTCCTCCTTAGCTCTCTGGTTTCTTTGCCAACTATCTTTAATGGCTCTCTACTGAGTGCTAATTCTGGAGTTATGTCAATATCATGTTGCGCTGCTTCTTCCACAATAAGGTCAGGATCATGAACATGTTTTCTGAGTTGAGATACGTGGAACACATCATGTATACCAGGCAACCACTTAGGCAGTGAAACCCTATATGCAAGAGTTCCAATTCGTTCAAGTATAGGAAAGGGACCAATAAATCTCGGTGCCAACTTCCCAGTCTTGCCAAATCTGATTACTCCTCGCATTGGAGAAACTCTTAAATAAACATAATCGCCAACGGCAAACGATATATCCCTTCTTCTCGCATCAGCATAACTTTTCTGTCGGCTCTGTGCGGTTTTTAATCGCTTCTTAATGAAATCGACTTTATCCGAGGCTTCTCGAATCACATCGGGCCCTAACACAAGTCTGTTGCCAGGTTCTACCCAACATGCGGGAGATCTGCACGGTCTACCGTATAATGCTTCAAATGGATACATTCCCAAACTTGCTTGATAGCTATTGTTGTAAGAGAATTCTGCTAAATGTAATTGATCTTCCCATGAGCCTCCAAAATCGATAACGCAAGCCCGCAACAAATCTTCTAAAATTCTATTCACCAGCTCAGTTTGGCCATCTGTCTGTGGGTGATAAGCGGTGCTTAGATTCAATTTGATTCCCAATTCTTCCTGGAATACTTCCCAGAATTTTCTAGTAAATAGGGGATCTCTATCACTGACTATATTGAGCGGCACTCCATGTAGTTTAACTATTTCTCTGAAGTAAATCTGTGCTAGTCTTTGAGCCGTTCTGTTGGATCGGACAGGTATAAAATGGGCAGTCTTCGTGAAGCGATCTACGATTACCCATATACTGTCGTTTCCTTTCTTAGTTCGAGGCAAGCCATCGATGAAATCCATCGAAATTTGTTCCCACTTCCATCCTGGAATTTCTAATGGTTGTAATAATCCAGCCAATTTCTGCTGATCACTCTTAACTAGCTGACAAGTGGGGCATCTGCTAACATATAATGAGATATCCCTTTTCATCGCCTTCCACCAGAATGTGCATTTGATATCGTTATACATTTTGCTCACACCGGGATGGATACTTAATTTGGACTTATGGCACTCATCAAGTATTTCTCTTTTTAGCTCGGAGATGTCGGGAACACAAATTCTTCCTTTTAATCTCAAAACCCCCTCACTATCCACTTGGAAGCTGGAGTCTATGCCTTCATTGATTCTTTTTATCATTACCTTTACAAAATTATCCTCCTTTTGAAGGGTCGAGATCCTGTCTATTAATGAAGACGTGATGACAAAACTGGCAATGATCTCATTCTTTCTGCTGAGCGCATCTACTACAACATTGGCTTTCCCTGGAGTGTATAGAATTTCAAAATCATATGCTGCAAGGAATTCTAACCAACGCTGTTGTCTCAAGTTTAGATCTTTCTGAGTGAACAAATATTTCAAGGATTGATGATCGGTAAATAGTTCGAATTTCTCGCCCAGTAAATAATGCCTCCAGATTCTTAAAGCAAACACGATAGCTAATAACTCAAGATCATGAGTAGCATAGTTTCTTTCATGCGGCTTTAGTTGACGGCTGGCATAAGCGATCACTTGGCCTTTTTGCATTAACACTGCGCCTAGCCCTCTAATAGAAGTATCTGTCCATACAGTTAAGTCTTGGTTGCCTTCTATTATGGTCAATACTGGTGCGGTTGTCAACTTCAGTTTCAGCTCCTGGAAAGCTTCTTCACATTCGGGAGTCCATTTGAATTTCTCATGCTTCTTTGTAAGCTTTGTCAATACACCAGATATCTTTGAAAAATCCTGAACGAATTTCCGATAGTAACTAGCTAATCCAAGGAAACTTCAAACTTCTGTGGGGGTAGTAGGTTGTTTCCAGTTCTGAATCGCTGTAATTTTACTTGGATCTACAGCAATCCCTTCTTTTGATACGACATGGCCTAGGAATTTAACTTCATTCTGCCAGAAGACACACTTAGAAAATTTAGCTTTCAAGACATTTCTCCTTAGAATTTTCAACACTTGTTCTAAATGTTTTGCATGTTCGTCTTCCGACTTGGAGTAGATTAAAATGTCATCGATGAAGACCAGAACAAATTTATTCAACACACCACGGAACACTCTGTTCATAAGATCGACGAAGTATGCCAGAGCGTTACACAAGCCGAACGACATTACTAACCATTCGTAGAATAATCGGGACCCCTGAAGGATGTCAAAGGAACACAGTCTTCGGCTATACGTAATTGGTGGAAACCTGTAGCTAGGTCCATTCTGGAGAATACTGTTGCTCCATTTAATTGATCTAACAGATCATCTATACGGGGCAAAGGATATTTGTTCTTCAGGGTCTGCTTATTGAGATCTCGGTAATCAACGCAAAGTCTTAGAGTACCGTCTGATTTCGGGACAAATACTACTGCTGCTCCCCAAGCTGAAAAGCTCGGTCTGATTAGACCTTTCCAAAGCAATTCTCGGGTTTGACTACTTAATTCTTCTTTTTCTTTCGGAGCCATTCTTCTTATTGGATGTACTACTGGTCGGGCGTTAGGAATTAGATCTATCCTAAATTCAATTTCTCTTTGCGGCGGTAAGTTTTCTACTTCTTCAAACACATCCGCATAGTTTTTAACGACCGGTATCTTTTCTATCGAAGGGTGAGTAATTTCTAAAGAAGACCAAAATTCTGTTCTATTAATTCCTGAGCCATGGCATGGTATATATATAGGCCCAAGCTTCGTTTCGACTTTAACGATTCTTTCGGCACATCTAACTTCGGCTTTATATTTGGTCAACCATTCCAAACCGAGAATAACATCGAATTCCGATAAATCCATGACAATTAAGTGGATGGGAAACTTGTAACATGAATAAGAGATAGGCACTCTGCAGTATAAACTGAGACTAACAGAACCTCCTATCGGGTTTTGAACTTTGATTGGTTCCTTAAGTTTCCTTCGTTTCAATTTTAATTTGTGAACAAGGTTACCAGAAATGAAGCTACGTGATGCACCAGTATCAAAAAGTACAGAAACAGGAATATTTTTAATGGTAAGGGTACCTCCCAAGACGTCGGGTTTACCTGATCCATCGGTGGTAGCTGGCGGGGTCTTCCCGTCATAGACATGAGCCACTTGTGCATTCTGCTTCAGAGGACAGTTCCTGCTATAGTGCCCCTTCTTATGGCAGTTGTAGCATTCGGCTGAGTCATTTGCCTTTGGCTTCCTCGGAGCTTTGCAAACATTAGAAAAATGACCCGGCTTCCCGCAGTTGTAGCAATTTCCTTTTGGGATCTTTGCAGGTTTCTGAGTAGCGACCGCGGTAATGCTAGATTCGGGTTGATCTGTTGAAGCCTTGCGCTTATTTCCAGCTTGGCTTTTGGCTCGGTGTTGGCTAGCATGCCTCTCATCCATGTCTTCGTAATTGCAAGCCATCTCTACTAATTCTTTAAAGGAGAGTTTGATGTTGCTCATAGCTCTATCATGGTACTTGCGCTTCATCCCAAATATGAATCTCTTGTTCTTTGCTTTGTTGGTCGTAATCAGCTCTGGTGCATAGCGCGACAATTGGGTGAACTTATTTAGATAATCCTGAATAGAGAGATCTCCTTGCTGGAGATTAGCAAACTGCTCTCGCATCCTCTCTAGAGCCTGTTCAGGTACAAACTTCTCATTGAACAAAGCTTTGAATTGCTCCCGAGTCCTGACAGTACCAGCTGCATCCTCTGAGGTAATGGCATCCCACCACAGCTCTGCTTCCTCCTGAAGGATCCAAATGCCAAGTCGGGCTTTGTTGTTGGTTCCCATACCCATGCCTTCAAAGATTTTCTCACAGGTTTTCAGCCAAGCTATAGCCTCGGTCACTGTGCCAGTGCCAGTAAAAGGTTTTCCCCCAAGATTTCTGTACCTCTTTGCTACTTTATCTAGCTCAAAGTCTTCTGGTGCTGGTGGCTGGAAAATAGGGCCTTCCACTACTATGGGGATATTCCCCCGTCCTCCTGCTGCATCTCCTCGGCCTCCACGGCCTCCTCTAGCTGCTGCTCCTCGCGTAGCCATCTAAGAGAACTGTATAAGCAAGAAAAGAGTCAAGCTCACAGATTTTATAATATTCATAAATGATAAAGCAAGGGAATACAAGGAAAGATAATGATGATGTACTGATCAAATTGTTTTGCTAATCTGCTTAGCTCATTCTAGGACATTGCTAATCCTATCTCTAATGAGCTACTCGCATTAGAACACTACTGATTCTATTCTGACGAGGTGTTTAATGTGTTAGATCCCGGAACTAAGGTTAACCAAAGCTCCGATACCAACTGTGACGATCTCGAAATCCGAGGGGCGGTATTAAGGATAATCATAGGGAAATAACACATTAATCATCATAGCAGAGTATAGATAATAGCAGAAACAATAAATAGAATAATTTTACATGGGTATGACAGCGGAATCACACCATGTAGGAACATCATAATAGCATAACGTGGGATATAACTTAGTAAATAAAAAGGAAAGTGATCATTCATCATCGCCAGGGGCGGAATACATACATGCAGTGAGACATAATAAGATTATCAGTCTACATCGCCGAAGGCAGAATACATATACATATAGTGAGAAATACGGAAAGTAAATCAGTCTGCATCGCCAGTGGCGGAATCATAATATAAGTACAGTAATGGCGGAAAATGTCAAAGTCATCTCTGTGAAGTCAGCCTCACCATGAGCCAAAAATGCACTCTATGCAGCAGTGCAGAGCCAAAAACAACCTGTCACCTGTGTACTAGGCTGCCCGTGTGAAAATAAGGGCACCCGCGTTTGCAAAGTGAAACAAACAACGAGTCAGTCATGGGGACTGGTATGAGGAATCTATTTAACAATTAAACAACAGTAAATAGAAAATCATAGGACCACGCCACTTTCGCGGAACGGGTTTACTCCAGTGATTGCTAGTGCATTTAAAACAAAGTAAATTCTTTTTAAAACAACGCAATGCTTTTTGAAAGAATGAAGCTATTATAAGACTCAGGTCCCATCACACAATGCAACGCAAGCCGTAGGATAGAGTTTTACCTTATAATAGCCAAATATGCTTGATACGTATAAAGCGAAATCATTTGATATTATCACTAGTGCATATATGTTTCAAAAATGAATAGCATCATAAATATCAATCATAGACGGCATAAGTGCACCATACCACTATGTCGCCATACTAGTTCTACAATCAAGTCCGTTATTTCGTATTGGAAATTGGATTTCCGTCATGAGTCGAGGAAAGGGGCAAGCTCCTCTCCGCTTCGAGACACTCTAGCAAATGCCTCGGGACTACACACTCTGGGTAACCCCTGGATGCTTCAGGGCCGGTCCTCACTTACGTTAGAGGATTAATTATGCCTGAACACACGTTTCCCGGTCCTTACAGACCTATAATCGAGGCGCCTCACATTCCAACAACCACAAAGGTGAAAAATAGATATATATATGTCAGGTCTGGTAAGTCACTGACACCACCATAGCTAGAAAGAAACGTCGTGCTCTCCCTGCAGTCCGTATCCCGTTTTTAACTCATACCGGGGTGTGAGGTTCGCGAATCTACGAAATACACAAAGCTAGGCCACGTAGATCTTGCTTTGATCATCATCCACAAGACTTTGCTTTGCAACAGAAGCCTTGATCACAGCATCTTGGCATGCCACATAGGCAGTCCACTCCATACGATTGATTTCTATCGATATATAACCCCTGAGCTCGTGCGTCTCAGAGAAGGGCGTTAAGCAAAAGAATAAATTCTCCGCCGCCAAACAGATATATATTTAACAGAGATCAATCAGTACAGAACAAAATCCAATGTCAGACACACAGTCCATTTACAAGTCCGTCCTGGGTCTGAACGAAACCGGAGGCGTCAAATTCCTCGTATATCCGTCCAATCAACACATACGTTCAGACGGTTACTACTTCCGTCCCTTTCCGGTAGCTACTCCGGTTAGGAACCTTAGTAGCGCCCATCCAACCGATACGAAGATTGTCGGTCTTGAATCGTCTTTGCATTTTCCAATTCGAATCGCTCGATAAATTATTTCAAATGAGGGTTAGCTCGGCCTTTTCAAATAATTCACGTCATTAGAATTTAAATCGATTCATTTTATGGTTATATTATTCGACATCCATCTTTCGGTTCTTTAGTGTTATTTTCATGTCATACACATACAACCATCAAATATCAAACAATTCAAGCCCAATTGGTTTATTCTCAATCAATATTGCTTATGATATTTTATAACGATTTTTCGCCATTTTTATTTATTTAAAAATGGCCATATTTAATTAAACAACGTTTCAGGTCGTGTCGTGGCACTGGCGCTGTTTTTCCCTTAATTTGTTTTACACATATCGGAAAATCTAACCGTTGGATTTCTACAAAGTATATATCAGTGGGAAGATATTCTCAAAGCGAACCCAACGGTTCCAGTTTCGTGAGAATCTGACGGTCGGATCTTCCACACTAGTCGTTTGAAGTTACAGTTTCAAAATTCGAACTGCAGCGTCGTTATTCGATTTAATTTAATTATATTTATATTTATATATAAATATAAACGATTATGGCGTTGTTTTCCCTCAGATTTGAATTAAACATTCCGGACAATCCTACCATTGGATTTTTACAAGGTTGGTGCCGTTGGAAAGACATTTCCAAGGCGAACCCAGCGGTTGCGGTTTCGGGAAAATCCGATGGTCGGATTTCTCGTACTAATCGTTTCAAATTACGATTCCGAAACGCGAACTGCACGGCCTCTATTCCTTTTAATTATATTTATATTTATATATATAAATATAGTTCAATCTATAATTTCAACTATAGTTCATTCTATATTTTCAACTTCGTTTTCACTTCAAATATTTCACTAACGCCTTAAGATTTCGAAAAATTTCGCCATAACCTCCTTTGTACGGGGAGGGGTTTGGAAATTTATTGGGCCGTATTAGGTACCCAATAAATCCTAAAAAGCATTCACATATTTATAGTGATATATTCTGGTGTTTACGGGGGAGCATGTACTGATAATCACTCCAGAGAATAAATTCCCGTCACCCCGTTTCCGTGTGGAAATAAATAGTCCATGTGCCGTATCTAATAACTAGAGCGACGTGATTATTGTCAACTCCAGACCCGTGTGGGGTTTTTATTAATCTGGCAATTTATCGTTATAATTTATATAGTCCATGTCAGTCATCAGTTCAACCTGTAGTATATAGTCATCGCCATACAAGCCTCTTGCTTGTATGGTAAATCTTCCACCTCGTCACACAAGCTCCAATTGCTTATGTGGAATATGATGAAGTATGCCTATCGTCAAGAAGTATGCCATGTAGTGTAGTTCAAAATTAATTGTTACTATCCTATGGCGTTATTTATTATTTCACACAGAAAAACCAGCACTCCGCATCCAATGGCATTCACAGGAGTTGATATATAAATAAAATTGCGCAGCCAACTCATCAAGGTTTACCTATTTGTCGGGCACGCAAATAATTTCTTTACTCTACAGCTAATCCATTTTTCCTGTTCAACACATGTATATATATGCAGAACAAAGCTAATAATAATATTTCTAGCAAACTATTATTTATTTCAACACGTGTTTATTTTTAACTAAGCCTATACATGATAAACGGAATATTTTTATCATCAAAAATATTTATTCGACACATGTGTATTTTTAACTAAGCGTATATATGATAAAAGGAATATTTTTATCATCAAAAATATTTATTCGACACATGTGTATTTTTAACTAAGCGTATACATGATAAAAGGAATATTTTTATCATCAAAAATATTTATTCGACACATGTGTATTTTTTTAACTAAGTGTATACATGATAAAAGGAATATTTTTATCATCAAAAATATTTATTCGACACATGTGTATTTTTAACTAAGCGTATACATGATAAAAGGAATATTTTTATCATCAAAAATATTTATTCGACACATGTGTATTTTTAACTAAGCGTATACATGATAAAAGGAATATTTTTATCATCAAAAATATTTATTCGACACATGTGTATTTTTAACTAAGCGTATACATGATAAAAGGAATATTTTTATCATCAAAAATATTTATTCGACACATGTGTATTTTTAACTAAGCGTATACATGATAAAAGGAATATTTTTATCATCAAAAATATTTATTCGACACATGTGTATTTTTAACTCTTCATATTCACTATAAAAATATAGTTTTCATTGTCGATTCATTTTATTTTTAAAAGATGATAACATTCAACAAATGAACTTCAACTCCACGAATGAGTTGCAATTCAACACATGAATATTCGATATAGTTTGTATATATATAAAAATGTGATTTTTATCGCTAAAGCCATTTGTTTAAATTCAAATAATATTCAACACATGAATTTCAACTCAACGAATGAATTGCAACTCAACACATGAATATTCGATAAAGTTTGTATATATATAAAAATGTGATTTTTATCGCTAAAGCCATTTGTTTAAATTCAAATAATATTCAATACATGAATTTCAGCTCAACGAATGAATTGCAACTCAACACATGAATATTCCATATAGTTTGTATATATTTCAACGAATGGAAATTATTCTAACACATAAATATTTCATAAAATTTCGGCAGCATAACGGCAGGGTAGTTAAAACCGGGACCGTCCCTAGTACGGCTCCTCGCTCTACCTTAAAACCTCGTGGTTTTTGACAATGGGGATCATGCATCTAGTTCGCACGCAGGCGGCATGTTTTATTTTCAATTCCACAATCCTATTCTATTTTGTTTCAACCACAAGAGGGTATTTTTCAACCACAAAGGTATTTTTCAACCATAATATCAACCACAAACAATTATTTCCAACCATTCGTCGTACCATATAATATCACGTCAATCACAAGCAATAAATATCGTCCATGGTCTGTGGACGAGGGGAGTATATATATATATATAATATAATAATTCACTTGCATTTCATCACAATTCAAAGCTTATATTTTTCATTCAACGCTTGTATAATTTATACATCGCTAATATAACTTATACAACACATGTACATGAGGTATACAATGCGTATATAATTTACACTTCGCTTATATAATTTATACAACGCGATTTCATTCACACAAATAGTTTAGATTCCTCACATTGGTTATTGCAGTGCTAAAAATCGTAGGAAGGTCAGAAAAATCCGCGGCTTCTTCTAGAATGTAGAGAGCCTCCTTGCGGTCACGGTGTCTCCTGTTTCATCAAATTTCGTTAAAGAACGAAAAAGATATTATTTTACAAAGTTTTGCAACACTTAAAAGTGTTATTTTCATTTCAGAATTTACATCAGTAAAGTTTTTAAAACCTTCTAAACTAGGTCTCAAATTTTCAGCCAATCCGTACCTCGATGCTTCGATCAGACCTTGCTGCGTCAAAGAGCTACGAACCACCTCCAGATCGGCGGTGGTGGCGAAGGGTTCGGCGGTCTGTGCTCGTCGCGGCGGCGCTCTGAAGGTCACGCCTTTCTCATCGAATTCCGACGTCGATGGTTGATGTCAGGGGTCGTGGGTTGGTCGGATGTGGAGAGGAGGCGAAGGCGGTCGGAAGTCTTAACTGGCGGCGGCGGTGAAATCGCCGGAGGCGGCGGCTAAATGGAAGTGAAGGCTGGAGCACCCTACGTCGTCCAATCGTCTCTGGCGGCTAGGGTTTTAAGTTTTTTTTTTTTAAAGAAAAATTCCTATTGGTCCATGCTTTATAGGAAATTTTAAATAGTGTTTTTGCAAACGGACTCCTTTTTAAACCCAACGACTGTCGCCCCTAGCTAAATACCCCCATTCCGGACACAATGGGATATGTTTCGTTGGCCATTTCGACTGTTACAGTCTGGTATTTTTCAAATTAAAATATAAAACATTCGATATTTAATTTAAACGTACATTTCAATTTGCCAGGGCCACAAACTGAATCGAAAAATTCCAGAAAAATAAATCTAGCTTTGTTTTGACGGTACGGTCCTAAAAAAACCAGTTTCGTCGAATTCTGAGCTCGTTTGAAAAACGGCCATTTTTAGGTCGACCCTTTTTAACAGAATTTGACCAAACACATTATCTTTTGCCCCGCTCACATACTAGCTTCAAAAATTATGAAATTTGAAACTTAGCAATAATTTGACATCCCAGACCGAACAAAAGTGGTTTCGTCGAATTCCGAGGTCGTATGCAAAATCTCAATTTTCAAGGGCTATATATACTATATAGCGACCTTTCTGAAAATTCATTTGGCTATAACTTTTGATTTCCGTTATGAAATTTCGATTTTTCAGATTCGTCAGAAAGGTATTGATAAACCGATTTAAATATTTTCAGTTTCGTTAAAATCCGTTATATTTTCCACCCGGTACAGTTAGACCAAGTTTGTATTCAAACTTTCAAACTGCAATAATATACCCAATTCTATATTTCATGGAAATAGGCTATTTAAATTATTCAAATTCTTTGGTAATAACCTGATTTAAAATTTTTAAATTGGTTCACATTTTCGGGTTATTACATAAATACTGTGTAGTTAGCGACATACTAACTAGGGAATTTCTTCTACAAGTTAATGTTGTAAAGGGACTCTATAAACTCAATCTCAACAACTATAATTCTACTATCATTGAACATCTACATTGCAGACTGATGTAACTGATGAAATTCAAACTAGAAACATCTTTGATTTATGGCATTACCTAGTGCTAGTGTTGTAACCAAAATTCTTAATGATAATAATATAAATTTTGTTCCTACAAAATTGCCTTATGTTCGCACTAATTGTCAAATGGGAAAAAGTCACAAATTACCCTTTTCTGATTCATTAACTGAATATTCTAAACCTGGACAATTAATTACCACAGATATTTGGGGTCCATCTCCAATATTTTTTGATTATGGATATAAATACTACATATCATTTTTTGATGCTTACTCTAGACATACATGGATATACTTCTTAAAAGCTAAGTCTGATACTAAAAATGCAGTCATTGGTTTTATCAAAATGTTTGAAAACCAAGTAAACTGTCAAATTAAAATCATGCAATCTGATGGAGGGTCAGAATACAAACCTCTAATCGATTACTTCAAAAATAAGGGCATTATACACAGAATGACATGTCCTTATACCTCTGAGCAGAATGGCATAGTTGAGAGGAAAAATAGACACATAGTTGAATCAGGTTTAGCTTTACTAGCCCAAGCATCTTTACCACTTAAAAATTTTGGCATGATGCTTTCGGTATTGCAGTATATCTAATAAATAGAATGCCCACTAGAGCACTGAAAGACATCGCTCCTCTTGAAAGGCTATTTAAAGAAAAACCTGATCATGATAGTCTAAAAACCTTTGGTTGTTTATGTTTTCCTTACTTAAGGACTTATAACAATCACAAACTTGACTATAGATCTATACGTTGTACATTCATAGGTTACTGTAATAATCAAAAAGGGTTTGGATGTATAGATAAGTCTGGTAGAATATTTACAAGCAGACATGTTATTTATGAAGAGAATATCTTCCTTTATAGCAGATCAAATATACAAACCACAAACAAGATATATGTAATGTCCCAGAAATTTTGACAACTGTAATGTTAAATTATTTAAAAAATTAAATAAAATTCAAAAATTAATTATCGAATTTTATATTGATGCTTGGTTTGAAAATCGAATATGTGGCTTTGAGTATGAATTGAATTCGATATTTATTTGAGAATGGTTGGTTGTGAATCAAATGTCTATTTTTGAATATTTGAATTTGATTTTGGTTGGATATTTAAATTTATTTGAAATTCGAAGAAAGTTATAAATGGTTGAATTTAAAAATATATGTTGTTAACGTTAAATAAATTGGAATTTTTTTATTTAAATATGTGAAAATTGGCTTGGATATGTGTGTATTTATATATAAATAAAAGATTGAAGCTTAGCATTTCAAAATTTGAAATTTAACGGACTTGTTTAATGAATGAACAACGAACCGATAAATAATTCGTAATTAAAAATAACCTCGTATACAGACAAAGTTGGATTGCAACCAAAATATTTTTGTTGGATTCAGAACGCGAAGACGTAGCGGAACATTAAATTTTGTTAAGTTTGGAGATTGTGTTGATGGTACGAGTTTGGAGCGTTCAGTGGTAATCTGCAGTAGAATTAATATTAAATTTAACGAAAATAAACCTTCCTCAAATATAACCCACCTCTGTTTTAAACAACCGACCTATTATCTGAAGACGCGTAGCTACCTAAACCTATTGATTTCACGTTCTTATTATCTCCGAATTTTTACTTCTATAAAACTCCTGCCCCTCATTCATTTCTTCAGCAAAAACAAAGGAAAAAATCGTTCTCCTCTCTTTCTATTTTAATGGTCGGCGGCCTCGAATTATTCCTTTCCTCCAAATTGATTCCCTTCCCTAAATCGCAACCAACCCCTCCTCTTCAATTGAATGTTTTCCTCCTTAAATCAAGTCACCTGCCTCAAATCAAATCACGCCATTCTGGTCCAAGATTCGATCTTGATACTGCCGACATGGTTGCTGCGAATCTCGAAAATGGCCAGCGATCCATATAGTCGTTTGTCCCTTTCAATCACCACTCCACAAGCAACATTTGTGTAAGGTGAGTGTTAACTCACGATTAATTTTAGTTCAAGGAATTCGATTCAATACACACGAAAGTATAATGGTTGAATTCGTTTTGTCGTTGTTTTGTGGTTACTGTTGTTGTTTGGGATTTCGCCTAATGACTGAAAAACTAATACTTGTGTATTTTTGGTTGAGATGGTTTACTGTCATGAGCTTTGTATCTGTGATATTACATATGCATACACATATGTGTATGTATATGTTTAATCTGCATTCGCCTTGACACTACTAGCATTGGTGATACTATGATTAATTCATGCTCTCTATATTTTAGGGTTGCTACGGTAGTTAATACTGCTCAATCACTTGTTGTTATACCTATGCATCCAGATTCTCACGTACCCACATATTTGTATGGTGCCTTATTATCATCCCTTGCACTGTTAATTTGCATTGGCTATGGTATTGTATACTGTCAGTTGGTATTTCAGCTATGATAATTAGGTTGCATTTTTGCCTTGATACTCTATTCTTATTTGGATTGTTTACCTCTAGCACATTCCCCTAGTTTATGTTAACTATGTATATATACATACCCACGTATGTATATATATGTATGGAATGCATGCAACTTGGTGTTGTTAATATTGTGACCATAGTTGAAAACTGAGTTAATGGCATGCAAATTGACACTATAGGAATTTGGTAAATGCCCTTATTTTGGTGGAACATAATACAAATACAGTAAACCTTATTTGGAGTTCAAAATTTTACCTTATAGTTGCATATTTATTGATTCATACATATGTACCTATGTAAATGATATTGATTGTTAAACATCACATATACCTATTGTTGATGAAATCAATACAAGAAAAATCTGGAAATATTGGCATGGCAGCGAACAATTTACAAACTAGTGAACAAAGCACAGTAGTTTATTTTGTGAGTAAAATTCTTAATGTTCTTCCTTCAAAGACTAATGTAGAGCTTGTACACATATTGTATTATTACGTATGTCTCCATTGAGGGTATAACATCTAATATACCTATTGACCATGCTTGAATAACAAATGGAAGAAGTCTAAAATATCTGCATGATTAAAACAATGGAGAATATCCATCTCCAGGTACCCAAAAATCACTAATGTGAACTCTGTTTTGTAATAGGAGTTAATTGATTATGACATATGTATGGTTTCAATTGGAACAATATCATATTATAGTAAATTTACATTAAGATCATTTGGCAACATATAATTTAATGATTTCTCTATTGTTGACACCCTATTAAGTGAACTGAGAAATGCATGGAAGCACATGCCTCTATTCAACCTTAAAATTCTTGCCTGTTTGGTAACCTGAACCCGACTGTCTATTGTAGCCAGCACTATCTTATTTGAAAACTGGATGACCCTTGGCCTTGTGGTTACGACTCTTGGCACTTATTGTTTCGTAGTACACCTGTTTTGATGTATTTGTTGACTGGCTTGTTGCACCTTGTTCAGCCGTTTGGAAATGTGAACTTACCCCTTTTAATATTTGTACAAACATTGTTGTTGCCCTCTTCACTGTTGCAGCCACTCTCGTGTTCGGCTGCACTGTTGTATGTTGGCACGTGAACACCTGTGCATTGATACTTGGATGATTAAACTCGTGATCATTTCTGGGATGCTGAGGCAGTGCACACATGTACCTGTACATGTGTTTATATGCAGGCCCCTGTGATCACAGTCCATGGAAAATAAACCGATATAATGCGGCTGCTACATAACTGTATAATTGGCATATGTCGATGTGAGGGTTCACTATTTTATTTAGCATTTGTATTGAAATTGTTTTACTTGAACTATGATTAATCCTGACTCGAGTGTTTTATGTTTTTGCATGGAACACTTGGATCAAACCGAAGCATTACAGATTTAAAGATTACAGCTTTGGATTTGAAGATTGACAAAGTTGGGGATTTCAAAGACAGCGCACTCTGAAGTTTTAAACCAGTAAATATTTCCTTGTATTCAACTGTATTTTCAATTATGCCATATATAAACATCTTGTATTCAAAAATTATGATTGTATATGAAAGGATTATTTCATTATTCAATACTGCGTTATTTTTTCTGTGTTGATTCAGTTTTAAACCCTGTAAGCTAAATAACACTCCATCGATTTGGATGTTTTAAGTTGGTTTAATTATTAATTTGAAGCAATCAAAAAGGCGGGACATTATAATATACAATCCGAAGGTTATTATACCTGATATGCATGGTATTATTGACATATGCATCATGAGAACGACAACAAGGCTACTAGTAACTCTGAAGGCCACCACAGTGATAATGAAACTGATGATGATTTGGTAGAGAAAACTAGCCATGCCATTCAGTCACCTACTAAATCAAGTTGCAGACAATTAGAAGCAATGAGAGAAGAAATTAGCAATGAAAATACAAGCAGCAGAGAAAATGACTCACCTACTCAACCACTACAACATCAAATTGGACATCCAATGATAACCAGATCCAAAAGAGACATATTTAAACCAAAGACTTATATTGCAATCATCACTGAAGAAGAACCAAATAGTTATCAACAAGCAGTTAAACACAAAGAATGGAGAAAAGCAGTGGATAAAGAATATCAAGCATTGATGAACAACTGTACATGGGAATTAGTGCATCCACCGAGCAACAAGAATATTATTGGGTGAAGTGGGTATATAAACTGAAAAAGAACCCAAATAGGTCCATAAATAGATACAAAGCAAGACTTGTTGCAAAGGGGTTCACACAAGAATTTGGTTTTGATTACAATGAAACTTTCTCACCAGTTGTAAAACCCTCAACTATTAGACTTATACTGACTATAGCAGTAAATAGAAACTGGAAAACAAGCATCTAGATGTCAATAATGCATTCTTAAATGGCAATCTACATGAAGAAATATTCATGCAAAAACCATAAGGTTACATACAAGATCTAACACTAGTATGCAAACTTAGCAGAGCTATCCATGGTCTAAAGCAGGCACCTAGAGTATGGTTTGAAAGACTCAAAGAAAGCTTAACTACATTGGGATATTCACCTACCAGATCTAACACATCTCTTTTCATAAAAATCAGTGAAACATTTGCCACACATATATTAATATATGTGGATGATTTAATTATCACAGGAAGAAGTGAAACTGAAATCGGAAAACTGCCAGACTACTTAAACAGTCAGTTATCAATAAAAAATTTGGGTGAATTATCTTATTTTCTTGGAATAGAAGTCGAAAGGAAATATGATAAAGAAATTCATCTTTGTCAAAGAAAGTACATTGCAGAACTTCTGAACAAAACAAATATGATTGAAGCAAATGGCCAACCCACTCCTATGATCTCAGCTCAACACTTATCAAAGAACAGAGGGGAAGCTATCTCAAATATTAAACAATGCAGGAGTGTTGCAGGAGCACTACAATATGTTATTACAACATGACCTGACATCTATTTTAGTGTTAGCAAAGTGTCTCAATTTTTGCAGGAACCCAGAAATGAGCATTGGACAACAGTGAAACGAATACTCAGATATTTAAAAGCAACAATCAACTTTGGCATATCATTAAAAGGCAGCAAAGACTTAAACATTACGGCTTATTCAGATGTTGACTAGGCTACTGACATAGATGATAGAAAATCAGTTTCTGGTTATTGCATTTATGTAGGAGAAAGAATTTTTTTCTTGGTGTTCTAAAAAGCAAACAACTATCTCTAGATCAAGCACGAAGCAAAATATAGGAGTGTTGCTAGCACTACAGCCAAGATCTTATGGTTACAATCATTATTAAAGGAGCTAAAGTTATCATCCCCCAGAAACCCTATAATTTGTTGTGACAATTTAAGCACAATCTACATGACAACATTCCTATTCAACATAATCGCACCAAACACACAGAAATTGATACTTATTTTGTTTGAGAACAAGTTCTGAAGAAAAATCTACAAGTAAATCATATTCCGGCTTATTATCAGAGGGCAGACATGCTCGCAAAGTCATTTTCAGCCAAAAACTTCCACAGATTCAGAGATGCACTTAGAATCGAAGAGTTACAAATAAATGCCAAGTAAAAGATGGAGCTTTCGTAGCTGGATCTTATCTGTATCTCCACCAGTATGACACAGGATTGAAATTGCTTACTCTTTACCAACATCAGTCCACGAAATGGAAAATTAGGGTTGCAAACCCTAACCCTAATTTGAGGGGCAGTAATAAAGGAAAGAAAAAATAATGGGAAAGCAACGGTCACATGCCCATTATAACAAAGCAATGGTCACATGCTTATTGTAACAAAGCAACGGTCACATGCCTATCATAACAAAGCAATGGTCACATGCCAATTATTCATTCCTATTTACATTTATTTCTTGTATTATAAGTAGAGGTTTACTCTAAACAATTTGTAACAATTCCAATTACAATAATGAAATAACAAAGTTTATTTTTCTCTTCTGCTTCCTCTGATCTTCTTCGTTTTTCATGGTAGAATAGTGGGTTATTTTTATGAAACTGTTGTTGCTAGTGTATTTTTAGAAAATTTAAACTTAATAAAATATTGATATACATATATATTATTTTCAATATTTTTTAATAATTGCAATATCTTTAGTGTCACACCATTTTTATGTCAGCATAAACTATCAAAAATTCCCACAATACCAAATCTTAATATCACTTAAAATAAGATAAAACATTTTTTACAAAGTCAAAGCATTCATCTACAAATATTGTCAAATCTTAATATTACTTAACATATGATCGAATTGATGAAGTTCTTTTGAAAATTCAAAATATTCATCTTTAAATACCTATAAATATTATCAAATCTTATTATGTCTGTATATGGTATCTAACAAACTAATTATTAATTAATTAAAAAAATACATGGATATACTTCTTAAAAGCTAAGTCTGATACTAAAAATGCAGTCATCGGTTTTATCAAAATGTTTGAAAACCAAGTAAACTGTCAAATTAAAATCATGCAATCTGATGGAGGGTCAGAATACAAACCTCTAACTGATTACTTCAAAAATAAGGGCATTATACACAGAATGACATGTCCTTATACCTCAGAGCAGAATGGCATAGTTGAGAGGAAACATAGACACATAGTTGAATCAGGTTTAACTTTACTAGCCCAAGCATCTTTACCACTTAAAATTTTTGGCATGATGCTTTCAGTATTGCAGTATATCTAATAAATAGAATGCCCACTAGAGTACTGAAAGACATCGCTCCTCTTGAAAGGCTATCTAAAGAAAAACCTGATCATGATAGTCTAAAAACCTTTGGTTGTTTATGTTTTCCTTACTTAAGGACTTATAACAATCACAAACTTGACTATAGATCTATACGTTGTACATCATAGGTTACTGTAATAATCAAAAAGGGTTTGGATGTATAGATAAGTCTGGTAGAATATTTACAAGAAGACATGTTATTTATGAAGAGAATATCTTCCCTTATAGCAGATCAAATATACAAACCACAAATAAGATATATGTAATGTCCCAGAAATTTTGACAACTGTAATGTTAAAATATTTAAAAAATTAAATAAAATTCAAAAATTAATTATCGAATTTTATATTGATGCTTGGTTTGAAAATCGAATATGTGGCTTTGAGTATGAATTGAATTCGATATTTATTTGAGAATGGTTGGTTGTGAATCAAATGTCTATTTTTGAATATTTGAATTTGATTTTGGTTGGATATTTGAATTTATTTGAAATTCGAAGAAAATTATAAATGGTTGAATTTAAAAATATATGTTGTTAACGTTAAATAAATTGGAATTTTTTTATTTAAATATGTGAAAATTGGCTTGGATATGTGTGTATTTATATATAAATAAAAGATTGAAACTTAGCGTTTCAAAATTTGAAATTTAACGGACTTGTTTAATGAATGAACAACGAACCGATAAATAATTCGTAATTAAAAATAACCTCGTATACAGACAAAGTTGGATTGCAACCAAAATATTTTTGTTGGATTTAGAACGCGAAGAGGTAGTGGCACATTAAATTTTGTTAAGTTTGGAGAGTGTGTTGATGGTACGAGTTTGGAGCGTTCAGTGGTAATCTGCAGTAGAATTAATATTAAATTTAACGAAAATAAACCTTCCTCAAATATAACCCACCTCAGTTTTAAACAACCGACCTATTATCTGAAGACGCGCAACTACCTAAACCTATTGATTTCACGTTCTTCTTATCTCCGAATTTTTACTCCTATAAAACTCCTGCCCCTCATTCATTTCTTCAGCAAAAACAAAGGAAAAAATTGTTCTCCTCTCTTTCTATTTTAATGGTCGGAGGCCTCGAATTACTCCTTTCCTCCAAATCGATTCCCTTCCCTAAATCGCAACCAACCCCTCCTCTTCAGTTGAATGTTTTCCTCCTTAAATCAGGTCATCTGCCTTAAATCAAATCACGCCATTCTGGTCCAAGATTCGATCTTGATACTGCCGACATGGTCGCTGCGAATCTCAAAAATGGCCAGCGATCCATATAGTCGTTTGTCCTTTTCAATCACCACTCCACAAGCAACATTGGTGTAAGGTGAGTGTTAACTCACGATTAATTTTAGTTCAAGGAATTCGATTCAATACACACGAAAGTATAATGGTTGAATTCGTTTTGTCGTTGCTTTGTGGTTACTGTTGTTGTTTGGGATTTCGCCTAATGACTGAAAAACTAATACTTGTGCATTTTTGGTTGAGATGGTTTACTGTCATGAGCTTTGTATCTGTGATATTACATATGCATACACATATGTGTATGTATATGTTTGATCTGCACTCGCCTTGACACTACTAGCATTGGTGATACTATGATTAATTCATGCTCTCTATATTTTAGGGTTGCTACGGTAGTTAATACTGCTCAATCACTTGTTGTTATACCTATGCATCCAGATTCTCACGTACCGGCATAATTTTATGGTGCCTTATTATCATCCCTTGCACTGGCTATGGTATTGTATACTGTCAGTTGGTATTTTAGCTATGATAATTAGGTTGCATTTTTGCCTTGATACTCTATTCTTATTTGGATTGTTTACCTCTAGCACATTCCCCTAGTTTATGTTAACTATGTATATATACATACCCACGTATGTATATATATATGTATGGAATGCATGCAACTTGGTGTTGTTAATATTGTGACCATAGTTGAAAACTGAGTTAATGGCATGCAAATTGACCCTATAGGAATTTGGTAAATGCCCTTATTTTGGTGGAACATAATACAAATACAGTAAACCTTATTTGGAGTTCAAAATTTTACCTTATAGTTGCATATTTATTGATTCATACATATGTACCTATGTAAATGATATTGATTGTTAAACATCACATATACCTATTGTTGATGAAATCAATACAAGAAAAATCTGGAAATATTGGCATGGCAGCGAACAATTTACAAACTAGTGAACAAAGCACAGTAGTTTATTTTGTGAGTAAAATTCTTAATGTTCTTCCTTCAAAGACTAATGTAGAGCTTGTACACATATTGTATTCTTACGTATGTCTCCATTGAGGGTATAACATCTAATATACCTATTGACCATGCTTGAATAACAAATGGAAGAAGTCTGAACTATCTGCATGATTAAAACAATGGAGAATATCCATCTCCAGGTACCCAAAAATCACTAATGTGAACTCTGTTTTTGAAACACCCCACCTCCGTTAGGGTCACTCTCAAAGGGAATGCCCTAATTTTGGTGGAGGTTTATAAGTACAAGTCACAGATATACAAGACAGATATAAGAACACATATTTGTAAACAGCGGAAGAACAACAAACTTTTATTTCATAAAGTCAAATACGTGTTACAACAACATCCTTTCCAAAAACATAACATAACACTTTCATAATCTGTCTTGAGTACATTATTTAAAGAAGCATAAATAAAACATAGATAAACTGCAAAAGCCCCATAGTGGATTGTCCAAAGCCATAGTTCAAAACAGGAAAGTCCAAGCAATACATTTCTCTTCTTCAAGCTGGATGTTGAGGTTGGTCAAGCTGCTGTGTTCCCTCCCTGAGGACCTGGGGGGGAAACGGAAGAAAGAAGACGAAAGAAAAGTAGAGTCGGACATAAAGCCTGAGTAAGTCTAGTACTATTTTGTCTATGAATAAAGAACTGGGTATGATAAGTATAAACAAGAAGTGGGCATGCACTATAAACTTGGTTAAGTTGTCTAGGGTCGAATATACTATCGTACCCCATGTTGATCTCTGAACCCATATAAACTAGTTTCCAATTTGCACCCCATAATCAGGGTGATGTGATCCATTCTATGATGATCGACTCCTACTCGCATAGTTACATGTGTCTTACGGCCCCCGATGTCGTAGTTACCTATGCTGGTCCCACCATGGGGTGTATCAAGTCCCATAGTGGCAACCCGACACAACCTTAGAGTGCACAGGTATGCTACTGGTGTCCAGTGCCTTATTTTTCTGCACCGGAGTGTGTGCACGCCCGCACTCCGTTAGAACCTACACTGCTACACCACCGCCGTCGATTTGACCTCTTACAATCAGCCCAGTAATCGTGCCCCACCCTGCCTAGTTTCAGGGTATCCTGATACACCTTTTAGGGTTACTGCTGAAAAGGGTCCCCCGTTACTAGGTTTTCTATCTCTAGCCAACATGCTAAGTTGGTTAAGTGTTTCCTAACCTAACCCCACCAGTCCGTTTAGTTTAGCATGTTCCATTTTGATTAAGTCTTTAGTTCACTTAATCCTAACAATCCTGACTCAGCCTTAATTCTCTTATTAAGGCCCTGACCTCTCACATTAGACAGGTATTGTTGTGGCTGCCTGTTGCCGGTTGGTTCCGGGCAGTCTTACGCCACAACTCAGTCTAACCTCGGGTCCTTATGGGGCTCCATGTTTAACCTCCCACATTGGATAGGTATTGTTGTGACTACTGGACAGCCGGGCGGTTCCGGGCAGGTTTACATCACAACTCAATCCAACCTCGGGTTAAACACATCGTATGTTCTACATTTACATATCTTGTCATCCTTCTTTATTTCTTATATGTAAATATTTGCGGCCCATTATTAAGTTAATGGTGTAAAGGTTACACCAATCACGGGCCCAACCCATACTTGAATTCGGGCCCTTCTATTTCATATTTCCATTCATTAGTAATTTTAACCCAACGTTATTTTCCCCCGTTTTACACGTCCGTTTATATATTGGGCTTAGCCTTTTAAAGCCCAATTTAGCCATGCGAAAAGGGGAGGCTTAAAGCGTGATTACATACACAAAGAGGGGAAGGTGAGCGCATGAACTTGCATATGACGTTGGAAATACATAATAGAAACTGGTGTACTTGCATATATATACTTTGGTCATAAAGCATAGGTGACATAAACCAAACCATGTAAACTTAAGATAAGAATCTAAGTTAGATGTCACATAGTCTTAACTACAACATAGACCTATGTTCTCATTTAGGCATAAACATAAACAAGTCATGTTCATAAGGTTTCTACATGTTTACAAAGGGGATACTTTGTTACTAACACAAAAGCATCGTTCAACATAATCATGATTTAAGTCTAATCACATAACGATGGTATAAATATACTTATGCATAAATATTCCTAATCATGGTGTTTGCTTTAAACTTGCAAAAAGGGATTTTTGAGTCTAACCTAGCCATGTCTCACATATGTCATCATATAATTCTTTTAAACAAGATAGACTTAATCATGGATTTCAATTATGCCAAATATCATTCATAGCCTAGCCATATTCATAAGTTCGCAAAAGCATGACTTAATACACGGATTATGGTGTCAAAATTCCAACATAGTTTCATATGAACTATAACAACCAAACTTGTTTCAATTACTTGCAAAATGATTTATGCACAAAAATATACATCATGATGGCATAATAACAAAGCCCCAAACTTGCATGAATTTCAATCAACTACATACATGTAGCTTCAACATAGATTACATAATTTGCGCAATATTCCAAACGTATACTTGCATAGAACTACCGCATGTAGTTCTTTATAATGAATAACATAATTTTGCACAAATATGAATTACTTTATTATCCCAATTCAAGCATACAAATCAATACAGTTGTTTATTCATACCAAAGTAATACTCTACTTACAATGGTTGCGGCGAATTCTCTAATTAAGAGATATGATTCCTTTGTTGAATTGATTGGCTTTAGGTTGCTTGAATTGCTTTAGGCTTTAGAACTTTCTTCCTAATTCTCTCTCTAGTTGGCGGCTACTCTTAGTCGTTCCTCAGCAACATGGCGGCTATGTTCTTAATTTTGAATGAATAGATTAGGGTTTAGTCTAGGGTTGTTTATATAGAGGTTTGGAACTGATTAGGACCCTTGATGTTGCTTGGATTGATCATAGCCATTCATTAGATAGAGAGACCAATTAGAACCCGCCACCTAGCCCTAATGACAAAGCAGACCACAGAGAATCGGCCAAACACAGACCTGGCCAGCCAGGTTGACTGGGCTCGACCAGGTCGACACCCCTGTCGACAGGGCTGTCGACAGCCCTGTCGACATGGGTAGCCCAGGTCGACAGCCCAGTCGACCTGGGTGGCCTAGGCGGGTGTTTATCCGCCCTGGCCCATTGGGCCCGATTTTTAATTATTTTATTCTGTTTGAATTTTAAATTTAATTCAAAACTTCCGAAGGCCATATCTTCTTCATACGGACTCCGTTTTTTGAAAACTCGGACTCTATTTCGCGTATTTTTCCGAGACGAACGAAATGGCGTATCCCGTTTCCCTTAGTTCTTTGATTTCAAATTAATTATACTTTAATTTGTTAATTTCACAGTTATAGAATTTTCGGGGTGTTACATTCTCCCCCACTTAAAAGGATTTCGTCCCCGAAATCTTCAAGTTAGGAGGAATGTATATCCTAACATCCAATCATCCATCTATTCATCCATCAAACACGAGCATCCATTGTCCTTAAAAGACTTCTAATGCTTCATGATCATATACGAAGTGTGTGTGTACATGAACCTATCTAATGCAAAATCAGGCGGTCTACTGATTCAGTTGACCTCCTTAATGCGAGTTATGTAAGTGCCATGAATCCATTAGGTATGCAAATTTTCCTATTCTTGATTCTACATGAGTGCACAATCATTCAATACAAATGCAGCATCCACATGTCAACACATTAAAGTTCAACCACATACGAATACAAACATATATGCATATGCAATATGAAGTGACTGAGCCGATCTAAAACCTAGATTGTGTGTGTATATGCAACCACGAGCAACCACTAGCAATCACTTGCAACCACTTGCAACCATCATCCATAACATGTTTCAACTACATGTTTTCATCCAAAAAGATTCTATCTAAAAGATACGGTCGAGGAAATATACCTAAAAAGATAGATAAAAGTGCAACTTAAGGAAAAAGAAAGATCAAAGATGTACCCTCGAACAGAAAAGGGTAGGCAGTACGTATTCTAGCTTCAGTTTCCCAAGTCGCGTCTCCCTCGGCGTCGCTCCACTGAACCTTGACGAGCTTGACTTCGCGGTTGCGTAGCTTCTTCACTTCCGTTCCTAAGATGCGGGTTGGAACTTTTCTTATGGTTGCTTCGCATTCCACTTCGGCCTCTTCGAGGGTATTTGGCTCTACCACCTCAGCAGACTCATGCAGACATTTTCGGAGATGTGAAACGTGAAAAACGTTGTGGACTCCAGCCAACTTCTCGGGTAGCTCTAATCTATAGGCCATTTTCCCAATTTTCTCGATAATAGGGAATGGCCCTACGAACCTTGGTGCAAGTTTTCCTGTGGTTCCAAAACGAACAACGTTCCTTAGCGGTGATACCTTGAGAAAAACTCTGTCTCCAACTTCAAATTCAAGGTCGGTCCTTCTCTTGTCGGCGTAGGACTTTTGTCTGTCTTGGGTTGTCTTCATCCTTCTTCGTATTAAGTCTACTTTCTCTGAGGTCTCTCGGATCATATCTGGTCCAAGTATGAGCTTATCAGTAGACTCCCACCAACAAGTGGGCGATCGGCACGGTCTTCCATATAAAGCTTCGAAGGGAGCCATTCCGATGGTTGCTTGATAGCTGTTGTTGTAGGCAAATTCCACCAAAGGAAGGTGGTCTTCCCATGTCCCTCCGAAGTCAAGGACGCATAGCCTTAAAAGGTCTTCCAAAACTCTGTTCACTCTCTCTGTTTGGCCGTCGGTTTGGGGATGATAGGCTGTGCTCAAGCATAACTGCGTTCCTACTGCTTCTTGCAGACTTCGCCAAAACTCGCTGGTGAAGATGGGGTCTCGGTCACTAACAATGCTAGATGGTATTCCATGGAGTCGAACGATTTCCTTGAGGCAAAGTGATGCTAGGGATGAGGCAGTTCTTTTACTTTTGACAGGTAAAAAGTGGGCGCTTTTAGTAAGCCTATCCACTATTACCCAAATACTAGTGTTGCCTCTCCTAGACCTAGGCAGCCCATCGATGAAGTCCATTGAGATGCTATCCCACTTCCACTGCGGGACCTCTAGAGGATGTAGTAGTCCGCCAGGCTTTTTCTGTTCCGCCTTAACCTGTTGGCACACCATACACTTAGAAACGAACTCTGCCACGTCCTTTTTCATGCCGTTCCAGAAGAAAGTCCTTTTTATATCTTTGTACATTTTATCTCCGCCTGGGTGTATCGTCATCTTGGAATGATGCGCTTCCTCAAGAACCTTCCTTACTATATCTTTCGTCTGTGGGACGCATAGTCTTCCGTCTCGCCTTAGTACACCCTTATCGTCAATGGAGTATCTGTTGAGGTGACTTGAAGTCTTACCCCTAATTAGCCTATCAATCATTTCCATAAGCTGAGGGTCTTCGCGTTGTGCTGCCCCTACTGAATCCACTAAAGTTGGGCGTACTTCGAGAGATGCAAGCAAGCCCGGTACGAAATCGGAGGAAGGCCTAAAGTCGAAGCTGGCTATAAACTCTAGGCTTTGTCTTTCAACAAACAACGGGCTTAGGGTCAATTTCTTTCGGCTCAACGCGTCTGCCACTACGTTGCCTTTGCCCGGAGTATAGGAGATTTCGAAATCGTACGAGGCAAGAAACTCCATCCATCTTTGTTGCCTCAAGTTAAGATCTTTCTGCGAGAAAAGATATTTCAACGATTTATGGTCAGTGTAAAGTTCGAACTTCTCACCTAGGAGATAGTGTCGCCAAGACTTGAGTGCAAAGACGATGGCGGCTAACTCAAGATCATGGGTTGGGTAGTTCTTTTCGTGCACCTTCAATTGCCTCCCGCCATAAGCTACTACCCTTCCTTCTTGCATTAAGACGGCGCCTAGCCCTGTCCCACATGCATCCGTATAAACAGTGAACATCTTGCTCCCATCTGGCAGCGTCAAAACTGGGGCTGTTGTAAGAGCCCTTTTCAGTCGTTGGAAAGCAAACTCGCAATCCAAATCCCAATTGAACACTAGATTCTTCTTAGTCAATTTCGTGAGCGGAGCTGAGATTTTCGCAAAATCCCTTATGAACTTTCGATAGAAACCCGCTAGTCCTAGAAAGCTTCGGACCTCAGTTGCATTCCTTGGTGTCTTCCAATCCTGTACCGCCACTACCTTAGCAGGGTCCACTGCTAACCCTTGTTTGGATACTATGTGCCCAAGGAACCTCACCTCTTCTCTCCAAAAGTGGCATTTGGAGAATTTGGCTTTTAGTTGATGGACTCGCAAAGTTTCCATGATTGCCCTTAAGTGCTGAGCATGTTCCTCTTCACCCTTTGAGAAGATAAGGATATCGTCTACGAAGACCACTACGAATTTGTTGAGGAAATCTCTAAATACCCTACTCATCAGGTCCACGAAGTAAGCAGGTGCATTTGTCAAGCCGAAAGGCATGACAAGCCATTCAAAGAAACTGTCTGGGGTTCTGAATGCCGTTTTATCGATGCTATCTTCAGCCACCCTTAGCTGATGAAAACCGGTTGCTAAATCGAGTTGGGAGAAAACAGACGCTCCTACAAGCTGGTCAAATAAATCGTCAATTCTAGGGAGAGGGTGCCTATTCTTTTTCGTTAGCTTGTTGAGCTCCCTATAGTCAACACATAGACGGAGTGAACCATCCGCCTTTGTAGCGAACACCACTGGAGCGCCCCATTCTGATATGCTTCTCCTAATGAACCCCTTTTCTAGAAGCTCTTTAATCTGTTTACTGAGCTCTTTCCTCTCTCGTGGAGCCATATGTCTAACGGGCAACGCAACGGGCTTTGCATTATCTACAAGATATACGCGGAAGTCTATTTCCCGCTTCGGAGGCAAGCCCTTCACCTCTTCAAAGACATCCGGATATTCCCGGACCACTTTAACTGATTTCAAATTTTCAACAGAGGCATCTAGCGATTCAAGATAACTAAGCATAACCGCATACGAGGGATTACAAGAAATTTCCAAAGTATTACCGAGCTGGGTTAGGAGCCTAACAACCCTTTTCTCACAATCAAGGATGGCCCCATTACTGGATAGCCAATCCATACCCAAAATCAAACCATACCCCGAAAAGCCCAAAACAAAGGCACTACATTGAAATTCTACACTTAGAATAGAAATTTTCAATCCCACACAGATCATAGACAAATGAGCTGGGCCCCCAATTGGGTTTGAAACAATTAAGGGGTCCTCTAACATACTAGTTTTTAGGTGCAGAGATTCTACTAAAGCAGACGAGATAAAGGAGTGTGATGCGCCCGAATCAAATAAAGTGCGAACGGGGTGATCATAAAGATAAACTACACTTTCTACAGAAGTATTTATACCTCGCTGTTGCAGAGGTGGCGCTTCTAGCACATGAACCTGTGCCCCTGGGGTGGATCCAGTCCTCTGCCCCTGTCCTCGTTTCTTTGGGCAGTCCCTAGCCCTATGGCCTGTCTCACCGCAAGAAAAGCACCCACCATTCTCCTTGGCCTTCTTTTTCCGGCAGTCCTTTACTAAGTGCCCCACTTTGCCACAGAAATTGCACTTCCTCTTCTCCTTGTTGCCTTTCCCGCCTTTCTTAAAGTCTGTCTTTTTAGGCTGCAAACCCTCTTTCTTCCCTTGAGAGCTTTCTGCCTTTTTAAAATAAAATAATATTTTTCTTTTAAAAATGCTTCTTTAAACTTCCTTTTTGAAAATAGTTTTTCAAAACTTTTTATCTTATCTGGTAAACCTATGCTCTGATACCAAGTGAAACACCCCACCTCCGTTAGGGTCACTCTCAAAGGGAATGCCCTAATTTTGGTGGAGGTTTATAAGTACAAGTCACAGATATACAAGACAGATATAAGAACACATATTTGTAAACAGCGGAAGAACAACAAACTTTTATTTCATAAAGTCAAAAACGTGTTACAACAACATCCTTTCCAAAAACATAACATAACACTTTCATAATCTGTCTTGAGTACATTATTTAAAGAAGCATAAATAAAACATAGATAAACTGCAAAAGCCCCATAGTGGATTGTCCAAAGCCATAGTTCAAAACAGGAAAGTCCAAGCAATACATTTCTCTTCTTCAAGCTGGATGTTGAGGTTGGTCAAGCTGCTGTGTTCCCTCCCTAAGGACCTGGGGGGGGAACGGAAGAAAGAAGACGAAAGAAAAGTAGAGTCAGACATAAAGCCTGAGTAAGTCTAGTACTATTTTGTCTATGAATAAAGAACTGGGTATGATAAGTATAAACAAGAAGTGGGCATGCACTATAAACTTGGTTAAGTTGTCTAGGGTCGAATATACTATCGTACCCCATGTTGATCTCTGAACCCATATAAACTAGTTTCCAATTTGCACCCCATAATCAGGGTGATGTGATCCATTCTATGATGATCGGCTCCTACTCGCATAGTTACATGTGTCTTACGGCCCCCGATGTCGTAGTTACCTATGCTGGTCCCACCATGGGGTGTATCAAGTCCCATAGTGGCAACCCGACACAACCTTAGAGTGCACAGGTATGCTACTGGTGTCCAGTGCCTTATTTTTCTGCACCGGAGTGTGTGCACGCCCGCACTCCGTTAGAACCTACACTGCTACACCACCGCCGTCGATTTGACCTCTTACAATCAGCCCAGTAATCGTGCCCCACCCTGCCTAGTTTCAGGGTATCCTGATACACCTTTTAGGGTTACTGCTGAAAAGGGTCCCCCGTTACTAGGTTTTCTATCTCTAGCCAACATGCTAAGTTGGTTAAGTGTTTCCTAACCTAACCCCACCAGTCCGTTTAGTTTAGCATGTTCCATTTTGATTAAGTCTTTAGTTCACTTAATCCTAACAATCCTGACTCAGCCTTAATTGTCTTATTAAGGCTCTGACCTCTCACATTAGACAGGTATTGTTGTGGCTGCCTGTTGCCGGTTGGTTCCGGGCAGTCTTACGCCACAACTCAGTCTAACCTCGGGTCCTTATGGGGCTCCATGTTTAACCTCCCACATTGGATAGGTATTGTTGTGACTACTGGACAGCCGGGCGGTTCCGGGCAGGTTTACATCATAACTCAATCCAACCTCGGGTTAAACACATCGTATGTTCTACATTTACATATCTTGTCATCCTTCTTTATTTCTTATATGTAAATATTTGCGGCCCATTATTAAGTTAATGGTGTAAAGGTTACACCAATCACGGGCCCAACCCATACTTGAATTCGGGCCCTTCTATTTCATATTTCCATTCATTAGTAATTTTAACCCAACGTTATTTTCCCCCGTTTTACACGTCCGTTTATATATTGGGCTTAGCCTTTTAAAGCCCAATTTAGCCATGCGAAAAGGGGAGGCTTAAAGCGTGATTACATACACAAAGAGGGGAAGGTGAGCGCATGAACTTGCATATGACGTTGGAAATACATAATGGAAACTGGTGTACTTGCATATATATACTTTGGTCATAAAGCATAGGTGACATAAACCAAACCATGTAAACTTAAGATAAGAATCTAAGTTAGGTGTCACATAGTCTTAACTACAACATAGACCTATGTTCTCATTTAGGCATAAACATAAACAAGTCATGTTCATAAGGTTTCTACATGTTTACAAAGGGGATACTTTGTTACTAACACAAAAGCATCGTTCAACATAATCATGATTTAAGTCTAATCACATAACGATGGTATAAATATACTTATGCATAAATATTCCTAATCATGGTGTTTGCTTTAAACTTGCAAAAAGGGATTTTTGAGTCTAACCTAGCCATGTCTCACATATGTCATCATATAATTCTTTTAAACAAGATAGACTTAATCATGGATTTCAATTATGCCAAATATCATTCATAGCCTAGCCATATTCATAAGTTTGCAAAAGCATGACTTAATACACGGATTATGGTGTCAAAATTCCAACATAGTTTCATATGAACTATAACAACCAAACTTGTTTCAATTACTTGCAAAATGATTTATGCACAAAAATATACATCATGATGGCATAATAACAAAGCCCCAAACTTGCATGAATTTCAATCAACTACATACATGTAGCTTCAACATAGATTACATAATTTGCGCAATATTCCAAACGTATACTTGCATAGAACTACCGCATGTAGTTCTTTATAATGAATAACATAATTTTGCACAAATATGAATTACTTTATTATCCCAATTCAAGCATACAAATCAATACAGTTGTTTATTCATACCAAAGTAATACTCTACTTACAATGGTTGCGGCGAATTCTCTAATTAAGAGATATGATTCCTTTGTTGAATTGATTGGCTTTAGGTTGCTTGAATTGCTTTAGGCTTTAGAACTTTCTTCCTAATTCTCTCTCTAGTTGGCGGCTACTCTTAGTCGTTCCTCAGCAACATGGCGGCTATGTTCTTAATTTTGAATGAATAGATTAGGGTTTAGTCTAGGGTTGTTTATATAGAGGTTAGGAACTGATTAGGACCCTTGATGTTGCTTGGATTGATCATAGCCATTCATTAGATAGAGAGACCAATTAGAACCCGCCACCTAGCCCTAATGACAAAGCAGACCACAAAGAATCGGCCAAACACAGACCTGGCCAGCCAGGTTGACTGGGCTCGACCAGGTCGACACCCCTGTCGACAGGGTTGTCGACAGCCCTGTCGACATGGGTAGCCCAGGTCGACAGCCCAGTCGACCTGGGTGGCCTAGGCGGGTGTTTATCCGCCCTGGCCCATTGGGCCCGATTTTTAATTATTTTATTCTGTTTGAATTTTAAATTTAATTCAAAACTTCTGAAGGCCATATCTTCTTCATACGGACTCCGTTTTTTGAAAACTCGGACTCTATTTCGCGTATTTTTCCGAGACGAACGAAATGGCGTATCCCGTTTCCCTTAGTTCTTTGATTTCAAATTAATTATACTTTAATTTGTTAATTTCACAGTTATAGAATTTTCGGGGTGTTACAGTTTTGTAATAGGAGTTAATTGATTATGACTTATGTATGGTTTCAATTGGAACAATATCATATTATAGTAAATTTACATTAAGATCATTTGGCAACATATAATTTAATGATTTCTCTATTGTTGACACCCTATTAAGTGAACTGAGAAATGCATGGAAGCACATCCTCTATTCAATCTTAAAATTCTTGCCTGTTTGGTAACCTGAACCCGACTGTCTATTGTAGCCAGCACTATCTTATTTGAAAACTGGATGACCCTTGGCCTTGTGGTTACGACTCTTGGCACTTATTGTTTCGTAGTACACCTGTTTTGGTGTATTTGTTGACTGGCTTGTTGCACCTTGTTCAGCCGTTTGGAAATGTGAACTTACCCCTTTTAATATTTGTACAAACGTTGTTGTTGCCCTCTTCACTGTTGCAGCCTCTCTCGTGTTCGGCTGCATTGTTGTATGTTGGCACGTGAACACCTGTGCATTGATACTTGGATGATTAAACTCGTGATCATTTCTGGGATGCTGAGGCAGTGCACACATGTACCTTTACATGTGTTTATATGCAGGCCCCTGTGATCACAGTCCATGGAAAATAAACCGATATAATGCGGCTGCTACATAACTGTATAATTGGCATATGTCGATGTGAGGGTTAACTATTTTATTTAGCATTTGTATTGAAATTGTTTTACTTGAACTATGATTAATCCTGACTCGAGTGTTTTATGTTTTTGCATGGAACACTTGGATCAAACCGAAGCATTACAGATTTAAAGATTACAGCTTTGGATTTGAAGATTGACAAAGTTGGGGGTTTCAAAGACGACGCACTCTGAAGTTTTAAACCAGTAAATATTTCCTTGTATTCAACTGTATTTTCAATTATGCCATATATAAACATCTTGTATTCAAAAATTATGATTGTATATGAAAGGATTATTTCATTATTCAATACTGCGTTATTTTTTCTGTGTTGATTCCGTTTTAAACCCTGTAAGCTAAATAACACTCCATCGATTTGGATGTTTTAAGTTGATTTAATTATTAATTTGAAGCAATCAAAAAGGCGGGACATTATACTATACAATCTGAAGGTTATTATACCTGATATGCATGGTATTATTGACATATGCATCATGAGAACGACAACAAGGCTACTAGTAACTCTGAAGGCCACCACAGTGATAATGAAACTGATGATGATTTGGTAGAGAAAACTAGCCATGCCATTCAGTCACCTACTAAATCAAGTTGCAGACAATTAGAAGCAATGAGAGAAGAAATTAGCAATGAAAATACAAGCAGCAGACAAAATGACTCACCTACTCAACCACTACAACATCAAATTGGACATCCAATGATAACCAGATCCAAAAGAGACATATGTAAACCAAAGACTTATATTGCAATCATCACTGAAGAGGAACCAAATAGTTATCAACAAGCAGTTAAACACAAAGAATGGAGAAAAGCAGTGGATAAAGAATATCAAGCATTGATGAACAACTGTACATGGGAATTAGTGCATCCACCGAGCAACAAGAATATTATTGGGTGAAGTGGGTATATAAACTGAAAAAGAACCCAAATAGGTCCATTAATAGATACAAAGCAAAACTTGTTGCAAAGGGGTTCACACAAGAATTTGGTTTTGATTACAATGAAACTTTCTCACCAGTTGTAAAACCCTCAACTATTAGACTTATACTGACTATAGCAGTAAATAGAAACTGGAAAACAAGCATCTAGATGTCAATAATGCATTCTTAAATGGCAATCTACATGAAGAAATATTCATGCAAAAACCATAAGGTTACATACAAGATCTAACACTAGTATGCAAACTTAGCAGAGCTATCCATGGTCTAAAGCAGGCACCTAGAGTATGGTTTGAAAGACTCAAAGAAAGCTTAACAACATTGGGATATTCACCTACCAGATCTAACACATCTCTTTTCATAAAAATCAGTGAAACATTTGCCACACATATATTAATATATGTGGATGATTTAATTATCACAGGAAGAAGTGAAACTGAAATCGGAAAACTTCCAGACTACTTAAACAGTCAGTTATCATTAAAAAGTTTGGGTGAATTATCTTATTTTCTTGGAATAGAAGTCGAAAGGAAATATGATAAAGAAATTCATCTTTGTCAAAAGAAAGTACATTGCAGAACTTCTGAACAAAACAAATATGATTGAAGCAAATGGCCAACCCACTCCTATGATCTCAACTCAACACTTATCAAAGAACAGAGGGGAAGCTATCTCAAATATTAAACAATGCAGGAGTGTTGTAGGAGCACTACGATATGTTATTACAACATGACCTGACATCTATTTTAGTGTTAGCAAAGTGTCTCAATTTTTGCAGGAACCCAGAAATGAGCATTGGACAACAGTGAAACGAATACTCAGATATTTAAAAGCAACAATCAACTCTGGCATATCATTAAAAGGCAGCAAAGACTTAAACATTACGGCTTATTCAGATGTTGACTAGGCTACAGACATAGATGATAGAAAAACAGTTTCTGGTTATTGCATTTATGTAGGAGAAAGAATTTTTTTCTTGGTGTTCTAAAAAGCAAACAATTATCTCTAGATCAAGCACGAAGCAAAATATAGGAGTGTTGCTAGCACTACATCCAAGATCTTATGGTTACAATCATTATTAAAGGAGCTAAAGTTATCGTCCCCCAGAAACCCTATAATTTGTTGTGATAATTTAAGCACAATCTACATGACAACATTCCTATTCAACATAATCGCACCAAACACACATAAATTGATACTTATTTTGTTTGAGAACAAGTTCTTAAGAAAAATCTACAAGTAAATCATATTCCGACTTATTATCAGAGGGCAGACATGCTCGCAAAGTCATTTTCAGCCAAAAACTTCCATAGATCCAGAGATGCACTTGGAATCGAAGAGTTACAAATAAATGCAAAGTAAAAGATGGAGCTTTCGTAGCTGGATCTTATCTGTATCTCCACCAGTATGACACAGGATTGAAATTGCTTACTCTTTACCAACATCAGTCCACGAAATGGAAAATTAGGGTTGCAAACCCTAACCCTAATTTGAGGGGCAGTAATAAAGGAAAGAAAAAATAATGGGAAAGCAACGGTCACATGCCCATTATAACAAAGCAATGGTCACATGCCTATTGTAACAAAGCAACGATCACATGCCTATCATAACAAAGCAATGGTCACATGCCAATTATTCATTCCTATTTACATTTATTTCTTGTATTATTAGTAGAGGTTTACTCTAAACATTTTGTAACAATTCCAATTACAATAATGAAATAACAAAGTTTATTTTTCTCTTCTGCTTCCTCTGATCTTCTTTGTTTTTCATGGTAGAATAGTGGGTTATTTTTATGAAACTGTTATTGCTAGTGTATTTTTAGAAAATTTAAACTTAACAAAATATTGATATACATATATATTATTTTCAATATTTTTTAATAATTGACATATCTTTAGTGTCACACCATTTTTATGTCAGCAGAAACTATCAAAAGTTCCCGCAATACCAAATCTTAATATCACCTAAAATAAGATAAAACATTTTTTACAAAGTCAAAGCATTCATCTACAAATATTGTCAAATCTTAATATTACTTAACTTATGATCGAATTGATGAAGTTCTTTTGAAAATTCAAAATATTCATCTTTAAATACCTATAAATATTATCAAATCTTATTATGTCTGTATATGGTATCTAACAAACTAATTATTAATTAATTAAAAAAATAATTAAAAATTCAAACTTAAATAAAAATGCAACTTAAAAATAAAATTTAAACTAATAAAAAAATACTTTCATTATAAGTATATGATTAAATACTTGTACAAATCATCTGTTAACGATATTTTTCATCAACACTGAAAGTGAGTTGGTAGGTACATATCTAAAGGGGAAGTAGGATTGTTTGATCCTCTTCTCTGATTGGCTTTGATAGGGATTGGGAGGCTAAGGTTTAAAGGTGCAAGCTCGCTTAGGTTCACCAGATTGGGTCTAAACTCAATGAACGAGATTCAATTGCCATTCATGGGTGTAATGGACGCAAGTTAGAGCTCCTCTGTAGAATTGACAATAAAATACGACTATTACAATTAGAGAAATAGAAGTGCACAGTTACAAAGTAATTTTCTAATAAGAAGATCTTCTTTTTATTGAGCTTTTATTGGATATACATTGAGATTATAGGGAGGTATTCTCCATTAATATTGTTTTCTAAGTTGTTTCTCAAGATTACAAAAATTAAGAGAAAAGGTCCTCCTTTATGCGGTCCCTGAGGTCTTATTTATAGTGGCTCAGGACTTCTTCCGTCGATGGGCTCGTGGCCCGTCCTTATCAACCATTTTATTCTTGGCTTCGGGTGCTTAACCTTCGGTTGCTTTTGGTGCCTTGGTCACAGTCCCTAAGCAATACTCGAATCTCTAAAGTGACTTATGAATGCAGGCTTGTGGGTATGAGATTTCGGGTGTAGGATTTCGTCTTTGTCATGAATACTTAGAGGAACTTTTTCTCGTGGTGTATGTTGATGTTCGCCGTTTCGAAACTGCCTCAGGTTTCGGTACTAAGAAAATAAGTACGAGTAGCCTGTGTACCTGCTCAGGTCTCGGTTAGCCTTTCGATGGGGCTTCTGTGGTAGCTTGGATTCTCAAGAGATAGCTTCTGATGTCCTTCCTTTCATCTGTGACTTCATCCTTTTGGTATCTATGTGGTAGGTGCCTCAGGAGGATGTACCGATGTTTGAGTAGGTTACTTGTTGAAGATTTCCATTGGGTTCCGTCTATCGGGTTCGTTGCCTCTGATTTCTTTGGTTCTAGGTCGAAATGGTTCTTTTCACGAAGCCTTTCGTTAAACCGATACTATCATAAGGGTCTTGTCATACGGTTTTCATGAAGAGACTGGTCAAAGCGACCTTCCGGATTACTTTTTCCTGCTCTCGTTCTTTTCATTACTGGTCCCCACTCCCTATAGAGCCTTTCGTAAGCTTTTAGTTGTTCAATTCCCCTTCACCGCCAGCTTTTTCCATTGTTGATTTTGGTAGTAACATTTGCCCCCCTGTTTTAGACTTTTCAAGTCGAACTTTTGTTTTCTTTCGAAGCATCATATTGAAGCCCTTTGATTTTCCTTGGCAGAAGAACGTTGATTGGTCTTTGCTTATGGGGTGTGGATTTGAGCAGATATCCTCGCATAGTTACCACTGCTCTTTCTCCACCTTTTTCCTGTAATATCAATTTATTGAACCAGTTTATTTGTTCCTCGAAGATCTTTAGTTTATCACAGGAAACTTACTGCTTAAGCCCTCGGTAAGCATTTAATTTTCTAATTGGGGAGTTAGGTCGTTTGTCCAAATTCATTTAGGGTTTTGTATATAGGATGCAAATTGTGTATATCTTAACAACCTGAGAGATAATTTCACGGCGATCAATCTATTTTTAGAGCTGTCAACGGATACCCGAAAAATCCGATATCTGTCTGAATCCGTATTCGAAATATCCGTTATTTGGCATTATCCGAAAAGCAGATACGGATATCCGATATCCGAAAAGCATTTCGGATACGGATATGGTTATAGTGATATCCGTATCCGAAAAATATCCGTCCGACTGATTGATGTAATATGTATAACTCAAAACAGAAAAATAGAGTTAACAATTATTTTGTAACTATTGGATGTTACTATGATATAATTCTTTGTCAATTTTTAGTGAAAAGTTGTAGTTTTAGTGTTAAATTTTGGAATATTTTTGGATATGCTTATGGATATTAGTATAAAACAATGTTTCCTCATTATACTTCTTTATTTACTTGTTTTTTATAAACATTAATACAAAAATTATTTTATGTTGATCCAAACTTTTTTATTTATACTCTTCAATTTATTAATTACAGGCGGAGTGGATAAATATCCGATATCTGTCCGTATCTGAAAATTAAGCGGATACAGATATCCGATATTCGAAAATTAAAAGGATACGGATATCCGATATCCGAAAATAATTTTGGATACGGATAAGGATATGACACTATCCGTATCTGAAAGCATCCGCTGACAGCCCTACCTATTTTCCCCTCCCCTAAATATCAATTTTAGGGTTTAGGGCTTGTAATTGTGTTGAAGTTTTCATCATTCTGGCCACTTGTTATCAATTGGCTTAAGCATAACTTCTTCCAAATGTTCTAATGAATAGGATACAGACTTTGTATGTTCACAGAATTACATCATCTGGTAGTCTCATGTCTTACAAGGTGAGTCTCGGCCTATCACCCGATGATGCCTATGGTCCTTATTGAAGGAGAAAATTCTTTTCGAAGAAATCGCTCGTCACTTCTCAGGATGATGTTAATTTCATCGTTGCCAGTTTTGGAATGGATGATGTGGAGGTCGTTCCTGCTGCTGACCGTTATGACATCATGCATCCTCCTGGGGGATATTTTGCCTATTCAGCCATTCATGTCTGGCGGGGGGCTTCTTTCCTTTTCCACCCTTCGTGCTTCGACTTCTACAGGATTTGGGAGTCGCGCCAAAACAATTTTCTCCGGGCACTTGTACATTACTTTTGTGCTTGGAAGTTCTTGCTCTGGAATTGGGCCAAGTTTCACTTACGTCGAACCTTGTCCGTCGCTTGATGCGCTTTTCAAAGGATGATAACTTTCCCTTACTCCACGCTTTCCCTTTATTTGTCAATGATGGTGCGGGCAAGGTTATTCCTTGGGAAGACCGATTCTTTTTCTTTAAATGCCCTGCCGGTGTTTTCGGCCAAATTGTTGATTGTAGTAAGCTTTCTTGACCTTCCGTAGGTGGTTATCTTCTCGCTTGCGATGCATCCTTAATTTCTTTCTTTTAGATTTTGCATCTGAGGGGATGCCCCTAACGGAGAGTGAGTCTCACGTGTTTAAGCTCATTTTGGGATTGCTCGAGATCCGCCAAATCTATTCGCTCTACTAACCAAGGATAAGTTGTGTTTTCACAATCTCCTTACTCGCGGTCAGGAGATATTGGAGCATCCGCCGGTCTATCTCCCAGGTACTAATCGTCTAGTGGCAGGTTCAAAAGTGTTTATTCCTTTTGCCCCACTATTCCCAGGTACGTCTTACTGATTCCACAGTTTTCCATGTTGAGATCTTCTTCTGATACTACTATTCCACATTTTTAGTCTTTTCCTGATCTTTCGTTTGGTTAGGGGTTCCAGTTGCGGGAGTCTCACCTTCCATCGATGCGTTGGGCCAGGCTTCCGCAGCTGCTCTTAAGAGGCTAGCCGAATTTCCTGTTGATCTGCCAACTAAGAGACTGAAACACAATACCCCTACTTCCATGACTCCAGGTGATGTCTTTGACAGGAAAGTAAGAAGTGGTGCTTCCTTACTGTTTTCTTTGAGCATATCTGGAATGGACATATGTGCGATGCCGCATACTTCTGCTTCTCAGGTTATCGGTTATTCAAAGCCTCTTGACCTTTCGCCAGACTTTAATTGAAACACCCCACCTCCGTTAAGGTCACTCACAAGGGAATGCCTTAACTTCGGTGAAGCATTTTAGGTAAAAGATGCAGATAAATTACAAGACAGACAAATAAAGCAACGAGAAATAAAGTCATTTTATAAACAATGTGGTTTAGTCAAGCTTTTACAATAGTTGTCTCAATCATACTTAAAAGTAATACATAGAACTTCTGTCTTGATTTAAAAACTTCCAAATATAAAAGAAGCATAAAAATAACAATGATATTCCCCAATAAAGCATGAACCAGCCATAGCAGTGGAAGAGAGAGTCCAAAGCAATACATCGACTACCTTCGAGCTTGGAGAGAAAACTGAGCAAAGTGGTAAATTTCCTCTGAACCTAGGAGAGATGGAAGAAAAGAGGTGAAACAAAACTAGGTCAGACATATGTCTGGTAAGTCCAGTGACTTTCAGCATATAAACAGGCAAAAGCATCATGACATGAATAAACTGAATATAAGACAATAACGTGAGAACAAGGATAACAAGATAACATATGATTAGCATGATAAGGCAAGATAAACTAAATGCGCTTCTACTCTTTCTCTGCTTCGCTACTACATGGTTATTTTGATTTTTATATCTCTGCACCACCTAACTAGTGTCCCAACATGTAATCTATATAAAATGATAATATGATAACGTGATCCCAATCCCCGCAATTGTGGTAGCCTTCAGGTGTACATTATTATGAGGATTCCACCTCAATCTGCCTAATTGCCATGAATGTGTTAGATGCACCCTTACTACCCTATCGATCGGCTCTCTACTTGTATTAATTTCTCTTGTGTCTATGTCAATCAGCCTTCTCTTACGTGTAGATACCATGTGATGGTCCCACCATAAGGTATATCAATCCTTATGACACCGACCCGACACGATTCAAGATGCACAGTGTATAACTACTGGTACCCAGTGCCTGCTTTTTCGCACTCCGGAGTACGTGTACGCCCGTAAACCGTCGGAACCTACATTGACGTACCCCCTGCCGCTGTTTTTGACCGCTTATAATCAGCTTAGTAATCATGCCCCACCCTTCCTAGTTCAGGGTACCATGATACATCTATGTGGGTCACTGCTGAAATGGGTCCTTGTTACTAGGATTTCCTACTGGTTAAGTTTATGGGCCTATGTTTACTAATATTACCCACCAACCCGATATGTACTTAATCCTCCCATCGATTCAAGCATGTTTATTTAATGGTTAAGTTTGTGGGCCTATATTTACCAATATTACCCACCCAACCTGATATGTACTTAACCCTCCCACTGATTCAAGCATGTTTATTTAACGGTTAAGTTTTGTGGGCCTATAATATCTAATATTACCCACCAACCCAATATGTACTTAACCCTCCTACACATTATGTCTTGTTGGCTAAGCGTTGTCCTTTCATTTTAACTTAACCCACCCATTCATCATGTCATGTTGGTTAAGTGTTTCGTATTAACTTAACCCTCCTCACTTATCATGTTGGTTTAGTTAAGTGTTTCCTATTAACTTAACCCCGTTCATCCATCAAGTTATATTGGTCAAGTGTCTCTTGTTAACTTAACCCCACGTGTTCATCATGTTGTATTGGTTAAGTGTCATCAATCTATTCAAGTTACTTAACCCACCTACTTGTCATGTTACTTTGGTTAAGTGTTAACCTTATCACAAATCAAGTTATATTGGTTAAGTGTTGCCATCTTGTTTTAACTTAACCTTACCACAAATCAAATTATATTGGTTAAGTGTTTCCCTCTTGTTTTAACTTAATCTTACCACAAATCAAGTTATACTGGTTAAGTGTTCTTATTACTTAACCCTACCCATTCATCATGCTATACTGGTTAAGTGTTTTCCTGTTAATTTAACCCTAGTCATTCATCTTGTTATATTGGTAAAGTGTTCTCATTAACTTAACCCTAGTCATTCATCTTGTTATATTGGTTAAGTGTTTCTCATTAACTTAACCCTGGTCATTCATCTTGTTACAAGTATTCCTATGAACTTAACCCTAGTCATATCTTAGCATGTCTTGTTCATTAGCAATAATTTATTTATTAATGCACCAACCTCTCACATTAGATATGTGTTGTTGCGGTTACGTGTCGGGCGGTTCCGGGCAGTTTTACACCACAACTCAATCTAACCTCGGGTTTTTCTTGGGCATGATGCACTAACCTCTCACATTAGATAGGTGTTGTTGTGGTTACCGGATGTGCCGGGCGGGTCCGGGCAGTTTTGCACCACAACTCAATCTAACCTCGGGTTAGGCACGTTTATCTTTTCACTAATTTACATATTTACAGTTTATATGTAAATTATTCACAATTGTTGTCAATTTCAGATTATGCCACATTTAACATAAATGTCCAAGTCTAGATTTATAAGCTAATTATCCCAACTAGTCATATTCCAATTCTCCAATTATGCCCAACAAAGCTAATTGCAAGTTATGGCCCCCAAATTCAATTTCAAGTTATTACTCAAAATAGGCTACGCCTAATCTTCCCAAGTTTGGAATAGTAGTCATGCCCAAAATCACTATGTATTATGTTTGGCGTCCCAAATCAATTGTCAAGCCTAAGCTTAATTTACTATTCCAGTTTACAGCTTATGCCCAAAACTAGGTTCAACATGTCAAATTACATATTCCATAATTCATGTCAAATTAAAGCCTTTAATTACAGTGCATGCCAATTACCTAAAATCCCAATTTAGGCGTGTTCACATTTAACAATTACCCCTATCTTACTATAGGTTTTCATGCCTAAGCCATAAATCACTATGCGCAATAATCTCCTTCTTCCAAGTTATAAACTATCATATATAATATGCCCCAATTTTAGGTCTTAAACCACAATATGTACTATGCCTTACCTATTTACAGTTCAATTTACACCACAAATCCCAAGCCATATGTCCAATATACTTTATGCCTCAAAACTCCAGTCATATGTCCAATATACTTTATGTTTTATATACAACATGTCGTATGCCCTCGAATCAGTTATGCCCAATTATACATAATTTAATATTTTTCCCGATTTTAGCGCTGGCCATGTCCAAATCATATATTATATCCAATTTTAGCGCTGGCCATGTTCAAATCATATATTATGCCCAATTTTATTTCCAACGTACGTTCGTCTCTTATGAGATTTGGCTCAGGATCGCAGTAGCCTGGCTATAAAACAAAAAGGGAAGAAGGAAAGAAGAGACAAAGAATGGACATAATATTATCAATAAGATAGATCCAATGGATATAGAAAGACAGATAGAAATAGGCATAATCTCAGATTCAGATTTATTACAATGTCAGAATCACAATTAACTTTTATTTCTGAAAGTAACGTGAACTTACAAATTACAGAATGGTCTTGAATTCTGGGATCTGATTTCTAAAACTGAAAAGCTATCACTTGACATAGACTATCGATTCTCTAATTTAGATTTGATTCTTAGAAAATAGTTGTTGAAGTCGTTGAATTAGCCTTTGAATCTCTACTTGAATTCTAAACTTGATTTCTTGAAGAACTAGAGCAGCATAAGCCCGTCTTTGATTTATTTTGATATGAATTAGGGTAGAGTATAGGCGTAATGAAGTTGTGTAGAGAAAACTGTTGCCTTAGCGGTGTTTATATAGCATAGGGATCAATGAATCTGGTCAGAACGGACGTCCAAATGCAGAAAAATGAACCTGTCCTCGGATCTGGAAATGGGGTGGAGGTCGACCCCCTGGTTGACCTATTTGACCCAGGTCGACCCCTAGGTCGACCCCTTGGTCGCCCTGGGTCCTGGGAAGGAAATTTCCCGCCCAGCCCGGGTGTGTGATTTGAATTTCGAACTTCTTTTTAAATCTGAGCTATTTTATTTTATTTAAATTCCTGAAACTTCTGAAGGCCATAACTTTCTCATACGAAGTCCGATTTATGAAAACTTGAAATCTATTCCAAGCAAAATTCCGAGACGAACGCAATGGCGTAACCCGTTTCCCTTAATTCTTCTTTTAAAAATTAAGTATACTTTAATTTGTTACTTTAATGTTTATAGAAAATACGGGGTGTTACATTCTCCTCCCTTAAAGGATTTCGTCCCTGAAATCTTCAAGTCAAGAAGAATGTATATCCTAACATCCAACATACATCTACTCAACCATTCAATCACAGGCGTCCATTGTCCTTAAAATATTTCTAATGCTTTCATGATCATATGCATAGTGTGTGTACATGTTTCTTATCTAATGCAAAATCAGGGTGGTCTGCTGATTCAGTTGACCTCCTTAATGTGAATCATGAGAGTGTCATGCATCCAATATGTATGCAAATATCCCTAATCATGTAAATACTATATGTGTGAATATTCACTCATCCATATGATAGCACATCAAGTTTCAATCCATATACAAATACAGTCATATGCATATGCAATATGAAAGTGACTGAGCCGATATAATGCCTAATGTGTGTGTATATGCATCCACGAGCATCCACTAACAACCACTTGCAACCATCAATCATAACATGTTTCAAATACATGTTTCCATCCATTGGCTTCTACCTAAGGACCGAAGATATAACCTAGAGGATATACCTAAAAGAAGATAGAAACAACATGCATAGAATTCCTAGAAAAAGAGATCAAGGATATACCCTCAAGAAAAAGGGTATTATGCGCGTGTCTTATCTTCAGTCTCCTACGTCGCGTCTTCTCGAGCTTCACTCCATTGTACCTTGAATAATTTAACTTCACGGTTGCGAAGCTTCTTGATCTACATTTCCAAAACTCACTAGTAAAGATAGGACCTCGATCACTTACTGTGCTAGAGGGTATCCAATGTAGTCGAACTATCTTTCCAAGATAAACAGGTGTTAACCATCATACCAAGCGTATATACTAAAATGACTAGAGGTCTCTCCTCTAATTAGCTTATCCATCATGTCACAAATTTGAGGGTCTAAAGCTAAAGGTTGCTATGTACTTTTACCTCGCTTAAGGTCAGTCTTACTTAGGGCGCCTGCCACAACCATTTATTTCTCATGCAAACCATCCTAGTCGAACTCAACATCCCTCAAGTACAAGCCCCAAAGGCCTAAACCAATATCAGACAAGCATCCAAGGAATACCTCCTCCAAATTTGGACGATTTATGTGAGATGGTACTACCAAAACAACCAAACAATTTAGCACTTAACTGACTCTGGCTACCCTCGCCAATCTTGCTCCAAAACTATCATTGATCGCATAACTGGCTTTGCATTGTCAACTAGATATATGTGGAAGTCTATCTCGGGTTTTATGGGAAAAACCCCTAACTTAATCAAAACATCCGTGTACTCATGGATTATTCTAATGGATCGCAAATCGTCGATAGATGCATCAAGTGATTATAGGTAGCTAAGCTTAGTTGATCCCCTTAGGATCGCACGAAGTCTCGAGGGTATTCCCGAGGCAAGTAAAAAGTCTAACTACCCTCCTTTCACAATTACTAGCTAACCAACCCATGCCTAGAATCAACCCATAGCCCATGGAACCAAAAACATAAGCATTACACTTAAACTCAGTCCTTAATATAGATATCCTCAAATCCTTACAAACCAAAGATAAATGAGCCGAACCACCAACCGGATTTGAGACAATAATGGGATCTTCTATTATACTAGTGCTATGTTGCAGAGACCCAACTACGGAAGCAGATATAAGCGAATGTGAAGTGCTGAAATCAAAAAGAGTACTAACAAGATGATCAAAAAGAAAAACTAAACTTTACTATCTTTCTCTCAGGTACGCTGGCGGTGAAAGCATGCACTTGCCTTCCTAAAAATCCTGTCCTTTGTCCTTGTCCTACGGGCAATCCTTGATAAGATTCCTTGCCTGACCATGCCGAAAACAACCACTTGTCTTTTATTTCCTATAATTAAATGACCCGCTATACCACAGAAAAGATACTTCCTCTTGTTGCGGGATCTATTATTTCCTCCGCCCTTCTTATATTCCAATCCCTTGTTTGTGATTCTTCCCCTTTTGCCTCTTCCTTTTTACCTCCTTTGTGAACCATGTTGACAAGCCTTTCGAACGTTGCCTCCATCGCATGGGAAACCCTACAAAGCTCGAAAGAAAATTAGCCGTAGGTGAAACTACTACGGCTATAGATGGAAGTTGGGCGCTTATTTGCCCTTTGATAAGTGTCGTAGTCTCATCGAGCCTACGGAACCATGCCGCGATGAGGTTACCTCCCCGAAAGCCAGGTGCCCCGGAGACTCAGGAAAGAAGGAAACAAGGATTCAAACAGAGGATCAAAAGATAGTGCATATGGCTTTGAGGAGCATGCCTTTAAAACAAAACTTTTCTTTTGAAAATGCTTCTTTTAAAACCGTTTTGAAAATAATTTTTCCAAATCTTTTATCTAATCTAGTAACCTTCAGCTCTGATACCAGGTGAAACACCCCACCTCCTTAAGGTCACTCACAAAGGGAATGCCTTAACTTCGGTGGAGCATTTTAGGTAAAAGATGCAGATAAATTACAAGGCAGACAAATAAAGCAGCGGGAAATAAAGTCATTTTATAAACAATGTGGTTCAGTCAAGCTTTTACAATAGTTGTCTCAATCATACTTAAAATTAATACATAGATCTTCTGTCTTGATTTAAAAGCTTCCAAATATAAAAGAAGCATAAAAATAACAATGATATTCCCCAATAAAGAATGAACCAGCCATAGCAGTGGAAGAGAGAGTCCAAAGCAATACATCGACAACTTTCGAGCTTGGAGAGAAAACTGAGCTAAGTGGTAACATTTGCTCCCTTTGAACCTAGGGCGAGGGAGGAAACGGAAGAAAAGAGGCGAAACAAAACTAGGTCAGACATAAGTCTGGTATGTCCAATGACTTTCAGCATATAAATAGGCAAAAGCATCATGACATGAATAAACTGAATATAAGACAATATTGTGAGAACAAGGATAACAAGATAACATATGATTAGTATGATAAGGCAAGATAAACTAAATGCGCTTCTACTCTTTTTCTACATCGCTACTACCTTGTTATTCTGATTTTTATATCTCTGCACCACCTAACTAGCGTCCCAGCATGTAATCTATATAAAATGATAACATGATAACGTGATCCCAATCCCCGCAATTGTGGTAGCCTTCAGGTGTACATCTATTATGAGGATTCCACCTCAATCTGCCTAATTGCCATGAATGTGTTAGACGCACCCTTACTACCCTATCGGTCGGCTCCCTACTTGTATTAATTTCTCTTGTGTCTGTGTCAATCGGCCTTCTCTTGCATGTAGATACCCTGTGCTGGTCCCACCATAAGGTGTATCAATCCTTATGACAGCGACCCGACACGATTCAAGATGCACAGTGTATAACTACTGGTACCCAGTGCCTGTTTTTCCCCACTCCGGAGTATGTGCACGCCCGTAAACCGTTAGAACCTACACTGACGTACCCCCTACCGCTGTTTTTGACCGCTTATAATCAGCTTAGTAATCGTGCCCCACCCTGCCTAGTTCAGGGTACCATGATACATCTGTGTGGGTTACTGCTGAAATGGGTCCCCGTTACTAGGGTTTCCTACTGGTTAAGTTTGTGGGCCTATATTTACTAATATTACCCACCAACCGGATATGTACTTAACCCTCCCACTGATTCAAGCATGCTTATTTAATGGTTAAGTTTGTGGGCCTATATTTACCAATATTACCCACCCATCTTGATATGTACTTAACCCTCCCACTGATTCGAGCATTTTTATTTAACGGTTAAATTTTGTAGGCCTATATTTTCTAATATTACCCACCAACCCAATATGTACTTAACCCTCCTACACATTATGTCATATCAGTTAAGCGTTGTCCTTTCATGTTAACTTAACCCACCCATTCATCATGTCATGTTGGTTAAGTGTTTCGTATTAACTTAACCCTCCTCACTTATCATGTTGGATTGGTTAAGTGTTTCCTATTAACTTAACCCCGTTCGTCCATCAAGTCATTTTGATCAAGTGTCTCTTGTTAACTTAACCCCGCACGTTCATCATGTTGTATTGGTTAAGTGTCATTAATTAATTCAAGTTACTTAACCCACCTACTTGTCATGTTAATTTGGTTAAGTGTTAACCTTACCACAAATCAAGTTATATTGGTTAAGTGTTGCCCTCTTGTTTTAACTTAACCTTACCACAAATCAAGTTATATTGGTTTAGTGTTTCCCTCTTGTTTTAACTTAACCTTACACAAACCAAGTTATACTGGTTAAGTGTTCTTATTACTTAACCCTACCCATTCATCATGCTATACTTGTTAAGTGTTTTCCTATTAACTTAACTCTTATCATTCATCTTGTTATATTGGTTAAGTGTTCTCATTAACTTAACCCTAGTCATTCATCTTGTTATATTGGTTAAGTGTTTCTCATTAACTTAACCCTAGTTATTTATCTTGCTATATTGGTTAAGTATTCCTATGAACTTAACCCTAGTCATTTCTTAGCATATCTTGTTCATTAGCAATAATTTATTTATTAATGCACCAACCTCTCACATTAGATATGTGTTGTTGCAGTTACTGGATGTGTCAGGCGGTCCCGGGCAGTTTTACACCACAACTCAATCTAACCTCGGGTTTTTCTTGGGCATGATACACTAACCTCTCACATTAGATAGGTGTTGTTGTGGTTACTAGATGTGCCGGGCGGTTCCGGGCAGTTTTACACCACAACTCAATCTAACCTCAGGTTAGGCACGTTTATCTTTTCACTAATTTACATATTTACAGTTTATATGTAAATTATTCACAATTGTTGTCAATTTCATATTATGCCACATTTAACATAAATGTCCGAGTCTAGATTTATAAGCTAATTATCCCAACCAGTCATATTCCATTTCTCTAGTTATGCCCAACAAAGCTAATTGCAAGTTATGGCCCCCAAATTGAATTTCAAGTTATTACTCAAAATAGGCTACGCCTAATATTTCAATGTTTGTAATAGTAGTCATGCCCAAAATCACTATGTATTATGTTTGGGTCCCAAATCAATTGTCAAGCCCAAGCTAAATTTACTATTCCAATTTACAGCTTATGCCCGAAACTAGGTTCAATATGTCAAATTACATATTCCATAATTCATGTTAAATTATAGCCTTTAATTTTAGTGCATGCCAATTACCTAAAATCCTAATTTAGGTGTGTTCACATTTAACAATTACCCCTATCTTACTATAGGTTTTCATGCCTAAGCCATAAATCACTATACACAATAATCTCCTTCTTCCAAGTTATAAACTATCATATATAATATGCCCCAATTTTAGGTCTTAAACCACAATATGTACTATGCCTTACCTATTTACAGTTCAATCTATGCCCCAAATCCCAAGCCATATGTCCAATATACTTTATGCCTCAAAACTCCAGACATATGTCCAATATACTTTATGTTTTAAATACAACATTTGTTATGCCCTCATATCAGTTACAAATCAGTTATGCCCAATTATACATAATTTAATACTTTTCCCAATTTTAGCACTGGCCATGTCCAAATCATATATTATGTCCAATTTTAGCGCTGGCCATGTTCAAATCATATATTATGCCCAATTTTATTTCCAACGTATGTTCATCTCTTATGAGATTTGGCTCAGGGTCGCAGTATCCTGGCTATAAAACAAAAGGGGAAGAAGGAAAGAAGAGACAAAGAATGGGCATAATATTATCAATGAGATTGATCCAATGGATATAGAAAGATAGATAGAAATAGGCATAATATCAGATTCAGATTTATTACAATGTCAGAATCACAATTAACTTTTATTTCTGAAAGTAATGTGAACTTACAAATTACAGAATGGTCTTGAATTATGGGATCTGATTTCTGAAACTGAAAAGCTATCCCTTGACGTAGATTATCGATTCTCTAATTTATATTTGATTCCTAGAAAATAGTTGTTGAAGTCATTGAATTAGCCTTTGAATCTCTACTTGAATTCTAACTTGATTTCTTGAAGAACAAGAGCAGCATAAGCCCGTCTTTGATTTATTTTGATATGAATTAGGGTAGAGTATAGGCGAAATGATGTTATGTAGGGTATAGACTATAGCCTTAGGGGTGTTTATATAGCATAGGGATCAATGAATCTGGTCAGAATGGGCATCCAAATGCAGAAAAATGAACCTGTCCTCGGATCTGGAAATGGGGTGGAGGTCGACCTCCTGGTCGATCTATTTGCCCCAGGTCGACCCCCAAGTCGACCCCTTGGTCGCCCTGGGTCCTGGGCGGGAAATTCCCCCCCAGCCCGGGTGTTTGATTTGAATTTCGAACTTCTTTTTAAATCTGAGCTGTTTTATTTTATTTAAATTTTTGAAACTTCTAAAGTCCTTAACTTTCTCATACGAAGTCCGATTTATGAAAACTTGGACTCTATTCTAAGCAGAATTCCAAGACGAGCGCAATGGCGTAACCCGTTTTCCTTAATTCTTCTTTTAAAAATTAAGTATACTTTAATTTGTTACTTTAATGTTCACAGAAAACACGGGGTGTTACATTAATGATCTCGTGAAGCTCATTCTTTCCAAACCTGAATTTTCTAGCGTTTCGTTACCTCCACTCCTCCTGACACGATGGTTTTTTATCGGCATCTGATTGCCCGACAGTTTAAGGTACAACTCTTTTCTTTCCATTTTTTGGCTTTCTGTAACTGTATGCCGAGTGTTTATACATTCACAGGCCATTAAGAGATGGTATGAGCCTAGGTCCTCCCCTTCCTCCTCCGTTACTGAAATTGCTCGACATAGGGAGGCCAACCCAATTTTGAGCGAAGAATGCGAGAGGATGAAGGCTTCCTTGGAACATTTTGAGTTGGCCTTGGAGAAAGAGAGGCAGATTAGGATGTAACTCTCGATAGGGTTTCAGTTTTGGAGCACCAAATGATGAAGGATGTGGTTACCCACGCTGATGAGCTTCGGAAGAAAGATGAAGATCTTTCACGTGCTGTCCAGATCATTTATGCAGCCCAAGATAGAATTTCGGATTTTTTGCAGGTCTGTTTTCCACGGATCAAGCCTGACTGTTATGAAGACGTCTTATTTTCTCTTTTTTCTAACAACCTTCAGAGTTTTCCTAAACTCCAAACCTCCTCCATTCCTCCCTTTATCCTGAATCGGGTTAAGGAAAGGATCAGGTTAGGTAAGGAAGGAGTGGATGCACCGAGGAGGGGCGGCCCTATAGCCGAGGGCCTCTTATTCATTGACAAACTTTTAGATGAGTTAGGCGAGGAGGGGGTAGCCCCCGTTTCTTTGGGCAGCGATAAAGAGAGAGAGGGTATTGGTCCAAAAGGTGGTGACTGTCCATGCAAGCGTGCCATCCATGATTCTGAATTTCCCTTATCTGGAAAGGGTGGAGCTTCTGGCCTTTTGGGTGGTAGTGAAATTGTTGATTAGAAGTTCTCTCTCTTCGGATATAACTTTTTCCTTGGGTGTATCTTTATATTTCCTGAACGTTTGGCCTTGAACATTTTCCTGTTGTTATAGTAGACAAAAGAAATTGTTTACCTACCTTAAGCAGAGTTCAATGACAAAAGTTCAAATCATTTTAATGTTGCACAAATAGTACACTTTTGTATATTTGATTCCGTAGTCCCCTCGACACTCGTATCAGGGCCCCCTCTATTGCCAGTGAGGCTTAATGTGGTTATTTGCTTCATGACAGAACTTAATTTACTGTAAGGAGGCATTATGCATAGCTTGTAAGTGAAAAAAGAGTTACGCACGACGCCTATCCCTGCTTTCAAGGAAACATGTTTCCTCGAAGGGTTTGAATGTTCTTATATCACATTTCCTCGGCTCTTCTCGAACTTGCGGAGTGGAGATAATGAAGCTATGTTAAGGAATCTTAGGATTAAACATGCTGAAGCATTATGTAAACAGTAGGCGTGTGAAACAATGATGTGCTTATAATTCGCCCTTCTATACAAAAGTTATAGTTGGTAGGCCCTGGGTTTGATCTGTGTAATAATGTACAATGAGGATAGGGGACTACGACCTTTGAAAATAAAGATGTAATCAATTTCTTTTTTTCTTTACACGTTTGTGGCAGGTCGATCAACGTAAGACCACTTCCTTCTAGGATGAAACACTGTTGGAGAAAAAACGCTTCCTATATCTTATGAGAGGAAGCTCTTACATCAGGATTTATCCATCAAACATTTAATCGATAGGATGAATATTTTGAAAAGAAAGTTGGAAGAGAAGGATAGAACCATTCTGGGGTTGAGGATGTACATAAAGACTAAACCTTCCATCGAGTTCAAGGACAAGCTAAAAAACCTTCTTCAACACGTCATCGACTTATAAATCAATTTAAATAATATTATTACAAAGTGTGAGACGCGGGAACATTGTTATGAGAACATCCATATAATGACAGGAACTTCATCCTTTGATTTTGCGGCAGCGCATAAGGCCTCCGCTCCTCATAGGTGTTATTACTTGAACAACCCTCCGTCGGGTTTAAAGGAAACAGTTATTTCTAAGTGGTGTAAAAGAGTGGTGGCCGAAATGAAAGGAGTTTATGGTAGATTAATTAAGGATTTGCACAACCGTGTCGTCAAGTACGCCGATCAGATCAGACACTTGCAGGAAGAAAATCATGATTTACGTATGAGCATTTTTTATTTGGATAAAGAAAACAAATCTCACAGGGTGATGTGCAGGGCTTACAATAGAGCTTTAAAGCTCCAGCCACAACCTTCCGGTTACTTAGATGAGATGAGTAGAAAAGTTCAATGACTTAACAAATTATTAGGCATGGCACTTCATCATGTCATCGACCCCGATGTTCACTGACATTCTGTGATGTGGACATATGATTTTGCATTATGTTAATGGTGATGATCTAAATTTGTTAATAAATAAACTTATGTATTGATAACTTGTAATACATAAGTGACTATTAGTATAGGACATGAATGATTTACTTGAATGATGTATGACTTAAGAGGTCTTCTTTAAGAATGGGAAAACACAAACCCCCCTTTTTTTACCTGACCTCGTTTTCGGTGATGAGCTTTTTGTTTGCTTTCGACCTTTGCCGGTTTTCTTTCTAAGCATCCTGCGGATGTTCTGATTTTAAACAACTACCTTGGGAGTCTTAAGACCGTCATTCCAACGGTTGGAGCCTCTTTCCGATATTTACAAAAGGTTTCTCCCACCCAGTCTCGGGGATTAATATGTGGGGAACTTTCCTCCCTTTTGGCATTAGTTCAGAGTCAAATCGAGTTGGATTCGGGTGTAAATTGTAATAAACCAGAAACATCTTTAGCTTGGGTGAAAATCTGAGGCTTGCCTATATTCGAGCATTGATAATAGTTGGTCGGGATCTCCTCTAGTCCTTATATAGGGATGGATCTTCCTAAGTTCGTGTGGTAGCACAAAAGACTGGAATTTCCTCCGGTATCGGTAAAGTGTTGAATCGACCCAGATCTGGGCATCAGCATAGAAAATTGAAACCTCTTTCAGTATTAAGAGAACGCTGAATCGACCCAGATTCGGGTATTAGCATAGAGGACCGAAACCTCTTTTGGTATTAAGAGAGCACCGAATCGACCCAGATTCGGGTATTAGCATAGAGAACCAAAACCTCTTTCGGTATTAAGAGAGCACCGAACTGACCAAATTCGGGTATTAGCATAGAGAACCGAAACATCTTTCGGTATTAAGAGAGTACCAAATCGCCCCATATTCGGGTATTAGCATAGAGAACCAAAACCTCTTTCGGTATTAAGAGAATAAGCATCCCCTTCGGATTTGATTTAGGAAGCAGAGGTTATACGTGCTTCTTGAGCCTCCGCTTTGGCCCTCGTAGCCAAAGCAGAGGATGTACGTGATTTATTGGTCACTCTTTGGGCCTGTGCTTCCGGTGTGCTTGGCTAGCTTATCCACAAGCAAAGCCCAAGGACTTATCCGACCTCTCTCCAGGAGGCGCCTTATCCTGACCATCATAGGCAATGATAAGGTCTTAGAAACTTAGACGGGGCCATCGTAGGCCTAGAACTAAGGTTTACTCTTTTGACGCTCTACACAGGCCATCGTAGGCACTAGTAGAGGCTTATATGCAATCCCCTCCAAGGGGTGCCCTATCCTGATCATTGTAGGCGATGATTGGGGTTTGTGTTCCCTTCTGCGGGTAACATGGAACATAAGCAGAGATAGGACATTCTCTTCTGTGAGCAGAGGTAGGACGTGCTTAGTTCTAACAAAGGCAGGGCGTACTCTTCTACGAGCAGAGGCAGGGCGTGCTAATTTTAGATGCACCGCCACGACCATTTCTGGTGTGAAACTTCGGCTTATGCTTTCGATGCTTTAACCCTGCCTCTCTGGTTTGGGCAAGGAGAAAGACTAACACAATCATCCCCCACTTCGGGGGGATGCCTCGCCCCGGCCGATTTGGCGATGACGAGGGTTTCCCTTTTCTTTACCCATTCGCAGCATGACCTTTCCTTGGTCATTTTGTCAATAGAAAATAATCTTTCTCTCATTATCACAGTAGGATTCCGATGGCATAACCTTCTATGATTTCCTTACATAATTTTGTAATTTTCCTTAGTTTAAGAACCCGATGACCATTACCTCCAATACTCTACAATGGTTGTTTTGATTTTCGTTTACCATATGGTAGTATCAATACAATTCTCCTCTTTTAGCTTTGTTTTTAGGCTTCTTCTTGGGCGATGGCTAGAATTTTAACTCATGTCTATTCAGGAAGTAGATACCCTCAATTGACATAGTGAGCTTATAACCCTTTGGTAACCTTGACTCGAAATCCTTTTTATGCCGCTGCATCTTGGCCTTTTTGCCACTTAGCTTCATTATTCCTTCATTATCTTTATACTTTCTCTTTACTATTCTTCAATATGGGGTATATATTCTTTATACTTTATGTCAGTCAGGGGATAGAAATTTTCTTTGTACTTCGTTCGATTATGGTTTCTCTGGCCCTTGCGAGAATGGCTCTTTTGGCGAGGAGAAAGGAATTGTGTTTCTCGGTTGAGGGTTAGTAAAGGAAAAAAATCGGAGTTGATCCTATGTGGAAGGGGTTGATGCTCCATTGATCAGGGTCATAGGGCCCCACATCCATCTTTTTCTCTTGGATATGGAGGTTTTCTAGCTTGGATCTTTCAATCGCTCATGGCTCATCGATGTTTACTTCAGCTGCGGGAAATCCTTCAGTCATCGGTGGAAATCCCTTACTCATAAGGTTCTCAAAATCTTAATTCAGGATGGAACAGTCATAGGTAAGTATGGGGTATGGTTGTTAACCACAAGGTCGGAGGTTCAGGGCCCTCCTTCTAGCTCCAAAATGTTAACGATATTTTTCGTTAACACCGGAGTGAGTTGGTAGGGACAGATCTAAAGGGAAAGGAGGATGGTTTGATCCTCTTCTCTGGTTAGCTTTGGTAAGGATTAGGAGGCTAAGGTCCAAATTTGCAGGCTCGCTTAGGTTCACCAAATTGGGTCTAAACTCAATGAACGGGATTCAATTGCCATTCATGGGTGTAATGGATGCAAGCTAGAGCTCCTCTGTAGAATTGACAATAAACTACGACTATTACAATTAGAGAAATAGAAGTGCACACTTATAGAGTAATTTTCTCATAAGAAGATCTCCTTTTTATTGAGCTTTTAATGGATATACATTGAGATTATAGGAAGGGATTCTCTATTAATGTTGTTTTCTAAGTTGTTTCTCAAGATTACAAAAAGTAAGAGAAAGGTCCTCCTTTATGCGGCCTCTGCGGTCTTATTTATAGTGGCTCAGGACTTCTTCCGTCGATGGGCTCGTGGCCCGTAGAGATCCTTGTCGACCGTTTTATTCTTGGCTTCAGGTGCTTAACCTTCGGTTGCTTTTGGTGCCTTAGCCACAGTCCCCGAGCAATACTTGAATCTCTGAAGTGACCTATGAATGCAGGCTTGCAGGTATGATCTTTTGGGTGTACGCTTTCGACTTTATCGTGAATACTTAGAGGAACTTGTTCTCATGGTGTATGTCGGTGTTCGCCGGTTCGAAACCGCCTCGGGTTTTGGTACTAAGCGAATTAGTACGCCTGTGTACCCGCTCGGGTCTCGGTTAGCCTTTCAATGGGGCTTCTGTGGTAGCCTGGATTCCCAAGAGATGGCTTCTGAAGTCCTTCTTGTCATCTGCGACTTCATCCTTTTGGTATCTATGCGGTAGGTGCTCCGGGAGTTGGTTCCGGTGGCCTTCGTGCTCCTTCTGTTTAGTGCCTTCAGTGCTTTTGCCTTTGGATGTACCGGTGTTTGAGTAGGTTATTTGTTGAAGATTTCCTTTGGGCTCCGTCTATCAGGTTTGTTGCCTCCGATTTCTTTGGTTCTAGGTCAGAATGGTTCTTTTCACGAGGCCTTTCATTAAACCGATACTATCTTAAGGGTCTTGTTAGACTGGTTTTAACGAAGAGATTGGTTAAAGAGACCTTCTAGATTACTTTTTCATGCTCTCGCTCTTTTCATTACTGGTCCCCACTACCTATTGAGCCTCTTTTAAGCTTTTAGTTATTCGATATCCCTTTACCGCCAGTTGTCTTCAATGTTGATTTTGGTAGTAACATCATCTTACCTCAAATGTTTTTAAAAAAGGGTATTGTTATTGACACTCCAACAATTGTTAAGGGGGGTCATTTTTTAAAAACACTTCATTCATTGAAAAATTGTTAAGGGGCTACACAGAAATATTATTTCGCACTACTCAATATTCCCGGATTACCCCTTCAAATCGGATTTAAAAAACTATTCGACAAGGGAAACCAATTAAAATAAGCAGTTCATCATCGCTGCACCGAATGCAGCACGTAATCGATTATATATGTATTCGACGGTAATATGTTGAAAATTAGTAATCATTTCGGTGTATTGCCTCAGTGATCATAAAATTCGGCATATTTATGTCGATCAAAAAAATAGTTCGATCTTATTCCGCCGAAAATGCTTATCTTTTGTGTTCATGTTTGTTGGTTAAGGTTTGATTTCTATACAACTAATGGTGTTGATTGACCATTAAAAATTATATTAATGAAGGGTAGAGTGATATTAAGCCTAAATGGGTAATAAGGTAAAATTACCTTTATTTGTTAACGGGTCTACTTTCTTCATTAGTACTCCCGTTAACAATTTTTTTTTAAAATATAAATAAATTGGCTCTCCCTTAACAATATTTGGAGTGTCAATGTGCCCTTTAAAAAAAATTTGCATGGGAATGCTTAGCTTCATCACTAGCGAAACGCATGTCATAATGGTTCGTGTGTGTATAAATACAAATAGGAGACGGCTATTTGAATACAAATTGGACAAAATTTATGACATAAGAGGTTAGAATAATTGGATTTTTTTGTCCTTACATAGATGATGGATCAATGTTAAAGATCAACTGCATCACTAGTTATGTTTATATTTTATGTTCCAATACATACGCAAGTGCAGATCAATATTATTTGAAAATTTATATATATTTTTGTATAAGACAAGTAGGTCAATAATTTCACAAACTGTGTGTATATATATATATATGCATATGTGTGAGTGTGTGTATATATGCTTGTATGTGTGTGTAAACATACATTAAAAAATGATACACGCACGCATATAAACATCCAAATTGGAGCGTACCTTTGCATCCATACCTTGTAGAACCCTCAAATTTTCCATGATTTCTTCTGTTCGTTCTTATTTCTTTCTTCTTCCACCAAATCTCTATCAACTCCCAACTTAGTATAAAATTGTTGCTAAAATAAGATGGTGGAAAAGAGTGTTAGATCCAAAATTGGCTCTAACACCCAAACTAGTAATGATTCTAATGAAATGAAAGCTAAAACGAAGAGAACACACAATTTATAGTGGTCCGGCGTTAAGTAGCCTACGTCCACTTTCTACTCTTCGAATTGATAATTCAAATGTAAGTACAATGATGATCTTCACTCTCTTCTACTTATACAATACCTTAATTCACTCAAGATTATATAAAATATTGTTTGAAAGATGATTGTAATCTGAAAAAGATGATAGAGTTTGGATTGCCAAGAAGTTTGAGTTCTGAAAATGCTAGAAAAAAGATCCTTCCAAATGCCTCTTGATGTTGTATTTATAGGTGGAGAATCCCCCTAGAGTGGGATCGGTTCGGATCCACGTGGCATCAATCCCGCCACAATCGGGTTCGGATGGAATCTGATGATGACAGCACAACAGGTTAGTGGCAAACGTGGGTAGATCGTGTGCGCAACCGTCTCGAGTATTAAGGAAGACGTGGGGTGGAAGCTGCTGTGACTCTGGGATTGGATTGGATATGTTAATGTATGCGGTTCAAATTGGCTCCATTCCTTTCGATCCGGTCCGGCTCGTTTTCCTTCCCTTTTTGCTTTGTGTTGATCTGTTTCTACCCAAGGGAAACCCGATCCGTTCTGATTATCTGGCAGGGTTCTCTTCATCGTTTGAGTCTTTAACTTTGTGTAGCCTAGTTCACAAAGTAGGCTAACATTTTTCCCCCTTAAGGGATGCTTCTTTCGAAGATGGAGCATGCCTTGACACGTCTGTTCATTGGTCTTTGATTTTGAATCGTTAAATAGTCACCTTTTTTCGTATGTAGTGATGCATTGCTTCACTAATTCATATCTCTTGCGGCCTATAAATACATCAAAAAGTTTGCAAATTTCTTTCTTTGTTTCATACAACTTTAAGAACCTTTCTTGATGTCCAGTAGCTCTAGGTAAATCTTTATATACATTTATCTATGAGTTCAACCCATATGCCAAGTTGATATGTGTGATTCTATTGGGGTTCGGTTTCCAATCCGAACAGCCTCTCTTGCCCCGCTTCCACTAGACTATCGGGTCAAATATATGTGGGCTAACATTCCGGTCCGTACGGGATAAAACATGGGGAATATTAAGAGCCATTTCCATTTCATATATAAATCCGCCACACCTCAATCTCTCTCCTCTTCTTATTGTTCTTGCAGTCTTCTAAATTATCGGCAAAAAACCCTAACTCCCAAAAACTCCAGAATCTCTATTTTAATCTTCAAATTAAGCACATAGGTAGGTCTGTAACTTCGATTAACTTTGTTACGGCTGATTTCGATTAGGATTTGTGAATAATTTGAGTGATTTGGGTATGGTGTTTAATTGGCTCTGACGCCATGACTTCTTCCCCATCACCACCGTCGTCGATGGTCTCATCACCATCTCAAGGCGGTTACGGAGGGGACCAGAATCTGATGATGCTCGAACCAACACATGGACGCTTGATTTTGGTTCAGTTGTCAACACGAAATTGGGTTCGGTGTTGGTTGAGCGAGATGAAAAAAGGAGAAGAAAAGGAGAAAGAGAGGAGCTGGGATCGGTTTGGGTGGAAAAAGGTTAAAGCGAAGGGAAGGGGAAGAGGTTCCTATGACCGGATCGGGTCGGAGTAAGAAACAAAGAGGAAGAGAGGCATGGATACTCAAGTCAATCCGGACCACTCCGAATACCTACTTCTGAACTGATCCGGTTTTTCTGGCTGGTTGCGAACGTTTGCTTCAGACCAAAACATGGCTCCCCTCCCGATCCGATGCCAACACTTACATCTGAACCGAACTGAAGCAGTCCTACTCAATGCACAAGAATTTGTTCAACTCGCCAAATCAATGCTTGACATAACCTTCAACTTAAAGAACAGTTAGGATAGCGCCTTACGAACATAAACGAACATCAAGAGCTATTCCGAGCATTACTGCTTTATCGAACCTTTGCATTACGCTCTCATGTGTTTACTTTGCATCCTTTGCGCACATAGCACACACTTTAGTTCACACACATACACGGGGGCATACGGTTTATCTTACTCTAACTTATGTTATTGCTTCTTCAGTAGTTTAGCGATCATGGCAGAGAGACGTTCATCTAGGTTAGCAGAGAAGAGAGAAGTTGCAGAAACTTCCGAGAAATTCACTCTTGATGACATATCATCTTCCTCAGACCTGAATGGGACGATGAGGGCCCATATTATGAAGTAGAAACACACAATAATGAAATACCTTCCGATAGTGAAGTTTCTCTTGGCGATGAAGAGGAAAGAGTGATAGGAGATAATCGTGCTCCTGATGAGTTTGAATCTGCAATTATATTGGAGTTACCCAAAGATTCTGTTGAATCGACGATTGACGATGACAGACTCGTTTGAATATATCTAAAGCATGAAATACTAAAAAGAGATACCCTGGTGCCATCGAAAACAGATTGCCCCCACAATCCTCTGGAAGGATTTATGGCAATTACCAGATTGATGTGTATGGTTGCGGCTATTCCACCGTTTCCGCCTTTTGTTGTCGATTTTATGAGACAGATGCGGATTGCCCCCATGCAATTACATCCCAACTCTTATGCTTATTTATACACCTTGTATATAGCATACAAAGAGGTTTTAGGTATAGAGCCTACCTTCGATGACGTCCACTTTTTTTATAATTTCAAGCATCAGACTCAAGAGACTCCTTCCTTCTCATATTTTGAATCAGTCCCGAAAAGGAAAATTATTACAGCTCCATTTAGCAGCAAGGCTGGCAATTCTAAGTTCGAATGGTTTTATATCAGGTAGCAGCCGGGGTGCGCCAGGAGATGGACCAAATCAAGTAAAGCACCAACTTTCTAGATCTCAATTTTAAATGCTCATGCCAACACATTAACTTGCTTTCTTTTTCATTCGCAGTTGATAAACAAAAGCAAATATCGGATCAATTGTACTTTGATCGTTTGCATCGGCTTCTCAATGGCGATCAAAAGTTTCTAACAATCGACGAAGTTCTTATGGATGAGTATCTCCATCATCACAGGTTACTATCCATTACCCATAGTATAGGTCATTGGATGGGTCCATATGTGTACATACCCCCGGTAGATATTATTCCTAAGACGGGCGAGCGCTCAAAAGGTACAACAATACCTCTTCGGACTTTGCCTTCTCCATCTTCAACTCAGGACGACGAGTTAGCCAACATAGCTGAAAAGCACAGAGAAGGGTATACCGTCCCCGATGACGCTATTTCTCCTGAGAAGTCAACATCTCCCAAAGAGCTGCCAACAGATGCTTATCAAGGAGATGCTCCTAATACCGATGATTCCACATTTAAAGGTCTAGGAAACCTTCCCCTGCCTGAAACCATCTATACTTCAGAGGACTTTGGCACGAATCCTTTAACTTTCAATTCTTCAGAGGAGACTACTCCCGTGAAGACGAAAGAGCCCACTCATGCTAGTCTGGCTTCAGACTCGGGTTTGCTGGGGGAACACCACTTAGGATGCACTCAACACATTAGCACCACACGTCACAGCACTCATGTCTTATGTGAACACTGATTCTGAATTCCACTTATATTGTTGCGGAGGTACAATGTCTCGCCCTTACTACGATGTCAGAAAAATGCGCCATAGCATGTTTAGACCTCCTTCTGATATCGAGCATGATCGCCGTGAGAGCCGGGGCAGAGATGACAGAAGACCTCATGATTCTTATCGACCACACACCTCGCGCTCTCGTTCCCCGGTCTGGTCGGATCCAGACAGGTATAAGAGCTACCAGAGTCGTTGAGGAGAAGACACGTCGCAATCCAAAGATCAATCTTCTCCTCAAGACAAATATAGTCGGGAAAAATGTCCACCAAAACATACCGATTCACGAGACAAACACAGTTTCTGAGAAGCGATCTGGAAAGGGTGATGTAGCCATCATCCCGATTAAGCGAAAACACGTTGAACTAACATATTAAAAGCCTCCACCACTGGATGCTGATTCCAAAGTCAAGCTGGCATATCTAGAGAAGCAGTTCCCAGATCACTACTTTGAGAATTTAACCTTTTTACCAGCACTTAAGCCTATTTCTTCAAAGTGGGCAGATGAGGCTAAAGCAAAGATTGACGTAGTTGAGAAGCAATACTCAGAGACGTACAAATATTCACGCAATCTCTCCAGAATTATTAGGGCTTTAATTACAGACGTTGATTCAATGAAAAAGGCTGCGGATTCCGATGAGAATGCCTTGAAATATTTGGAGAAGGACTAGAAGACACACAGGCTCAACTCGTCATTGCTCGACGAGACACCAACAATTTCAAACAGTAATATGAGGAATTACAGAAGCGTTATCATAACTTGTTGGAATCTCATAGTCATGAGAATTTGGAGTTGAAGAAACAAGCAGAAGACGCTAAGTCAGACTGTGTCAAAATGCAACTGGCTTATAATACTCTTGAGCAAAAAAAGGCCGAGTTAGCGAGAAAAAATGCTAAACTGGAGAAACGAAACGCTGACTTAGAGTCCAAGTTAATGAAAGCTGAAAATAGGGCTGCCTAGCTGAGGGGAATGTGGATAACACCATTAACTCTGCTAAAGAAACACGTAAACAGCTGTCAGAGGCTCAGGAAGAAGTGCACGGTTTTGGCTAACTATTGATTGAATTCTTTGCACACATAATTTGTCGCCGAAACATCTCTTGGATTGAAGACTATCTGTAACACCCCACATCTGTTAAGGTCACTCACAAAGGGAACACCTTAACTTCAATGGAGTATTATGGGTACTGGAACAGAAATATTACAAGACCGACATATATAAAACAGCAGAAAATAAAGTGGAAGTACTTCAAATCATTTATTAAATATAAATGTTTACAAGAAAAGCCCATCATCTTTCAATACCCAATTTCATAGTTAAAATAACTGTCTTGCTCAAAAACAAAGAAGCATAAAAACAAACTGCAGTATTCCCCAATAAAGCAAAGCAAGCCATAGCCAAGAGAAATCCAAGCCATACATGAAAGAGCCTTGGAGCTTGGTAAGATCCGAACTAAGCTGTATTCCCACCCTGTGAACCAGGGGGAACGAAAGAAAAAGAGGCGAAACAAAACGGGTCATTCATAAAGACTGAGTAAGTCCTAGTGACTTTCAGCAAAAAAATGAGTAAAGATAACATGGCATGAATAAACTGAAAGTAAACATAAGCATGATGATAAGGTAGGCAAGATAAACTAAGATAACAAGATAAACTATGATAACAAGATAAACTAAGGTAACAAGAAAAACTTCGGGCACGATGAAACAAGTATAACATCCCATAATTCCTATCAAGTATCCCACCGCATGGTTTCTATCAAGAGTAACATCGCAAGGTTTCTAAGCTTTACGATTAAAACGATATCTATTTGCTCTGCACCACCTAACTAGCATCCTCATAAGTGTCTTACATGGAATGATCTGTACTCCTATTAGTATCCCAACTAGTGTCCTGTGCAACAAGGATCCGTACCCCCTACTAGTGTCCCAACTAGTAGCCCGTGTTATATAATAATTACAACGTGATCCCAATCCCCGCAATTATGGTAGCCTTCAGGTGTACATCGATTTTGAGGATTCCACCTCGATCACCCCAATGGCCATGTATATATTCGATGCACCCTTACTACCTTATCGATCGGCTCCCTACTTGACCTAGTTCTCGTTTGTGTCACGCACCCCCCTACTTGTAGATACCTGTGCTGGTCCCACCATGGGGTGTATCAAGTCCCATGGTGGCAACCCTGACACAATAAAGATGCACAACTTTATACTTACTGATGCCTAGTGGCTAAATTTTCTGCGCCGAAGTGTGTGCACGCTCGCACACCGTTAGAACCTGCACTGCTGCACCAACTGCCGCTAATTTGACCTCTTATAATCAGCCCAATAATCGTGCCCCACCCTGCCTAGCTCAGGGTTCCGTTGATACCTAATGTGGGTTACTGCTGAAATGGGTCCCCGTTACTAGGTTTTTCTAATGGTTAAGTCTGTGGGCCTATACTCTCTGATATTACCCACCAACCCTGATGTGTACTTAACCCCGCTACTGATTCAAGCATGTGTATTTAATGGTTAAGTGTATGTGGGCCTATATTTACTAATATTACCCACCAACCCGATATGTACTTAACCCTTCTACTCGTTATGTTACCATGGTTAAGAGTTTATCTTAGTTAACTTAACCTTTCTCGCTTATTATTTTTGATTGGTTAAGTGTGGTTTATTAACTTAACCTCGTTCGTCTATCTGGTTACATTGGTTAAGAATTTTCTTGTTAACTTAACCCCATGTGTTACTTAACCCTACCACGCCTCACATCAGATTGGTTAAGTGCATGTTAACTTAACCCCATCCACTAGTCATATTATAATGGTTAAGTGTTATCAACTTATTCAAGTTAACTTAACCGACCCGCTTGTCCTGTTATGTTGGTTAAGTGTTACTACTTAACCGCAACCACTTGTCTAATTAACCCATTGTATTAGTTAAGCGTTGTCATTAACTTAACCTCACTCTCTAGTCCAGTTTAATCATGTTATAATGGTTAAACATTTGCTTAACCTTACCCACTCCCGTAGTCAACATATTAAATTGGTTAAGTGTCCAGATTAACCTAATCATATTACTTAACCCACCCATTTATATCATATTGGTTAAGGGTTCTTATTTACTTTACCCTACCCACTGGTTTAATTACCATGTTACGTTTAAGTATTACTATTCGTATTTCCACATGTCACCCACATGTCACCCACTTAACCCCCATGTCCCACCACATGTTTATCTGGTTAAGTATTTCTTAATTCATTAAGGCCGTAACCTTATAAAGACCTCTCACATTAGACTGACATTTATGGCAGCTGGATTTGCCGGGCGGGTCCGAGTAGTCTTACACCATAAAAGAGTCTAACCTCGTGTCTTTACAACTGTTACGCTTTTAATTTGGGCCTAGGACCTCTCACATTGGGCTGACATTTGTGACTACTGGATTCGCCGGGCGGTTCCGGGCAGGTTTACGTCACAAATGAGTCCAACCTCGTGTCCTAAGCATTGATTATTACTTATAATCTTTTACCCCAGTTTGAATTTATTTCCCCTATTCAAATTATCAATTTATTCCTAATTTAACAATGTCCATAATTGACTCAATTATGTCCATCTATTAATGGTATGCAAAATCATACCAATTTTACCACAATTTATCTTAGGCCATTAAAGGCAACTTATCTCAATTTATATGTATCCCTCCTTTAAGGCTATTACATGCCAACTACCCAAAACCTATTTAGGCGTGTTCATATTAGCCCCTTTTCAAGACATAAATTATCATATGTGTTTCAACTACAAATTTCACCTATTTAACATATGCCCAAGTTCTAGATTACATGTCCGTTTTACATATGCCTAATTCATACCAAATTTACATATGTTCAATTCATGTCTGTTTACATGTATGCCAAATTTATATATGCCTAATCTTAGACAATTTTACATATATACCAAGTTTCCAGCCTTTTTATACATATATCAAGATTCATAGTTTACATGTTTACAAAGCTATGCCCAATTCACATAGATCAATTTTTAGCCAAATATATGTATCAATATTCTTGCCATATTTTACATAGGTCAAGTTTCGTACCAACTACATGTATTTCATGTTTACCCCAATTTACCCAAGCTAGCAAAACTTTAATTATAACGATAATACCCAAATTCAAATTTCGTGTTAATGGCAATGATAGTACCCAAGTATCTAGTTTTCATATTATGCCTTCGATTCTACCAAACACATATATCCAACAAGGCAATATCCTAATATTTCCCCCGTATTCAATCGCACGCAAATCGCAGTTTAGGCCTAGGTCCGAAATTGACCAAGGTTCATCAAAAGAAAACAAACAGGGGAAAGGTAGAATTTTGCATCAAAATAAGATCGAAGAGAAAACATCATCACAGACATATTAAGATTACAACAGGCTTAATAGATCATGAACTAGACATGAGAGTGAAAATAGAAAAATTTCCAAGATCCAAGAAGAAACAAGAATAGATCTGGATCGATAAACATACTTAATCCAATTCCACTTTAATTCATGGCCACATTATAATTAAATATTTAAATCGGAAAGCAACTAGAACTTACTGAGAACGACATATGAATTAGGGAGTGAATTTGTTGTAGAAAGTTGCAGTGTCAATGATCTATCCGCTTGAATTTGTTGTAGAAGCATTGATCTTTGATTTGATTTGGGTTTGAACGCTTAAGCTTTAATTTGGAGACCGCGGCCATGGCTCAAGAGAGATTCCAGCAGCATTTAGGTGTAAGAATGATTTTTTATGAATTAGGTTAGGTCTAGGTGTTATTTTATAGGTGTAGCAATTCATTTCATCCATCGGATTAACCCTAAAACCCATCCGGACCATCAAAACTCGTCCCGGGCCTCAAAAATGGATTCTGGACCACCCCAGACCAACCAGGTCGACCTGTACAGAGGAGGAGTCGACACTATAGTCGACCTAGGGGGGGCAGGTCGACTATAGTGTCGACACTATGGTCGACCTGGGTCAGTCTGCCAGAAAGTCTGCTGAAATCTTGCTTTGGCCATATCTTGGTCATATGGACTCCGATTTTCGAAAAATCGGACTCTGTTTCGCGTATTTTTCCGAGAGGAACGCAATGGTGATGTCCATTTTACCCAATTCCTGATTCTTAAATTAATTATCCTTATTTTACTATCTTTTCCGTTACATGCATCGTTATCGAACTAATTTTTCTTCTCTTCCATGTATTAATTAATTCTTCTTATGCATCACCATTATTTACCCATCATAAGCATATTTTTATATATTTTATTTTATTTTTAATTATATTAAAAATATGGGGTGTTACATTCTCCCCTCCTTAAAGGATTTCGTCCCCGAAATCTTCAAGTTAAGAAGAATGTGTCCTACCATCCATCATCCATCTACTCAATCATCAATCACAGGCATTCATTGTCCTTAAGAGATTTCTAATGCTGTATGAACATATGCAAGAAGTGTGTGTATATGTTCCTTGTCTAATGCAAATGATCAGGCCTGATTGATCTTCTAAATGCAAAATATGTTTAGTGCCATGAGTCCAACATGTATGCAAATAGTCCTAGTCACATAAACACTATATGTGTGCACAAACATCCATCCATATGCAACATTCACATGATAACACATTCAATTTCATCCACAAACAAGTGTAAACACTCATACATATGCAATATGAAAGGTGACTGAGCCGATCTAGTGCCTAATGTGTGTAAATGCGTCCACGAGCAACCACTAGCAACCACTTGCAACCATCAATCATAACATGTCTCAAACACATGTTTACACCCAAATGTTCCTATCTAAAGATAAAGTCGAATGACAGAAGCAAGTAAAAATTTTGTGCCCATTAGGCAATGTCAAAACTGGAAGCCTACACCACATATATTCTGATTAGGAGAAGAACTCCCTAAGCATCAGCCCCGAAGACCGAAATCAACATCAGACTGACACCCAAAGAATTACTCAACCCAACCAATATATATATGTTTCTAGAAAACTAAGCATGACAGACTCCTTTTAGGTCACAAGAAATCCCTTCTTAAAACTAACCCAAAAAGTTTAGTCAACCCAACGAACACCCTCAAGCCCCCAACATGTGGTACTAACAGATGAGTCATACTCCCTATGGGGTTTGCAACAGAAATTATATTGAGGATAGGACCGAGAGGATATACACAAAAGATAGCATGTGAGTAAGCTCTATAGGAAAAGAGAGATCATGGATATACTCTTAAAAAGAGTTAGGATGCGCGAATCTAGTCTTCAATCTTCTAAGTCGCATTTCCTTGAGATTAACTCCATTGTGCTTTGACCGTCTTTAACTACACAATTTCATAGCTTCTTAATTCTTGTTTCCAAAATATGGGTTGGAATCCATTTCACTTTTGCCTCTCGTTCCACTTTCACTTATTCTCCTCCTAGTATACTCGGCTCAAACATAACTGTGTACTCATGGTTTCATGCAAGCTCTCCCAAATTCACTAGTGAATCTTGGATCTCATCCACTTACTATCAGGTATTCCACGTAGAAGAACTATCTCTTGGAAATAAATGCCAACTATGTTGCCAAATTTACTTACTAAGTTGATTCTCTACAACTTATGCATAAGCGAAATGACTCATCCGCCTTAGTGGCGAACACTACTCGATCGGATTACAAATTACCAATAAACGTGTCAAGAGATTCTAGGAAACAAATCATGATAGAACCCTAAAGGTTACCTGCGAATTCGAGGGTATTACCGAGGCATGTCAAGAGTCTAACTACCCGCTTTTCAAAACCGAGAAGGTCACCCTTACTGGATAACCACTCCATCGCTAGAATCAACCCATAGCCCAAAACATAAACATTACTTCTAGACTCAACACTTAGCATAGACATTTTCAAATCCAAACAAGTCATGAATAAATGAGCCGATTTCCCCAACAGGACTTGAGACAAAAATGGTATCCTCTATTATGCTAGTACTAAGGTGCAGAGACTCAACTTTCGAAGTAGAATTAAAAGGATGCGATATAAAAAAACAAAGTTCTAGTGGGATGATAGAAAGGAAAAGCTAAACTTTTAACAGAAACGTTACCACTCTCTTAGGTACGCTAGTAGTGAGAGCATTCAATTGCCCTCTCGACGATCTTGTCCCTTGCCCTTGTCCTATAATACTTAACAGCATGTCCCTTCTCACTAAAGATACTCTCTCTTGTCATGGGTTTTTCTATTCTTTCACTTAGGCCTCTTTCCTTTCACCTTTTTCCTCCTTCGTGGATTAAGCTATAACAACTAGCTTCTTGTTCTTACTGTCCTTGTATAGTTTGTTGACAAGTCTCTCGAAGCTACCTCCAACGCACGGCAACTCTACCCAACTTGAAATAAGATTAGACGCAGATGGAACTACCGCGGCTACAGACGGAGGTTGGGCAATCCTTTGCCCTCCAGCATGTGTTGGATGCCTACTAAACTATGGTGAAAAGAGAGAGAAGAGATTTCAAGAGAGAATCAAAAGATAGTGCATATGGCTTTGGGGAATATGCCTTTTAATCAAAACGAAATTTTCTTGAAAATTTGCTTCTTGTAAACGTTTTGAAAACTAGTTTCAGAAGGTTTTTGAAACTTTTGCCCAGTCTGGTAACCTTCTGCTCTGATACCAAATGTAACACCCCACATCTGTTAAGGTCACTCACAAAGAGAACGCCTTAACTTTAATGGAGTATTATGCGTACTGGAACAGAAATATTACAAGACAGACATATATAAAACAGCGGAAAATAAAGTGGAAGTACTTCAAATCATTTATTAAATATAAATGTTTACAAGAAAAGCCCATCATCTTTCAATACCCAATTTCATAGTTAAAATATCTATCTTGCTCAAAAACAAAGAAGCATAAAAACAAACTGCAGTATTACCCAATAAAGCAAAGCAAGCCATAGCCAAGAGAAATCCAAGCCATACATGAAAGAGCCTTGGAGCTTGGTAAGATCCGAACTAAGCTGTATTCCCACCCTGTGAACCTGGGGAGGGGGGGGGAACGGAAGAAAAGGAGGTGAAACAAAACGGGTCAGTCATAAAGACTGAGTAAGTCCTAGTGACTTTCAACAGAAAAATGAGTAAAGATAACATGGCATGAATAAACTGAAAGTAAACATAAGCATGATGACAAGGTAGGCAAGATAAACTAATATAACAAGATAAACTATGATAACAAGATAAACTAAGGTAACAAGATAAACTTCGAGCACGATGAAACAAGTATAAAATCCCATAATTCCTATCAAGTATCCCACCGCATGGTTTCTATCAAGAGTAACATTGCAAGGTTTCTAAGCTTTACGATTAAAACGATATCTATTTGCTCTGCACCACCTAACTAGCATCCTCATAAGTGTCTTACATGGAATGATCTGTACTCCTACTAGTATCCCAACTAGTGTCCTGTGCAACAAGGATCCGTACCCCCTACTAGTGTCCCAACTAGTAGCCCGTGTTATATAATAATTACAACGTGATCCCAATCCCCGCAATTATGGTAGCCTTCAGGTGTACATCGATTTTGAGGATTCCACCTCGATCACCCCAATGGCCATGTATATATTCGATGCACCCTTACTACCTTATCGATCGGCTCCCTACTTGACCTAGTTCTCGTTTGTGTCACGCGGCCCCCCTACTTGTAAATACATGTGCTGGTCCCTCCATGGGGTGTATCAAGTCCCATGGTGGCAACCCTGACACAATCAAGATGCACAGCTTTATACCAACTGATGCCCAGTGGCTAAAGTTTCTGCGCTGAAGTGTGTGCACGCCCGCACTCCGTTAGAACCTGCACTGTCGCACCAACTGCCGCTAATTTGACCTCTTATAATCAGCCCAGTAATCGTGCCCCACCCTGCCTAGCTCAGGGTTCCGTTGATACCTAATGTGGGTTACTGCATAAATAGGTCCCCGTTACTAGGTTTTTCTAATGGTTAAGTCTGTGGGCCTATACTCTCTGATATTACCCACCAACCCTGATGTGTACTTAACCCTGCTATTGATTCAAGCATGTGTATTTAATGGTTAAGTGTATGTGGGCTTATATTTACTAATGTTACCCACCAACCCGATATGTACTTAACCCTTCTACTCGTTATGTTACCATGGTTAAGAGTTTATCTTAGTTAACTTAACCTTTCTCGCTTATTATGTTTGATTGGTTAAGTGTGGTTTATTAACTTAACCCCGTTCGTCTATCTGGTTACATTGGTTAAGAATTTTCTTGTTAACTTAACCCCATGTGTTACTTAACCCTACCACGCCTCACATCAGATTGGTTAAGTGCATGTTAACTTAACCCCATCCACTAGTCATATTATAATGGTTAAGTGTTATCAACTTATTCAAGTTAACTTAACCCACCCGCTTGTCCTGTTATGTTGGTTAAGTGTTACTACTTAACCGCAACCACTTGTCTAATTAACCCATCGTATTAGTTAAGCATTCTCATTAACTTAACCTCACCCTCTAGTCCAGTTTAATCATGTTATAATGGTTAAACATTTTCTTAACCTTACCCACTCCCGTAGTCAACATATTAAATTGGTTAAGTGTCTAGATTAACCTAATCATATTACTTAACCCACCCATTTATATCATATTGGTTAAGTGTTCTTATTTACTTGACCCTACCCATTGGTCTAATTACCATGTTACATTGGTTAAGTATTACTATTCGTATTTCCACATGTCACCCACTTAACCCCCATGTCCCACCACATGCTTATCTGGTTAAGTATTTCTTAATTCATTAAGGCTGTAACCTTATAAAGACCTCTCACATTAGACTGACATTTACGGCAGCTGGATTTGTCGGGCGGGTCCGGGCAGTCTTACACCATAAAAGAATCTAACCTCGTGTCTTTACAACTGTTACGCTTTTAATTTGGGCCTAGGACCTCTCACATTGGGCTGACATTTGTGACTACTGGATTCGCCGGGCGGTTTCGGGCAGGTTTACGTCACAAATGAGTCCAACCTCGTGTCCTAAGCATTGATTATTACTTATAATCTTTTACCCCAATTTGAATTTATTTCCCCTATTCAAATTATCAATTTATTCCTAATTTAACGATGTCCATAATTGACTCAATTATGTCCATCTATTAATGGTATGCAAAATCATACCAATTTTACCATAATTTATCTCAGGCTATTAAAGGCAACTTATATCAATTTATATTTATCCCTCCTTTAAGGCTATTACATGCCAACTACCCAAAACCTATTTAGGCGTGTTCATATTAGCCCCTTTTCAAGACATAAATTATCATATGCGTTTCAACTACAAATTTCACCTATTTAACATATGCCCAAGTTCTAGATTACATGTCCGTTTTGCATATGCCTAATTCATACCAAATTTACATATGTTCAATTCATGCTTGTTTACATGTATGCCAAATTTATATATGCCTAATCTTAGACAATTTTACATATATACCAAGTTTCCTGCCCTTTTATACATATATCAAGATTCATAGTTTACATGTTTACAAAGCTATGCCCAATTCACATAGATCAATTTTTAGCCAAATATATGTATCAATATTCTTGCCATATTTTACATAGGTCAAGTTTCATACCAACTACATGTATTTCATGTTTACCCCAATTTACCGAAGCTAGCAAAACTTTAATTATAACGATAATACCCAAATTCAAATTTCGTGTTAATGGCAATGATAGTACCCAAGTATCCAGTTTTCATATTATGCCTTCGATTCTACCAAACACATATATCCAACAAGGCAATATCCCAATATTTCCCCCGTATTCAATCGCACGCAAATCGCAGTTTAGGCCCAGGTCCGAAATTGACCAAGGTTCATCAAAAGAAAACAAATCGGGGAAAGGTAGAATTTTGCATCAAAATAAGATTGGAGAGAAAACATCATCACAGGCATATTAAGATTACAACAGGCTTAATAGATCATGAACTAGACATGAGAGTGAAAATATAAAAGTTTCCAAGATCCAAGAAGAAACAAGAATAGATCTGGATCGATAAACATACTTAATCCAATTCCACTTTAATTCATGGCCACATTATAATTAAATATTTAAATCAGAAAGCAACCAGAACTTACTGAGAACGGCATATGAATTAGGGAGTGAATTTGTCGTAGAAAGTTGCAATGTCATTTATCTATCCTCTTGAATTTGTTGTAGAAGCATTGATCTTTGATTTGATTTGGGTTTGAACGCTTAAGCTTTAATTTGGAGATGGCGACCATGGCTCAAGAGAGATTCCAGCAGCATTTAGGTGTAAGAATGATTTGTTATGAATTAGGTTAGGTCTATGTGTTATTTTATAGGTGTAGCAATTCATTTCAGCCATCGGATTAACCCTAAAACCCATCCGGACCATCAAAACTTGTCCCGGGCCTCAAAATTGGGTTCTGGACCACCCCAGGTCGACTAGGTCGACCTGTACAGAGGAGGAGTCGACACTATAGTCGACCTGGGGGGGGGGCAGGTCGACTATAGTGTCGACACTATGGTCGACCTGGGTCAATCTGCCAAAAAGTCTGCTGAAATCTTGTTTTGGCCATATCTTGGTCATATGGACTCCGATTTTCGAAAACTCGGACTCTATTTCGCGTATTTTTCCGAGAGGAACGCAATGGTGATGTCCATTTTACCTAATTCCTGATTCTTAAATTAATTATCCTTATTTTACTATCTTTTCCGTTATATACATCGTTATCGAACTAATTTTTCTTCTCTTCCATGTATTAATTAATTCTTCTTATGCATCACCATTATTTACCCATCATAAGCATATTTTTATATATTTTATTTTATTTTTAATTATATTAAAAATACGGGGTGTTACACTATCCAACTACCTTAGTTCATGTATGGAGTCAAATCATCGAACGGGAGAAAGAGGAACTTAAGGTAGACTTTGTTGATGAAGACAAACTTATGGAAAAGTATCTGAGAGATGATGAACCGGCACGCCTGGCTGAGGGGCGTCGCCTTATTGCTGCTGCTATGGAGGAGGAGAAATGCCTGGCCAAACAAAAGAATATCCCTGAAGTTGGTTCTTCTTATGCCTGCTGGAACTACTGAAGTTGACGGATATGATCCCGAGAATCCGGGAATTCCTAATGCGTTTCTTTTATCTTCTATACCCGAATCAGGATCAGAGACGGTAGCTGCTCCAATTGAGAAATCATCAGAAGGTATTTCCACCTTTTCACCACAATTTTCTAAGGTAGTCTCCACCTTTCGTCACATCATTGGGCAATCGATCGAGGATCCTTTATTTTCTCCTGAGTTGATAATTGTTGCTTCTCATTCTGTAGGTGCTGACCAGCCGAGAAGACTGACAAGCATCATGGAACCACCGTTGGGGAAAGATCTATGGAAGAGACTCAGGGAGAACAGGATAAGGCTACCATAGTTGAGTCAGGAGGGGGAGTTGAACTGTCTAAGGCCGACACTTCTCATGATGACGAGATGATAGATGCCTTAAAAGGCGACGGTGGTAATGAGGGGCATGAAGAATATCCTGATGTGGCTATAATTGGGGATTCAAAAAGTGTCGATGACGTTACTTTAGCTGAAATGAAAGCCGAACAAGACAAACACATGCAACTAAAAGTTGAAGACTTGAACCCCGAAAGCCTTAAGCCCTTTGCAGTGGTGGTTCCTGGATCGAGGTTAGTTGTTTAGCTTTCAACTAGGTCTATTACAGAAGAGCTTGCTAAAAAATCTTCTCTTGATTCTCGTGTTCCGACTCCTGGGAAGAAATCCACCGATTCTGGTACTTCAACTACAGAGAAGAAAAGGCCAAAGCGTCTCATGTCTGATGCTAAAAAAGAGGCTAGAAATGCTCTTAAGGCTGCCAAAAAATCCAAGTCTGCTCCAAAGCCCAAGTGATGATGTGCTTTGTTTTATTTTATTTTGATATTCTATTGGTCTGCTACTATTGCAGCGAGTGTGGCCCTCGCATCTTTTGCTTGATTTCCCTGTACAAACTCACGTGTTTGTAAATAAAATAGTTTATTTCCTGCAATGTCTGATAGTTGTACATTTAGCACTTAAGTAAAAATGCAAATGGACAGCATGTCATATCACGGTTATATATTAAAGTCGTTATTAAGGGGAATATGTGTACATATATATGCCCCCAATCAATCTTGTATAATTGATTAAGACTTATACAAGATCGATTAAATTCAAATTTCAGCTGTCCCTGGTTCTTTGACGGGGACATATTCCTTTTGTTATTGATGCCCATTCTTCCTAGCATCTTTATACTCTCCTGTCTCATAACCAGGTTAGAGTATTACTGAGGCGGTCTCTTATCGGGGTGCACCTTCATGCCTCAAGGGACGTCGTCTTCCCATCCTTTATACTCTCTCTCATCTCATGAGAGTTAGAGTTAGAAATGTCATCTTCCCATTCTTTTGCATTTTATCATGCAAACGGTCATTTTGTTCATTCCTACATATAGGTTATCTCCAATTTTCCAGATTTAATTTATTGTTTCGTGTTTCATGATCATGGTAGAATAATTGTCGAAGATATAAATAATGCAGGAAAGTAAATGACACACGATAATTTTAAAGTGGTTCAGCTAAGTCGTAGCCTACATCCACTTCATAATCCTTTGTTCATATAAACAGACTTTTAAGGCAAGTCGTGCCTTTTTACACAGCTTATAAAAACAAAAAGGAAGACATTTCATATTTAGCTCAGGTATCGTCGTAAATGCTGAGTGTTCCAAGCTCTGAGAATCTCTTCACCGTCCACGGTCGTTAGCTTGAATGCTCCTGTATCAAGCTTCCGTTGGATGGTGTATGGCCCTTCCCATTTTGGACCCAATTGGGTCGAAGGCGGGAAGACTCGTTTCAGTACTAGGTCTCCTAGTTCAAAGGTTTTGAAGCGAACTTTCCAGTCATAATAACATGCTACTTGATGTCGATGTCTCGAGGCACGCAAGTCTGCTTCATCTCTTTTTTCTTCAACTATATCAAGAGTCTCTAGGAGGAGTGTTCTATTTGTTATCGGGTCATAGTACGCTACTTGATGAGAAGGGGCTTCCAATTCTACCGGGATTACTGCTTCTGACCCAAAGGAAAGCGAATAGGGTGTATGGCCGGTGGTCATCTTAAAGGTTTTCTTGTAGGCCCATAAAGCTAGTGGCAACTCATCTACCCATCTGGCTTTGGCCCGCTCTAACCGCTTCTTAAGAATAGAATTAGTGACCTTATTTATTGCTTCGACCTAGCCATTTGACTGCGGGTGAGCTACAGCAGTGTACCATTTATCAATCTTGTACTTCTGGCAGAAGTTTCTGAATTCGATGATGTCAAACTGTGTCCCATTATCAGTTATGATGGTCTTCGGTATCCCAAATCGACAGATAATGTTTCTGACCACAAAACTAATCACTTTCTTGCCGTGATCATTGTTAAAGGTTCAGCTTCCACCTATTTCGTGAAATAGTCCACGACGATGATCGCATACTTAGCTCCTCCTCTAGCAATAGGTAACACTCCAATAATGGCAATCCCCTACATGGGACCATGGGCTTACCATTGACTAAAGCTGAGTCGGAGGCGCTCTGGGAATCTTGGCAAATCTTTGACATCTGTCGTAGCGTCGTGAATAATCAACTGCGTCTTTATTCACGGTAGGCTAGAAATATCCATACTGTAATACTTTCTTTGCTAGGGTTTGGCCCCTGGTGTGGTCCCCACACTTATCTTCGTGTACTTCTTGTAGTACACGTTTAATGTCGTCGTGTGCGATACACCGTAATAGGGGCATTGAAAACCCTTGGTGATAAAGAACGTCATCCTATAAATCGTATCTTGCAGCCTTGCGTCTTACAGCTCGTCTTTCATTCTTTTTCAACATGAGGGTTCCATTCTTGAGAAAATTCTTGATCGATGTCATCCATGATTCTCTCTCTGAGTCAACTTCCAAGGGTAGTTCCGCTTCCATCAGGTCGAAACTCAGTGATTCCAAAACCTCTATCGAAACCATTTCAGTTTCTTTGGGATTGTCATAACTTGCTAGCTTTGCCAGCCGATCTGCTTTCTGATTTTCAATTCTTGGAATGTGCGTTATGCTGTAATGCTTCAAACTTCCCAGCAACTCGTTTACCTTTTTGAGATAAGTACGAGTCGAGGTCCTTTAGCAATAAATTCCTCCCGTATTTGGCATACAACTATCTTGGAATCACAATACATATCTAGTGTCTTCACTCCCAGTTATTTGGCGAGTTTCAACCCGGGAATCAGGGCTTCATACTCGGAATCGTTATTGGTAACAGCAAACTCCAATCGCAATGCATAGTAAATAGATTGTCCTTCAAGAGTTATTAAAACAACTCCGGCGTCGGACCTTCGATCATTTTTGGCTCCGTCCGTATATAGCTTCAACGGGCTAAGCTCTAACTCTTGGTCCAAAGTAACTACCTTGTCACCCACCGTTTCCTTTTCGGGAATTGTGAATTCAGCTATAAAGTTGGCCAATGCCTGCCCTCTTATTGATTTCCGCGATTGAAAATTTAAATCAAATTGACTCAGCTCGATGTTCCATTTAACTAACCGCCCCGATGCTTCGAGTTTTTGCAACACTTGTCTTAAAGGTTGATCAGTGTATACAATTATTGGGTGAGCCTGAAAGTAATGATGAAGCTTGACGGAAGCAATCAGGACGCTATAAGCAAGCTTTTCTATCTTCGGATAATTATGTTCTGCAGCAGCTAGCTTTTTGCTCATGTAGTATACAGGCCTCTGGACTTTATCCTCTTCACGTACCAATGTTGTACTGACGGCGTGAGATGATACTGCTAGGTAGACAAACAAATCCTCATGTTCCACGGGTTTTGATAATATTGGAGGCTTTTCTAATAAGTCTAATAAATTCTGGAACGCCTCCACATAGTCAGGGGTCCACTCAAAATTTCGCTTTCCTCGTTTTATTAGATCGAAGAAAGGTACACACCTATCTGTAGCTTTGGAGATAAACCTGCTCAATGCAGCAACTTTTTCAGCCAAGCTTTGAGCATCTTTGATCTTTCGTGGTTCTTCAATATCCTTTATTGCTGCTATTTGGATAGGATTTATCTCAATTCCTTGAGAACTCATGATAAACCCAAGGAATTTTCCAGATGCGACCCCAAACGAGCATTTTAGGGGGTTTAACTTCATTCTATACCTTCGAAGAATATCAAACATTTCAGCTAAATCCCTTGTATGGTCAGAAGATTGTTTAGACTTCACAAGCATGTCATCCACGTAAACCTCCATGGTTTTCTCTATTTGATTATAGAACATGTGGTTGACTAAGTGCTGGTACGTGGCTCCCGCATTCTTTAACCCAAAGGGCATCACCACATAACAATATAACCCCAAGTCTGTGATGAAACTTGTATGCTCTTGATCTGATATGTGCATGGGAATTTGATTGTACCCAGAATAGGCATCCATAAAGGATAAAAGCTCGTGCCCAACCGTCGAATCTACTAGCGGATCAATTCTGGGGAGAGGAAAGCTATCCTTCGGGTAGGCCTTGTTCAAATCAGAAAAGTCGATACATGTATGCCACTTCCCGTTAGACTTTTTGACCAGGACAGGATTCGATATCCAGTCGGGATATTTCGAATCCTTAATGAATCCATTATCTTTTAATTTCTCTACCTCTTCTTTCGAAGCTGGTGACCGCTCTTGGCCTAACATCTATCTTTTCTGTTTGACTGGTGGGTGATTTGGATTAATACACAAAGAGTGGCTCATAATGGCAGGTGAAATCCCACACATGTCTGCGTGAGTCCAGGCAAACACATCCAGATTTTCCCTTGAAAAATCAGCCAACTCTTTCGCTCGAACTAGATCTAGTTGCGAGTCGATCTTTAGTTATTTTGTCGAATTTGTCTCATCAATAGGTATATCTACTGTTATCTCGTTGGGAGTTGCCTTCCTATCTCCGGGTTCTCTATCCTCTCTGGGATCTATATCCTCGAGCACAACTGAGGGCGACTCTCTTGGGGCTGGACCCCTTAATTGCTATGCTGGTTCTCCTTCGGAGGGGCAGAATCATCCTTAGTTTCTATATTCTACCCCTTCATTAGCATCTTCAACTCCGTCATGTAACAATCTCGTCCTGTAGCTTGGTCGCCCCTCATCACCCCAATTCCTGCGTCTGTCGGGAATTTAAGCAGCAAGCACCAAGGTGCAATACATGCCCTAAACTCGGCAAGGGTCGGTCGGCCTAAAAGGAATTGTAGGGCGACCCCACATCCAAAACTACAAATGGCAGGATCCTCACTCTCTGGCGATCTCCCTGCCCTAACATCACTGTTAATTCTACTAGCCCATCGGAGCCGTCGACGCTCTGTTGAAGCCACGTATCCATCCTTCGCATGGCTTTAGATCTTTTGCTTCAAGCCTCATTTGTTCAAAATCTTTCTTGAAGAGGATATTGACCGAGCTTCCATTTTACACTAACACTTTATGGACTAAAGCAGGGCCAATTCTCGTGGCAATTACTAGTGGATCTTCAGTTGGGGATTGAACTCCGGAATCATCTATACTGCGGAATATGACGTCGTCTTTTGTTGTTTTACTGGAGTAATGTCTTCGAGGTTACTGCATTCTCCTACCTCAAAATGCTTAGCGGTGTTGACGCACTGATCCATCTCCTTGAAACTACGACTAGCTAGGTGGGGTCCGCCTATAATGGTATTAATAACGATCCCCTTACCTTTCTGCTGGGCTGTGGGTTTTGAAGTAGGCTGGTTTTGGTTCGAGGCTTGTCCCCCTTGCCCCTTGTCCCTTGAGGCAACCTTGTACTTGTCTAACTTCCCTTCCCATAGCAATCTTTCAACTATATCTCTCAAATGATGGCATTCGTTGGTGGAATGGCTGTGGGTTCCATGGAACTAACAAAACTTTCCCGTTGCGATCTTCTTTTCAGTGGAGTCTCTGGGTGGTGGTTTTTTGTACCGCAATATGCTATACGTATCCAAGTAAATATTCTCCAACGTATCATTTAATGGCGTATAGTTTTCAAAAGTCTGGAATTTGGGTCTTTTACTAGAGTTGTTCCCTTGGTTTCTGTTCCTCCTATTGTCATTCCCATTCTTGTTACTATTACTTCTGCTCTGGTTGCCAACATTTACTTCAACCTTCCCTGAACTGTCACCAGATTGTTTCACTGCAACATTACTTTGGACACCTTCCCTTGAGGCCCCTTCGGACTTTCTCTTCCTATTTGCATGAGCTTCTTCTCGCCTTAAGCGGATATTAGCTTTTTCAAAGAACAATTCTCTAGTAGGAGGCGGTTTCCCAAACAAGTAATCCCCGAATTCTGTGTCAGGGTCTACCCCTTCTATCAAGGCCATCAGTATAGTGGGCTCATGAGGATCACTAACTTCAGTGACGATTAGGTTGAAGCGGTCTAAATATGACTTCAAAGATTCTCCTGGGGCCTGTTTAATTCTTGACAACTCCATGACGCTCTTGGAATTTTCGGGCATGAAGTCGAAACTGGTTCATGAAGCGCTCACTCAATTCTGTGAAATTCGATATCGACCGGGGAGGGAGCCGGGTGAACTACATTAAAGCCACATCTTCAAGATAAATTGGAAAGGCTTTGCATTTTACAATATCTGGAGCTGCTGCAGCACTCATGAACCATGCATACCTCATCAGAAGCTTCCCTGGGTCCGTTCTTCCTGAATACCGATCCATCTGAGGCAAGTTGAACCGCCGAGGGAACTGGAAATCCAATATATCATCTGTGAAGGGGGTAGATTTCACTCAATACCCCAGTCCTCATTAGTATACTGTCGGCTTTCAGACATAATCTGACGCACCATCGCCCATACATCGACATTTGTTAATGTCTGCACCGGTTCTCTAGGTCTAATATTCGGATTACCTCAGGGCTCCTGATTAGGGGATAACCTCCTGTTTCGAGTGGCGGCTGCTCTACATTGCTCCTTACGCTCCCGATCGATCTCAGGAGGGAGGGGCTGGAGAAGTTTCTGTCGCGTAGGATTAGTAATGTTACCATCCCTGGTAGAACGTGGGATCCACGCATGGGCAATAGCATAGGCTCTCTCAAACTTGGGGCATCTGGCCCTAACACATGAGCACAATCTTCGCGAGATCCTAAAGATCCAAAAGTTAGCTGATAAAGATTCTGAGGTCGCTCTAGTGGTATTCTTTCATGAGGACGTCCCTCATCTAAAGAAGATGAATCGTCTACAGCAAGGCGGCGTGTTAGGGAAGGTGTCTTTTGTCTTCGGAGCTCTTGGAGTTCCCTACTCATAGTGATCATGTTTTCTTGCATGCGAAGACTGTCATGCCTGTGGGCTTCCAATGCCTCCTTAGTACTCTGGAGCATGTGAAGGAAGTGAGAAAAATCTCCTTGGGTGACGGGTGCAGACGGGTCAAGCTGATCATTGGTCATAGTGGTTGGAATCGGAGCATTGGAGGGAGCTCGAGTAGAAGTTCCAGCTTCATTCTGGTTCGGATCGGATCGGAGCAAGGTACTAGGACCGCATCGGTTCGGATGGGGGGAGCGAGTGACTTCGACGTCTTCTGATCGGCTCGGATCAGGGTCACCTGATCGGATTGGACCTTCCTGACCGGAGAGGCCTGCTCCAAAATCTTGTCCGTGCGACCTCGTCAATACCATGGCTTGTTGATTCTCTCTAGCAACGTTCTCCGCAGTACCTTGCACTTCTTTTCCTTTCATATTGGCCATAGTGTTCAATTCTTCAATGATTCACCAAAAGGTACTTAAAGATGTCAAAAACGGAGGATTAACTTCTTTGAACTTTGAAGGTCCAAATAGTAGAATGATAATCCCAAAAAGCGAAGAATTCGAAGATTTCTCGGTGAAAGCACCAAAATGTTAGACTCAAAATTGGTTCTAACACCCAAACTAGTAATGATTATAATGAAATGAAAGCTAAAACGAAGAGAACACACAATTTATAGTGGTTCGGCGTTAAGTAGCCTACGTCCACTTTCTACTCTTCGAATTGATAATTCAAATGCAAGTACAATGATGATCTTCACTCTCTTCTACTTATACAATACATTAATCCACTCAAGATTATCTAAAATATTGTTTGAAAGATGATTGTAATCTGAAAAAGATGATAGAGTTCGGATTGCCAAGAAGTTTGAGTTCTGAAAATGCCAGAAAAAAGATCCTTCCAAATGCCTCTTGATGTTGTATTTATAGGTGGAAAATCCCCCTGGAGTGGGATCGGTTCGGATCCACGTGGCATCAATCCCGCCATGATCGGGTTCAGATGGAATCTGATGATGACAGCACAACAGGTTAGTGGCAAATGTGGGTAGATCGTGTGCATAACCGTTTAGAGTATTAAGGAAGACGTGGGGTGGAAGCTGCTATGACTCTGGGATCAGATCGGATATGTTTGTGTATGGGGTTCGGATTGGCTCCATTCCATCCGATCCGGTCCGGCTCGTTTTCCTTCTCTTTCTGCTTTGTGTTAATCTGTCTCTACCCAAGGGAAACCGGATCCGATTCGATCTGGCAGGGTGCTATTCATCATTTGAGTCGTTAACTTTGTGTAGCCTAGTTCACAAAGTAGGCTAACAAAGTGTGTTATTGAATGCTCAAATTTTTATGTGTGTATATATGTATGTATGTGTTATATATATATAAATATATCTATTTTGCGGTACTTCAAAAATCTTACATTTCTTTCCACAAATTTGTATTTAAATAATAGTATAAAAGGAGAAAGAATGGATGGATGAAGAGGGAAATGAGAACTTGTTGTCAAAATCATAAGCATTTAGGGATACTTCATTGTTTGTGGCGCAACAAAATGCACCTCTCTCTCTCTCTCCCACACACACGTTTACACATAATATATCCGAACAAAAAATGGTGATACAAAATTTGACACAAGAAAGACCAACTACCAAACTATCATTTGAATTCCACATTTTTATGTTTAATACAATGGTTCGCAATTATTATACCTAATTTTGTGTTCCTATAGAAAATACACACATATGTACGTAAGGTAAGTGTAACACCCCTAATTTTTAAAAGACATTTTAACGATAAATTAAGAATACTTGATTTAATATTGAGAATTAAGTAAAACGAACTACGCCATTGCGTTCATCTCGGAATTCTGCTTAAGATAGACACCAAGTTTGCGTAAAACGGACATCGTATGAAGAAGATATTAAGGTTTGAAGTTTGTATATACACAAGAGAATTATTATACGCAAAACAACTCAAAACATTTAAAATAATTCGAAATTAGAAGGTGCGAGCTAGGGCCGGAATTCGAACCGTTAGGGGTCGACCCCACCTTAAGGGTGTCGACCCATGGGTCAACACCACAACAGCGGTGTCAACACCCATGTCGACACTCCCTCAGATCCGAGGTAGATTCAGTTCTGCGTATGTGGACTTGTTTTCTGACCAGATTCGTTGGCCCTAGGCTATAAATAGGATCCTATATCCATTGTTTAATTCATCTAATTCAATGGCGACAACATGGTGCTGCTCCAACATAGTTTGATCTAGCCTACTTCTTCTTCTTCAACAAACAAGTTATATGTATTCAAGGATCTGTGATTCAACATCTGCAATCATTCTTCTGTTTCTTAGATCTAATCACAGTGAGTATATATTAATTTTAGATATAAACGCCTAAAATGTAATCTTGACATGCCTATAAGTGTGGATCTGAGCTTATGCCTATTAGTAATCTGAAAACCATACCGGATCTGTTGTTAGTTGTATATCTAATTTATTGTTTATATCTCATACGTCTATTCATGATATCCCTATTCTACTAGTTTGCCTAATCATGTCACCTTATGCCTATTATGATAGTTTGCCTAATCATGTCACTCTATGTTGTTAAAGCCCCGCAAAATCCCCGCTATAGCCCATAGCGCCCTTCAACCGCTACACTATTTCAGTTTAGCCCCGATGAACATAGGTCCGCTTCTAGCCCCACCATTTTCCACTGCATCCGCTAAATCAAGGCATTTTAGCACTCGCTTTAGCAATATTAATATATGAAGCTTGATTTAACTAATTTTCTTTTTTAAAAAAATCAATAAAGTTAATGTTAAGAACAATATTTAAGGAATAAGTGCCCAATATATGGTAGAAATATATTATAGTCAGTAAATCTAATGTATATAACCATGATATTATTTGATTTTGTTATGTAAGATTAATTAATGTTAATTTCTTTTGCACACATAATATGAGAATGATAATTAATTAATTTTTAATTATTTTGTTTTACATCATCTATTGAACCTTTTGTGCCTCCGCTATATTCCCGTTATTTCCCCGTTTTATCCCCGCTACACCTTTTTGCACCTTCACTGCTATAGAACCGCTAAGCGCTTTAACTGCACAGAATTGTCACTATGCCCATTTTGTTAGTATGACCAATTCTATCATCATATTCCAGTTTTTATTTTCTATGCATATTCTTGTTCTCTTCTTCCCTTTTTTCCCTTTTTGTTTTTATAGCAATGCTACCTTCGAGCCTAGCTTATCGCTGAAATACGCAAATGCGCGAAACTGGGAATGATTGGGAATGGTTAATTTGGGGCATAATTCATATTGTAAAACATGATTGGGAATTCTAGGCATAATTTTTAGCTTGAGCCAAAACTTGGGATTTGGGGGCACAGTCTAGATCTTGATCTAAATTTGGGCATAACTTGTATCGTAGATCGGACGGGGAATTGGGGCATAATGAACATGATAATTGGTTAATAATGAAAATGCCTAGATTTACAGTAATTAGAAACTGTAACGGCCCTTATACACGAGGTTAGATTACACTTGTGGTAGAAGTCTGCCTAGAACCGCCCGGCATATCCCGCTTCCACAAGCGGTAAATCTAATGTGAGGGGTCTAAGTGCATAAACTCGTAACGTGCTAAGACACGAGGTTTAGTTCAACTTATGGAAGAAGTCTGCCCGGACCTGACCCGTATATCCAGCATCCATAAGTGGTAAGCTTAATGTGGGAGGTCTTGCACATTATAACCATAAATGAATAAATGGTAATGAACTTGAAATACTTAACCTGTTTGAATCCATAGGGATTACATGAACATGTTAACTTGAGTAGGGGTTAAGTAAACTTGCTGAACCAGTGGGAGGGTTAAGTAAATCTTGGGGCGGTGGGTAATATTTTTATATAGGCCCACAAACTTAACCTATGGGGTTATGCAATCTTAGTAAACTGATAAGCATAACCTATTAAAATCCTAGTAGTGGGGATGCAAGCCTAGGGGATGCTTGTATCATCTGGTGTGTGGGATCCATTTTAGTCAATAACCCATATAGGTATCAAATGAGTACTCCGAACTAGGTCAGAGTTGGGGCACGCTTACTGAGCTGATTATAAGAGGTCACTCGGGAACTAGGCTTCACTCTGGTGGGAAGTGCGCAAGCAGGGCGTCCAACGGAAACTTAGGATGATTTTTGATAGATATTCGAAATGAAGTTTCTTTCACAAGCCGAACAAAGCATGTAAATGGAAAGGTTTTTGGAGCTTAAGCAAGGAAGCATGTCTGTGAAAGAATATGTTTATAAATTCAATCAATTGGCGAGGTTTGGTCTAGAGCAAGTGAATACCTCGTACAAGAAGGATTTGAGGTGTGCTAGAGGATTGAATGAACCCCTCCATAGGTTTGCTATGTCTCATATTCCGATGGGAACAACTTTTGAGAAACTCGTTGATATGGCAGTGATGCATGAAGAAGATAAAGGTGAAAAGAAAGAAGCTAAGGTTGTGGATACACATAATAAGAAAGTGTAGCCCAAGAAAGGACAATAACAACAACAGCAAAAGAAGGGAGGAAAGGACGGCAAGGCTAGAGATAAGAGGAAGTGTTTCACTTGTGGAGAGGTCGGACACTTTTCTAGGGAGTGCCCGAAGAAGCAAGGACAAGGTCGAAGGGTAGGATCTTTGGGAAGGAAGGTGCATGTTCTCGCGGCCGGTGCGCCAGATAGAGTAGAAAAGTTTCCGTTGAAGGTTTGATTTCTCTTTCCAATCATCCTATTAGATACCTTTTTGATTCGAGCTCTTCACATTCATCTATATCTGAATCTGTGATTGAGTCTTTGCACCTTAGTACTAGTATGGTTTTGGATCCCGTAGTTGTCTCAAACCCCATTGGTGGTACGACTCATTTGTCTATGATTTGTTGAGGTTTGAGAATACATGTGTTAGGCGTTGTGTTTGAGTGTGATGCATATGTGCTTGGTTTCATGGGCTATGGTTTGATTCTAGGGATGGATTGGCTAGCCATGTATGGTGCCATTCTAGATTGTGAGAAGAGGGTCGTTAGACTTTTGACCTTCCATGGGAGGACCCTCGAGATTTCTTGTAACCCTAAGGGGTCTTTCATGCTTAGTTTCCTAGAGTCGCTTGATGCATCTATCGATGATTTACGATCAGTACCAATAGTCTGTAAGTATCCTGATGTTTTTGAGGAGGTTCCGGACTTACCTTCGAGGTGTGAGATTGATTTTCATATATACTTGGTGGACAATGCAAAGCCAGTTGCATTGCCTGTGCGCCATATGGCTCCAAGAGAAAGGAGGGAGCTTAGCAAGCAAGTAGGGGAGCTACTTGAGAAAGGGTTTATTAGGAGAAGCATATCCGAATGGGGTGCTCCAGTAGTATTCGCAACTAAGGCGGATGGTTTGCTTCGCTTACGTATGGACTATAGAGAGTTGAACAAACTCACAAAGAAGAATAGGCACCCACTTCCGAGGGTAGATGATCTGTTTCACCAGCTTGTTGGTGCATCTGTTTTCTCTCAGTTAGACTTGGCTATGGGGTTTCATCAATTGAGGGTAGCCGAGGACAATATAGACAAGACCGGTTTTAGAACTATATATGGTTTCTACGAATGGCTCGTTATGCCTTTTGGGTTGACGAATGCACTCGCATATTTTGTTGATTTGATGAGTAGGGTGTTTCGGAAGTTTCTAAATAAGTTCGTTGTGGTCTTTGTTAATGAAATTTTGATTTTCACGAAGAGCGAGGAAGAGCATGCTCGACATCTAAGGGAGGTTTTGAAAACTCTCCGTGCGCACCAACTTAAGGCAAAATTCTCCAAATGTCATTTTTGAAGAAAAGAAGTGATATTTCTAGGGCATGTGGTCTCTAAAGATGGGATAGCAATAGATCCCGCAAAGGTAATTGCGGTTCAAGATTGCCAGATCCCAAAAAACGCAATGGAGGTGAGAAGTTTTCTTGGATTAGCGGGCTATTATAGGAAGTTCATTAAGTACTTCGCAAGGATATCAGCCCCATTCACCAGACTGATGAAAAAGAATCTGATATTTTCTTGGGATATAGATTATGACAATGCTTTTCAGTGATTGAAGAGGGTTCTGACAACAGCCCCAGTCTTGACCTTGACCGATGAGAATAAAGTGTTCACAGTATACACTGATGCATGTGGTACAGGGCTTGGTGCAGTTCTGATGCAAGAAGGAAGGGTAGTATGTTATGGAGGTAGACCGCTAAAAGTTCATGAGAAGAACTACCCTACCCATGACTTAGAGTTAGTTGCCATAGTATTCGGGCTTAAGATTTGGCGCCATTATCTACTTGGGGAGAATTTTGAGTTGTACACTGATCATATATCTCTCATGTACTAGTTCGCGCATAAGGATCTTATTTTAAGGCAACGAAGATGGATGGAGTTCCTAGTGTCCTATAACTTTGAGATCGCTTATACATCTGGTAAGGATAATGTGGTGGCAGATGCATTGAGTAGGAAAAGGATGACATGTAGTCCTCTGTTTGTGGAGAGGAAAAGCTTGGAGTTTATATCGACATTTGATTTTAGACCCTCCTCCAATTTATACCTGGTTTATTGGCATCATTAGAGGTGTGACCTACTCTTTTGGAGTAGATAGGAACTTCATAGCGAGAGGATCCACATATTTCAAACATCTTGGAAAGGCTCAATAGAGGGGAGACTTCTAGTCACCTCAGTAGATATTCCACAGAAGTTACAGGGTGGTTGCGACAAGATGGAAGGCTTTGTGTTCCCCGAGTTGGGGGTTTGTTGAAGATTGTCCTTGAAGAAGTCCATCATTCTAAAATGACTATTCATCCAGGTGGTGATAAGATGTATAGAGATACGAAGAGGGTTTTCTTTTGGGTTGGGATGAAGAAAGATGTGGCAGAGTTTGTTTCTCGATGTTTGGTTTGCCAACAAGTCAATGCTGGGAAAAGGAAGCCCGGTGGTTTACTTCATCCTTTGGAGGTCCCACAGTGGAAGTAGGAGAGCATCTCGACGGATTTCGTTGATGGTTTGCCTCGATCGAGGAAAGGCAACACTAGTATTTGAGTTATAATGGACATGCTTACTAAGAATGCTCATTTCATTCCTATTAAGGGTAAGAGAACAACAGCATGGTTGGTGGCAATTTATCTTCGTGAGACAGTCCGTCTGCATGGAGTACCTTCCAGTATTGTGAGTGATCATGACCCCATTTTTACCAGTGAATTTTTGAAGAGCTTGCAGGAAGCATTAGGTACACAGTTGTGTTTGAACACCGCTTATCACCCTCAGACTGATGGACAGACGGAAAGGGTGAACAGAATTCCTGAGGATCTTTTAAGACTGTGTATCATAGACTTCGGAGGGACTTGGGCGGAGCATCTTCCTTTACAACAACAGTTACCAGGCTAGTATTGGCATGGCACCCTTCGATGCATTGTACGGACGACCCTGTGGATCACCGACTTGTTGGTGGGAGTCTACAGAAAGACTTCTACTTGGACCAGATTTGGTTAGAGAAACTTCAGAAAAGATTGATCATATTAGAAGGCGCATGAAGATAGCTCAGGACAGGCAGAAGTGCTACGCAAACATGAGACGGACTGACATTGAGTTTGAGCTGGGAGACATGATTTTCATCAAGGTATCACCTTTAAGGAATGTGGTTTGCTTTGGATCTGTAGGGAAATTGGCACCAAGATTTGTATGGCCATTTCCCATTACAGAAAGGATTAGCCAAATGGCCTATAGAATAAAGCTACCAGAAAGACTATCTGGTGTTCATGATGTTTTCCATGTTTCTCATTTACAGAAGTGCTTGCATGATACTACAAAACTTGTTGAGCCAAGTATGCTTGAGGAAGTAGAGGTAGAACGGGAGGTGACAGTTAGACAAGTTCCCACCCGTATTCTTGGATCAGAAGTTAAGAAACTATGCAACCGGGAAGTCAAGTTGATGAAAGCACAGTGGGGAGATAACCAAGAGGATGCAACTTGAGAGACTGAAGACAAGATTCGCGCTTCGTATGAAGAAGATGTTAAGGTTTGTATACGCACAACAAAATTATATATATATATATACAAAACAACTCAAAACATTCAAAATAATGCGAAATCAGAAGACGCGAACTAGGGCAGGAGTTCGTACATTAGAGGTTGTCCCCACCCTAGGGGTGTCGACCCATGGGTCGACACCAAAACAGGGGTGTCGACACCCATGTCGACACCCCCCCCCCCCGGATCTGAGGCAGATTCAGTTCTGCGTATGTGGACTTGTTTTATGACCAGATTCATTGACCATAGGCTATAAATAGGACCCTATATCCATTATTTTATTTATCTAATTCAATGGTGACAACGAGGTGCTACTCCAACATAGTTTGATCTACCCTACTTCTTCTTCAACAAACAAGTTATACGTATTCAAGGATCTGTGATTCAACATCTGCAATCATTCTTCTGTTTCTTAAATCCAATCACCATGAGTCTATGCTAATTTTGGATATAAACACCTAAAATGAAATCATGACATGCCCATAAGTATGGATCTAAGCCTATGCCTATTAATAATCTAGAAACCACACGAGATCTGTTATTAATTGTATATCTAATTTGCTATTTAGTTTTCATATGTCTATTCATGATATCCCTATTCTACTAGTTTCCTTAATCATGTCACCTTATGCCTATTATGATAGTTTGCCTAATCATGTCACTATGCATATTCTGTTAGTATGAACAATTCTATCATTATATGCCAGTTTTTATTTGCTATGCCTATTCCTATTCTCTTCGTCCACTTTTTCCCTTTTTGCTTTTATATCCAAGCTACCTTCGAGCCTAGGCTGATTGCTGAAATACGCGAACGCGCGAAATTGGGAATGGTTAATTTGGGGCATAATTCATATTGTAAAACATGATTGGGAATTTTGGGCATAATTTGTACCTTGATCCAAAACTTGGGATTTGGGGGCACAATCTAGATCTTGATCTAAATTTGGGCATAACTTGTATCGTTGATCGAGCGGGGAATTGGGGCATAATGAACATGATAATTGGTTAATAATGAAAATGCCTAGATTTACAGTAATTAGAAACTATAATGGTGCTTAGACACGAGGTTAGATTACACGTGTGGTAGAATTCTGCCCTCAACCTCCCGATATATCCAATGTCCACAAGTGACAAATCTAATGTGAGGGGTCTAAGTGCATAAACACGTAACGTGCTAAGACATGAGGTTAAGTCCAACTTGTGGAAGAAGTCTGCCCGGACCCGACTGACATGTCCAGCATCCACAAGTGGTAGGCTTAATGTGGGAGGTCTAGCGCATTATAACCATAAATGAATAAATGGTAATGAACTTGTGGTACTTAACCTGTTTGAATCCATAGGGATTACATGAACATGTTAACTTGAGTGGGGGTTCAGTAAACTTGCTGAATCAGTGGGAGGGTTAAGCAAATCTAGAGGTGGTGGGTAATGTTTATATGTAGGCCCACAAACTTAACATGTGGGGTTATGCAATTTTGTTAAACTAGTAAGCATAACTAGTTGAAATCCTAGCAGTGGGGATGCAAGCCTAGGGGAAGCTTGTATCATCTGGTGTGTGGGGTCCGTTTCAGTCAGTAACCCATATAGGTACCAAATGAGTACTCCGAACTAGGTCGGAGTCGGAGCACGCTTACTAAGCTGATTATAAGAGGTCACTTGAGAAAAGGTGTCTGACAGCGCGTTCCATCGGGGTCATGTGCATGCATGAGTCCACCTACTCTGGAAGATAAGACGTTGTGGTAGTAGTTGATATGGTTGTGCACATCCTGTAAACGAAGGGTAGCCACTTTATAAAATGATACATTCTATGGGCTAGTACAGGGTATCTACGGAGTTAGGGAGCCAATCAATTGGGGGTAGTAATTAGGCTACATCCAGTCTCGCTTATTTAGGAGCCTGTTATTATCCGTAGGGGTAACACCGGTAAGTTCAATTGAGTTACCTATTATTGTATGGGGTAAAACCTCTCACTAGAAGTATGCCTACTGTAACAACCCGAAAATCTGGGCCAGTTTAAAATTTTTATTTTGGCAATTTTATCGAATTTTGATTATTTAAAATGAATTATTTTAAATAATATCGACGAGAAATTTATTTGAATATAATTCGAACGTATATAATATACGCGTCGTCGTTAGAATATAAATATTTATATATAATTATAAAAGGAATTGAAAATGGCGCGGTAGTTCGAAAATTCGATTTCTAATTTCAAATGAATATACAGAATTCAATATAAGTCAGAATTGAACGAAACAAGAAATATTTGAATCTGTATAACTATATCTTTGTAATGAAGTTAACAAACTGAGATTTCATCTTAGAAATGATAAGATATGTCCAGTTTAAAATTAGAAATAGTCGCTGTGGAATTTATATATATTTTTATATATATAAGGCCCTTAAAAATGGACATTTTGCAAACGACCTCGGATTTCGACGAAACCAGTTTTGTTGGGTCCGTGATGTTAAGTTATTGCTAGATTCCAAATTTCATAATTTTTCGAATCAATATGTGAGCGTGGCAAAGGAAAACGCGTTTGACCAGTTTTAGTTGATTTTAATCGACTGGAAATTGGCCATTTTTCAAACGGTCTCAGAATTCGACGAAACTAGTTTTGTTAGGACCGTATCGTCAATACGAAGCTAGAAAATATTTTTCTGGAATTTTTCTAGTTAGTATGTGACCCCGGTAATTTGAAATGTACGTTTAAAATTCAATATAGTGATTTAAAGGTAAATTAAAAGGAAACTGATCGAAACGGTCGATTCAGCTTGCGGTACATATCCCATTGTGTTCGGAACGGGGGTGAAACGCTATGGGCGACAGGCAGTGGGCCTCGTTTAGAGGTCGTATGTAAAAGTCAACTTTTTGTGATTAAATTAATTAAATAAATAAATAAATAAATAAAAAAAATCTCCTTCCCCTTTTACTCTGGCCCCCCCCCCCCCCCCCCCGTTCGAAAACTATTTCAGATCTAAAAAGAAAAAAAAACTGAATCCCTAATCGAACCCCCTCCCTCCGCCTCGTCGCCGATGGCGAACCACCAGCCACCAACCCCCAATCGAAACTCCCACTACCCTCCGCCTGGCCCTCCATCCACGTCGAGCCGCAGAGGGCTGCCGTTCGCAGGTCGTTGCCGACCGCCTGGGCCCACCGATCGTCGCCTCGGTCAAGGCGATGGCTGCTCTCCCCAGGGTCGACACCGTCGACCCCTCTGATCGTCAGCCGGCCCTTCGTCCAACGTGCTCCAGAAAAGAAAAAAAAAGGTAAAATCAGTTTTGTTAAATAACATATATTGTTTATAAATCAGTATTTAAAACAGAAAATATAAATCAGTATTTAAATGGGAAAAATATATATCAGTGTTTTAAAAAAAGAGAATTTTTACATATATATAGCTTTGTTTATTTATTTTTAGGATTTTTAATTTATAAAAGTTTAGGTATTTGCTTTGAAAAATAAAATGTGTTTGCTTTGAAAAATAAAATGTATTTGCTTTGAAAAATAAAATGTGTTTGCTTTGAAAAATAAAATGTGTTTGCTTTGAAAAATAAAATGTGTTTGCTTTGAAAAATAAAATGTATTTGCTTTGAAAAATAAAAGGTATTTGCTTTGAAAAATAAAAGGTATTTGCTTTGAAAAATAAAATGTATTTGCTTTGAAAAATAAAAATGCGTGAAATAAAAACATGGTTTTTACATATGAAATGTTTGAACTTTGAACTGAAAATTCGATTTTATATATTGAATAGCGAACTGAAAATTCGATTTTTATATATTGAACTTTGAACTGGAAATTCGATTTTTATATATTGAACTTTGAAATGGAAATTCGATTTTTATATATTGAATAGCAAAGTAAAAATTCGATTTTTTTTACATAGGTAGTGAAAGCGGGCAACGAAGATGCGATAGCGACGAAGACTTCTGCAAATGAAGTGCCGTGGAGCTAGGATAGCTATATGTGAGAATTTCTCACCTTTCAAATTTATTTTCTAGTTATATATATATACTAGGATGCAGATGGTGCTTAGTAGCACCCGACACAATCGTCCACAGACCATGGACTTGGTTGTTTGGTTGCATAGATTAGTTGAATTATTTGTTTGAATTGAATTGTTTGGTGAGATGAATTGATTTGATTGATATGTGAATGGCGTGGGCCTTCACTAGACCGGGGATAAGGCTAGGCCTTGTCCCGTTTCTAGTATCGTGCCGTTATGCCGCCGAAATTTTCTAAAATATGTTAGAAAAATAAAAATATCGTTTTTATTGAATAAATGAATTGAATAGAAATTCATATGTTGGAATAAAATGTTTTGTCGTTAAAAATATAATTTTTAAACGTGAATGTGAATAAATAAATATTCATTTACAAACCAGACGGTTTGTTTATGTACACTTATTTGAATGACATTGATTGGGACGATAAATTTTACACATCGCCCAACTGCACAAATAAAATATTTGTTTGATTGTTTGAAAACCCCACACGGGTGTTAGGATGAAATATGCAGTTCACTCATCCTGATTGATTAAAAATGTCGATCGATTGATTGACAGGCTGTTATAAGCGTTGAATATCTGTATTTGATGCTTATGCAGTGTAGTGCACTTTGGTTGATGGTTGATTATTTTCAATGCTATTATATACATGTGTTGTATGAAAATCCATGTAATTAATTTTATATGGTAATTGATTGGGCCTCATTCCAATTTGAAAAATAAAGAAAATTTGAAAATAGAAATTTATGAAGCCGTGTTGATTAGATTGACGCCATTTTGACGTGAACGATATTTGTGTCGATTTTATTCATTTTAAAAATGAATATTGAAAAGTGATTTCGAAATCGACGATTTCGAAATGAATTGAATTGAAAACGATTTCGAAATGAATCGAATTGAAAACGAATTCGAAATGAAATGAATTGAAAACGAATTCGAAATGAAATGAATTGAAAACGATTTCGAAATGAATTGAATTGAAAACGAATTCGAAATGAAATGAATTGAAAACGATTTCGAAATGAAATGAGTTGAAAACGATTTCGAAATGAATTGAATTGAAAACGAATTCGAAATGAAATGAATTGAAAACGAATTCGAAATGAATTGAATTGAAAACGATTTCGAAATGAATTGAATTGAAAACGATTTCGAAATGAATTGAATTGAAAACGATTTCGAAATGAATTGAATTGAAAACGATTTCGAAATGAATTGAAAACGAATTCAAATTGAATTGAAATTTGAATTGAATAGAAATGAATTTTAAAACGAATTTATAAAGAAGAATTCAATTTTGATTTGAATTGAAAAGGAAGTTGAAATTGCTTGTGAAACGAATTTAAAACTATTTATATAATTCGTTTTAAATAAAAATCGACGAAGTATATATTATATATATTATATATATAATATAATGGCCTGAATAGAACGCGCCGCGCCGCGGCAGTTCGCGAATTTCGACCATTTATTTCAAACGGACATTACGGGAGATCCGACCGTCGGATTCTCCTAAAACCGGAACCGTTGGGTTCGTATCGAAAAGAGCTTTCTAACGAATATTAGAAATTTGAAATCTAACGGTTGGATTTGGAATTATGTCCAAATCAAATTTGAAAAAGGTCGCTGTAAGTGCAGTTCGATGGCCATTGATGGAAATCGACTGTACGGGCCTTGATAAAATTATTAAAAATAGTAATAATTTGTGTAAAATCATAAGAAATGATTTAGAAAGAATTGGGATGAAAAACTCCCTATTTGAAAAGATAAAAATAGATTTTTATCGAAATGAACTAGTTTTGAACTAGAATTATAATTCTATTTATTTTTAAATAAATAAATTGAATTTGAAAAGGGTTTTGAAAATAACCAAAATTTCCAATGATTGCATTGGAGTGGATTTGAATCGGAATTGTCTTCGGAATATTTCGATGTTGGAATTTGTGATTATACGGATGTTGTTACGGAAATTTGAAAGATATATATTTATATCGTTATTTCCAATACGACATTTGTTAATCGTAGAATTTGATATTGAATATAAGTCGATATATTTTCTATTCAGAGCCTTATATTGAATATCAAATGTGATTTGGGTTTGTCGTGAATGGTGTCTTCACTAACACTGTTCTTGAACCCAGTTGAGAAAAGATTAAATCTTTTTATTTAGATTTAATGAAGTGTACCAATTAAATAATATTTAATTGGAATTGAATTGATATTGATTTTTGGGTTTATCGTGAACAGTGTTTTAAATAACACTTGTTCTTTAACCCGATAATTAATGGAATGTAATTTTGGGTTTATCGTGAACCGTGTTTTAAATGACACTGATTCTTTAACCCAGTTAACGATTAAAACTAAGTGGAGTTTTAATGAATCTTTAATTAGATTGAAAAGATCGAGAATGGAGTATCACCAGTTTTGCTCCAGGCGATAGTTAAATCTTTAATTAGATTTGAACGTGAAATTTAGAAACTAACTGTCGGTTAGCTAAGTAGAATGGTTTTCTGGATATTGATCTGATGTTGGTTTCGGCCTTCGGGGTTAATATTTGGGGAATTATTCTCTTGATTAATTTACGGTTAGTGACTAATGAGTTGGAATGAGGCGTATGTTGTGTTTATGTAACACTTTTATAATATATACGCGAGTTATTCGGAAAGACCGGGTTTATCCCATTCTGAGTAACTGATACGACGATAAGTCGAAGATGAAGACGATGGTCGAAGACCGGAGGTCTTCACGTCGTTTGGGTGATAGCTGATGATCTTGATTGGGCTGTACACCCAAGAAGATGGAAACAGTTGGTGATCGTCCAGACGTACTTGGAGATCGATGGATATGCGGGGTACTAGGTGCCTCCGGTTTCGTTCAGACCCAGAACGGACTTGTAAATGGACCGTGTGTCTGACATCGGATTTCATTCTGTGTGACTGATATCGGTTGCATAGGATGGTTTGCCTGTGTGGCATGCTAAGATGCAAATGATCAAGGCTTCTGTTGAAAAGCAAAGTCTTGTGGTGATGATCAAAGCACGGCCTTTGTGGCGTAGCTTTGTGTAACGTTTACCTCGCGTGTTTCACACCCGGTATGAACCAAAAACGGGAGACGGACCTCAGGGAGGACTTGCGTTTCTTTCTAGCTAGAAGTGGCGTCAGTGGTTTTACACGCCCTGACGAGTTTGACTTATGTGGTTGTTGCTGTTGCGAGGCGCCTCGGATTGATCGGTCGTTCTCGAACCGATGGAGCCATTCGTTGGCTCGTTTGCGCCCCAAAGGGCGGGGAAACGTAGTGTTCAGGCATTTTAATCCACATCGGTGGACCGGCCCTGTCGCTCCTAGGGTCACTCGAGCTCTGATCCTGAGACATGGTAGGCTAGATTGTCTTGAATCGGTTGAGGATCTTGCCCCTAGCCTCGGTTCATAGATGGAAATCCAATTTCCAAATACCTGACTTTGCGGTTTTATTTGTAAACCTATATATGGCGACATAGTGGCATGGGACGCTCATGTCGCCTATGATTGATACTTATGATTTGAAGTTGTTTTATACACTATGCACTTATTATAGTATCAAAAGATTTGTTTTAAACGTATCAAGCATTCTTTGGCTGTTATAAGGGAAAACCCTATCCCCCGGCTTGCGTTGCATTGTGTGATAGGACCTGGGTCTTATAACAGCTTCATCTTTCTTTATTTAGCATTGCGCTGTTGGTTTTATGCACCGGTATTCTTGGGAGGAAACCCGTTCCGTGTTATACGGCGTGGTCCCTTGATTTACCTAACTTTGAAAATAAAGATTAATAACTGTTTTAGTTCTCACACCAGTCACATGACTGACCTGGAGTTTATTGTTTTAACCTAAACTCTGGGTGCCCTTATTTTCGACACGGGCAGCTAGTAGTTTTGGTTTTGCAGATTTATATTCACAGGATCCTGGTTTACAGCTGGAACGATATCCGGAAAGCTTTGTATCCGTATATCTCATTCTAGTTGTGTATTGTATTATTTTTCCGCTGCGATATATTTAAATGTAATTTAAATCTCTGATATTTCTGTGTAATATTTATTCATTCATACTCTGTATATTCTTGTAATCTGATGCATTGTTGTAATATACAATGAAATGTTCTTCTGTATGCGTTCTGTTGTGGTTTGTTCTCGAACTATCCGACGCTTTCCTTTACGGGGAAGTTGCGGGTCTTCACATTTGGTATCAGAGCTTTGGTTTACAAAGCTCAGAGAACAAGACACATTAGAACCATACGAAAGAATTCATCAGATATTGGATTAGTAATATCCAATGGAATGACTCGTTAGAGATGGGATCAGTAGTATCCTAGAACGAGTGTAAAGAGTATATTTTTAAAGTGAAAACAAATTTTGTTTTGAAAATTTAAATCAATTATTCGTAGTTGATTGTTTATTTATATTGATTTGGACAACCCAGTATATATAGATTTTGCGTATACGTCTGATCCGCGTGTATTCGAAGTTTTAATATACTGGATAGATATAGAATCATACTCTAGTGGCCCGAAGATGATTCTGATGATTGACTAGTCGTCATTAGTATTCATGTTCGAGTAACGAAGGTGTGATATCTATATATTTCCTATTGACTGGTGTGAGAACCAAAATTAGATAGGACCTATTGTTGTGAATTGACATCAAAACATGATTTTTGTATATGTATCAAAATTATGAATTTGAAACTCTAATTCACTAATTGATTGATGTTTGTGATGTTTGCTTATTTGTTTGCTAATTTTGAACCATTATGCCTAATTGAATCAAATATTGAATTGTATTGAAATTTGGTTGCGTTTGCTTGCATATACATATATATCTTTGAACAGGTTATAGCAAAGAGGCTAGAGCAGAGAATAAAATTTGTTTGCCCGACAAATAGGTACATGTTTACTACATAATTTCCTGTTTTGTTTGGGTGATGATGATTTTGTGAGCCTATTGGCTAGCCGCTTGGCTTTTTCTTTTTCTTTTTGAGATCTGAAGGACCGGGGAAGCTATTTGAAATTCCCCGATGCTCCCGGTGCAGGGGAGGTTATGGCGAAATTTTTCAAAAATTTAGGGTGTTAGCCAAATTTTTGAGATTTTAGAAAATTCTCAGAAACTAAAGAGTTGGAGAATAGAAGCCAGATCGAGCGTAGGGCTGAATAATCAAACCACTTTCGACTTTGTTCCTTTTCGGGGACGAAAAGTTTTAAGTGGGGGAGATTGTAACAACCCGAAAATCTGGGCCAGTTTAAAATTTTTATTTTGGCAATTTTATCGAATTTTGATTATTTAAAATGAATTATTTTAAATAATATCGACGAGAAATTTATTTGAATATAATTCGAACGTATATAATATACGCGTCGTCGTTAGAATATAAATATTTATATATAATTATAAAAGGAATTGAAAATGGCGCGGTAGTTCGAAAATTCGATTTCTAATTTCAAATGAATATACAGAATTCAATATAAGTCAGAATTGAACGAAACAAGAAATATTTGAATCTGTATAACTATATCTTTGTAATGAAGTTAACAAACTGAGATTTCATCTTAGAAATGATAAGATATGTCCAGTTTAAAATTAGAAATAGTCGCTGTGGAATTTATATATATTTTTATATATATAAGGCCCTTAAAAATGGACATTTTGCAAACGACCTCGGATTTCGACGAAACCAGTTTTGTTGGGTCCGTGATGTTAAGTTATTGCTAGATTCCAAATTTCATAATTTTTCGAATCAATATGTGAGCGTGGCAAAGGAAAACGCGTTTGACCAGTTTCAGTTGATTTTAATCGACTGGAAATTGGCCATTTTTCAAACGGTCTCAGAATTCGACGAAACTAGTTTTGTTAGGACCGTATCGTCAATACGAAGCTAGAAAATATTTTTCTGGAATTTTTCTAGTTAGTATGTGACCCCGGTAATTTGAAATGTACGTTTAAAATTCAATATAGTGATTTAAAGGTAAATTAAAAGGAAACTGATCGAAACGGTCGATTCAGCTTGCGGTACATATCCCATTGTGTTCGGAACGGGGGTGAAACGCTATGGGCGACAGGCAGTGGGCCTCGTTTAGAGGTCGTATGTAAAAGTCAACTTTTTGTGATTAAATTAATTAAATAAATAAATAAATAAATAAAAAAAAATCTCCTTCCCCTTTTACTCTGCCCCCCCCCCCCCCGTTCGAAAACTATTTCAGATCTAAAAAGAAAAAAAAACTGAATCCCTAATCGAACCCCCTCCCTCCGCCTCGTCGCCGATGGCGAACCACCAGCCACCAACCCCCAATCGAAACTCCCACTACCCTCCGCCTGGCCCTCCATCCACGTCGAGCCGCAGAGGGCTGCCGTTCGCAGGTCGTTGCCGACCGCCTGGGCCCACCGATCGTCGCCTCGGTCAAGGCGATGGCTGCTCTCCCCAGGGTCGACACCGTCGACCCCTCTGATCGTCAGCCGGCCCTTCGTCCAACGTGCTCCAGAAAAGAAAAAAAAGGTAAAATCAGTTTTGTTAAATAACATATATTGTTTATAAATCAGTATTTAAAACAGAAAATATAAATCAGTATTTAAATGGGAAAAATATATATCAGTGTTTTAAAAAAAGAGAATTTTTACATATATATAGCTTTGTTTATTTATTTTTAGGATTTTTAATTTATAAAAGTTTAGGTATTTGCTTTGAAAAATAAAATGTGTTTGCTTTGAAAAATAAAATGTATTTGCTTTGAAAAATAAAATGTGTTTGCTTTGAAAAATAAAATGTGTTTGCTTTGAAAAATAAAATGTGTTTGCTTTGAAAAATAAAATGTATTTGCTTTGAAAAATAAAAGGTATTTGCTTTGAAAAATAAAAGGTATTTGCTTTGAAAAATAAAATGTATTTGCTTTGAAAAATAAAAATGCGTGAAATAAAAACATGGTTTTTACATATGAAATGTTTGAACTTTGAACTGAAAATTCGATTTTATATATTGAATAGCGAACTGAAAATTCGATTTTTATATATTGAACTTTGAACTGGAAATTCGATTTTTATATATTGAACTTTGAAATGGAAATTCGATTTTTATATATTGAATAGCAAAGTAAAAATTCGATTTTTTTTACATAGGTAGTGAAAGCGGGCAACGAAGATGCGATAGCGACGAAGACTTCTGCAAATGAAGTGCCGTGGAGCTAGGATAGCTATATGTGAGAATTTCTCACCTTTCAAATTTATTTTCTAGTTATATATATATACTAGGATGCAGACGGTGCTTAGTAGCACCCGACACAATCGTCCACAGACCATGGACTTGGTTGTTTGGTTGCATAGATTAGTTGAATTATTTGTTTGAATTGAATTGTTTGGTGAGATGAATTGATTTGATTGATATGTGAATGGCGTGGGCCTTCACTAGACCGGGGATAAGGCTAGGCCTTGTCCCGTTTCTAGTATCGTGCCGTTATGCCGCCGAAATTTTCTAAAATATGTTAGAAAAATAAAAATATCGTTTTTATTGAATAAATGAATTGAATAGAAATTCATATGTTGGAATAAAATGTTTTGTCGTTAAAAATATAATTTTTAAACGTGAATGTGAATAAATAAATATTCATTTACAAACCAGACGGTTTGTTTATGTACACTTATTTGAATGACATTGATTGGGACGATAAATTTTACACATCGCCCAACTGCACAAATAAAATATTTGTTTGATTGTTTGAAAACCCCACACGGGTGTTAGGATGAAATATGCAGTTCACTCATCCTGATTGATTAAAAATGTCGATCGATTGATTGACAGGCTGTTATAAGCGTTGAATATCTGTATTTGATGCTTATGCAGTGTAGTGCACTTTGGTTGATGGTTGATTATTTTCAATGCTATTATATACATGTGTTGTATGAAAATCCATGTAATTAATTTTATATGGTAATTGATTGGGCCTCATTCCAATTTGAAAAATAAAGAAAATTTGAAAATAGAAATTTATGAAGCCGTGTTGATTAGATTGACGCCATTTTGACGTGAACGATATTTGTGTCGATTTTATTCATTTTAAAAATGAATATTGAAAAGTGATTTCGAAATCGACGATTTCGAAATGAATTGAATTGAAAACGATTTCGAAATGAATCGAATTGAAAACGAATTCGAAATGAAATGAATTGAAAACGAATTCGAAATGAAATGAATTGAAAACGATTTCGAAATGAATTGAATTGAAAACGAATTCGAAATGAAATGAATTGAAAACGATTTCGAAATGAAATGAGTTGAAAACGATTTCGAAATGAATTGAATTGAAAACGAATTCGAAATGAAATGAATTGAAAACGAATTCGAAATGAATTGAATTGAAAACGATTTCGAAATGAATTGAATTGAAAACGATTTCGAAATGAATTGAATTGAAAACGATTTCGAAATGAATTGAATTGAAAACGATTTCGAAATGAATTGAAAACGAATTCAAATTGAATTGAAATTTGAATTGAATAGAAATGAATTTTAAAACGAATTTATAAAGAAGAATTCAATTTTGATTTGAATTGAAAAGGAAGTTGAAATTGCTTGTGAAACGAATTTAAAACTATTTATATAATTCGTTTTAAATAAAAATCGACGAAGTATATATTATATATATTATATATATAATATAATGGCCTGAATAGAACGCGCCGCGCCGCGGCAGTTCGCGAATTTCGACCATTTATTTCAAACGGACATTACGGGAGATCCGACCGTCGGATTCTCCTAAAACCGGAACCGTTGGGTTCGTATCGAAAAGAGCTTTCTAACGAATATTAGAAATTTGAAATCTAACGGTTGGATTTGGAATTATGTCCAAATCAAATTTGAAAAAGGTCGCTGTAAGTGCAGTTCGATGGCCATTGATGGAAATCGACTGTACGGGCCTTGATAAAATTATTAAAAATAGTAATAATTTGTGTAAAATCATAAGAAATGATTTAGAAAGAATTGGGATGAAAAACTCCCTATTTGAAAAGATAAAAATAGATTTTTATCGAAATGAACTAGTTTTGAACTAGAATTATAATTCTATTTATTTTTAAATAAATAAATTGAATTTGAAAAGGGTTTTGAAAATAACCAAAATTTCCAATGATTGCATTGGAGTGGATTTGAATCGGAATTGTCTTCGGAATATTTCGATGTTGGAATTTGTGATTATACGGATGTTGTTACGGAAATTTGAAAGATATATATTTATATCGTTATTTCCAATACGACATTTGTTAATCGTAGAATTTGATATTGAATATAAGTCGATATATTTTCTATTCAGAGCCTTATATTGAATATCAAATGTGATTTGGGTTTGTCGTGAATGGTGTCTTCACTAACACTGTTCTTGAACCCAGTTGAGAAAAGATTAAATCTTTTTATTTAGATTTAATGAAGTGTACCAATTAAATAATATTTAATTGGAATTGAATTGATATTGATTTTTGGGTTTATCGTGAACAGTGTTTTAAATAACACTTGTTCTTTAACCCGATAATTAATGGAATGTAATTTTGGGTTTATCGTGAACCGTGTTTTAAATGACACTGATTCTTTAACCCAGTTAACGATTAAAACTAAGTGGAGTTTTAATGAATCTTTAATTAGATTGAAAAGATCGAGAATGGAGTATCACCAGTTTTGCTCCAGGCGATAGTTAAATCTTTAATTAGATTTGAACGTGAAATTTAGAAACTAACTGTCGGTTAGCTAAGTAGAATGGTTTTCTGGATATTGATCTGATGTTGGTTTCGGCCTTCGGGGTTAATATTTGGGGAATTATTCTCTTGATTAATTTACGGTTAGTGACTAATGAGTTGGAATGAGGCGTATGTTGTGTTTATGTAACACTTTTATAATATATACGCGAGTTATTCGGAAAGACCGGGTTTATCCCATTCTGAGTAACTGATACGACGATAAGTCGAAGATGAAGACGATGGTCGAAGACCGGAGGTCTTCACGTCGTTTGGGTGATAGCTGATGATCTTGATTGGGCTGTACACCCAAGAAGATGGAAACAGTTGGTGATCGTCCAGACGTACTTGGAGATCGATGGATATGCGGGGTACTAGGTGCCTCCGGTTTCGTTCAGACCCAGAACGGACTTGTAAATGGACCGTGTGTCTGACATCGGATTTCATTCTGTGTGACTGATATCGGTTGCATAGGATGGTTTGCCTGTGTGGCATGCTAAGATGCAAATGATCAAGGCTTCTGTTGAAAAGCAAAGTCTTGTGGTGATGATCAAAGCACGGCCTTTGTGGCGTAGCTTTGTGTAACGTTTACCTCGCGTGTTTCACACCCGGTATGAACCAAAAACGGGAGACGGACCTCAGGGAGGACTTGCGTTTCTTTCTAGCTAGAAGTGGCGTCAGTGGTTTTACACGCCCTGACGAGTTTGACTTATGTGGTTGTTGCTGTTGCGAGGCGCCTCGGATTGATCGGTCGTTCTCGAACCGATGGAGCCATTCGTTGGCTCGTTTGCGCCCCAAAGGGCGGGGAAACGTAGTGTTCAGGCATTTTAATCCACATCGGTGGACCGGCCCTGTCGCTCCTAGGGTCACTCGAGCTCTGATCCTGAGACATGGTAGGCTAGATTGTCTTGAATCGGTTGAGGATCTTGCCCCTAGCCTCGGTTCATAGATGGAAATCCAATTTCCAAATACCTGACTTTGCGGTTTTATTTGTAAACCTATATATGGCGACATAGTGGCATGGGACGCTCATGTCGCCTATGATTGATACTTATGATTTGAAGTTGTTTTATACACTATGCACTTATTATAGTATCAAAAGATTTGTTTTAAACGTATCAAGCATTCTTTGGCTGTTATAAGGGAAAACCCTATCCCCCGGCTTGCGTTGCATTGTGTGATAGGACCTGGGTCTTATAACAGCTTCATCTTTCTTTATTTAGCATTGCGCTGTTGGTTTTATGCACCGGTATTCTTGGGAGGAAACCCGTTCCGTGTTATACGGCGTGGTCCCTTGATTTACCTAACTTTGAAAATAAAGATTAATAACTGTTTTAGTTCTCACACCAGTCACATGACTGACCTGGAGTTTATTGTTTTAACCTAAACTCTGGGTGCCCTTATTTTCGACACGGGCAGCTAGTAGTTTTGGTTTTGCAGATTTATATTCACAGGATCCTGGTTTACAGCTGGAACGATATCCGGAAAGCTTTGTATCTGTATATCTCATTCTAGTTGTGTATTGTATTATTTTTCCGCTGCGATATATTTAAATGTAATTTAAATCTCTGATATTTCTGTGTAATATTTATTCATTCATACTCTGTATATTCTTGTAATCTGATGCATTGTTGTAATATACAATGAAATGTTCTTCTGTATGCGTTCTGTTGTGGTTTGTTCTCGAACTATCCGACGCTTTCCTTTACGGGGAAGTTGCGGGTCTTCACACTTACGTCTACCATCTTGTACTTGGTGGGGATCATCTTTTTCTTGTTATAATAGTAATGGTGCAGAGAAAAGTATTAGAGAAGAGCAATGCCTGTTATGTTCAGTTTATCCTATTTACCTTGTTATACCCACCATATGACACTGTTATCTCTCTCCAACTTATATGCCTTTCATGATGCTTTTACTTATTTATATGCTAAAAGTAACTGGACTCACCAGACTTTTTGTTTGACCCATTTTGTTTCCTCTTCTTTTCTTCCATTCCTCCCGCCCCCAAGTTCTCACGGTAGGAATACTCAAGCTTGATCAGGGTTCTTCTTTCATTCTGCTTGGAGCTGCTTAGATGTACTGCTTGATTTCATATCTTCTCCGCTGTGGCTATATTTTAGGAATTATGTATCATTGCACTCTGATGATGATTTTTGTACAAGGCAAAAGTTTTATGTTTTCAGTATCTCGGACTTATAATGTAACCATGTTTTCAACCGCGATGTTTTCTACTCAGAAAAGTTTTAAGTTTCGCCGTTATTTTATAGTCACCTTGGAATGTGTAATAACCGGGAAAATCTGAGCCAATTTAAAATTTTTATTTTGGCAATTTTAGCGAATTTTGATTATTTAAAATGAATTATTTTAAATAATAATGACGAGAAGTTTATTTTGAATAGAATTAGAACGTATATATTTATACAGATTATCGTTAGAATATAATATTTTATTTTAAATATAAAAGGAATTGAAAATGGTGCGGTAGTTCGGAAATTTGATTTCAAAGTTCAAATGAATGTATAGGATTCAAAATAAACCGGATTTTAGTGAAACCAAAAACATTAGAATCTAATTGAGAATATCTTTCCAACGAATCTGAAAAATTGAAATTTCATAGCGGGGATAAAAAGATATGCCCAGTTGAAAATTCGGAATAGTCGCTAGGGACTGGCCCTTAAAAATGGAAATTTTGCAAACGACCTCAGTTTTTGACGAAACCACTTTTGTTGGATCCGTGATTTCAAGTTATTGCTAGATTCCAGAATTCATAATTTTTCGAATCAATATGTGAGCATGGCAAAGGAAAACGCATTTGACCAGTTTTAGTTGATTTTAATCGACTGGAAAATGGCCATTTTTCAAACGGTCTTAGAATTTGACGAAATTAGTTTTGTTAGGACCGTATCGTCGATACGAAGCTATAAAATATTTTTTGGGAATTTTTCTAGTTAGTATGTGGCCCCGGTAAATTGAAATGTGCGTTCAAATTCAATATATAGATATATAATTTGATTTTGATGGAAACTGCTCGAATCAGTCGAATTAGCCTACGAAACATATCTCATTGTGTTTGGAATGGGGGTAATTAGCTAAGGACGACAGGCGGTGGGTTCGATTTTGAAATAAAAAGTTGCTTTCTGAAATTAAATAATTAAAAAAACCTCTTTCCCCTTTTTATCACTGTTCAGCCCCCCTCCCCCCCCCCCCCCCGTTTACCTTTTCTAAATAAAAATAAAAATAATGAAGAAAAGGGGGAGCCATCGCGCAGCGCGCAACAGCCGCCGCCGCCGCCAGGCGCTGCGCCGCGCCCCAGACCCCTCCCCGCATCGCTCCCCTCTCCCCTCCTCCACAGCTCGCACCCCCTCTTTTCTTCCTCGTTCGATTCTAGCGAGACCCCAAAACCCACGCCACAGCCAAACCCTAGCCCACCTAAGGCCACGTTCCGCCTGCTCCCCCTCCTCCACGTCCGACGCCGCCTCCAGCGAGCTCCCATCCGACGACAACCCCCTCCGATCGAAAATGCGAGTTCCTTTATTTTTAACTTTGTTTTTCTTCTTCTTCTATGCTAAAAAAAAATCTGATTTTTATATAACTTTGTTTTAAAAATATAATTTTTATAGTTAGCATTGATATGCGAATTTGATTTGTTTAAAGAAGCGATTTTGATTTGTTTAAAGAAGCGAATATGATTTGTTTAAAGAAGTGTTTTTTTTAGAGAAAGATTGGAATTTTATATATGTTGTAGCGAAATAAAAATCAGATTTTTATTATATGTATAGTGAAATAAAAATGCGATTTTTATAGCGTTGAAATGAAAACGTGATTTTTAATGAAGTAAAGATTTGGTTTTTAACGATGTAAAAATAGGATTTTTTTTATCTATATAGTAGCGATGTAAAAATAGAATTTTTATCTATATAGTAGCGATGTAAAAATAGAATTTTTATTTATATAGTAGCAATGTAAATTTATATAATAGCAGTATAAAAATGTGATTTTTATATACATAGCAACAATATAAAAATGTGATTTTTATATATGTAGTGGCTACGGACAATGAAATTGACAAAAGGCGAGCACGACGAAGATTTCTACATATGGAGAGTCGTGGCGTTTGGTTTAGCTAGTCGGTGAGAACTTCTCACTTTAAATCTTGTTTTCTAGTTAAAAATATATACTAGGACGTAGACAGTGCTTTGTAGCACCCGACACCCGTCGTCCACAGACCATGGACGACTTGTATGCTTGTTTGATGTGTTGTGAAGTTTTCTTGTGATGTTGGTGTGAAATAGATAATAAAACGTTCATGTGTTGAAATAAATTAATTATCATTAAAAATATAATTTTTAGTGTGAATGTGAATAAATAAATATTCATTTACAGCCGGACGGTTTGTTTATGAACACCTATTTGAAGGACATTGATTGGGACGATAAATTTTACACGTCGCTCAACTGCACAAATAATATTCAGTGTTTGTGGATTGAAATCCCACACGGGTGTTGGGATGATATTTGGCGTACACTAATCCCAATTATTTAGCTGTATGTCGATCGATTGGTCGACTGACTGTGTGAGCGTTAATTATTTATATTTGATGCTTATGCAATTTTGTGGTGCACTTTGGATGATGGTTGATTATTTATCGTTGCTATTATATACATGTGTTGTATGGAATCTATATAATTAACATTATATGGTAATTGATTGGGCCTCATTCCAATTGGGAAAATAAAGAATATTATAAAATAAAGATTCATGTGTTGACAGTACTCATGTGTTGAGATTAGTCATGTGTTGAAAGAAATATAGATTCATGTGTTGAATAGAATAAATATTCATTTGTTGAATAGAATAACGAAGTTATTGAAAAATATATAGCCGTGTTGATTAGAGATGCACTATTTTGATGCGAACGATATTTATATCGATTATATTCGTTTTTATAATGAATATTGAAAAGAGATTTAAAAATCAAATATAAAATGAATCCTAATTGAATCGAATATAAAATGAATTTGAATTGAATTGAATATAAAATGAATTCTAATTGAATCGAATATAAAATGAATTCGAATTGAATTGAATATAAAATGAATTCGAATTGAATATAAAATGAATTCGAATTGAATTGAATATAAAATGAATTCAAATTGAAATGAATTCAAATCGAATTGTAATCGAATTGAAATTGAATTAAATAGAAATGCAATTGGAAATCGAAGTGAAATCGATTTGGAATGAACTCAAATCGAATTGAAAACGAACTGAAATTGAATTGAAATCGATTTGAATTGAATTCAAATAGAAATGAATGTAAAAAGAATTTATAATGGAAAATTCAATTTTGATTTGAATTTGAAATGAAGGTTGAAATTGTTTTTGAAACAAATTTGAAACGATTTATAAAATTTGTTTTAAAAGGAAATCGACGAAATTTATATAATATATATATATTATATATATAATGGCCTAAATAGAACGCGCCGCGGCAGTTCGTGAATTTCGACCATTGACTTCGAACGGACATTACGGGAGATCCGACCGTCGGATTCTCCTAAAATCGGAACCGTTGGGTTCGTATTGAAAAGAGCTTTCTAATGAATACAAGATATTTGAAATCTGACGGTTGGATTTGGGGATACGTCCAAATCGATTTCAGAAAAGGTCGCTGTAAGTGCAGTTCGATGGCCGTTATTGGAAATCGACTGTACGGGCCTTGATAAAATTATCAAAAATATCAATAATTAGTGTAAAATCATAATAAATGATTTGTAAAGAATTGGGATGAAAAACTCCATTTTTGAAAAGATAAAAATAGATTTTTATCGAAATGAACTAGTTTTGAACTAGAATTAAAATCCAATTATTTTTAAATAAATAAATTGGATTTGAAATGGGTTTTAAATAACCAGAATTTCCAATATATGAATTGGAATGGAGTTAAATCGAAATTGTCTTTGGAATATTTCGATATTAGATTCCGTGATTATATAGATATTTTGGAGGAAATTTGGAAGATATATTTTATATCGTTATTTCCAAAGCGATATTTGTGGGTTTCAGAATTTGATATTGAATATAAGCCGAAATATTTTCTATTCAGAGCCTTGTATTTAATATCAAATGGGATTTGGGTTTGTCGTGAATGGTGTCTTCATCAACACTGTTCTTAAACCCCATTGAGAAAAGATTAAATCTTTTTATTTAGATTTAATGAAGTATACCAATTAATTAATATATTTAATTGGAATTGAATTAGAATTGATTTGAGGTTTTATCGTGAATGGTGTTTTAAATAACACTTGTTCTTTAACCCGATAATAAATAAAATGTGATTTGGGTTTATCGTGAATTGTGTTTTAAATGACATTAGTTCTTTAACCTAGTAAAAGGAGTTTTAATGAATCTGTAATATGATTAAAATGTGAATTATAATTTAAATTATCAAATTTGGAAAGTGAGCGAGAATGGAGTATCACCAGTTTTTCTCCAAAGCGATAGTTAAATCTTTAATTAGATTTGAACGTGAAATGGTAATTAATTTTACCGATAACATCATGGTGTTATATATGGAGTATTACTAGTTTTGCTTCATGGGATGAATAGGTTGGGATTGGGAAATAAAATAAATAATTACTTCGGTGTGGTTCGCTAATCCCGACTAATTTGGAAAACCTTAACATGGTTTGATATGATATCCAAAGGAAGATTAAAGAATAAATTTAGAAGAATTTATCTTTGATTAAATTAATGGGAACCTTTCCCTAAGAATGTGAAATTTAGAAACTAAATGTAGGTTAGCTAAGAAGAATGGTTTCCTGGGTATTGATCTGATGTTGGTTTCGGCCTTCGGGGTTAATATTTAGGGAATTGTTCTCTTGCTAATTTATGATTAGTGACTGATGAATTGGAATGAGACGTATGTTGTGTTTGTGTAACATTTGTTTATTATATATGCGAGTCATTCAGAAAGGCCGGGTTTATACCCATTCTGAATAACCGATTCGACGATATGTCGAAGAGGAAGACGGTGGTTGACGACCGGAAGTCTTCACATCGTTTGGGTGATTACTGATGATCTTGATTGGGCTGTACACCCAAGAGGAGGGAAACAGTTGGTGATCGTCCAGACGTACTTAGAGATCAATGGATATGCGAGGAAAGTGCCTCCAGTTTCGTTCAGACCCAGAATAGAACTTGTAAATGGACTCTGTGTGTGACATTGGATTTTATTCTGTTTTGATTGATCTCTATTAAATATACATCTGTTTTGGGGCGGAGAATTTATTCTCTTTCTTAACGCCCTTCTCTGGGACATACGGGCTCAGAGGTTGTATATCGATGGACATCAGTCGCATGGAGTGAATTGCCTGTGTGGCATGCCTAAGTGGAAGATGATCAAGGCTTCTGTTGAAAAGCAAAGTCTTGTGGTTGATGATCAAAGCACGGCTTGTGTGGCGCAGCATTGTGTATAACGTGAATTCGCGAGCCTCACACCTTGGTATGAGTTAAAAATGGGATAAGGACCCAAGGAGTGGACGACGTTTCTTTCTAGCTACGGTGGTGTCAGTGCTTAAACTGGCTGACATTTATATTAGTTTCACCTTTGTGGTTGTTGGATGCGAGGCGCCTCGATTATAGGTCCCATAGGGCCAGGAAACGTGTGATCAGAAATAATTAATCCTCAAACGTAAGGGAGGACCGGTCTTGGAGGTTCCAGGGGTTACCCAGAGTGTGTGGTCCCGAAGCATTTGCTAGAGTGTCTCGAAGCAGAGTGGAGCTCGCCCCTTGCCTCGACTCATGATAGAAATCCAATTTCCAATACGTGATATTTCAGTTTTATTTGTAGAGCCAAGTATGGCGACATGATATATGGTACCCATGCCACATATGATTGATATTTATGATTGTATATAAAATCAGAAACTAACTAGAAATGAGCTAAGATGGGTGGTTTCCTCGGTATTGGTCTGATGTTGGTTTCGGCCTTCGGGGTTAATATTTAGGGAATCGTTCTCTTACTAATTTACAGTTGGAGTCTGATTAAGAATCAAATGATAAAATTTCGCGTATCAAGCATTCTTTGGCTGTTATAAGGTAAAACCCTATCCTTCGGCTTGCGTTGCATTGTGTGATGGGACCTGGGTCTTATAACAGCTTCTTTTTTCTTTACTTAGCATTGCGCTGTTTGTTTTATGCACTGGTATTCTTGGGAGGAAACTCGTTCCATGTTATACGGCGTGGTCCCTTGATTTACTGGACTTTAAAAATTGAATTAATAACTATTTTAGTTTTCACACCAGTCACATCACTGACCTGGAGTTTATTGTTTTAACCTAAACTCTGGATGCCCTTATTTTCGACACGGGCAGCTAGTAGTTTTGGTTTTGCAGATTTATATTCAAAGGATCCTGATTTACAGCTGGAACAATGCTCGGAAAGCTTTGTATCCGTGTATTACTTTCAGTTGTGTTTTGTATTATTTTTCCGCTGCAGTACTGTATTTAAATCTCTGATATTCTTTGTTTTATAATATTTATTCATACTCTGTATATTCTTGTATTATGATGGAATTGTTGTAATAGACAATGAAATGTTCTTCTGTTTGCGTTCCGATGTGTGTTGTTCTCAACGCCATCCGTGCTTTCCTTCACGGGGAAGTTCGGGTCATGTCAGTTTGGTATCAGAGCTTTGGTTTACAGAGCTCGAGAACAAGACACATTAGAACCATACGAAAGAATTCATCAGATATTGGATTTGTAATATCCAATTAGAATGACTCGTTAGAGATGGGATCAGTAGTATCCTAGAACGAGTGTAAAGAGTATATTTTTCAAATGAAAACAAACTTTGTTTTGAAAATTAAATTCAAGTATACGTATTTGAATATCTTATTTATATTGATTTTGGACAATCGAGTATATAAAGGTTTTGTATATACGCATCATGAACGTATATTCGAAGTTTTAATATACTGGATAGATATAGAATCACACCCTAGTCGCTCGGAGATGATTCTACTGATGACGTACGACATTAGTAGTTTATTTTCGTGTTTCGAAAGTGTGATATCTATATATTTCCATTAGACTGGTGTGAGAACCAAAACTAGATAGATTTATTACTGTGATTTGTCATCAAAATCATGATTTTCTGTATATATAACAAAATTATGAACTTGAAAAGCTAATTCACTAATCGATTGATGGTTGTATTGTATGATTATTCCTTTAAAACCATTATGTGCATGAACGGTAAATTTAAGCCAAATTGAACCAAACATGGAACTGTATTGAAAAATGATTACAATTGCATGCATATACATGTACTTACATTGAACAGGTCATAGCAAGGAGGCTAGAGCAGAGAATAAAATTGTTTGCCCGACAAATAGGTACATATTTATTGTATTTCTTTGGGATTGAATGATTTTATGAGCCGCTTGGCTTTTTCTTTTTCTTTTGGATTGAAGAAGGCCATGGGAGGCTATATGAAATATCCAGAAGTCCCCGGTGCAGGGGAGGTTATGGCGAAAACTTTCGAAAATTTAGGGTGTTAGCCAAATTTTTGAAGAATTTGAAAAGTTCTTAGAAACTGAAAAGTTGAAGAACTTAAGCCGTAAAGAAAATAATGAAACTTGAGTTGATTTGTAAAACAACTTTCAGCTTTATTCCTTTTTGGGGACGAAAAGTTTTAAGTGGGGGAGATTGTAATAACCCGGAAAATCTGAGCCAATTTAAAATTTTTATTTTGGCAATTTTAGCGAATTTTGATTATTTAAAATGAATTATTTTAAACAATAACGACGAGAAATTTATTTTGAATAGAATTAGAACGTATATATTTATATAGATCGTCGTTAGAATATAATATTTTATTTTAAATATAAAAGGAATTGAAAATGGCGCGGTAGTTCGAAAATTCGATTTCAAAGTTCAAATGAATGTACAGGATTCAAAATAAACCGGATTTTAGTGAAACCAAAAACATTAGAATCTAATTGAGAATATCTTTCCAACGAATCTGAAAAATCGAAATTTCATAGCGGGGATAAAAAGATATGCCCAGTTGAAAATTCGGAATAGTCGCTATGGAATTCTGGCCCTTAAAAATGGAAATTTTGCAAACGACCTCGGTCTTTGACGAAACCACTTTTGTTGGATCTGTGATGTCAAGTTATCGCTAGATTCCAAAATTCATAATTTTTCGAATCAATATGTGAGCGTGGGAAAGGAAAACGCGTTTAACCAGTTTTAGTTGATTTTAATCGACTGGAAAATGGCCATTTTGCAAACGGTCTCAGAATTTGACGAAATTAGTTTTGTTAGGACCGTATCGTCGATACGAAGCTAAAAAATATTTTTTGGGAATTTTTCTAGTTAGTATGTGGCCCCGATAAATTGAAATGTGCATTCAAATTCAATATATAGATATATATTTTGATTTTGATGGAAGCTACTCGAATCAGTCGAATCAGCCTATGAAACATATCCCATTGTGTTTGGAATGGGGGTAATTAGCTAGGGACGACAGGCGGTGGGTTCGATTTTGAATTCGAAATAAAAAGTGGTTTTTTGAAATTAAATAATTAAAAAAACCCTCTTTCCCCTTTTATCACCGTTCAGCCCCCCTCCCCCCCCCCCCCCCGATTACCTTTTCTAAAGAAAAATATAAAAAAATGAAGAAAGGGGGGAGACATTGCGCCGCGCGCGACAGCCACCGCCGCCGCCAGGCGCCGCGCCGCGCCGCAGACCCCTCCCCGCATCGCTCCCTACTCCCCTCCTCCACAGCTCGCACCCCCCTCTTTTCTTCCTCGTTCGATTCCAGCGAGACCCCAAAAACCGCGCCACAGCCAAACCCTAGCCCACCTAAGGCCACGCGCCGCCTGCTCCCCCTCCTCCACGTCCGATGCCACCTCCAGCGAGCTCCCATCCGATGACAACCCCCTCCGATCGAAAATGTGAGTTCCTTTATTTTTAATTTCATTTTTCTTCTTCTTCTATGCTAAAAAAAAATCCGATTTTTATATAACTTTGTTTTGAAAATATAATTTTTATAGTTAGCATTGATATGCGAATTTGATTTGTTTAAAGAAGCGTTTTTGATTTGTTTAAAGAAGCGAATATAATTTTTTAAAGAAGAATTTTTTTTGAGAGAAAGATTAGATTTTTATATATGTTGTAGAAAATATAAATCAGATTTTTATTATATGTATAGTGAAATAAAAATGCGATTTTTATAGCGTTGAAATGAAAACGTGATTTTTAATGAAGTAAAGAATTGGTTTTTAACGATGTAAAAATAGGATTTTTATCTATATAGTAGCGATGTAAAAATAGAATTTTTATCTATATAGTAGCGATGTAAAAATAGAATTTTTATCTATATAGTAGTAGTATAAAAATGTGATTTTTATATATATAGCAACAATTTAAAAATGTGATTTTTATATATGTAGTGGCTACGGACAATGAAATTGACAAAAGGCGAGCACGACGAAGATTTCTACATATAGAGAGTCATGGCGTTTGGTTTAGCTAGTCGGTGAGAACTTCTCATTTTAAATCTTGTTTTTTAGTTAAAAATATATACTAGGATGTAGACGGTGCTTAGTAGCACCCGACACCCGTCGTCCACAGAGCATGGACGACTTGTATGCTTGTTTGATGTGTTGTGAAGTTTGTTTGTGATGTTGGTGTGAAATAGATAATAAAACGTTCATGTGTTGAAATAAATTATAAATATTCATTTACAACCGGACGGTTTGTTTATGAACACCTATTTGAAGGACATTGATTGGGGCGATAAATTTTACACATCGCCCAACTGCACAAATAATATTCAGTGTTTGTGGATTGAAATCCCACACGGGTGTTGGGATGATATTTGGCGTACGCTAATCCCAAATATTTAGTTGTATGTCGATCGATTGGTCGACGGACTGTTTGAGCGTTAATTATTTATATTTGATGCTTATGCAGTTGTGTGGTGCACTTTGGATGATGGTTGATTATTTATCATTGCTATTATATACATGTGTTGTATGGAATCCATATAATTAACATTATATGGTAATTGATTGGGTCTCATTCCAATTTGGAAAATAAAGAATATTATAAAATAAAGATTCATGTGTTGACAGCACTCATGTGTTGAGATTAGTCATGTGTTGAAAGAAATATAGATTCATGTGTTGAATAGAATAACGAAGTTATTGAAAAATATAAAGCCGTGTTGATTAGAGATGCGCTATTTTGACGCGAACGATATTTATATCGATTATATTCGTTTTTATAATGAATATTGAAAAGAGATTTAAAAACCGAATATAAAATGAATCCGAATTGACTCGAATATAAAATGAATTCGAATTGAATTGAATATAAAATGAATTTGAATTGAATTGAATATAAAATGAATTCGAATTGAATTGAATATAAAATGAATTCAAATTGAATTGAATATAAAATGAATTCGAATTGAAATGAATACAAATCGAATTGTAATTGAATTGAAATTGAATTAAATAGAAATGCAATTGGAAATCGAAGTGAAATCGATTTGGAATGAATTCAAATCGAATTGAAAACGAACTGAAATTGAATTGAAATTGATTTGAATTCAAATAGAAATGAATGTAAAAAGAATTTATAATAGAAAATTCAATTTTGATTTGAATTTGAAATGAAGGTTGAAATTGTTTTTGAAACAAATTTGAAACAATTTATAAAATTCGTTTTAAAAGGAAATCGATGAAATATATATAATACATATTATATATATATATATAATGGCCTGAATAGAACGCGCCGCGCCGCGACAGTTCGTGAATTTCGACCATTGACTTCGAACAGACATTACGGGAGATCCGACCGTCGGATTCTCCTAAAATCAGAACCGTTGGGTTCATATCGAAAAGAGATTTCTAAGAATACAAGAGATTTGAAATCTGACGGTTGAATTTGGGGATACGTCCAAATAAATTTCAAAAAAGGTCGCTGTAAGTGCAGTTCGATGGCCGTTATTGGAAATCGACTGTACGTGCCTTGATAAAATTATCAAAAATATCAATAATTTGTGTAAAATCATAAGAAATGGTTTGTGAAGAATTGGGATGAAAAACTCCATATTTGAAAAGATAAAAATAGATTTTTATTGAAATGAACTAGTTTTGAACTAGAATTAAAATCCAATTATTTTTAAATAAATAAATTGGATTTGAAATGGGTTTTAAATAACCAGAATTTCCACTATATGAATTGGAATGGATTTGAATCGAAATTGTCTTTGGAATATTTCGATATTAGATTCTGCGATTATACAGATATTTTGGAGGAAATTTGGAACATATATTTTATATCGTTATTTTCAAAGCGATATTTGTAGGTTTCAGAATTTAATATTGAATATAAGCCGATATATTTTCTACTCAGAGCCTTGTATTTAATATCAAATGGGATTTGGGTTTGTCGTGAATGGTGTCTTCATCAACACTGTTCTTAAACCCCGTTGAGAAAAGATTAAATCTTTTTATTTAGATTTATTGAAGTATACCAATTAATTAATATATTTAATTGGAATTGAATTAGAATTGATTTGTGGGTTTATCGTGAACGGTGTTTTAAATAACACTTGTTCTTTAACCCGATAATAAATAAAATGTGACTTGGGTTTATCGTGAACTGTATTTTAAATGACATTAGTTCTTTAACCCAGTATAAGGAGTTTTAATGAATCTGTAATTAGATTGAAATGTGAATTGATAATTTAAATTATCAAATTTGGAAAGTGAGCGAGAATGGAGTTTCACCAATTTTGATCCAAAGCGATAGTTAAATTTTTAATTAGATTTGAACGTGAAATGTTAATTAATTTTACCGATAACACCGTGGTGTTAGATATGGAGTATTACCAGTTTTGCTTCATGGGATGAATAGGTTGGGATTGGGAAATAAAATAAATAATTATTTCGGTGTGGTTCGCTAATCCCGACTAGTTTGGAAAACCTTAACATGGTTTGAAATGATATCCAAAGGAAGAATAAAGAATAAATTTAGAAGAATTTATCTTTGATAAAATTAATGGGAACCTTTCCCTAAGAATGTGAAATTTAGAAACTAATTGTAGGTTAGCTAAGAAAATGGTTTCCAGGGTATTGATTTGATGTTGGTTTCGGCCTTTAGGGTTAATATTTGGGGATTTGTGTAACATTTGTTTATTATATACACGGGTCATTCAGAAAGGCCGGGTTTATACCCATTCTGAATAACCGATTCGACGATATGTCGAAGAGGAAGACGGTGGTTGAAGACCGGAAGTCTTCACGTCGTTTGGGTGATTACTGATAATCTTGATTGGGTTGTACACCCGAGAGGAGGGAAACAGTTGGTGATCGTCCAGACGTACTTGGAGATCGATGGATATGCGAGGAAAATGCCTCCGGTTTTGTTCAGACCCCAAACGAACTTGTAAATGGACTGTGTGTCTGACATTGGATTTTATTCTGTGTTGATTGATCTCTATTAAATATAAATCCATTTGGCGGCGGAGAATTTATTCTCTTGCTTAACGCCCTTCTCTGAGACGTACGAGCTCAGAGGTTGTATATCGATGGACATCAGTCGCATGGAGTGAATTGCCTGTGTGGCATGCCTAAGTGGAAGATGATCAAGGCTTCTATTGAAAAGCAAAGTCTTGTGGTTGATGATCAAAGCACGGCCTGTGTGGCGCAGCTTTGTGTATAACATGAATTCGCGAGCCTTACACCTCGGTATGAGTTAAAACGGGATAAGGACCCAAGGAGTGCACGACGTTTCTTTCTAGCTACGGTGGTGTCAGTGCCTAAACTGGCTGACATTTATATTAGTTTCACCTTTGTGGTTGTTGGATGCGAGGCGCCTCGATTATAGGTCCTGTAGGGCCGGGAAACGTGTGTTCAGGAATAATTAATCCTTAAACGTAATGGAGGACCGGTCTTGGAGGTTCCAGGGGTTACCCAGAGTGTGTAGTCTCGAGGCATTTGCTAGAGTGTCTCGAAGCGGGGAGGAGCTTGACCCTTGCCTCGACTCATGACGGAAATCCAATTTCCAATACGTGATATTTCGGTTTTATTTGTAGAGCCTAGTATGGCGACATGATATATGGTACCCATGCCGCCTATGATTGATATTTATGATTGTATATAAAATCAGAAACTAACTGGAAACGAGCTAAGATGGGTGGTTTCCTGGGTATTGGTCTGATGTTGGTTTCAGCCTTCGGGGTTAATACTTAGCGAAATGTTCTCTTACTAATTTACGGTTGGAGTCTGACTAAGAATCAAAAGATAAAATTTTGCGTATCAAGCATTCTTTGGCTGTTATAAGTAAAACCGTATCCTCTGGCTTGCGTTGCATTGTGTGATGGGAACTGGGTCTTATAACAGCTTCATTTTTCTTTACTTAGCATTGCGTTGTTTGTATTATGCACTGGTATTCTTGGGAGGAAACCCATTCCGTGTTATACGGCATGGTCCCTTGATTTACCAAACTTTAAAAATTGAATTATTAACTGTTTTAGTTCTCACACCAGTCACATGGCTGACCTGGAGTTTATCGTTTTAACCTAAACTCTGGGTGCCCTTATTTTCGACATGGGTAGCTGGTAGTTTTGGTTTTGCAGATTTATATTCACAGGATCCTGATTTACAGCTGGAACAATGCTCGGAAAGCTCTGTATCCGTGTATTACTTTCAGTTGTATTTTGTATTATTTTTCCGCTGCAGTATTGTATTTAAATCCTTGATATTCTTTGTTGTATAATATTTATTCATACTCTGTATTTTCTTGTATTCTGATGGAATTGTTGTAATAGACAATGAAATGTTTTTTTGTTTGCGTTCCGATGTGTGTTGTTCTCAACGCCATCCGTTCTTTCCTTCATGGGGAAGTTCGGGTCGTGTCAGTGAATGTTTTTGTTTCTGTTTACCTATAACGCTTCATGAAACTTAATGCATTCTAATAAAGAGTGGCATTAATGAACGTGGGGTGTCACAGTAAGATCGATAACCCTTCTTATTTGGCACCATCGTCTATCCTCGTAATTTCAACCACTATTTCATATTCAATACTTGGCATGAACTAAATATTGAAAGAAAAATATGTGGTGAAAAGCATGGAGTTGCATAAAAGGCTGGAGATCCTAGCTCATGTGTGTGCTTGTCTATGTAGTTGGTTTGAAAGCATAAATTTTTGATCCGATCGTGAATTTCCCAAAATACCCCCAACATATAACTTTTCAAATGTCAAAATGTTATTTCAGATGATTTCTCCAATAAATTAGGGGAAAATATCCCTGTGGTTGTTCATAAAATTGAATCTTTCAAATTTTAACTATGACTAAACTTCAAACAGCGAGTTAAACATGTGTCTGTCTTAGAATAGATAGTGCAAGATTTTTCTAGAAAAATCAACATATCCATTAATATCTTTAGTATGTTGTAATATCTTTAGTGTTGCACTTTTTTTATATCTATGTAGGGATGGAAGTGGGATGGGTCCTGGGTCCAAACCCAGTTTACTTGCCCCCGTTTTGGCCCATTCAGGCCTGTCCCATTGGGTATTTGGGGGCGTATAGACCCGCGATCCGCTTTGAGAGGTCCAGGGCTAAGGGGTGGCTCAGTGGCACGGCTATCCCACCTCAACCCGACCCGCATTAGTGAAACATCATTAAACTGCTTTATAACTACGAGCGTAACTTCATGCGCTCCACGCATGATCATTGCACGCGCTCCGCGTTTGATCATTGCACGCATTCCATGCATGAATTGCTAATTCTCAAATATTTTATATTTTTATAGTCAAGTACAAATGTTGCAGAATTTATAAACTGTTGATGCAAGAAAAAGAAATAAAAATATTAAATATAAACAAATTCTAAAGTAATGGCTACAAAATATTATTTAATTATTTTATCTTTCAAGAGATATTAAACATTTCTGCTCCCATTTCCATGTTTTAAATTTCTCCAACTTTCATGATGTTCAAAAGTTTGTGTAATCACTAATATACATGTAAACAAATGACACTTAAGTACTTTGGGATAATAAATGTTTTCCACCTGCAAACATGGCCTTATTCTGACTCTGTTGCCTTGGAACATTACATAGGAAGATAATATCATCTAGTGTGTGCTATGTTCCTTCTTTCTCATCGGTGGTTATGGGAACTGTATCATCAGGCACATTAACATTTGAATATGTATGGGCCTCATCAGTTTTATCTTCTTGAATAGATTTATCAGCATTTAGATACATTGAAACGGATTGCTTCTCATCCTGAAGTATATAGAATGAGTACTGTAGAGATAACGAATACTGCCCGTAATGTAACAACCCACATTTTATGTATCGGAAGATCGTAAAATATTTTTATTTTATTCCTTGAGGGTTGGATCATCCTCGCCTTTTAATATATTGCTTATGGGGATGTGAGACATGTCCATAATTTTTACCGATTTTGTTTGTGACCATTTTCCGCTGTTAGTCTTGTACATGGCATAACTTTTGACTCAGGTCGAATCAAAGGGTGCGACCTGTGCCATTGGAAGGAATTGATGACTCTCTTTCCATAGAGTGGTTACATTAAAGATTTGGCTTAGAGGTTTGAGAGAAATCGCTGTTTTAAGGTTTTTCAGTTAGCTGTCCAGGTTTTAGAAAGCTAATAGGTTGATTTGGAGAAGGCCCATTAGTGGGTTGGTGGAGTCCATAAATAGGGGTGAGGGGTATGGAGAATAGGTTACTTCTCCCATTCTCTAATTTGAAGGCCTTGAGTTCCTTCTTCCTCTAATTTTTTTTCCACTATTAGAAATCCAAATCTAAGGAGGGAAATCCATAGATCTACACCTTTGGAGGCTAGATCTACATCAATAGGAGGGTGGATTCATCAAATCGAAGGGCTAGGAGTTATCTCTTCGCTGTTCGGAATCTAATTTCTTTGTTTTTGCTTTGTTTGGAGAATCGGTGAGTGATTTATATCTCTCACATGAAATCAATGAATTATATGAGTGTTTACGCATGTTTTTCACCAAATCCAAGTGTTTACTCATGGATCTATACCATTATAAGTCCATTTTCATATATATCCTTATGATCTAGTTTAGGAAGAGTAGGTAAGTAATTTCTATGAGATTTCATGTGAATGTGCGAGTTAGGTCCATCGTTTTGATCATATGTTCATTTCTCATGATTTTTGGTGAATTTGCATAATGTAATGATAATCGTCATTTTCATGATGTTAATGGTTTCATAACATGCTTATGATTGTATTGGATAAGTTAATTTCGTTGATATGATCGTTTGGCAAAGTTTTGGTCAAAATCGCCAATTGGTCATCCATTGCTACAGTGCCAACCGGTCGTCCTTTGCTACAGTGCCAACTGGTCGTCCATTGCTACAGTGCCAACCGGTCATCCATTTCTGTAGTGTTTTCCACAGTGTCAATTAGTCGTCCATTGTTACAGTGCCAACCGGTCGTCCATTGCTAAGTGCCGACCGGTCATCCATTTCTACAGTGCTGACCGGTCATCCATTTCTACAGTGTTTTCCACAGTGCCAACAGGTCGTCCATTGCTACAGTGCCAATCGGTCAGCCATTGCTACAGTGCCAACTGGCCAGCCATTGCTACAGTGCAAACCAGTCAGCCATTGCTATAGTGCAACCCAGTCATCCATTTCTACAGTGCTGACCGATCATCCATTTCTGCATTGTTTTCCACAGTGCCAATCGGTCATCCATTACTACAGTACCGACTGGTCAGCCATTGCTACAGTGTTTTCTGAAGGACCGGTGGGTAGTTTTTCAAGACCGACTGGTGTGTTTGGGAGGACCAATCTATTTGTTTGGGAGGACCAACCGATGTGTTTGGGAGGACCAATCGATGTGTTTGGGAGGACCGACCGATATGTTTTGGGAGGGTTAACCAGTGATGTTTCGGGAGGACCGACCGACCAGTATGGGTGTGACTTCGAGGTAAATTCAATTAGGGATGTTCGAAGTGTTGAAAAGTGTTCATTGCTCTAAGGTGTTCTGAGCTGATTAATAGTCGTAATTGATAACGATTAGAGATGAGAAGGCCGAGGAATTATCATTGTCGTAGGTTCTAGCGGACTCAAGATGGGGCACAACTGAAGACCAATTGTAGGTCGAGTACCCTGGGTTTCGTTGTATGGCCTAGACATATTTCGTTGTATGGTGTGTGGGGTTTTAGCTAGAACCGGGGTTTCTTGTATGGCCCTTGAAAATTGATGGCAAATTGTTTAGCCAGTCTTACGATTAACGGTGGTTCCAAAGCAAGGTTGGCGGTGATAGCCAGAGCCATTCATGGATGTTTGAATGCTTTGTTGTGATCATGATTGAGTTGTTATTGCTATGTATGAATGGTTGTTCTAGTTTCCGCGGTTGAATTGTTATTCCTTTGGGTGTATGGATCATAAAGGCTATCACTGTCAGGTGTGGGGAAGGCAGTTGTGAGTTCTTCTCTGGAGCTGGGTAGATTAGTTTGTTTATTTACCCATTCTCATATACTTTATTGATGAAGTTTGTTAGTTGTTTTATCCTTCACTAAGATTGTTGTTTGACTCAAGGTTTTATGTCTCCTCTTGTTACCTTGGGCTATTCATCCGATTGTTGGATGGGCAGACTAAGTAGCAGGTGACAGGTAGCTTAAGTGAGGATGGTGTTGCTGCTCGGAGGCAACCAGGAGGCTGGCGTACTATTTTTACTACTATCTAGTATTTGTTTCCGCTGTTGCTATTTCTGAGAGTGTTGTATTGAGGCAAATTGTACAAATACTATTGTTGTTATCCACCTGTATGGAAAATACTTTCTAGTTGTTATGAAAGTTTAGTGTTTTTTGCTTCACTATCACTACCTGTTGTATATATTCTATTATATTTTATCTTTGCGTTGTGAGTTTACGACAGGTTCCGCTTATATACCTTACCTTGATGATCGTCCATTGCTGCCTGACACACCTTTCAGTGCACTATTTCTTTAGTATAGTGCGGGGGTTGTGGGCGGTCATCACATTTGGTATCAGAGCTCAGGTTATCGATTTTAGCCAAAGTTCGAAGACATAATCACATATGAGAGACATACTTGTAGATTTCTGATGGACTCCTACTATATATATTAGCATATATTGTAGTAGCGGTTGTATTCTTTAGCAATTTTTCTTGGAAGTGGCTAATTATTCTAAATTGCAGGTTTAGAATAAGTAGACGACCACCAAGACGCGTTGCTAGGGAAGCTAATACTAGAAGGGGTAATGGCGGGGCACAAGACTACCCGGCCATGTTTGAAGCTATGATTGAAGCATGCCTTCGAAGGAACCCCTCCCCGGTGGCAACTACGGTTGATGTTGGAGTCCAAGTGCCTAGATCTTTAGAATTTGCAAAGCTATGCAAAGACTTTTCTTCGTTGGGAGGGAAACAGTTCAAAGGAACTGAACCAGTTGAAGAAGTCCAGAGGTGGATGGATACTTGTGTCCGAATCTTCAAGGATTTGGGTACTGATGATGCAACAAAGAGGAAACATGATCAAGGCAGTTAGTGGGCAGAGCAATGGACTGGTGGAACTCTGTCACACTTGAGACCCTTGAAGAGGATATTTCATGGGAGCTATTCCAAGCTAAGTTTGAAGCAAAATTCATCTCCACCATACAAAAGTCTATTCTGTTTAAGAAATTCGCAGAACTTAAGCAGAATGGTCGCCCAGTTCTTGACTACATTTCTGACTTCGAGACTCTATCGAAGTATGCTCGTTCATACGTGGATACTCCTTATCAAAAGAACGAGAAGTTTGTCTTAGGGTTGGATGAATATCTTGGGGATCAGCTTGTGGATCACCTCGATGATAGCTTTGAGAAGATCGTCGAGAAGGCTTTGAGACATGGAAGTCTGTTTCCTAAGAAGATGTTTATTGTTGCACCTAAGGAGGAACAAGAAGCCACAATAGGGTGGTAATAATAAGAAAAGGAAGCAACAACAACAGAAAGGAAAGGATGGCCAAAAGAAGCAGAAGAGAGAAGTAACTTACTTCAATTGTTGGCAGAAGGGCCATTATGCTAGTGAATGTAAGAATCCTAAAGTTGAGAAGAAGTGCTTCAAGTGTGGGAAGCCAGGACATGAGAAGAAAGATTGTCCAGAATCAGCTAAAGGGAAGCAAGTGGTTAAGACATATGCTTTGGAAGCTGTGCCAACTTCTTCGAGAGCTCCAACTGCAGAGGAAAAGGGAAAGGGTGTCGTGGTTGAAGGTACTCTTTCTGTTAATGGTGTTTCAGTTCGTGTACTTTTTTATATTGGAGCATCGCATTCATTCATTTGTAATGAGCTTGTGTGCCGCTTGGGTTTGGAACCCGAGATATGTTGTAGACCTTTTGTAGTAACTAATCCAGTTGGGGGTGCGTCGAATCTTTGCATGATTTGCCAAGGTTTAGTTTTGTCGAGTCATTGTTGCTTTTTTGTGTGTGATTGCTTTGTTCTTAACTTCGCTGGGTTTGGGATCATCTTGGGCATGGATTGGCTCAAGATGTATGTGGCAAGGGTGAATTATGAGAAGCTAGAGGTGAGAGTCGGGATGTGGAAGGGTGAAAGGTGTTGATAAAGTGTAAGCGCAAAGAGGGTGTCTTCGTTAGCTATCTATATTCGCTTGTGATTCCATAAGAAGACTTGTCATCTATGCTGATCACTAATGAGTATAAGGATGTCTGGTCAAAGGGTTGTCGCCGCATCGTGAGATCGAGTTTAGAATTGATTTGGTCGAGGGTGCTAGACCAATCGTTATGCCTCTTAGGCGGATGACACCTAAGGAACAGCGAGAGTTGGAGGTGCAAGTTAGTGACCTTCTATGGAAGGGATTCATTCGGAGAAGTGTTTCCGAATGGGGTGCACTGGTCGTATTTGCCACTAAGGCAGATGGCTCGTTGAGATTATGTGTGGATTATCGTGAGCTGAACAAGGTGACTAAGAAGAACAAGTATCCGTTGCCAAGGATTGATGACTTGTTCGATCAGCTTCACGAAGCCAAAGTGTTTTCTCAAATGGATTTGGCAACGGGATTTCACCAATTGAGGTTGACCAAGGATAGTGTGCCAAAGACTGCTTTTAGGACACCATCCGGTTTCTTCGAGTGGTTGGTGATGCCATTCGGGTTGACTAACGCGCCAGCGTATTTTGTAGATCTTATGAATAGGGTGTTCAGAGATCAGTTGAATAAGTTTGTGCTTGTGTTCGTGGATGATATTCTGGTTTACGCCAGGAATGAGGAAGAACACAAGACACACTTGAGAGTTGTGTTAGAGATATTGCGAAAGCATCAGTTGAAAGCAAAGTTCTCGAAGTGTCACTTCTGGAAGAATGAAGTGAGATTCTTAGGCCACGTAGTTTCTGGTAATGGGATAGCAATTGATCCCGCTAAAGTAGCAGCAATCCAGGATTGGTATAGGCCTAAAAATGCGACAGATGTGTGGAGTTTCCTTGGGTTGGCTAGTTATTACCGACGGTTTATCAAGGATTTCTCCAAGATAGTTGCACCATTGACTGGATTGCGAAGAAGAACTAGGTGTTCACATGGGATGCAAAATGTGAACAAGCATTCGGAATTCTGAAGGAGAAATTGATGAGTTCTCCTATGTTGACAATTCCAAGTGGAAATGAAGAGACGGTGGCATACACTGATGCATGTCGTACTGGGCTTGGAGCAGTGCTAATGCAGAAGGATAAGGTTGTGGCCTATGTGGGTTGACAGCTAAAGCCGCATGAGAAGAATTATCCAACTCATGATTTGGAGTTGGCGGCGATTGTGTTTGCTCTGGAGCAGTGCTAATGCAGAAGGATAAGGTTGTGGCCTATGTGGGTCGACAGCTAAAGCCGCATGAGAAGAATTACCCAACTCATGGTTTGGAGTTGGCGGCGATTGTGTTTGCTCTGAAGATGTGGAGACATTACCTGTTGGGAGTCCGATTCGAGCTGTTTTTGAATCACAAGTCATTGAAGCACCTTTTCTCCCAAAAGGATTTGAATCTTCGGCAGCAACGATGGTTAGAGTTTCTGGCGTCATATGATTTTGGTATAGCCTATACTCCTGGCAAAGGCAACGCAGTTGCATATGCGTTGAGTAGAAGACATGCAAATTTGGGAGCTATGTTTTTGGAATGGAAGAGCCTTGAGTATTTGGCAACATTTGATTTTTGGCCAAAGTGTGAGTTGGAACCTGAAATACTGGCAAGCTTATCGATAAGACCTACTCTCATTGAAAGGATAGGAGAGAGACAAAAGCGAGATGCAAAGCTTGTCGAATTTATCCAGAAGTTAGAACCAAAAGATAAAGAGTTCGAAGTCGATCGGGAAGGTTGGCTTTGGAAGCAAGGGCGGTTAGTTGTTCCAGATGTTGATGGATTGAGAGATGAGGCTCTGAGGGAATGTCATCACTCGAAGTTGACAATTTATCCCGGTGGTAATAAGATGTATCAGGACATGAAGCGAGTTTACTATTGGGAGGGGATAAAGCGAGATATTGGAAAGTTCATTTCCAAGTGCATGAACTGTCAGTTAGTGAAAGCTGGACAGAAGAAGCCGAGTGGGTTGCTTCAACCATTGGAAGTTCCTACATGTAAGTGGGAGCAAGTATCGATGGATTTTATCGATGGACTACCTAGAACTAGGGCAGGGAATGAAGGAATTTGGGTCATTGTGGATCGCTTGACTGAAAATGCGAGATTCATTCATGTCAAGTCGACTAGGACGACGTCGAAATTGGCTAAGCTTTATGTGAAATAGATTGTTCGATTCCATGGTGTCCCAATGAGTATAGTGAGTGACCGAGATCCATTGTTTACAAGTGGATTTTGGAGAAGTTTGCAAAGGCTTTGGAAACCGAGTTATGCTTGAGTACAACATATCATCCCCAAACTGATGGTCAGACTGAGAGAGTCAACCAAGTTTTGGAAGATCTCCTGAGGGCTTGTGTGTTAGACTCCGGTGGATCGTGGGAAGAACATCTACATCTAGTTGAATTTACGTATAATAATAACTACCAGTCTAGCATTGGGATGGCACAATATGAGGCGTCGTATGGAAGGCCGTGCAATTCTCCAGCTTGTTGGTTAGAAACTGGAGACAAGTTGGTACTTGGGCCAGAGATGATAAGAGAGACTTTGGATTGTATCGAGATCGTTCGGCAACAAATGAAGGCAGCCCAAGATAATCAGAAGATTTACGCCGATAAGCGTCGTAAGGACTTAGAATTCGACGTAGGCGATATGGTTTTCGTGAATATTTCACCATTAAAGCATGTGGTTCGATTCGGAAGCAAAGAGAAGTTAGCTCCTAGGTCCGTTAGACCATTTCCGATAGTCGAGTGAATTAGAAAGCTCGCATATAAATTGGAGTTACCCGAGAAGATGTCGAGTGTGCATAATGTTTCCCATGTGTCGTTTCTAAGAAAGTTTGTGAATGATTCGAATGTAGTGGTATCTCCGGAGCAGTACGAAGACCTAGAAGTAGAAACCGTAGTTGTGAAACCTCGTAAGCCACATCGTGTTGTGGGGAATGACATGAAACAACTTAGGAGGAAGATAGTTAAGCTAGTTAAGGTACAATGGAGTGAAGATTGTGACGATTGTACATGCGAGACGAAAGAGAGCATGAGGGCGACTCATCTAGAACTCTTCGTTGGTAGGACCCTTTAATCGTATCATCATAATATCGTTGTATCTTGTTGTTGTTTAATAGAATTCCGCGTGCTAGGATAAGTCTATGGATGTATGACTTAATGGTTGCTAGTTTGGATGATAGAATTGGCTTCACATGGATGATAGGCATGTGGAATTGTTGTGGTTGCTTGTGTTTGTTTGGAATTTCGGGGGCGAAATTCTTAAGGGGGGAGAATGTAACAACCCACATTTTACGTATCGGAATATCGTAAAATATTTTTATTTTATTCCTTGAGGGCTGGATCATTCTCATCTTTTAATATATTGCTTATAGGGATGTGAGACATGTCCATAATTTTTACCGATTTTGTTTGTGACCATTTTGCCCCTGCCAGTCTTGTACAGGGTATAACTTTTGACCCAGGTCGAATCAGAGGGAGAGACTTGTGCCATTGGAAAGGAATTGATGATTCTCTTTCATAGAGTGGTTACATTAAAGATTTGGCTCAGTGGTTTGAGAGAAATCGTTGTTTTAAGGTTTTTCAATTGGCTATCCAGGTTTTAGAAAGCTAATCGACTGATTTGGAGAAGGCCCATTAGTGGGTTGGTGGAGTCTATCTCGTCCTGTTTTCGTCAAATTTTTTCAGTACAATGGCAGACTCGTGGATAGGGAACTATACTAGCTACCTATCTAATTTATTGTAGAAATTCCGGGATTAATGATTGGATCAATAGGGGGTGAGGGGTATTGAGAATAGGTTACTTCTCTCATTATCTCATTTGAAGGCCTTGAGTTCCTTCTTCCTCTAAATTCTTCCACCATTAGGAATTCAAATCTAAGGAGGGAAATCATAGATCTACACCTTTGGAGGCTAGATCTACATCAGTAGGAGGGTGGATTCATCAAATCGAAGGGCTGGGAGTGTAATAACCTGGAAATGCGAGCCAATTTAAAATTTTATTTTGGCAATTTTAACGAATTTTGAATATTTAAAATGATTTGTTTTAAATAATGACGACGAGAAATTTATTTTGAATAGAAATAGAACGTATATATTTATATAGATTGTCGTTAGAATATAAATATTTTACTTTAATTATAAAAGGAATTGAAATTGGCTCGGTAGTTCGACAATTCGATTTCAAATTTCAATTGAACATACCGAATGCAAAATAAACCGGATTTTAGCGAAACTGAAAATATTTGGATCTATTTGAGAATATCTTTCCAACGAATCCGAAAAATTGAAATTTCATAGCGGGAATCAAAAGATACGTCCAGTTGAAAATTCTGAATAGTCGCTATGGAATTCTGGCCCTTAAAAATGGAGATTTTGCAAAAGACCTCGGATTTTGACGAAACCACTTTTTTTGGATCCGTGATGTCAAGTTATTTCTAGGTTTCAATTTTCATAATTTTTCGAATCAATATGTGAGTGTGGCAAAGGAAAACGCGCGTTTGACCATTTTTAGTTGATTTTAATCGACTGGAAAATGGCCATTTTTCAATCGGTCTCAGAATCCGACGGAACTAGTTTTGTTAGGACCGTATCATCAATACGAAGCTAGAAAATATTTTTCACAAATTTTTAGAGTCAGTATGTGGCCCCGGTAAATTGAAATGCGCGTTTAAATTCAATATATAGAGTTATATTTTGATTTTGATGAAAACTGATCGAAACGATCGAATCAACCTACGACACATATCCCATTGTGTTCGGAATGGGGGTATTAGTTACAGACGACAGGAGGTGGGCCTCGTTTAGAGGTCAAAATAAAAAGTTACTTTTTGAAATTAAACTGAATAAAATATAATTATATTTAGAGGGCCCTAACCCTATTTCTCCATTCAACCGATCAGATAAAAAATAAAATTAAAAAAAGAGAGAAAAAAGGGGGGAGAATCGCGATCTCCCCTAAGCGATCGATAGCCTCGACGCCGCCCAGGAGGCGCCCGCCTCTGACTAGACCCCCCCTCGATGCCTCCTCCTCCGCCACTCCCTTCTTCCTCTACCTCTCTCCTCCTCCACGATGACCTAGCCCGAACCTTACAGCCACTCCCCCAAACCCGTTCGCACCCGCCACCACACTAACCGCCGCCCCCCCCCCCCCCGACCACCTGCGACGCCTCCCACGCCCCACCTCCGACCAAGCACCTCCCCCAGTCTGCTCCCCCCTCCTCCGAGTGACGAAATCGGTGAGCCCCTTTTTTATTTAATTTATTTATTTATTTTAAACTTCAGTTTATATGTTTAAATCATGCTTTTAAATTCAGTTTTTGTGATTGTAAAGTTAAGATTTTTCCTATATAAAGTTTAGACCTTTGTTTAGGAGATTTTAGATCTTTGGTTAAGGTAAAGATTAGATTTTTATTATGAAGTAGCAACTATAAAGATTAGATTTTTATTATGAAGTAGCAACTATAAAGTAGCAACTATAAAAATTTGATTTTTATTATGAAGTAGCAACTATAAAGATTAGATTTTTATTATGAAGTAGCAACTATAAAAATTCGATTTTTATTTATGAAGTAGCAATATAAAAATGTGATTTTTATATAATAGAGATAAAAATGTGATTTTTATATAATAGAGAATATAAAATTGTGATTTTATATATGTAGTGGCTATGGGCAACGAAATTGACAAAAGGCGAGCACGATGAAGATTTCTACCTATGAAGAGTTGTGGCGTTCCTTTGGCTAGTCGGTGAGAACTTCTCACTTTAACTCTTCTTTTCTATTTAAAAATATATACTAGGATGCAGACGGTGCTTAGTAGCACCTGACACCGGTCGTCCACAGACCATGGATGGCTTGTTTGTTTAGTTGATTTTTTTTTTGTGATTGATTTATTTGTTTGGTTGATTAATTGGATTGAATTTGATTTTGATGTGAAATGAGATTGATTAGATTGTATGTATATGGCATGGGCCATTATTAGACCGGGGATAAGGCTAGGCCTTGTCCCGTTTCTAGTATCGTGCCGTTATGCCGCCGAAATTTTCTAAAATAAGTTAGAAAAATAAAAATATCATTTTATTGAATAAATGAACTGAGTAGAAATTCATGTGTTGAAATAAAGGAATTTATCGTTAAAAATATAATTTTTAACGTGAATGTGAATAAATAAATATTCATTTACAAACCAGACGGTTTGTTTATGTACACCTATTTGAAGGATATTGATTGGGACGATAAATTTTACACGTCGCCCAACTACACAAATAATATTCAGTGTTTGTGGATTGAAACCCCACACGGGTGTTGGGATGATATTTGGCGTACACTAATCCCAATTATACAGTTGTATGTCGATCGACTGGTCGAAGACCGTATAAGCGTTAATTATTTATATTTAATGCTTATGCAGTTGTGTGATGCACTTTGGATGATGTTTGATTATTTATCGTTGGTATTATATACATGTGTTGTATGGAATCCATATAATTAACATTATATGGTAATTGATTGGGCCTCATTCCAATTGGGAAAATAAATAACATATAAGAAAAAATATATAGATTCACGTGTTGACAATACTCATTTGTTGAGATTAGTCACGTGTTGAAAGTAATATAGATTCATGTATTGAACGAAATATTTTAACAATAAAATTTAAATCTTTATCATATATAAAATTAGAAACTAACTGGAAAATAGATAAGATGAGTGGTCGTCGGGATATTGATCTGATGTTGGTTTCAGCCTTCGGGGTTAATATTTAGGAAATTGCTCTCTTACTAAATTACGGTTAGAGTTTGATTAAAAATTTAACGATAGAAATCATAATTTTATAAAATATATTAAATAACGAAAATAGTCACGTGTTGACAGTACTCATTTGTTGAGATTAGTCACGTGTTGAAAGAAAAATAGATTCATGTGTGAATAGAATAAATATTCATTTGTTGAATAGAATAACGAAGTTATTGAAAAATATAAAGCCGTGTTGATTAGAGATGCGCTATTTTGACGCGAACGATATTTATATCGATTATATTTGTTTTTATAATGAATATTGAAAAGAGATTTAAAAATTTAATATTTATAAAATGAATTCGAATTGAATAGAATACAAAATGAATTCGAATTGAAATGAATTCAAATCGAATTGAAAACAAACTGAAATTGAATTGGAATTGATTTGAATTGAAATCAAATAGAAATGAATGTAAAAAGAATTTATAATGGAAAATTCAATTATGATTTGAATTTGAAATGAAGGTTGAAATTGTTTTTGAAACAAATTTGAAACGATTTATAAAATTCGTTTAAAAGGAAATCGACGAAATATAATATATATATATATATATATATTATATATAATGGCCTGAGTAGAACGCGTCGCGCCACGGTAGTTCGTGAATTTCGACCATTGACTTCGAACGGACATTACGGGAGACCCGACTGTCGGATTCTCCTAAAATCGGAACCGTTGGGTTCGTATCGAAAAGAGCTTTCCAATGAATATTAGAAATTTGAAATCTAACGGTTGGATTTGAAATAGGTTTTAAATAACCAGAATTCCCAATATATGAATTGGAATGGATTTGAATCGAATTAATCTTTGGAATATTCCGATATTAGATTCCGCGATTATATAGATATTTTGGAGGAAATTTAGAAGATATATTTTATATTGTTATTTCCAAAGCGATATTTGTGGGTTTCAGAATTTGATATTGAATATAAGCCGATATAATTTCTATTTAGAGTCTTGTATTTAATATCAAATGGGATTTGGGTTTATCGTGAATGGTGTCTTCATCAACACTGTTCTTAAAACCCGTTGAGAAAAGATTAAATCTTTTTATTTAGATTTAATGAAGTATACCAATTAATTAATATATTTAATTGGGATTGAATTAGAATTGATTTGTGGGTTTATCGTGAACGGTGTTTTAAATAACACTTGTTCTTTAACCCGATAATAAATTGAATGTGATTTGGGTTTATCGTGAACAGTGTTTTAAATGACATCAGTTCTTTAACCCAGTAAAGGAGTTTTAATGAATCTGTAATTGAAGTGAAATGTGAATTGATAATTTAAATTATCAAATTTGGAAAGTGAGCGAGAATGGAGTATCACCTGTTTTGCTCCAAAGCGATAGTTAAATCTTTAATTAGATTTGAACGTGAAATGGTAATTAATTTTACCGATAACACTGTGGTGTTAGATATGGAGTATTACCAGTTTTGCTTCATGGGATGAATAGGTCGGGATTGGGAAATAAAATAAATAATTACTTCGGTGTGATTCGCTAATCCCGACTAGTTTGAAAAACCATAATTTGGTTTGAAATGACATCCAAAGGAAGATTAAAGAGTAAATTTAAAAGAATTTATCTTTGATAAAATTAATGGGAACCTTTCCCTAAGAATGTGAAATTTGGAAACTAACTGTAGGTTAGCTAAGAAGAATGGTTTCCTGGGTATTGATCTGATGTTGGTTTCGGCCTTCGGGGTTAATATTCGGAGAATCGTTCTCTTGCTAATTTACGGTTAGTGACTGCTGAATTGGAATGAGGCGTATGTTGTGTTTGCGTAACATTTGTTTATTATATATGCGGGTCATTCAGAAAGGCCGGGTTTATACCCATTCTGAATAACCGATTCGACGATAAGTTGAAGATGAAGACGTGGTTTAAGACCAGAAGTCTTCACATCGTTTGGGTGATTACTGATGATCTTGATTGGGCTATACATCCAAGCAGAGGGAATCAGTTGGTGATCGTCCAGACGTACTTGGAGATAGATGGATATGCAAGGAAAGTGCCTCCGGTTTCGTTCAGACCCAGAACGAACTTGTAAATGGACTGTGTGTCTGACATTGGATTTTATTCTGTGCTGATTGATCTCTATTAAATATACATCCGTTTGGCGGCGGAGAATTTATTCTCTTGCTTAACGCCCTTCTCTGAGACGTACGAGATCAGAGGTTTTATATCGATGGACATCAGTCGCATGGCATGAATTTCCTGTGTGGCACGCCTAAGTGGCAAATGATCGAGGCTTCTGTTGAAAAGCAAAGTCTTGTGGTTGATGAACAAAGCACGACCTACGTGGCATTGCTTTGTGTATAACGTGGATTTGCGAGCCTCACACCTCGGTATGAGTCAAAAACGGGATTGTGACTGCAGGGAGAGCACGACGTTTCTTTCCAGCTATGGGTGGTGTCAGTGCTTAAACTGGCTGACATTTATATATATATTTTACCTATGTGGTTGTTGGAATGAGGCGCCTCGATTTTAGGTCTGTTAGGATCGAAACGTGTGTTCAGGAATACTAATCCACTTACGTAAGTGTGGACCGGACCTGAAGATCTAGGGGTTACCCAGAGTGTGTAGTCCTGAGGCATTTGCTAGAGTGTCTCGAAGCGGAGAGGAGTTTGCCCCTTTCCTCGACTCATGACGGAAATCCAATTTCCAATACGAGATACTTCGGTTTTATTTGTAGAGCCTAGTATGGCGACATGATAGTTGGTACCCATGCCGCCTATGATTGATATTTATGATTTGAATTGTTTTGACACTATAAACTTATAATAGTATCAAATGATTTGTTTAAACATACCAAGCATGTTTGGCTATTATAAGGGAAAACACTATCCTCCGGCTTGCGTTGCATTGTGTGATGGGACCTGGGTCTTATAATAGCTTCATTTTTTGAAAAAGCATTGCATTGTTTATTCTATGCACTGGTATTCTTGGGAGGAAACCCATTCCGTGTTATATGGCATGGTCCCTTGAATTACTCTCTTTTAAAATAAAGGTTAATAACTGTTTTAGTTCTCACACTAGTCACATGACTGACCTGGAGTTTATTGTTTTAACCTAAACTCTGGGTGCCCCTATTTTCGACACGGGCAGCTAGTAGTTTTGGTTTTGCAGATTTATATTCACAGGATCCTGATTTACATTTGGAACGATGCTCGGAAAGCTCTGTATCCGTGTATTACTTTCAGTTGTGTTTTGTATCGTTTTTCCGCTGCTATGTAAATTATTGTAATCTTTGATATTCTTTGTTGTATAATATTTATTCATACTCTATATATTCTTGTATTCTGATGGAATTGTTGTAATAAACAATGAAATATTCTTCTATTTGCGTTCTATTTTGTCGTGTTCTCAAGGTAATCCAGGGTTTCCTTACCGGGGAAGTTACGGGCTATCACAGTTGGTATCAGAGCTTTGGTTTACAGAGCTCGAGAACAAGACACATTAGAACCGAACGAAAGAATTCATCAGATATTGGATTAGTAATATCCAATTAGAATAACTCGTTAGAGATAGGATCAGTAGTTTCCTAGAACGAGTGTGAAGAGTATATTTTTCAAATAAAAACAGTTTTGTTTTGAAAATTTAAACCATTTTATACGTATTTGAATATTTTATTTATATTGAATTTGGACAATCGAGTATATAAAGATTTTGGATATACACGTCATGAACGTATATTCGAAGTTTTAATGTACTGGATAGATATAGAGTCACATTCTAGACACCCGGAGATGGTTCTGATGATTGATCGATCATCATCAGAACTTATGTTCGAGTTTCGAAAGTGAGATATCTATATATTTCCATTAGGCTGGTGTGAGAACCAAAATATAGCTAGAATACATTATTGTGAATTGGCATCAAAAATGTGATTTTTGTATATATATATCAAAATTATGAATTTGAAAAGCTAATTCACTAATCGATTGCTGGTTGTGTTGTTTGTTTATTTGTTTGAAATTTTGGACCATTATGCCAAATTGAACTGAATATTGAATTGTATTGAAAAATGATTACATTTGCATTCATATACCTATACTTATATTGAACAGGTCATAGCAAGGAGGCTAGAGCAGAAGAATAAAATTGTTTTCCCGACAAATACGTACATGTTTACCATAATTTACTGTTTTGTTTGGGTGATGATGATTTTATGAGCCTATTGGCTAGCCGCTTGGCTTTTTCTTTTTGATTGAAGAAGTCCATGGGAGGCTATATGAAATATCCCGAAGTCCCCGGTGCAGGGGAGGTTATGGCGAAAATTTTCGAAAATCTAGGGTGTTAGCCAAATTTTTGAAAAATTTGAAAAGTTCTTAGAAACTGAAAAGTTGAAGAACTTAAGCCGTAAAGAAAACAATGGAAGTTGAGTTGATTAGTTAAACAACTTTCAGCTTCGTTCCTTTTTGGGGACGAAAAGTTTTAAGTGGAGGAGATTGTAATAACCCGGAAATGCGAGCCAATTTAAAATTTTATTTTGGCAATTTTAACGAATTTTGAATATTTAAAATGATTTATTTTAAATAATGACGACGAGAAATTTATTTTGAATAAAAATAGAACTTATATATTTATATAGATCGTCGTTAGAATATAAATATTTTATTTTAATTATAAAAGGAATTGAAATTGGAGCGGTAGTTCGATAATTCGATTTCAAATTTCAATTGAACATACCAGATACAAAATAAACCGGATTTTAGCAAAACTGAAAATATTTGGATCTATTTGAGAATATCTTTCCAATGAATCCGAAAAATTGAAATTTCATAGCGGGAATTAAAAGATACGTCCAGTTGAAAAAATTCTGAATAGTCGTTATGGAATTCTGGCCCTTAAAATGGAGATTTTGCAAACGACCTCGGATTTCGACGAAACCACTTTTGTTGGATCCGTGATTTCAAGTCATTGCTAGATTTCAATTTTCATAATTTTTCGAATCAATATGTAAGTGTGGCAAAGGAAAATGCGCATTTGACCATTTTCAGTTGATTTTAATCGACTGAAAAATGGCCATTTTTCAAACGGTCTCAGAATCAGACGAAACTAGTTTTGTTAGGACTGTATCGTCAATACGAAGTTAGAAAATATTTTTCAGAAATTTTTAGAGTCAGTATGTGGCCCCGCTAAATTGAAATGCGTGTTCAAATTTAATGTATAGAGTTATATTTTGATTTTGATGAAAACTGATCGAAACGATTGAATCAGCTTACGATACATATCCCACTGTGTTCGGAATGAGGGTAATTAGCTATGGACGACAGGCGGTGGGCCTCGTTTAGAGGTCAAAATAAAAAGTTACTTTTTGAAATTATATTGAATAAAATATAATTATATTTAGAGGGCCCTAACCCTATTTCTCCATTCAACCGATCAAATAAAAAATAAAAATAAAAAAAAAGAGAAAAGGGGGGAGAATCACGATCTCCCCCAGGCGATCAATCGCCTCGACGCCGCCTAGGAGGCACCCGCCTCCGACTAGACCCCCCCCCCCTCGACGCCTCCTTCTCCGCCACTCCCTTCTTCCTCTACCTCTCTCCTCCTCCGCAATGACCTAGCCCGAACCCTATAGCTCCTCCCCCAAACCCGTTCGCAATCGCCACCACACTAGCCGCCACCGCCCCCTTGACCACCTGCGACGCCTCCCACGCTCCGCCTCCGACCAAGCACCTCCCCCAGTCTGCTCCCCCCTCCTCCTCTGAGCGACGAAATTGGTGAGCCCTATTTATTTATTTTAAACTTCAGTTTATATGTTTAAATCATGCTTTTAAATTCAGTTTTTTTGATTGTAAAGTTAAGATTTTTCCTATATAAAGTTTAGACCTTTGTTTAGGAGATTTTAGATCTTTGGTTAAGGTAAAGATTAGATTTTTATTATGAAGTAGCAACTATAAAGATTAGATTTTTATTATGAAGTAGCAACTATAAAGTTAGATTTTTATTATGAAGTAGCAACTATAAAGATTAGATTTTTATTATGAAGTAGCAACTATAAAAATTCAATTTTTATTATGAAGTAGCAACTATAAAAATTCGATTTTCATTTACGAAGTAGCAATATAAAATTGTAATTTTTATATAATAGAGAATATAAAAATGTGATTTTTATATAATAGAGGATATAAAAATGTGATTTTATATATGTAGTAGCTATGGGCAACGAAATTGACAAAAGGCGAGCACGACGAAGATTTCTACCTATGAAGAGTTGTGGCGTTGGTTTGGCTAGTCGGTGAGAACTTCTCACTTTAACTCTTCTTTTCTAGTTAAAAATATATACTAAGATGCAGACGTGCTTAGTAGCACCCGACACCCGTCGTCCACAGATCATGGACGGCTTGTTTGTTTAGTTGATTTTTTTTGTGATTGATTTATTTATTTGGTTGATTAATTGGATTGAATTTGTTTGGGATGTGAAATGAGATTGATTAGATTGGTATGTATATGGCGTGGTCCATTATTAGACCGGGGATAAGGATAGGCCTTGTCCCGTTTCTAGTATCGTGCCGTTATGCCGTCGAAATTTTCTAAAATAATTTAGAAAAATAAAAATATCATTTTATTGAATAAATGAACTGAGTAGAAATTCATGTGTTGAAATAAAGGAATTTATCGTTAAAAGTATAATTTTTAACGTGAATGTGAATAAATAAATATTCATTTACAAACCGAACGGTTTGTTTATGTACACCTACTTGAAGGATATTGATTGGGACGATAAATTTTACACGTCGCCCAACTGCACAAATAATATTCAGTGTTTGTGGATTGAAACCCCACACGGGTGTTGGGATGATATTTGGCGTACACTAATCCCAATTATACAGTTGTATGTCGATCGGTTGGTCGACAGACCGTATAAGCGTTAATTATTTATATTTAATGCTTATGCAGTTGTGTGGTGCACTTTGGATGATGGTTGATTATTTATCGTTGCTATTATATACATGTGTTGTATGGAATCCATATAATTAACATTATATGGTAATTGATTGGGCCTTATTCCAATTGGGAAAATAAAGAAAAAAAATAGATTCACGTGTTGACAGTACTCATTTGTTGAGATTAGTCACATGTTGAAAGAAATATAGATTCATGTGTTGAACGGAATATTTTAACAATAAAATTTAAATCTTTATCATATATAAATTTAGAAACTAACTGGAAAACAGATAAGATGAGTGGTCTCCGGGATATTGATCTGATCTTGGTTTCGGCCTTCGGGGTTAATATTTAGGAAATTGCTCTCTTGCTAAATTACGGTTAGAGTTTGATTAAAAATTTAACGATAGAAATCATAATTTTATAAAATATATTAAATAACGAAAATAGTCACGTGTTGACAGTACTCATTTGTTAGCCACGTGTTGAAAGAAATATATATTCATGTGTTGAATAGAATAAATATTCATTTGTTGAATAGAATAACGAAGTTATTGAAAAATCTAAAGCCGTGTTGATTAGACATGCGCTATTTTGACGCGAACGATATTTATATCGATTATATTCGTTTTTATAATGAATATTGAAAAGGGATTTAAAATTTTAATATTTATAAAATGAATTCGAATTGAATAGAATATAAAATGAATTCGAATTGAAATGAATTCAAATCGAATTGAAAACGAACTGAAATTGAATTGAAATCGATTTGAATTGAAATCAAATAGAAATGAATGTAAAAAGAATTTATAATGGAAAATTCAATTCTGATTTGAATTTGAAATGAAGATTGAAATTGTTTTTGAAACAAATTTGAAACGATTTATAAAATTCGTTTCAAAAGGAAATCGACGAAATATTATATATATGTATGTATGTATGTATGTATATATATATATAATGGCCTGAATAGAACGCACCGTGCCGCGGTAGTTCGTGAATTTCGACCATTGACTTCGAATGGACATTAGGGGAGATCCGACCGTCGGATTCTCCTAAAACCGGAACCATTGGGTTCGTATCGAAAAAAGCTTTCCAATGAATATTAGAAATTTAAAATCTAACGGTTGGATTTGAAATGAGTTTTAAATAACCAGAATTCCCAATATATGAATTGGAATTGATTTGAATCGAAATTGTCTTTGGAATATTCCGATATTAGATTCCGCTATTATACAGATATTTTGGAGGAAATTTGGAAGATATATTTTATATCGTTATTTCCAAAGCGATATTTTTGGGTTTCAGAATTTGATATTGAATACAAGCCGATATATTTTCTATTTAGAGCCTTGTATTTAATATCAAATGGGATTTGGGTTTGTCGTGAATGGTGTCTTCATCAACACTGTTCTTCAACCCCGTTGAGAAAAGATTAAATCTTTTTATTTAGATTTAATGAAGTATACCAATTAATTAATATATTTAATTGGAATTGAATTAGAATTGATTTGTGGGTTTATCGTGAACGGTGTTTTAAATAACACTTGTTCTTTAACCCGATAATAAATTGAATGTGATTTGGGTTTATCGGGAACAGTGTTTTAAATGACATCAGTTCTTTAACCCAGTAAAGGAGTTTTAATGAATCTGTAATTGAAGTGAAATGTGAATTGATAATTTAAATTATCAAATTTGGAAAGTGAGCGAGAATGGAGTATCACCTGTTTTGCTCCAAAGCGATAGTTAAATCTTTAATTAGATTTGAACGTGAAATGGTAATTAATTTTACCGATAACACTGTGGTGTTAGGTATAGAGTATTACCAGTTTTGCTTCATGGGATGAATAGGTTGGGATTGGAAAATAAAATAAATAATTACTTCGGTTCAGTTCGCTAATCCCGACTAGTTTGAAAAACCATAATTTTGTTTGAAATGACATCCAAAGGAGGATTAAAGAGTAAATTTAAAAGAATTTATCTTTGATAAAATTAATGGAACCTTTCCCTAAGAATGTGAAATTTAGAAACTAACTGTAGGTTAGCTAAGAAGAATGGTTTCCTAGGTATTGATCTGATGTTGGTTTCAGGCTTCGGGGTTAATATTTGGGGAATCGTTCTCTTGCTAATTTACGGTTAGTGACTGCTGAATTGGAATGAGGCGTATGTTGTGTTTGCGTAACATTTGTTTATTATATACGTGGGTCATTCAGAAAGGCCGGGTTTATACCCATTCCTAATAACCGATTCGACGATAAGTCGAAGATGAAGACGGTGGTTTAAGACCATAAGTCTTCACATCGTTTGGGTGATTACTGATGATCTTGATTGGGTTGTACACCCAAGAGGAGGGAATCAGTTGGTGGTCGTCCAGACGTACTTGGAGATCGATGGATATGCGAGGAAAGTGCCTCCGGTTTCGTTCAGACCCAGAACGAACTTGTAAATGGACCGTGTGTCTGACATTGGATTTTATTCTATGCTGATTGATCTCTATTATATATACATCTGTTTGGCCGCAGAGAATTTATTCTCTTGCTTAACGCCCTTCTCTGAGACGTACGAGCTCAGAGGTTGTATATCGATGGACATCGGTCGCATGGTATGAATTGCCTGTGTGGCACACCTAAGTGGCAAATGATCAAGGCTTCTGTTGAAAAGCAAAGTCTTGTGGTTGATGATCAAAGCACGGCCTACATGGCATTGCTTTGTGTATAACGTGGATTCGCGAGCCTCACACCTCGGTATGAGTCAAAAACGGGATAGTGACTGCAGGGAGAGCACGACGTTTCTTTCTAGCTATGGGTGGTGTCAGTGCTTAAACTGGCTGACATTTATATATATTTTTACCTATGTGGTAGTTGGAATGAGGCGCCTTGATTTTAGGTCTGTTAGGACCGGGAAACGTGTGTTCAGGAATACTAATCCACTAACGTAAGTGTGGACCGGCCCTGAAGATCCAGGGGTTACCCAGAGTGTGTAGTCCTGACGCATTTGCTAGAGTGTCTCGAAGCGGAGAGGAGCTTGCCCCTTGCCTCGACTCATGACGGAAATCTAATTTCCAATACGAGATACTTCGATTTTATTTATAGAGCCTAGTATGGCGACATGATAGATGGTACCCATGCCGCCTATGATTAATATTTATGATTTGAATTGTTTTGACACTATACACTTATAATAGTATCAAATGATTTGTTTAAACGTACCAAGCATGTTTGGCTATTATAAGGGAAAACCCTATCCTCCGGCTTGCGTTGCATTGTGTGATGGGACCTGGGTCTTATAATAGCTTCATTTTTTTGAAAAAGCATTGCGTTGTTTATTCTATGCACTAGTATTTTTGGGAGGAAACCCGTTCCGTGTTATATGGCGTGGTCCCTTGAATTACTCTCTTTTAAAATAAAGATTAATAATTGTTTTAGTTCTCACACCAGTCACATGACTGACCTGGAGTTTATTTTTTTAACCTAAACTCTGGGTGCCCCTATTTTCGACACGGGCAGCTAGTAGTTTTGGTTTTGCAGATTTATATTCACAGGATCCTGATTTACAGTTGGAACGATGCTCGGAAAGCTCTGTATCCGTGTATTACTTTCAGTTGTGTTTTGTATCGTTTTTCCGCTGCTATGTAAATTATTGTAATCTCTGATATTCTTTGTTGTATAATATTTATTCATACTCTGTATATTCTTGTATTCTGATGGAATTGTTGTAATAAACAATGAAATGTTCTTCTGTTTGCGTTTTATTTTGTCGTGTTCTCAAGGTAATCAGGGCTTTCCTTACCGGGGAAGTTACGGGCTATCACAGGGAGTTATCTCTTCGCTGTCCGAAATCTAATTTCTTCATTTTTGCTTTGTTTGGAGAATCGGTGAGTGATTTACATTTCTCACATGAAATCAATGAATTATATGAGTGTTTATGCATGTTTTTCACCAAATCCAAGTGTTTATTCATGGATCTATACCATTATAAGTCCATTTTGATATATATCCTTGTGATCTAGTTTAGCAAGATTAGGTAAGTAATTTCTATGAGATTTCATGTGAATGTGCGAGTTAGGTCCATCGTTTTGATCATATGTTCATTTCTCATGATATTTGGTGAATTTGCATAATTTGATGATAATCGTCATTTTCATGATGTTAGTGGTTTCATTACATGCTTATGATTGTATTGGATGAATTGAATAAGTTAATTTCGTCGATATGATCGTTTGGCAAAGTTTTGGTCAAAATCGCCAACCGGTCGTCCATTGCTACAGTGTCAACCGGTCGTGCATTGCTACAGTGCCAATCGGTCGATCCATTGCTACAGTGCCAACCGGTCGTCCATTGCTACAGTGCCGACCGGTTATCCATTTCTATAGTGTTTTCCACAGTGCCAACTGGTCGTCCATTGCTACAGTGTCGACCGATCGTCCATTGCTACAGTGCCGATCGGTCGTCCATTTCTACAGTACCGACCGGTCATCCATTTCTGCAATGTTTTCCACAGTGCCAACTGGTCGTCCATTGCTACAGTGCCAACCGGTCAGCCATTGCTACATTGCCAACTGGTCGTCCATTGCTACAGTGCAAACCGGTCAGCCATTGCGACAGTGCCAACCGGTCATCCATTTCTACAGTGCCGACCGGTCATCCATTTCTGCAGTGTTTTCCACAGTGCCAACCGGTCGTCCATTGCTACAGTACCGACCGGTCAGCCATTGCTACAGTGTTTTCTGAAGGACCGGTAGGTAGTTTTTCAAGACCGACTGGTGTGTTTGGGAGGACCAATTGATGTATTTGGGATGACCAACCGATGTGTTTGGGAGGGCCAATTGATGTGTTTGGGAGGACCGACCGGTATGTTTTGGGAGGGCCAACCAGTAATGTTTTGGGAAGGCCGACCGACCGGTATGGGTGAGACTTCGAGGTAAATTCAATTAGGGAAGTTCGAAGTGTTGAAAATTGTTCATTTCTCTAACGTGTTCTGAGATGATTAACAGTCGTAATTGATAACGACTAGAGATGAGAAGGCCGTGGAATTATCCTTGTCGTAGGTTTTAGCGGACTCAAGCAGGGGCACAATTGAAGACCAATAGTAGGTCGAGTACCCTGGGTTTCATTGTATGGCCTAGACACATTTCGTTGTATGGTGTGTGGGGTTTTAGCTAGAACCGGGGTTTCGTTGTATGGCCCTTGACAATTGATGGAAAATTGTTTAGCCAGTCTTACGATTAACGGTGGTTCCAAAGCAAGGTTGGCTGTGATAGCCAGAGCCAGTCATGGATGTTTGAATGCTTTGTTGTGATCATGATTGAGTTGCTATTGCTATGTATGAATGGTTATTCTAGTTTCCACTGTTGAATTGTTATTCCTTTGGGTGTATGGATCGTAAAGGCTATCACTGTCAGGTGTGGGGAAGGCAGTTGTGAGTTCTTCTCTGGAGTTGGGTAGATTAGTTTGTTTATTTACCCATTCTCATATACTTTATTGATGAAGTTTGTTAGATGTTTTATCCTTCACTAAGATTGTTGTTTGACTCAAGGTTTTATGTCTCCTCTTATTACCTTGGGCTATTCATCCGATTGTTGGATGGGCAGACTAAGTAGCAGGTGACAGGTAGCTTAAGTGAGGATGGTGTTGCTGCTCGGAGGCGACCAGGAGGCTGGCGTACTATCTTTACTACTATCTAGTATTTGTTTCCGCTGTTGCTATTTCTGAGAGTGTTGTAGTGAGGCAAATTGTACAAACACTATTGTTGTTATCCACGTGTATGGAAAATACTTTCTAGTTGTTATGAAAGTTTAGTGTTTTCTGCTTCACTATCACTACCTGTTTTATATATTCTATTATATTTTATCTTTGCGCTGTGAGTTTACGATAGGTTCCGCTTATATACCTTACCTTGATGATCGTCCATAGCTGCCTGGCACACATTTTAGCACACTATTTCTTTAGTATAGTGCGGGAGTTGTGGGCGGTCGTCTCACGTACACTGCATTATTGCTAAACATTAAAAACCTAGTAGCATAATTTGTCTAAGAACTTACCAAAGACAAAATTAAGTCCTTGACTAATATCTTCCCTACAAAATTCAATAAACATACCATGGTTAAAAAAAGTGAAGCAGTAAATAATTAATACCTACCACCTAACCGGTCAGTCTTCAAAACAGGTAATGAAGAAAGCATGTAGACTGACGGAATATAATGTATGTTTTTGAAATATTGCAGAATATATATCTTTAAAGTGGAGTTTACCTTAAGTCAGAAGCTTCTACAAGCATCTGAAAGGGGAGAAAAAGAGAGAGGGAGAGGTTGATATGTGGGATTGAGGAATAAAAGAAGGCCTGTGTATTTATAAATGAGATATTGTGAGATTCTAGTAGATGTATTGGCCAAGGAAATATAGGATATATAATGATCGATCTAGTATTCAAGGAGTAAACATAAATACAAGTGCATATAATTAAATAAAGGTGATGACATCCTTTGTAAGAATAAAAGGTATAATATATTATTTTTCCCGAAATAAGTATAATATAAATTCTAATAGATGAGCATGCGTGAAAGTTGGTATGATCGGCGTGGTTTCCATGTTTAGGATCTTTTTATCTGAATTGTTATACCATGCGCCAATGCTAATTTTTTGGATCTGATTTCTTTAGGTGCTGAAAGATTCCTTTTATATATTTGAACTGCCTTTCAATGCGCCGATGGAACTTTTTGTGGATCTATTCAGATTTGTTCAAATTGATTAAAAGGTATAATATATTATGATCCAGTATTCAAGGAGGAAACATATATATTAGCGTAGCTAATTAAATAAAGGTGATGGCATATTTTTTAATAATAAAAGGTATAATATATTATTTTCTTGAAATAAGTATAATATAAATTCTAATTTAATGTAAATGACATGACGACATTTAATAACATAAATTGTAATTTCATGTAAATGACGTGACGACATTTAATAATATAAATTTTAATTTCATGTAAATGAGGCGATGGCATTTAATAATGATAAGTTGTATAATATAAAGGGATCCATGGATATTTCCAGCATTCTATATTTGTTCGAATGAAGCTTTGAATGTTTCACATTAACAAAAGAAAATTCTAGTACCTATGGGTAGATGAGCAAGCGCGAAAGTTGTTATGATTGACGCGGTTTCTATGTTCAAGAAGATCTTTTTATTTGAATTGTTATTACCATAAGCCAATGCTAATTTTTTAGATCTAATTTCTTTAGGTGTGGAAAGATTCCTTTTATAAATTTGAACTGTCGTTCAATGCGCCGATGGAACTTTTTGTGATCTATTAAGATCCGTTCAAATTGATTAATAGGTATAATATATTATGATCTAGTATTCAAGTAGGAAACAAATATATCAGAGTAGATAATTAAATAAAGGTGATGACATATTTTGTAATAATAAATGGTATAATATATTATTTTCCCGAAATAAGTATAATATAAATTCTAATTTCATGTAAATGATGTGACGGCATTTAGCAATATAAATTTTAATTAAATGTAAATGACGTGATGGCATTTAATAATGATAAGATGTATAATATAAAGGGATCCATGGATATTTCCAGCATTCTATATTTGTTCGAATGAATCTTTGAATGTATCACATTAACAAAAGAAAATTCTCGCACCTATGGTTAGATGAGCATGCGTGGAAGTTGCTATGATTGGCGCGGTTTCTATGTTCAAGAAGATCTTTTTATTTGAATTGTTATATCATGCGCCAATGCTAATTTTTTGGATCTAATTTCTTTCGGTGTTGAAAGATTCCTTTTATATATTTGAACTGCCCTTCTATGCGCAGGTGAAACTTTTTGTGGATCTATTAAGATCTTTTCAAATTAATTAAAAGGTATAATATATTATGATCCAGTATTCAAGGAGGAAACACACACACACACATATATACATATATACAAATATATATATATATATATATATATATATATATATATATCAGCGCAGATAATTAAATAAAGGTGATGACATATTTTGTAATAATAAAAGGTATAATATATTATTTTCCCAAAATAAGCATCATATAAATTCTAATTTCATGCAAATGATGTGACGGCATTTAACAATATAAATTTTAATTTCATGTAAATGATGTAACGTCATTTAATAATGATAAGATGTATAATATAAAGGGATCCATAGATATCTCCAGCATTCTATATTTGTTCGAATAAAGATTTGAATGCTACACATTAACAAAAGAAAATTCTAGTACCTATGGGCAGATGAGCATGCGTGAAAGTTGCTATGATTGGCACGATTTCTATGTTCAAGAAGATCTTTTTATTTGAATTTTTATACCATGCGTCGATGCTGATTTTTTGGATCTAATTTCTTTAGGTGCTGAAAGATTCCTTTTACATATTTGAATTGACCTTCAGTGCGCGGATGGAACTTTTTATGGATCTATTAAGATCTGTTAAAATTGATTTAAAGGTATAATATATTATGATCCAGTATTCAAGGAGGAAACATATATATCAGATCAGATAATTAAATAAAGGTGATGATATATTTTGTAATAATAAAAGGTATAATATATTATTTTCTCGAATAAGTATAATATAATTTCTAATTTCATGTAAATGACGTGATGACATTTAATAATATAAATTTTAATTTCATGTAAATGACGAAACAGCATTTAATAATGATAAAACGCATAATATAAAGGGATACATGGATATTTCAAGCATTCTATATTTGTTCAAATGAAGCTTTGAATGTTTCACATTAACAAAAGGATATTCTAGTACCTATGGGTAGATGAGCATGCGTGAAAGTTGCTATGATTGGCACGGTTTCTATGTTCAAGAAGGTCATTTTATTTGAATTGTTATACCATGCGCAAATGCTAATTTTTTTGATCTAATTTCTTTAGGTGCTGAAAGATTCCTTTTATATATTTGAATTGCCCTTCAATGCGCAGATGGAACTTTTTGTGGATCTATTAAGATCTATTCAAATTGATTAAAGGGCATTTTCGGTAGTTTACGTTTATACGAAAAAAGTGTGACACCAAACTTATTTCAATTATTAGTAAAGATAATTACTACTTGTCAATATTTTTACGTATACATGGTTATAACATAAATATTATATACTTTCAATAAATAAGCTATAAATTTTGCATAGTATTTATTTTATATACTTTTTATAAATAAGCTATAAATTTTGCATAGTATTTATTTGAATTAATGATAATTATACAATAACAAATGCATAAATTATGAACTATTATCGTACAATCCATTTTGTTATATTCTCTTATCATTACAAATACATTATTAGTTGTATTTAATTTATCATTCAGTGACAAAAAATATAAATAAATAAAATTGTATATATTGGTACACAATTTCATTGGGTCTTGCAGCAGGTCGGTCTACCTTGACCCGTACAAGTTCGGGGTATAGGAAATACTCCAAACCCGCAGCGGGTCTACGGGACGGGTTTGGAGCAAGGTTCAAAAACCTCACGGCGGGTCTAGGACGCTAAAAACCCGCCCTACCCCCTTCACCCCTGCTATCCCTGTTAATCTATGCAAACCACCAAAATGTTCTTTGATATCACCTAAAATTCAGATCAAATAATTACACTTCCATTGGCAAATTCGATATGTCTTTCACCAAAAAAAAAATCACTTACAAATAGGATCTAATAAAATTTCCATTGCAAAAGCATTTATTTATTAATAAATAATAAAATAAAAACTAATTAAAAGATATATCTGAAGTTAAAAATAAAGATTCAGACTAATTATACGTGGTTTTAACGCAAAAATATAATTAACTATTCATATAAATCATTTTTTCTTCAACATGTTAAACTTATACAGTTTATAAAAGAAACAATACATGTGCAAAACATACATCATGATCAAGTGTAATGTGCATGTTGTAATGCTCGTACGTTGTTGCACACCAAATAATGGAGCGCTTCATTCATCCTTTTGATTTTCACTCCATTTTTTATTTTCTCTATCTTTTTACTAACTCCCTCTTCTCATCAACTTATTTAAATTAAAAAAAACCAAGGATACAACTGATTTGTAGAACTTCACATATATATGTATGTGTGTATGTGTACACACACAAGCATAATGGCAAGCTCTTCGCACGTGATAATAGTAACCACTTCAAGTGTGAACTATGTTTCTATAAAGTGTATATTTTAATTAATAATTTATTCGATAGACCCTGTTTTTAAATAATATTATGATTTGATAGTATATATAGACGTACATTTTGAATTTCTAAAAGAACTTTATTTGTTAGTTTATATTTTCAAATTATAATAAGAATTGAAAATATATGTAAATGGTGAATATATCTATGGACAGACTTTGAACTTGTAATTGAACCTTTTAGACATTAGTTGTTTTTTACGAACTTTGATTATTAGATTTTATTTTCGACAGTACACGTTAATGCTAAAAAAAGCGCGACACTAAATGTGCCATGACAATATATTTGAGCATTACGGCATGCGCTTTGCGCGTAATGATGACATGTGCTTAGTGTATATTTTTAGCACATTCAGGAGATGATAATTTATAGAAATATTTAACCGCATTATTGTATCAAAGTCATTTTTTACTTGTATAGATTTTATTTTTTAATTCGATGTATAAATTTGATAGTACAAGTAGATGAAAGATTTGAATTTTCGGAAACTTTATTTGTTATATCTAATTCTCAAATACATTAAGAGTTGAAAATATTTGTAAACCGACGTTTTGAGTTGTAGAAGAAATTTAGTTGTTAGATTTTATTTCCTTGTGTTGAATATGATATTGGTTTAGTTCTTTTCTAGAATATTTTCAACATCTAATTTTCCAAATTTGAATTTTATTTATATTGTTATTAATTAATATTATATTAGATTGATCCTAGTTTTAAGTGATTTTAAGGTTTGATGGTATTTGTAGATGAACGCTTTAAATTTGTAAAAATGGCCTTCATTTGTTAGATCCAATTTTTAAGTAATACCTGATTTGAAAATTTTCCTGATTTTGTAAATAAAATCTAGTTAGCAAATCCTATTTTCATGCGATGTTAAGATTTAATAGTAGGAGGGTTTTTTGGTAGTTCATGCGGATACAAAAATGTGTTCCAAAGGTATTACAACTATTGTAGTATGAGCATTACGACACGTGCTTCGTATGTGATAATGGCATGTGCTTTCGTGCATGAGTGGTTTTTCTACAAATTATTTATAGTTAACACACTCGAGAGAAATTAAATTATATAAATATTTAGTAATGTTTTTATGTTAAAGCATGTATAATTAATTTAAAATTTATTTATAAGTTGAAACATCTATTTTTCGCTAGTTTGTATTTCATTTAAATTATTAATTAATAAACAATGAATTTGTAAATAATGTTTATTTATAAATTGCACCTGTTTGTTAGATCCTAATTTTAAGCATAGAGAGATTGTAAAGTTGTTTTACTGTTTGATCCAAATTTTAAGTATGGGGTGGTTGTTTGTAATTGTTAAAAAAAAACTATCGCATCCTTTTTTAAACGAATGTTTAATTTTGTTAATATTTGTTAGGGTACTTTTAGTTCACATCTATGCAGTTAATGCTCCGCTATATCCCGTAGCCGATTATCACTGCTACACTTCACAAATAGCTTCTGATATAGCCTCTTCGCTTTACGCCCCACTATATTCCGCTATTCCCGATATATCTAGTTATTTCCGCTCTATTACGTTATTCCTGCTATATCTTTGATGAAAGAAACGAACTGAAAAATAATATTTATGCATTATAAAGATTATAAAGTCAAGTTTTTTAGTTGAAAGTTTTAATATGTATTTTTAGAAACAAAAATACTCTATATTCTATAAAATTTAACTAATTTAAATAGCAATTTACGTATATTTAAAGATATTAGGCTTGTTTTTGTTTAAAATTAAGAATGTATAAATTATAGTTAAACCGACTGCTAGTTTTTCATTTAATTATCGTTTTTACATTCGTAAAAATAATTACATGTGTTATTTTAGAGTCATCTGCTATATCTTGCTATTTCTTCGTTTTATTCCTACTATGACCTTTTGGACTTACAACGCATTGGATCCGCTAAACGCTTTAACTGCACAAGTTCACGTTAATGCAAAAAAAAAGTATTGTTAAAGGGACTCTAATTTTTCTTAGAGGGGATATATTGTTTAATTTTTGATGAATTGTTAAGGGGGGACAAAATAAATTATCCCACTCTTAACAATATAATTAAAAGTTCCAATACTAACCCTATAATCCTCCTATACCTTGAACTTAAACACTAATTAAATATCAAGTTAACCACAAATTTCTATAATGGAACTTAAAATAAGAACTAAAAGAACAAAACTCTTCAACATTTTCCCTATTAGATTAGGATCCGCCAATTACTTTCTCTTGGTGGTCTTCGTTAGAACTGTAACAACCCATATTTTTGGAACTAATTTAAAATTTATTTTTAATTGATTTTCATAGAAATTAAATATTGCGAAGGAATTATTTTGAGAATAAATGATTTAAAATTTATTTAAATCGAAGTTAGAGAGTAAAAAATTTAAAATTTAATTAAAATGAGCTTGAAATGGCGCGGTAGATCGAAAATTTGGCTTTGAACTTTGAACGAATATACATAATTCAATATAAATCAAAATTTGATAAAACAAGAAATGTTGAAATATTTTAAATTATAATTTTCTAACGATTGTAAGAAATTGAGATTTCACTTATTAAATTGTAAGTTATGTCTAAATTAAAATTTAGAGTAGTCGCTATGGAATTTATATATGTTTTAAAAGGTGTATATATAGCCCGTAGAAAGCTCACATTTTGCATACGGATGAATTTGAACTCAACGCTACTTCCATTGAGTTCAAATTGCCGTTTGAGTGTTCAAAAACTATAAGCATCGATACCTTTGGGTTGGAGAAATTTTGGTCTTTTTCACTGGATATAAGACCAAAATATCACTTTTTGCATATGGACAAATTTGGACTCGAAACCACTTCCATTGAGTTCAAAACGTCGTTCAGGTGCTCGAAAAGTATAATCTTCGATATAGCCCATAGAAAGCTCACACTTGGAGATTTGGCACCTTGGTTGGGTCTTGCTTGGCTAAACCTAGCCCATTCACTTAAGTGCCATTGCCCTCTCCTCCTCATTCATTCTCCAAACACTTAAGTAAAATGGAAATGGGGAAGGGAATGGGAAATATAAATTCCCTAAGATAGGGTGTTCAATCTAGAGCTCAATTCTAGTGCAAATCCAATTCTAAGACATGGGTAAGCTTCTCTATCTTCCTCTTAATCTTCTCCAACTTGTTTCCTCTTCAATTTGTGATGATTTCCGATGACCTAATTCTTAGGAAATATTTTCATATGATCATAGGTTGTTGATTCTAGTGTTTTTATTGAAGAGTGGTTGTTCAAGCTTGTCATTGGATTGATTTCTTGCGTCTAGCAAGCAAAGGTGAGATCTTTGTGAGTTCTTAGCGTCTATGCCACAATCTATTAGCTTGTATAGGGTAAAGAAGGTTCATTTGGAGTTGTGTATAGGCATATGAATTGGTTAGATAAGTATACACTTTCCGGTTCATTATTTTACGTTCCATCAAATTAAAAATTATGACAAGGATTGTTCACACGATCTAATTCATATGATTCGAGTTGATTGGGTGATCTCATGAAGCTCCATTATTGCCCCCGCAAAGTCTTAAGTCTTCACAAGTCGGTTAAATTGCTTTTTTACACTTTGATTAGGAATTTAGTTCAAATTTGAATTTATAAACCGAATCATTGCAAAACTCTTGTATGAATGTTTGTGTATGTGCATTTGGGTGTTATAAGTTGTTTCGGCAAGTATTAAAAGCCTCATATACATGTATATAACATCATAAGCCTATGGGCATTTGTCGATATCGTTTTGAACATGTTTTCAAGGCAAATTGTGCTTAGGAACAGGATTCAGACGTCTGAATATTTTGGGGAAGACGTCTGACCTGCTCCAAATAATTCTATAAACAAGCAGAGCAATTCAGACATCTGAAATTTTCAATTCAGATGTCTGAATTGTAAATTAGACGTCTGACAAAAAAAATTCAGACCTCTGAAATAGCTCAAAAACAAACAAAATCCTTACTAGTTCAGGAAATTGTAAATTTAGACGTCTGAATTTTTCATTCAGACGTCTGAATCTTGTTTTTTAACTGTTGACCGGTGGACACTGTAGACAACAGTTTAGATCCATCCATGCTTTTTCCCGACTGAGTTTCGACCTATTTCGACTTCGTTTGTTACTTTTCAGTTTCACTAATTCGCAGATTTCAGCAGCCCGATTCTTGCAAAATCGTTTTTATAAATCATCAATTAAAGAATGGCGGAGTGGAAACCAGTGGTGAGAACTCTCTCACTCAAATCTTTTGTACAGATATTTATACATTTTTATAATTGAATATATGTTGATTGTCGGTGATTGCAATATTTGTTTGGTAGATTATGAATGCTATAGTTTTAAATGTTTTCATTATTAAACCATGAAAATAATATATAAGTCACATGGATTGTAATGTAAACCCCACACGGGTCTGGTGATGATAATAACTTCACACATCTCCCTTGTGTTTAGTTGTACGTCAATCGATTTATCAACAGGATGTGTTAAGCGTTATTTAATTATTTAATGCTTATACAGCTGTAGGTTTCACCCTGGATGTGAATTGGATGTGTAATAGCGGTTCATCACTATTTATGAATACATGCGATGTATGGAATCCATATAATTAAAATTATATGGTAATTGATTGAATCACATTCCGATTCAGAGTATATATGAACATTTTAAAACAATATTCAGTGAAGAAGCAAAATATGTTTTTGATGTCCGATTTTGGATGGACACAAAAATATTAAAGATTTGTTTTGATGTCCGATTTTTGATGGACACAAAAAGGAACTGAAATGAACTGAAATGCTTTTGATAACCAGAATTTTTCCAACGTATGAATTGGAATAGATTTGAAAGGAAATAATCTTTGGAATATTTCGATATTGGGTTCCGTGATTATATGGATATTGTTGAGGAATTTGGAAGATACAAATATCGTTATTCCCAATACAATATCCGTTGATCTCAGAATTTGGTACTGAAGATAAGTCGATATGATTTCTATTTAAGCCTTATATTTAATATCAAACTGGATTTTGGGTTTATCGTGAATGGTGTCTTCAACAACATTGTTCTGAAACACAGTTGAGAAAAGAATAAATCTTTTAATTAAGATTTTAGGAGGTATTCTAGTTAATAAATATAATTAGAATTAAATGGAAGTTGATTTTGGGTTGATTGAGAACAATGTTTTAAACAACATTAGTTCTTAAACCCAATTAACAGTGAAATTAAGATTTGGAATTTATGAATCTTTATTATAAGATTTAATGGAAGTTTTCCAAAGTAAAGTTTTCCAATTTAATAAAAGAAATTGTAATTGAATGGAATTCGATTTAGTGATGATTGAGATGAGCTTCTATGAAGGAAGGCATTTACTATTTATGGAATTTAAAAGGCTTTGTCGTTATTCCGTTTATTGTATTAGTCTGATATAGAAATTTATATCGATTCTATACTGTTATGATTTATGTGAAGATTCCATTTTGATGGAAGAGGATTTTGGGTTTATTGTGAACTGTGTTTTAAGTGACATTAGTTCTTTAACCCAAGTAAAAGCAGGATTAATTTCCAGAAAGTTGAATAATCATTAAGTAATGATTTTTCGAGATTAAAACTAAGTAGAGTTTTAATGAATCATTAATTAGATTGAAATGGGAATGAGGTGAGAAAATTTACCGAATTCAAGAAATGTCGAGAATGGAGAACCGTCAGTTTTACTCCATGCGATAGTAAAATCTTTAAATAGATTTGAAACGTTGAATGGTAATTAATTTTACCGATAACACAATGGGTGTTAAATATGGAGTACTACCAATTTTGCTCCATGGGATGAATAGGTTGGGGTTGGGATAATAAAATAAAGGATTATTTCGATAAGATTCGCTAATCCCGACCAGTTGATAAACCTCATTTTGTTTTTAGTCGTCGAAATATGAAATAAAATCTTTTGAAATGATATCCAAAGGAAGATTAAAGAAATAGTTTAAACGAACTTATCTTTGATAAAATTAACGAGAACATTTCCCTAAAGGGGTGAATATTTGAATAAAAGAATATTCTGAATTGGAATGAGGCGTACGATGTGTTTTATAGCACTTGATTATAAGATACACGAGTTATTCGGAAAGACCTGGTTTAACCCATTCTGAATAACAGTTTGATGATTGAAAGTCAATGATGAAGACGGTGGTTGAAGACCGGAGTCTTCACATCGTTTGGATGATTACTAATGTCTTGATTGGGCTGTACACCCAAGACAAGGTAATAAGTGGTGATCATCCAAACGTACTTTTAGATCGACCAGATATGCGAGGACCTCTCTCCTATATTGGACGTATGGGACGAGGAATAAGGTGCCTCCGGTTTTTTTCAGACCCTGAACGGACTTGTAAATGGATGTGTGTTTGACATTGTATTTCATTCTATGTTGATTGATTTCTATTAAATATATATCTGTTTGGTTGCGAAGAATTTATTCTCTTGCTTAACACCCTTCTTTGAGACGTACGAGCTTAGACATTATATATTGGTAGACATAAGTTATATGGCATGAATTGTCAATGTGGCATGCTAAGATGCAAATGATCAAGGCTTTTGTTGAAAAGCAAATTCTTGTAATTGATGATCAAAGCACGGTTGTAAATATCATAGCTTTGTGTATAACGTTAATTAGCAAGCCTTACACCTGGTATGAGTCAAAAACGAGATAGTGACTGCAGGGAGTGTACGATGTTTCTTTTTAGCTACGAGTGGTGTCATGGTATGGATCCCAGACATTTTTACTTATGTGGATGATGGAATGAGGCGCATCGGATATTGAGTCCCTAGTGGCTTAGAGATAGGTCCGATAGGACCAGGAAACATGTGTTCAGGAATAATTAATCCACTACAATAATTGTGGACTTGCCCTAAAGATCCAAGGGCTCACCAGCGTCCGAGCCCTGAGGCATTTGCTAGAGTGTCTCGAATCGGGGAGGATACATCCCTTGCCTCGACTCATAGATGGAAATCCAATTTCCAATACGTGACTTTTCAGTTTTAGTTGTAAACCTACGTATGGCGGCATAAATATGGTAACTATGTCGTCTATAATTGATACATTTATATTTGAAGTTGATTTTGACATTATGCACTTATAGTACTATCAAAATGATTATTTTAAAACGTACCAAGCATGTTTGGCTATTATAAAGGAAAACTCTATCCTCCGGCTTGCGTTGCATTGTGTGATGGGACCTGAGTCTTATAATAGCTTCATTTTCCAAAAAGCATTGCGTTGTTTTATTTTAAACCGAGATCCATGTGGAGTAAACCCATTCCGGGTTATATGGCATGATCCCATGATTTCCCAACTTTTAAATTAAAGATTTAATAACTATTTTAGTTCTCACACCAGTCCCATGACTGACTCGGAGTTTATTTTATCTACCTAAACTCTGGGTGCTCATGTTTTTCCACATGGGCAGCTAGTAGTTTTGGATTTGCAGATATTTCTTTTCGTAGGATCCTGGATTACTGTAACAATCCAGAGTTTTTAACCAATTTAAAATTGGAAATTTTATTACTTAATTTGAATTTGAATTTGACATAAATATATATGGTTAAGTATATTTAATAATTTTGATTAGTTATATGGTAGATTTTATTTGAATTATAAATTTAACAAATGAGAATGAATATTAATAAGTTTGGATTATTTAACACTATTTGTCATTCGATCGGATTTGTCAAACCATAACATGAATTAGTAGCGTTGGAATTAAGTGTTGCCTTTAGTTTTCATAGCATTTAAGGGCGAATGCTACCAAAACTTCACCTTCTCTTCTTAAGACAAGTGTATGGACACTTGTAATTTTGCATGTATGCTTTCGTGCATGGTTTCCACTTGTCTCCTTATGTGTCATACCTCCTTAACCCTCCATTCCTATATAAGTAGGCCTTTTCTCCATTTTTTAACCATTCCACTCCATTTTCTCCTTTTCATCTTCTTCTTAAAGCTTATGGCCATGGTTTCCATGGCATAAGTCTTCTTCTTTTCCACCATCACCTTGCCGAAGTTCGTCGTCACCCTCATCCTCCTCTTATGATAGATAGAGAGAGAGATTAGTATATATATTTTGGTGGAGAAGACGTTGCGCCAAAATACTGTCTAATGGTTTGCTCAGCTAAGATCCCTAGCAGAAATTTGGAAAGCTGTTTGGTGAAAACTCTTTAACCATGGTTTATATATTTAATTAGTATTTAGACTAATTTAAATATAATGATGAATTATTAGTGGTTAATGATGATTGATGTTTGTTGTGATGGATGATGGATGCGTAATTTAGAACACACACACTATTAAGTGTTAATGTTATAACGCTTGTGCATTTATTTAATTATGTTGATGATGGTTGCTATGGATGTTTATAATAGTTGTTGATGTTGTTGCACAAACAATATGACACAACAATTACGGTATCACATTGGTGATCTATAAATCTCCTTCGTAATTAGAAGCAATATTATTATTGAAATTGAAGGTTAATAATTAGAAAAGACGTATAAATTCATATACATTGATAAAGTTTCTTGAAATGCCTAAATAAATACCGAAACATTCTAGGATGGCAAAGACGATAGTGTCTTGGCTTGGGTTTGGAAATAAAGTTTCCTGCTCTCCCTGGCTGTCCCTAGCTGATTCGACGAATGGGATGGTTAATTTGAAGTTATCTGAATTTAGAAATGAGTTGGAATTTGATTTATTAAGTAAAAAAATAAAAGCTAAATTTTGAACCTAAAATAATTTGGAAAGTCAATGTAAATTACTTTAAATGATTTTAAAACATTTGTATAAGTATATAATGGTTTTCTAAGGTATTTGGAATTATTGAAGAATAATTTCTATTTCGGTCAAAATAGAGCTTGTCGCATAATGGCAAATTCGCATGTTTAGTTTACAAACTGTAAATTCTATAACTTTTGCAATTCAATTCGGATTTCCATGAAATGAAAAACGTTTGATTTGCATTAACAAGAACTTTTAAATGAGTGAAAGAAATTTTTAATTCGAGTTATAATTTTCAAGTTATGTTGAAATCCTTTTGGAAAAGGTCGTTGTAAGAACAATTGTTGACCATAACTATAAACAGTTGTTTTTAAATGTTTAAAAATATGGAATTTTTTTGTAAAATCATTACAAATTATGAAAAGGTGTTTTGAATTGTAAAGTTTAAGTTTTGGCTAAGATAAATGATATTTTGATCAAAATAGTTAAGATAACTATTTGGTAACACTTTTGTAACACTTTTGAAATGCTATTGTAACGCTTCATTTGAAAATAATCTATTTTGGAGTTTTAACACATAAACTATTTTCTAAACTATAAGTAATGATTTATGGAATGTTTTCAAAGGTTTAAAAGTATTGGAAATATTTTATATGGAATTTAAACTGATATTAATACGAGTTTTCAATTTTAAATAATTGGATATGGTAGGAGATAAATCTTCGGATGTTTGATATTAATTCGGTAGATGATGACTCTTACTATTTGAGGAATTTAAAAGGTAGTTCATTGTTATTCCGCTTATAGTGTGAGTTGGAAACAGAGATTAATATTGAGGATAAGTTGATGGTATTTATATCAAGATCTAATGTCAAAGAGTTGGATAAATATTTTAATTAAGATACGGGTTTCCAAATCGGATTGAGATAAGTTGGATAGAAATAATCTTTAGATATTTGATATAAAATTCATTGAGGTAAATGTATACTATTTGTAGAATTTGGAAGATATTATTACATCGTTATTCCACTTATAGTATTTGTTTAATATGAGAATTGATATCGAATATAAGTAGATACAATTTTTGTGTAACTTATGCTCAATATCGATTGATTTGGGTTTTGTCGTGAATCATATCTTCAACAATATCATTCTTGAAACCCAATGAGATTGAGTTGTGGAAATTTATATCGTAAATTGGGATTTAATCAAATCTTTGATTTGAGAAAATTAAAAATAAGGAATTGGGAACCAAGTATAATCTTTTAGTTAAGATTAAAGAATTGAATGTTGAAAAATCGATTTAGTTGGAAACTATGGTTGAAATATGGATTAAAGGATTTTAAAAGGAAACTGGGTTTTGATAACGAGTTATCAAATGGAAAATTAAGTAAGGCTTTAGGGCTAGTTTATCTTTGATTTAAGGGATGTGTTTTAAAGAAGAAGGGTTAAAATATGGATTTTGTTAAAGATAAATTTGAGTATGGAATTTTAGAAGTTTAATTTAACAAAATTCAAGATGGAAGGAGATTTGGTTGAAAGCTTGTGTGTTCTGTAATTGTATATTTTAAAAATTATGCTTATTATTTGGAAAGACCGGGATCATATTTATGTTCGAAAACCATTCCAAGTAATAATATGACGTTGTGGAGCAATTGAACACGTTATTGAAGACCAGGACCCTTCATATCGTAAGAACGACTTGTTGAATGTCTCAAATGGGTAGCTCCCATTTGCAGATGGATTTTATATTACTTAAGTGGCAAGAAGCCCGAACGTATGTGAAGGAATTTCGGATTGTTGTTTCGTTCAGACCTAGAACGGACATTTATGGATTATGTGTCTGACATTGTAATTGACTGCGTAGCACTGATCTTTGTTAAATATATATCTATTTGTTGGCGGAGAATTTATTCTCTTGCTTAACACCCTTCTCTAAGACGTATGAGCTTAGAGGTTATATATTGGTAGAAATCAGTGATGCGTTGTGAATGGACAATGTAGCACACTTAAGTTATGTGGTGAGCTTTGGATGATCAAAGCATTGCTTAGCTTTGTGTATATCATGATCTCGGCAAGCCTCACACCCCGGTAAATGACCAAAACAAGAAGAAATGCGGCAAGGTTATGGGGTGTTGTCTCCTTCTAGATAAAAGGTGTACTATGGTATGGAGCTCAGGTATTAACCTATGTGGTAAAAGCATCCACTTTTGTGGTTGTTGTTGGCGCGCGCTCAGGAAGGTCGGTAACGACCGGGAGATGACATACTCAGGCGTATTATAAGTTACCCAATTAAGGGGTAACCCGGCCTTGTGTTGGCAGGAGGAGTATCACTGTTGATCCTTGGACATCCCTCTAGAGGTGTTCAAAATTTGGTTTGGAAGGAAGTTCCTTTGCTTGGTCATTGTTGCAAACCCAATCTCCTCTACGAGCCTATACGATTTTGATTATATACCATATGTCAGTATAGTATATGGTACATATGCTGGCTAGGATTGATACATTTACTTTCGAAATTATTTTCGCACTATATTATAGTATTGAAAGAGGATTTTCACGTATCAAGCATTTTTGACTGCATAAGGAGAAATCTCGCGCACATGTGCGTTTGCATTTTGTGTGTGCCGCGAGACCTTATGTTAGTTTCATTTTTCAAAAAGTCATTGCGAATTTCTGTGCATTGTTATTCACATGAAGTAAACTCGTTCCGCATTAGCGACGTGGTTCGGTGAATTACCTAACTTTAAAATAAACCCTAAAAACAAATGTTTTGAGTTCTCACATAAGTCCCATGAGTGACCTGGAGTTTATTGTTCCCACACCTAAACTCTGGGTGTCCATAATTTTTGTACGGGCAGCCTAGTTGTTTGGTTCGCAGATTTAGTCTTGGAGTTGGCTAGAGCAGGATGCTGGCTTAGCTGGAGCTATTATATCTTGGAGTATGCATATTCTTCAGTTGAATTTAGTATCTTTTCCGTTGTTTAATCGATGTACTCTGATGTTTCTCCAGTAACTCTGATGTAATATTATGGTAATAATAATGGAAAAGTTCTTTTTATTTTGTACAAATGTGCAAGTACCCATAACAATCGTCTTTATGAACAATTTAAGTTGGTTTAATTACCAGCGAAAACCGAGCAAAAAGCCGGGTCGTTACAATTACAACTGGAGCTATATTCAGAAAGCTTTATATCCGTGTATTTCATTCAGTTGTGGTAGTTGATGTTTTTCATTGTACATTACGTTCATGTATTTAAATCTCTAATATTTTTCCGCTGTATATTATTTATTTGAACTCTGATATCCTGTACTCTAATGTAATTTTAGTAATAGCAATGAAATGTTCTATTGTTTGTGTTCCGATGCGTCGTGTTCTCAACACAATCCGGGCTCCTCCGTCTCTTCAGAGATCGGGAAAGTCTAGATCGTGATAGGTGGTATCAGGGCTTTGGTTAACAAAGCTCGAGAACAAGGCACAGTACAACCGAATGAAAGAATTCATCAGAGATAGGATTAGTAACATCTTATAAGAATGACTTGTTGGAGATAGGGTTAGTAATACCCTAGAATGAGTTTGAAGAGTACTATTTCGAAAATCGAGTTTTGTTTTAAAAATTATGTCTTATTATAAAGATTTAAATACTATATTTGATATTGATTTTGGACTATCGAGTATAAGAAGATTTCGCATATACGCGTCATGAACGTATATTTGAAGTCTCAAATATACTAGGTAGATGTAGAATCACACTCTAATCACCCAGAGATGATCCTAATGATTACTATAGTATCATCAGTGCTTATATTCGAGTTTCGAAAGTGGGATATCTATATATTTCCAATTGACTGGTGTGAGAACCAAAAACTTAATTAGAGTTTATGTTGTGATTTGGCATTGAAATATGATTTTTGGGTATATATAAAAGTTATATACTTGAAAAGCTAATTAACTAATTGATTGCTGGTTGTGATGGATGATAATTAGTTTGACTATTTAAAATAGTGGAATAATAAATCCAATAAGAGAATAAAAGGTAAATTAAGCCAAATCAAATATAATGTTGAACTGAATGTAAATTTAGTTCGAATTGGATACGGATACATGTATATATATTGAATAGGTCATAGCATGGAAGCTAAGAAGAGGAATAAAATTGTATGCCTAACAAATAGGTACATATTTACTATGTTGAATGGGTTTGACGGTTTTATGAGCCGATTGGCTAGTAACTTGGCTTTTGGATTTTCTTTTGATATATGAGAGCCTGTAGAGGCCATTTGTAGTTGTACAGATCAACCTATACAAAGAAGGAAATGGTGAAATTTTTCGAAAATTTAAGGAATTAGCCAAATTTCGAGAAATTTGAAAGTTCTTTGGAAACTGAAAGGTTGAAGAACTTGAGTCAAGCAAAGGTTGAGTTGGTTAAGTAAACGACCTTCAGTTCCTTCTTCCTTTTTGAGGACGAAATGATTTTAAGTAGGGGAGAATGTAACAACCCGTATTTTTGGAACCAATTTAAAATTTATTTTTAATTGATTTTCATAGAAATTAAATATTGCGGACGAATTATTTTGAGAATAAACGATTTAAAATTTAATTAATACGAGCTTGAAATGGTGCGATAGTTCGAAAATTTGGTTTTGAACTTTGAACGAACATACAGAATTCAATATAAATCAAAATATGATAAAACAAGAAACGCTGGAATATTTTGAATTATAATTTTCTAACGAATGTAAGAAATTGAGATTTCACTTACTAAATTGTAAGTTATGTCTAAATTAAAATTTAGAGTAGTCGCAATGGAATTTATATATGTTTTAAAAGGCATATATATCCCGTAGAAAGCTCACATTTTGCATACGGATGAATTTGAACTCGAAAGCACTTCCATTGAGTTCAAATTGTCGTTTGCGTGTTTGAAAACTATAAGCATCGATACCTTTGAAGTTAGAGAAATTTTGGTCTTTTCCATTGGATATAAGACAAAAATATCACTTTTTGCATATGGACGAATTTGGACTCAAAACCACTTCCATTGAGTTCAAAACGTCGTTTAGGTGCTCGAAAAGTATAAACTTCAATATATTCCGAGCTTTGGAGATTTGTCACCTTGGTTGGGTCTTGGTTGGCTAAACCTAGCCCATTCACTTAAGTGCTCCATTGCCCTTTTCTCTTCATTAATTTTCCAAACACTAAAGTAAAATGGAAATGGGGAAGGGAATGGGAAATAGAAATTCCCTAAGCTGGGATCTTCAATCTAGAGCTCAATTCTAGTGCAAATCCAATTCTAAAATATGGGTAAGCTTCTCCATCTTCCTCTTTATTTTCTCCAACTTGTTTCCTTGTCAATTTGTAATGATTTCCTTTGACCTAGTTCTTAGGAAATATGTTCATATAATCATAGGTTGTTGATTCTAGTGTTTTTATCGAAGAGTGGTTATTTTAGCTTGTCATTGGATTATTTTCTTGCTTCTAGCAAGAAAAGTTGAGATCTTTGTGAGTTCTTAGTGTCTATGCCATAACCTATTAGCTTGTATGGGGTAATGTCGATTCATTTGGAGTTGTGTATATGCATATGAATTGGTTAGATAAGTATACACTTTCCAGTTCATTAGTTTATGTTCCATCAAATTGAAAATTATAATAAGGATTGTTCACAAGATCTAATTCATATGATTCGAGTTGATTAGGTGATCTTGTGAAGCTCCATTGTCGCCCTCGCAAAGTCTTAAGTCTTCACAAATCGCTTAAATCGCTTTTGTATGCTTTGATTTGGAATTTAGTTCACATTTGAATTTATAAGCCAAATCAATGCAAATCTCTTGTATGAATGTTTGTATATGTGAATTTGGGTGTTATAAGTTGTTTCGGCAAGTCTTAGAAGCTCATATACACGTATATAACATCGTAAGCCTATGGGCATTTGTCGATATCGTTTTGAACATGTTTTCAAGGCTAATTATGCTCAGGAACAGGATTCAGACGTCTGGACATTTTGGGGCAGGCGTCTGACCTGCTCCAAATAATTCAATAAACAAGCAGAGCAATTGAGACGTTTGAAATTTTTAATTCAGATGTCTGAATTGTAAATCAGTCGTCTGACCAAAAAAAATTAGTCCTTTGAAATAGCTCAAAAGCGAACTAAATCCTTACTAGTTCAGGAAATTGCAAATTTAGACGTCTGAGTTTTTCATTCAGATGTCTGAATCTTGTTTTTCATCTGTTGACCGGTGGCTACACGATCAACAGTTTAGATCCATCCAGGCTCTTTCCCGGTCGAGTTTCGGCCCATTTCGACTTCATTTGTGACTTGTTAGTTTTACTAATTCACAGATTTCAGCAGCCCGATTCTTGCAAAATCATTTTTATAAATCATCAATTAAAGAATGGCGGAGTGGGAACCAATGGTGAGAACTCTCTCACTCAAATCTTTTGTATAGATATTTATACATTTTTATAATTGAATATATCTTGATTGCCGGTGATTGCAATATTTGTTTAGCGGATAATGGATGCTACAGTTTTAAATGTTATCATTATTAAACTATGAAAATGATATATAAGTCACATGGATTATGATGTACACGAGTCTGGGGATGATAATAACTCCACACATCTCCCTTGTGTTCAGTTGTACGTCAATCGATTGATCGACAGACTGTAGTAAGCGTTATTTAATTATTTAATGCTTATACAGTTGTAGGTTTCACTCTGGATGTGAATTAGATGTCTAATAGTTGTTCATCACTATTTATGAATACATGCGATGTATGGAATCCATATAATTAAAATTATATGGTAATTGATTGAGTCACATTCCGATTCAGAGTATATACGAATATTTTAAAGCAATATTCAGTGAAGAAGCAAAATATGTTTTTGATGTCCGATTTTGGATGGACACAAAAATATTAAAGATTTGTTTTGATGTCCGATTTTTGATGGACATGAAAAGGAACTGAAATGAATTGAAATGGTTTTGATAACCAGAATTTTTCCAACGTATGAATTGGAATGGATTTGAATGGAAATAATCTTCGGAATATTTCGATATTAGATTCCGTGATTATAAAGATATTGTTGAGGAAATTGGAAGATACATATATCGTTATTCCCATTACGATATCCATTGATCTCAGAATTTGATATTGAAGATAAGTCGATACGATATCTATTTAGATGCTTATATTTAATATAAAATTGGATTTTGGATTTGTCGTGAGTGGTGTCTTCAATAATATTGTTCTGAAATCCAGTTGAGAAAAGAATAAATCTTTTAATTAAGATTTAAGGAGGTATTCTAATTAATAAATATAATTAGAATTAAATGGAAGTTGATTTTGGGTTGATTGAGAACAATGTTTTAAACAACAGTAGCTCCTAAACCCGATTAACAGTGAAGCTAAGATTTGGAATTTATAAATCTTTATTCTAAAATTTGATGGAAAATTTCCAAAGTAAAGTTTTCCAATTTAATAAAAGAAATTGGAATTGAATGGAATTCGAATTAGTGATAATCGAGATGAGCTTCTGTGAAGGAAGGCATTTACTATTTATGGAATTTAAAAGGCTTTGTCGTTATTCCGTTTATAGTATTAGTCTGATATAGAAATTTATATCGATTTTATACTGTTATGATTTCTGTGAAGATTACATTTTGATGCAAGACGACGATTTTGGGTTTATTGTGAACTGTGTTTTAAGTGACATTAGTTCTTTAACCCAAGTAAAAGCAGGATTAATTTCCAGAAAGTTGAATAATCATTAAGTAATGAGTTTTGGAGATTAAAACTAAGTAGAGTTTTAATGAATCAATAATTAGATTGAAATGGGAATGAGGTGAGAAAATTTACTGAATTCAAGAAATGTCGAGAATGGAGAACCTCCGGTTTTACTCCATGCATTAGTAAAGTCTTTAAGTAGATTTGAAACGTTGAATGGTAATTAATTTTACCGATAACACAATGGGTGTTAAATATGGAGTACTACCAGTTTTGCTCCATGGGATGAATAGGTTGGGATTAGGATGATAAAATAAAGGATTACTTCGATAGATTCACTAATCACGACTAGTTGATAAACCTTAATTTGGTTTAAGTTGTGGAATTTGAAAAAAAATCTTTTGAAATGATATCCAAAGGAAGATTAAAGAAATAGTTTAAAAGAACTAATCTTTAATAAAATTAATGGGAACCTTTCCCTAAAGAGGTGAATATTTGAATAAAAGAATATTCTAAATTGGAATGAGGCGTATAATGTGTTCTTATAGCACTTGATTGTAAGACATGCGAGTTATTCGGAAAGACCGGGTTTAACCCATTCTGAATAATGGTTTCGACGATTGAAAGTCGACGATGAAGACGGTGGTTGAAGACCGGAGATCTTCACATCGTTTTGATGATTACTAATGTCATGATTGTAATACCCCGTGATTTTAAATATTAAAATTAACAAATTTAAGAATAATTAATTGTTAAATTGAGAATTAAGGGAAACGGGTTACGCCATTGCATTCGTCTCGAAATTCTGCTTGGGATAGAGTCCAAGTTTTCGAAAATCGGACTTCGTATGAAGAAGTTATGGCCCTCAAAACTTTCAGAAATTTATATAAAACAATTTAGAAAATTAAATACATAGGCAGGTCGACCTGGGGGTCGACCTACCCCAGGCCAGGTCGACCAGGGGTCGACCTCCCTATATACAAGGTCGACCTGGGGATCGACCTCCCCCTCGGGCCAGATCTGAAACCTGAAGTGTTTCTTTGGGTGACGATTTTCTGACTCATTAGGGCTTGTGTGGCAAGTTCTGGTTGGTTCTCTTAGGTTTGAATGGCTTTGATTGTCCTAGGATAATCTAACGGCTTAGGTTGATTCAAACTTCTATAAAAGAGTGCCTACACTCAAACCCTAAATCAAAAACAAAAATCTGTCTCATGGCCACCAAGTTGCTGCTAGGATAGTTTTCCTTCCTAAAGCTTAGGATTTAGCAAGTCAAAATTCCAATTCAAAAGACGAACAAATCATTCTCTTCTCTAACCTATCTTTGTGAGTACTATTTCTTTCACAATATAATTAATAAATTAATTATGAAGGGTTGTAATTTGATTATGAGAACATGTCTGTTAAATCACGTGATGTTCTTTAACCTTGTTATCTTATATTGGTAGATCTATTTAACTTGATTCATTTTATATGTGAATTTTATGCAAGTTTGGGATGTTAAATCATATGTGAATTTTATGCAAGTTTGGGATGTTAAATCATATGTGAATTTTATGCAAGTTTGGGATGTTAAATCATATGTTAATTCATATGTGAATCTTATGCAAGTTTGGGATGTTAAATCATATGTTAATTTGTATGTGAATCTTATGCAAGTTTGGGATGTTAAATCATATGTTAATTCAAATGTGAATCTTATGCAAGTTTGGATGTTAAATCATATGCTAATTCGTATGTGAATTTTATGCAAGTTTGGGATGTTAAATTGTATGTTAATTTGAATATGAATCTTATGCAAGTCTATATGTGAATTGTACGCAAGTTTATATGTGAATCAAGTATATACATATGCTAGTTTATATACAAAAACATGTGGTAAATTCATATGCAAGTTGTAGAAATCCATATGCAAGTTTAGGTGAAAACTATATTCACATTTTTGGGTGAAAATTATATTCACATATGCAAGTTAAGTGAGATCCATAATTTATATATGCAAGTTCACAATTTTATGTTTAGATCTATATTTAGATCCATGGAAGTTTATGCAAATATATGATTCTATATGACCATTGTCTATGCAAATTATTGGCTATGCGAATTTATGTTATAGTTCCTATTTGCAAGTTAGATCTATTTTTATGTGCTATGCAAGTTGTGATGTTTCGTTTCTTTTTATGAGTTAGACTATTTGCGGGTCTAACATATTTCATATTAAACGTGCGAATGACGTGGGGGCAATGGGAAAATATTAAATATTAATATTGTGAATTGGCATAAAAATGGCTTAAAAGCATATGATAAATTTGAGACATTAATTGGCCTAATTTATATGCATAGAAATTACAGACAGAATTTAGGTGACAATTATGAACATAGATTAATTTGGAAGTTATTGACAATTTGAAATGGAGATATTAATTCAAATTGGGGTCAAATAATAATATGTAATAATAAATGTCTAAGACACGAGATTAGACTCGTTTATGGTGTAAGACTGCCCGGACCCGCCCGGCAAATCCAGCAACCACAAATGGTAGTCTAATGTGGGAGGTCAAAGGCATAAATTAAATGCGTAATAAACGCCTAAGACACGAGGTTCGACTCATTGGTGGTATAAGACTGCCCGGACCCGCCCGACACATCCAGCAACCACAAACGGCAGTCTAATGTGAGAGGTCATAGGCATAATTAAAAGTTGCTTAGACACGAGGTTAAGTCTGGCTTGTGGTGGAAGTCTGCCCAGAACCGCCCGGCATATCCAACGGCCACAAGCAGTCGACTTAATGTGGGAGGTCTGTGCATTAATAATTAATTAATGCTGATCAAAGACGAATATGAATGACAAACAAAAGTTTGGTTGAGTGGAGTAATTCTCTGAGTACCAATCTGATGTTGATTTCGGTCTTTGGGGTTGATACTTAGGGAGTTATTCTCTTAACCAATGTATTTGTGAACTAAGATGTACTTAATCATAAATTAAGTAAAACATGTTATTATATATATATATATATATATATATATATATATATATATATGATACATAATCTGATAAGTGGATAAGGCTAAGACCAGCTTAACCAATAATCTGATAAGTAGGTAGGGTTAAGACCAGCTTAACCAATAATATATAAGTGGATAGGGTTAAGACTAGCTTAACCAATAATCTGATAAGTAGGTAGGGCTAAGACCAGCTTAACCAATAATATATATTAATTTGATAAGTGGGTAGGGTTAAGTCTAGCTTAACCAATAATATATATATTAATCTGATAAGTGGATAGGGTTAAGGCAAACTTAACCAGTAATACATATTGATCCGATAAGTGGATGGGGTTAAGACCGACTTAGCCAATAATATATAAGTGGATAGGGTTAAGACCAGCTTAAGCAAATATATATATATATATATATATATATATATATATATATATATATATTGATCTGATAAGCGGATAGAGTTAAGACAAGCTTAACCAATAACACATGTTGATTTGATAAGTGGGTAACATGGGTGACATGTGGGATATAATCATTAACGCTTAACCAAGATAAACATGTGGTGGGATATGAGGGTTAAGTGGGTGACATGGGAGACATGTGAAATACGATTAGATACACTTAACCAAATTGAAACATGTAAGAAGACATGAATAAGAAGGGGTTAAGTGGAAAATTCTAGTGGGGACCAAGCATAGGTGGAAAGCTTATGTCAAGCATGGGGGAACCATTTCAAACTAGTAACCCATTAAGTATTTTTGTGAGCTCGAGTTAAATCGAGAACGGGACACGCTTACTGGGTTTGATCGTAAGAGGCCAAAACGGGTTAACGGTGGCAACTCAGGTCCAACGGGGTCATGTGCGTGCGTGGGCCCGGGTTGGTAGGTAAGACGTTGTTGCATCGTGTAGATATAAGCCGTGCATCTTTAGTGGTATCGGGTTGCCACTTTGGGGAGTGATACACCCCACTATGGGACCAACACGGGTATCTACGAGTTAGGGAGCTGATCAAATGGGGAAGGCAGTGGGTACGACTAGCGAAGATAGGAGCAGGCGGCACCTATGAAGACAGCTAAGAGTCCAACTACCATATTATGAATAAATGTTGTAATTAGAATGGGGAGGGTAGTGGGTACAACTAGTGGAGATAGGAGCAGGCGGCACCTATGAAGACAACTAGGGGTACACGAAACTACCATTATTATTATTTTGTTTAGTAGGTGGGATCGATTTTTAGGGCGACTAGTAATGGTGCAGTATAGTAATTATCCTATAGTGATTAGGAGCGAGATTAACGCCAGAATATTCCTCTTGTTTGTTTTGTCTTGTCCACTTGTTTCACAGTCATTCCTTGTTTTACCAGTTTATGCCTTATCCTAATTACTTTAATAATTATATCGTTAAAGTTATGGTACTCGCCAGACTTTATGTCTGACCCCCTTTGTTTTCGCCTCTTTTCTTTCTTCCCCCCCCCCAGGTTCTAAGGGTGGGACTAGTGCTAGTGGAGCTTGATTCGGATCTCTCTCTCTCTCTTTGGAAGTGCTTGGATTGCTGAAAGTAAAGTTCAGCTCATCTCTTTATGGCTACTTATGTTGGGGTTATGCTTTTTTTACTTTATGTACTCGAAAAACAATTTGTCAAGATGGTTACTAAGTGTACTTGGTTTTTTGTTGGTTTATGATGTTGTTTTAATCAAACTACTTCTCTGCTGCAATAAAAGTTGTTTTGAAAATTTTCAAGTACCAATATATGTATCTGTCTTGTTATATTCTGTTCTATTCACCAATAATACTCCATGAAACTTAATGCATTCCCTTTGAGAGTGACATTAATGGACATGGGGTGTTACATTGATTGGGCTGTACACCCAAGACAAGGTAATAAGTGGTGATCGTCCAGACGTATTTGGAGATCGACCGGATATGCGAGGACCTCTCTCCTGTATTGGACATATGGGACGAGGAATAAGGTGCCTCCGGTTTCGTTCAGACCCAGGACGATGTTGTAAATGGATGTGTGTCTGACATTGGATTTCATTCTGTGTTGATTGATTTCTATTAAATATATATCTGTTTGGTGGCGGACAATTTATTCTCTTGCTTAACACCCTTCTTTGAGACGTACGAGCTTATAGGTTATATATTGATAGACATAAGTTATATGGCATGAATTGTTAATGTAGCATGCTAAGATGCAAATGATAAAGGCTTTTGTTGAAAAGAAGAGTCTTGTGGTTGATAATCAAAGCACGGCTGTAAATAGCATAGCTTTGTGTATAGCGTTAATTAGTAAGTTTCACACCCGGTATGAGTCAAAAACGGGATAATGACTGCAGGGAGTGCATGACGTTTCTTTCTAGCTAGGAGTGGTGTCATGGTATGGAGCCCAAACATTTTTACTTATGTGGATGATGGAATGAGGCGCCTCGGATATTGAGCCCCTAGTGGCTCAGAGATAGGTACGATAGGAATGAGAAACGTGTGTTCAGGAATTACTAATTCATTAAAGTATGTGTGGACCACCATGAAGATCCAAGGGCTCACCAGCGCCCGAGCCCTGAGGCATTTGCTAGAGTGTCTTGAATCGGTGAGGAGACATCCCTTGCCTTGACTCATAGATGGAAATCCATTTTCCAATACGTGACTTTTTGGTTTTAGTTGTAAACCTATGTATGGCGGCATAATATATGGTACCTATGTCATCTATGATTGATACATTTATATTTGAAGTTGATTTTGACACTGCAATTATAGTAATATCAAAACGTACCAAGCATGTTTGGCTATTATAAGGGAAAACTATATCATCCGGCTTGCGTTGCATTGTGTGATGGGATCTGAGTCTAAATGCTTCATTTACCAAAAAGTATTGCGTAGTTTTATTTTAAACTGAGATTCATGTGGAGTAAACCTGTTCCATATTATACGGCGTGGTCCCATGATTTCCCAACTTTTAAAGTAAAGATTTAATAATTATTTTAGTTTTCACACCAGTCCCATGATTGATTCGAAGTTTATTGTTTCTACCTAAACTCTGGGTGCCCATATTTTCCACACTGGCAGCTTGTTGTTTTGAATTTGTAGATATTTCTTTTCGCGGGATCCTAGATTACTACTGGAGCTATATTTGGAAAGCTTTATGTATGTGTTTTTCATTTAGCTGTGGTACTTGATGTTATTCCGTTGTACATTATGTTCATTTATTTAAATGTAATTTAAATCTCTAATATTTCTCTACTTTATATTACTTATTTGAACTCTGATATCTTGTATTCTGATGTAATTATAGTAATAACAATGAAATATTCTATTGTTTGTGTTCTGATGCGTCTTGTTCTCAACACAATCCGGGCTCCTCCGTCTCTTTAGGGATCGGGGAAGTCTAAATCTTGATGAATGAATTTAGGACGATCGTTACAAACTAGGATTCTAGTTTTTGATATATTTTTTCCCTAAAGCGCGACTTGTTTCCTTCGAGATGAATGATTTTAGGGCGATAGGGTTTAATGGATGTAGGTGACCAGGCGGGATATTTTTTTCTATATTTTATTTTATTTTTAAAGATCCAAACCGCCATTAACAAATTTAAATTAAGGTGGAGTCCCCTTAAAATTGTCTTCCCCTTAACCAAAAGTGGATTTCTTTTAACAATCCCCAAAAAAATATGACACCAAAGGTATTAAAACTATTAATAAAGATAGAAAAACACATACACACATACGTATATATACATACATACATGTACATATATATACACACACATACATATGCATATGTATATATGTATGTATACACAAACACACACACGCACACACACATGCATATATATATATATATATATATATATATTTGTGTGTGTGTGTTTGTGCATATGTATATTTATTTTCTAAAAAAAGTATGTATGCATACACACACGTGTAGACATGCATATATACGTGAGTATGTGTATGTGTACAAACACACATGCGTACATACATACATATTTTAAATACACACATATATACATACATTTTTTAAAAACATACATGCATATACACACATATGTACACACACACACACACACACACACACACACATATATATATATATATATATATATATATCAAAAACTGGTATGCTTTTATTAACTTGCAGAAAAGTACATAACTTAACTGAGACAAACATGCATAGAACAAAAAGAACACCGGGCTAAATACAATACATTAAACCTATGAAATAAACTGAAGATGGATCAGTGATTATGGGTTAATTCGGTTTGGTATCGTAACATCTCAAATTTTTAGCTATATTAAAATGAATGTTTAAATTTGTTTTAAATATTGAATTAGGAATTTTAATGGATTTTTATTGAATTTATCAATTTAATTATATGATTTAATTTTGAATATATCGAATTATCAACAAACAGTTGAATTCACATTAAAACTGAAATGAAAATTGTTTAGTTGATCAATATAAATTCAATTGGAATTAGGACAATAATAATTATTTAATTAAATTGTTTGAAATCAAATTATATTTAAATCGAATTTAATTTAAATCGTTAATTTAAAATTTTGCCTCTGCTGTACAGTCGAATTGAATTTCAGAATATGTTCAGTTAAATTCTGAGTTGCGTAATAATCTTATAACATCGGTCGTTGCATTAAATTAGCGGATCAGGATGGCGCGTTATAGACCATGAGATATTTCAGTAATTTAATTAAGAATAAAATCAAAAATTAATTTATATTCTTTTAATGTTGGTACTTAAGCCAACAGGCTAACCTAGTTTATTAATCACGCAGTTTATTTTCTTCGTCTCGAACAGTTAAATTTGCCTCCCCACTTTGATATTAAGCAGTTATGATTTTAATGGTCTGTCTGCCTTTGTATGTTCTCGCGCCAGTATATTTTCCTATCACCTTCGCTACTTTACCTATTTCAAAACCATAAATCCATTTAAGTCTCCTTCGTTCCCTTTCAAACCAAAATCGAAATCGATCTTCTATTTATAAAAAAAAGGGAATCGAAAACTGTAATCACGATTCCGACGGAAATGCGAGATCTCCTTTAGTCAACATGATGTCGTTCAATGCCATTCAGCGTCGCGAGTTAAGGACCAAGCTTTCTTCAATGATTCAGGGGAGTTTTGGGGTCACCGACAATTTTGGGTAGGGTTTAGGTGGTGCGACACTTTGGGGGAAGACGCGATGTTTACAAAGGGTAGGTCGAATTCTGTATAGGTTGATGGGAGACATGAGATAAACTGGGTGCAATGGGATGAACAGAAGATCTGATGGGACCGAAAGGAATATATATTGATGGCGATTTTTGTTTGTGGTAGTTTGGGATTTGCGATGAGTTTCTGGGCTAGTTTTAAGGTGTAAACGAGAGGTACAAGGTTGACAATGGGGATTTAAACATTATTGAAGGGTGCGATGTTGAGGATGTGGAGGCAATAAGTGTTTGGTTTTATGCATACATTATGACATGCAAGTTTGTCTCTTTTTATGACATGCATAATGCAAGATTTGTGCTTTGTGATCATATGTTAATATGCAAGTTACATGTATGATAATATGCAAGTTACATGTATGATAATTATGCAAGTTGTATGTTTCTTCATATGCAAGTTTATGAGTTCATATGCAAGTATGTAACATGTTATGCAAGTTCATATGCAAGTTATGTGACATATTATATGCAAGTCATGTATTTGTTAATATGCAAGTTTATGTAACATGTTATGCAAGTTAATATGCAAGTTATGTGACATGTTATACAAGATTATATGCAAGTTATGTGACATGTTATACAAGATTATATGCAAGTTATGTGACATGTTATACAAGGTTATATGCAAGTTATGTGACATGTTATACAAGATTATATGCAAGTTATGTGACATGTTATGCAAGTTCATATGCAAGTTATGTGTTTGTTAATATGCAAGATGGCACCTTTGAAACATGTTCATACATATGCAAGTTGACACCTTTTATATGTGTTATGTCATGAGAATGAAATTACGTGGGAACGATGGGGTTAATTAAATGCATATGTTAATAAGATTGTGTGAAATTAATATAATTATGCATAACATAAAATAAATGAACATAGTATGGGAATTTGCCTATTAAGTTAGGTGTACCCATACTATGTGTTGGGAATTTGCCTATTAAGTTAGGTGTACCCACACTTTGGAGTTGGGAATTTGCCTATTAAGTTAGGTGTACCCATATTCCTAAAATAAACATGATAATTAATACAAATTATGGGGGTGATTAATTAGGAGTAATTAATCGATTAAGACACGAGGTTGGACCCATTTGTAGTGTAAGACTGCCCGGAGTTTACCGGCTTAACCAGGCATCTACAAATGACGGTCCAATGTGAGGGGTCTTAATCATAAATTAAATACGTAACAAGGGTAAATGACACGAAGTTGGACCCGTTTGTAGTGTAAGACTGCCCGGAACCTACCGGCTTAACCAGGCATCTACAAATGACGGTCCAATGTGAGGGGTCCTTTACACGGTTACGGTGTTAATCAATTAAGAAACACTTAACCAGATAATCATGTAGTGGGGCATGGGGGTTAAGTGGGTACCTTGGGTGGTATGTGGAAATTGCTAGTGGTTGCCAATAGAAAATATGATAAAATACTTAACCAAGATGAAACATGTAATTAAACATGATTAAAGGGTTAAGTGGGAAACACTAGTGTATGGGCCAAGCTTAGGGGGATGGCTTGTGCTGGGGGGCCATTTCAACCAGTAACCCATACGTATCTTAGTGGGCTCGACCCATGTCGAGGACGGGACACGCATACTGGGCTTGACTATAAGAGGCCAAAATGGGTTAGCGGTGGCAACGCATGACCAACGGGTTTCATATGCGTGTGTGGACCCGGGCTGGTAAATAAGACGTTGTTGCATCGTGTAGATATAAGCCGTGCACCGTTAGTTTTATCAGGTTGCCACGTTGGGGAATGGTACACCCAACGGTGGGGCCAGCACGGGTATCTACGTTAGGGAGCCGATCGAATGGGGAGTAGTGTGTACACCTAGTGGATTGTAGGGCCCCGTGGCGTCTACTTAGTCACCTAGGGGTACGCGAGAACTATTAAGTTAATTTTATAAGTCCATGGGTGGGATCAACCTTTAAGTTAGGAATGACTGGTGTGGTGCAGTTTAGTAATTTACCTTTGGAAGGGTAGATGCGTCTTTATCTTTTATCTTAGTTTAGTTGACTGCTTAGTGTAGCCATTCATCCCCATTAGTTACCGTATATCAGTTTATGTCTTCTCTGGTTACTTTAACGATTGTATTGTTAAAGTTATAGGACTCGCTCAGACTTATATCTGACCCCGTTGTTTTTATCTTTTTCCCAACCCTCAGGTCCTACGGTGGATCCTAGCAGCAGTGGAGCTTGATCGGATTGCTGTTCCAGTCTTTAGGAGCTTGGATAGATGTAAAGCTCCAGTTACCCAGTTATCTTTTCTTTTGTCATGGCTATTGTATGAGAGTGGGATTATGTACTTCTTTATTTTGATGGATATTGTACTTGACTTTTATTGTGGTTTTATGATGTAACCAGACATGTTTTACTTCCGCTGTTATGAGATGATGTTTTAAATTTCAAGTACTATTTATATCTGTCTTGTTGTAATTTTTCTGTTCTATATTCACTAAAATACTCCACCGATGCTATGGCATTCCCTTAATGAGTGATCATAGCGGGAGTGGGGTGTTACACGTGGTATCAGAGCTGAAGGTTACCGGAACAAATAAATTTTTGAGAAAAATACATTTTTTTAGAAAATAGTAAAGGTATTATTTTTGGAAAAAGTATTTTCAAAAACATGTCTTTTAAGAGAAAAGTTTTTGAAAAAGAAAAGCATAATCCCCGATAGCCATATCTTTATCTTTCGGAATCTCCTTTTCGAATCTTTCCTCTTTCGTTTCAGCATGGCTGAAGATCTTAACATCCCGGAGGGCTTAGTTATACCACTATGGTATGGGAGGTTACAAGAGGCTAGGGCCGCGGCTGCGGGTCCAGCCAATGCTACTACACCAGAGGCAACCGCTCCTCCTCCTCAGCCTAGAGTGGATAATTTTGCTAAGATTTGCAAGGAGTTCAAGGCTATAGGAGGAAAACCTTTTCTAGGTTCAGAGACTTTCGTAGAGGCTAGAGATTGGCTTAAGGAAGTGGAAGAGTTGCTAGATATCTTTGAAGTGGAAGAGGGAAAGAAAGTCAAGTTGGCGGCTTGGTTAATAAAGGGAGAGGCCTCATTCTGGTGGGAGGTCACTAATGGAGAACGCCCTGTTGACTCTTGGGCAGATTTCAAGCAAAGGTTTGGGGCTAAGTTTCTCTCAAGGGCGGAAGAGAATCTGTTTATGGAGAAGTTCTTGAATTTGAAGCAAGGGAATCTCACGGTGAAAGAATATGTCAACAAATTCAATCAATTAGCAAGGTTTGGCATAGAGTTGGTGAATACACCGACGAAGAAGGCTTTGAGGTTCGTTAGAGGCTTGAACGAACCATTGCAAGGAATAGCTATGACTCACATTCCTATGGGGGCCACCTTTGAGAAGCTTGTCTACATGGCACTTATGCATGAGGATGATAAGAGTTCTAAGGCACCAGAGAAGAAGGGGGATCAGAAGAAACCGCAACAACAACAACAAGGCAAGGGTGGAAAAGGCAATGGTGACAAGGGAAAGAAGAAGAAGAAGTGCTTCAATTGTGGGACCCCAGGCCACCTCAGCAAGGATTGTCGCAAAAAGAAGAAGACCGGTTGCTTTCATTGTGGTGAAGCAGGACATCTTGTGAAGGACTGCCCAAAGAAGGGGCAGAAGACGAGGTCTACCTCAGGAGGTCAGGTGCAAGCTCTTATGGCACCAGCTCAGGCAGGGGGGCAAGTTCAGGCTCTCTCAGTTCCACCGATTCAGCAGAGAGGTAGAACTATTTCCATTGAAATTCTGGTTTTTCTGTTTGATCATCCAGTTCGTACTTTGTTTGACTCTGGCGCATCGCATTCTTTTATCTCATCATCGTTAGTTGAGTCACTGCACTTAGACACCAGTCTAGTTGATGATCCCTTGGTTGTTTCAAACCCAATTGGGGGCTCCATACATATGTCTATGATATGTTTGGGTTTGAAGATTTCTATACTTAGCGTTGAGTTTGGATGTGATGCTTTTGTATTGGGCTTCACGGGCTATGGGTTGATTTTGGGCATGGACTGGTTATCCCGTAATGGTGCCGTTCTTGATTGTGAAAGGAGAGTTGTCAGGCTTATGACCCGCTTGGGTAATACTCTCGAGATCTCTTGCAATCCCATGGAATCTGTTTTGCTAAGTTATCTTGAATCGCTCGATGCTTCGGTCTAGAGTTTGCGTTCTGTCAGAGTGGTCCGGGAATATCCGGATGTGTTTGAAGAGGTGAAGGGTTTGCCTCCGAAGCGGAAGATAGATTTCCGAATTTATTTGGTGGATAATGCCAAACCAGTGTCTTTGCCAGTGCGCCACATGGCTCCTCGTGAGAGAAGAGAACTTCATAAGCAAGTAGGGTAGTTGCTTGAGAAGGGGTTCATAAGGCGAAGTATATCGGAGTGGGGAGCTCCAGTAGTGTTTGCCACGAAGGCGGATGGGTCCCTCAGACTTTGTGTGGATTATAGAGAACTTAATAAGCTCACGAAGAAGAATAGACACCCATTACCGAGGATAGATGATCTCTTTGATCAGTTGGTTGGCGCCTCAGTGTTTTCGCAGATGGACTTAGCTACAGGGTTTCATCAGTTGAGAGTGGCGGAGGACAGTATAGAGAAGACTGCTTTCCGGACTCCGGATGGTTTTTATGAGTGGCTTGTGATGCCATTTGGGTTGACAAACACCTCGGCATACTTTGTTGATCTGATGAGTAGAGTGTTCAGAGAGTATCTGAATAAGTTTGTAGTAGTCTTTGTGGATGACATCTTGGTCTTTTCCAAGAGTGAAGAAGAGCATGCCTTACATCTCAGAGAAGTGTTGGAGACTCTTCGAGCACATAGTCTTAAAGCCAAATTCTCTAAATGTCATTTTTGGAGAAGAGAAGTGCGATTCTTAGGGCATGTGGTCTCTAAGGAAGGGATAGCTGTGGATCCCGCAAAGATAGTATCTATCCAGGATTGGAAAGTTCCTAGAAATGCTACCGAAGTAAGAAGTTTCTTGGGGTTGGCAGGATATTATAGGAAGTTCATATAAGACTTCGCGAAGATATCAGCCCCATTAACCCGCTTGACGAAAAAGAATCTGGTTTTCTCATGGGACGTAGATTGTGATGATGCTTTCCGACGATTAAAGAGAGCTTTGACCACCGCTCCAGTTTTAGTGCTTCCAGATGGGAGTAAGCCGTTTGTTGTTTATACCGATGCTTGTGGGACAGGATTAGGCGCAGTCTTGATGCAGGAGGGAAGGGTAATAGCCTATGGAGGGAGGCAATTGAGAGTGCATGAGAAGAATTACCCTACCCATGATCTAGAGTTGGCCGCGATTGTTTTCGCACTTAAGTCTTGGTGCCATTATCTTCTTGGTGAGAGATTCGAGTTGTTCACTGACCATAAATCACTGAAGTACTTATTCTCTCAGAAGGATTTAAACTTAAGACAGCAAAGGTGGATGGAGTTCTTAGCATCCTATGATTTCGAGATAGCGTATACCCCTGGCAAGGGTAACGTAGTGGCGGACGCCTTGAGTAGAAAAAGGTTATCTTTGAGTCCATTGTTCGTGGAACGGCGAAGCTTGGAGTTTCTTTCTTTGTTCGACTTCAGACCTTCTGTTGACTTTGTACCTGGTTTGTTAGCATCCTTGGAGGTTAGACCTACTCTTTTGGGATGGATTGGCGAGGCTCAGCGAGACGACCCACAGTTGGTTGAGTTGGTAGAGAAGCTTATAAGGGGGGAGTCGTCCAGCCATTTGGGTAGATACACCATAGATGATAGGGGATGGTTGCATAGAGACGGTAGACTTTGTGTACCGCAAGATGAGGGTTTGAAGAAGGCTATTTTGGATGATGCACATCGTTCAAGGATGACTATTCATCCCGGTGGAGACAAAATGTACCAAGACATGAAGAGAGTTTTCTTCTGGGCCGGTATAAAGAAAGATGTGGCCGAGTATGTGGCTAGATGCTTAGTGTGCCAACAAGTTAAAGCGGAGCAAAGGAAACCCGGTGGGTTGCTACACCCATTGGAAGTTCCGCAATGGAAGTGGGATAGTGTCTCGATGGATTTCATCGATGGGTTACCGAGATCGAGGAAGGGCAATACGGGAATTTGGGTTGTGGTAGACAGACTTACCAAGAGTGCCCATTTTATACCCGTGAAGAGTAAGAGGACCGCTCCATGGCTTGCTTCAGTCTATGTTAGAGAGATTGTTAGATTGCATGGCGTACCATCCAGCATTGTGAGTGATCGAGATCCTATCTTCACTAGTGAGTTTTGGAGAAGTTTGCAAGAGGCGGTAGGGACTCGGTTGTGTTTGAGCACCGCATATCATCCTCAGACGGACGGTCAGACCGAGAGGGTGAACCGTATCTTAGAAGATCTTTTGAGGCTTTGTATCTTGGATTTTGGAGGTACATGGGAAGAACATCTTCCTTTGGTGGAGTTCGCATACAATAACAGCTTTCAGTCTAGTATTGGCATGGCACCTTTCGAAGCTCTTTATGGAAGGCCTTGTCGATCTCCTACATGTTGGTGGGAATCTACGGATAAGATCTTGCTTGGGCCAGATATGGTTAGAGAGACTTCAGAGAAGATTGATTTGATTCGAAGAAGGATGAAGGCAGCACAAGATAGACATAAATCTTATGCGGATCGGAGAAGGACGGATCTTGAGTTTGAGGTTGGGGACATGGTTTTTGTCAAAGTATCTCCGTTGAGAAATGTTGTTCGCTTTGGGTCCGTTGGGAAGTTAGCACCGAGGTTTGTTGGGCCATTTCCTATTAAGGAAAGGATTGGACGGATGGCATATAGGGTGGAGTTGCCCGACAGACTTAGTGGTGTTCATGATGTATTCCATGTATCACATTTGAGGAAGTGCTTACATGAGACCGCAGAGGTGGTAGAGCCGAGCTTGCTTAGAGATGTAGAGGTAGAGCGTGATGCGACGATTCGACAAGCTCCTACTCGCATCCTTGGGTCAGAAACTAGGAAGTTGAGGAACAGAGAAGTTCAGCTAGTTAAAGTGCAGGGGAGATGACGAAAGCAATGCTACTTGGGAGACGGAAGCGAAGATGCGTTCTTTGTATCCATTTCTTTTTGAGAGTATGTCTTTTAACTTCTCCTTTATCGCTTGTCTAGTACTTATCTTATCTTTAGTATATCCTCTCGCTAGTACCTATGACCTTTAGATAGGGTAAAGCCTATGGTTGAAACATGTGTTTGAAACATGTTATGGTTGATGGATGCATGTGGATGCAATTGTTTGCTAGTGGTTGCTCGTGGATGCATATACACACACATTAGGCACTAGATCAGCTCAGTCACTTCATGTTGCATATCGCATAAATGGATGTGGTAGTTAGATTGATGGATGTATCATGGCTGTGTTATCATGTGGATGATGCATTTTTGTGTATGGTTGTGCACGCATATAGAAATTGTATGTGTCAATAGGGTTTCGCATACATATTGGATGCATGGCACTATCATGGTTTGCATTAAGGAGGTCGACTGAATCAGTAGACCGCCTGATTTTGCATTAGTATACGGACATATACACACACTTTCTGCATATGTTCATACATCATTAGAAGTTTCTAAGGATAATGGTTGCTTATGGTTGATGGTTTAGTAGATGGTTGTTTGGTTGGTAGGATACGTTCTTCTTGACTTAGAGATTTCGAGGACGAAATCCTTTAAGTAGGGGAGAATGTAACACCCCGAATTTTAATTAACACTAATGGTTAGTAATTAAAGTATAATTAATCTCAGATATGAGAATCATAGGAAACGGGCTGCGTCATTGCGTTCGTCTCGGAAAAATACGCGAAATAGAGTCCGAGTTTGCGTAAAACGGGTACCGTATGAAAGAGATATGGACGAACGAAGTTAGGCAGAAAAACCCGAAACAGGTCAGAAATGCACTGGCGCACTTGTGAAGTGCGCCAGTACAAAAATACACTGGCGCACTTGGGAAGTGCGCCCATGTCGGGACAGAAAACCTGCACAGTTTCTAGAGAGTTCTGTGGTTGGGTGCACCAGTTTGGGGTTTGGGCTTGGTCTTAGGGCTGGTTTCTGGAAAGTTCCGAAATCTAAGGGTCCTAATCTAATTTAGGGTTAATCTAAGGGCCTAAAACACTCACCTAATCTATAAATACACCCTAAACCTACCCTAATCCATACTAAAAATAGAATTGAGGGCTACATGCCGCCAAATTAAATCTTAGAAGGAGCCTCCACTAATTTATGAAGAGGGTTGCAAGCTAATCACTCTCTAATCAACCTCTAATCCATTCTAAGCATCTTAATCTTCTTCATTTGGAGTGCAAATTGGCTAGTTGTGAGTTTCTATCACTTTAATAACCAATTGCTAAATTAAGTAGATGAGATATGATGAGATCATGCGGTTTTGTATGCAGATTTGTGGGTTTTAAGTCATATGATATGATGTTAGGTTGCTAATCTATGTTTAATGTTAACCCTATGTTTATGCAAGCTAAGTATGTGGGTTTATGCAAGTTAAGTGATGGGTTTCATGCATGCTAAGTATTTGATTTTATGCATGCTAAGTATTTGATTTTATGCATGCTAAGTATTTGATTTTATGCATGCTAAGTATTTGATTTTATGCATGCTAAGTGTTTGGTTTTATGCATACATTATGACATGCAAGTTTGTCTCTTTTTATGACATGCATAATGCAAGATTTGTGCTTTGTGATCATATGTTAATATGCAAGTTACATGTATGATAATATGCAAGTTACATGTATGATAATTATGCAAGTTGTATGTTTCTTCATATGCAAGTTTATGAGTTCATATGCAAGTATGTAACATGTTATGCAAGTTCATATGCAAGTTATGTGACATATTATATGCAAGTCATGTATTTGTTAATATGCAAGTTTATGTAACATGTTATGCAAGTTAATATGCAAGTTATGTGACATGTTATACAAGATTATATGCAAGTTATGTGACATGTTATACAAGATTATATGCAAGTTATGTGACATGTTATACAAGGTTATATGCAAGTTATGTGACATGTTATACAAGATTATATGCAAGTTATGTGACATGTTATGCAAGTTCATATGCAAGTTATGTGTTTGTTAATATGCAAGATGGCACCTTTGAAACATGTTCATACATATGCAAGTTGACACTTTTTATATGTGTTATGTCATGAGAACGAAATTACGTGGGAACGATGGGGTTAATTAAATGCATATGTTAATAAGATTGTGTGAAATTAATATAATTATGCATAACATAAAATAAATGAACATAGTATGGGAATTTGCCTATTAAGTTAGGTGTACCCATACTATGTGTTGGGAATTTGCCTATTAAGTTAGGTGTACACACACTTTGGAGTTGGGAATTTGCCTATTAAGTTAGGTGTACCCATATTCCTAAAATAAACATGATAATTAACACAAATTATGGGGGTGATTAATTAGGAGTAATTAATCGATTAAGACACGAGGTTGGACCCGTTTGTAGTGTAAGACTGCCCGGAGTTTACCGGCTTAACCAGGCATCTACAAATGACGGTCCAATGTGAGGGGTCTTAATCATAAATTAAATACGTAACAAGGGTAAATGACACGAAGTTGGACCCGTTTGTAGTGTAAGACTGCCCGGAACCTACCGGCTTAACCAGGCATCTACAAATGACGGTCCAATGTGAGGGGTCCTTTACACGGTTACGGTGTTAATCAATTAAGAAACACTTAACCAGATAATCATGTAGTGGGGCATGGGGGTTAAGTGGGTACCTTGGGTGGTATGTGGAAATTGCTAGTGGTTGCCAATAGAAAATATGATAAAATAATTAACCAAGATGAAACATGTAATTAAACATGATTAAAGGGTTAAGTGGGAAACACTAGTGTATGGGCCAAGCTTAGGGGGATGGCTTGTGCTGGGGGCCCATTTCAACCAGTAACCCATACGTATCTTAGTGGGCTCGACCCATGTCGAGGACGGGACACGCATACTGGGCTTGACTATAAGAGGCCAAAATGGGTTAGCGGTGGCAACACATGACCAACGGGTTTCATATGCGTGTGTGGACCCGGGCTGGTAAATAAGACGTTGTTGCATCGTGTAGATATAAGCCGTGCACCGTTAGTTTTATCAGGTTGCCACGTTGGGGAATGGTACACCCAACGGTGGGGCCAGCACGGGTATCTACGTTAGGGAGCCGATCGAATGGGGAGTAGTGTGTACACCTAGTGGGTTGTAGGGCCCCGTGGCGTCTACTTAGTCACCTAGGGGTACGCGAGAACTATTAAGTTAATTTTATAAGTCCATGGGTGGGATCAACCTTTAAGTTAGGAATGACTGGTGTGGTGCAGTTTAGTAATTTACCTTTGGAAGGGTAGATGCGTCTTTATCTTTTATCTTAGTTTAGTTGACTGCTTAGTGTAGCCATTCATCCCCATTAGTTACCGTATATCAGTTTATGTCTTCTCTGGTTACTTTAACGATTGTATTGTTAAAGTTATAGGACTCGCTCAGACTTATGTCTGACCCCGTTGTTTTTATCTTTTTCCCAACCCTCAGGTCCTACGGTGGATCCTAGCAGTAGTGGAGCTTGATCGGATTGCTGTTCCAGTCTTTAGGAGCTTGGATAGATGTAAAGCTCCAGTTACCCGGTTATCTTTTCTTTTGTCATGGCTATTGTATGAGAGTGGGATTATGTACTTCTTTATTTTGATGGATATTGTACTTGACTTTTATTGTGGTTTTATGATGTAACCAGACATGTTTTTCTTCCGCTGTTATGAGATGATGTTTTAAATTTCAAGTACTATTTATATCTGTTTTGTTGTAATTTTTCTGTTCTATATTCACTAAAATACTCCACCGATGCTATGGCATTCCCTTAGTGAGTGATCATAGCGGGAGTGGGGTGTTACATGTATGGTGACCATATGTTCTGAAAGATAAACGTAGCCTCAAGCCTCACAACTAGGAAATGAAAAAAATCAGACAGGCAGCATGGCTAGTTGGGTCATACCCAAGCAAGGTATATTTGTCACCGATCTAGAGAAAATTCATTATTTATTCTTCTTTCGATTATGTATCTTACGGATTACGGTTGGACGGCCGACAACCGTGGGCGGTCATGTGTGGCCGGGTTGCAAGATGTTCTTGTTGAACCCCAGTGTATCCCCTTTAGAGTACACTGATCGGGAGGTGATCCTAAACCTTGTCATTGTTGGAATCCAATCTCCAATAAGCACCTTGCAGTTTTTGATTTTATACTATATATGTAGAGCGGGAGATGCATGCATTCTACTAGATGGTTATTTATTTGGTTAGACGTTATTAGAATATCACTGGATTTTGATATCAAAAATGTTTTGGTTATAGTAAGGTAAAAACTATCCATGTTTATGTGTGGGATGGTCTTACTATTACCCTTTCTTTCAAAGGTTTTCAAAGTTAAACAATATGGTTGGAGTTTACTCACACCAGTCCCATGACTGACCTAGAGTTTATTTTGTTTGTTTTTCCCTAAACTCTTGGGTGCCCAAATTTGTACGCGCAGTCAAGTGTTTTAGGATTTTACATATACACTTGGAGGAGTTTGAAGCAGGAGGCTTCACCTTTAGATATTTAAGAGTTATTTTCCGCTGTATCAAATGTTGTATTATACTTTGATAATGGTATGAATATATGATATAAAATTTTGTATTTCAAAGGTTATGTTATATAATATATTTTATTCGTTCTGTTGTGAGATTCTGTGTTGTTATTTATGTTCTTCTTCTATCTATTTTTGTTTCTTTAACCCTAGTGACACGTATTTCTGTGTTATTTGGGTTGGATGCGTGTTGTTTAGTCAACTCAGATAGTACGAATTTGCGGGCCATTACAGGTACCAGAACTTCACCTTAAAAAACCATTACCGTACCAGCTTATATGGTAATAGAAAAACCATACCATTATCAATCAAAGTAATTGGAAACCAACACTTTGGTTCATGGTTGGTGATGGTCGGTAGCGGTTGGTAACCCGTTTTTACCATTTACTAATATGAGATCCTTTTGTTTACGATATTTCACATTAAATAAATAAATATTGAAAACTGTTTTTTTAATTATAATGTTACTTATCTATTTTATTTTATATAGTCAGACATATCGGAAAACATTATGGATGAAGCTAAAATAACATATAAAATTATATTGTTCCTAAAATATGTGATAAAAATTACATCCAATCTAATATCATAATTGTATTTTCTTAGATATTTTTATTAAATCATTACACATTGGAAGTTTGATATTGTGTAACAAACATATATGATGAAATATAACAATGTATGTGTGTATTGTTTACATATGTGGTAGTTATGGTAATTATACCATATATTTTAATATGATTTGGCAAACCGTACCAATCAAATCAATTACCATTTGCTTGGTACCAATTTCGTTTATAGTGGTTGGCAATGGCTGGTTAGTGGTAATATGGTAAAAATGTCAAGCCCTACCTATGATGAGGCCAACTACTTCAAATCTATAAGTGCGATCCCACTGCACTTCCGCTTAATGAAGATATTGCTATATGTTTTGAAGGTTAAATCCACATTCCTTCCTTGTAACTGAATTTCTCCCCATATTCCAAATATTGGCCATGTTGCTCTTAAAATCCATTTTCTTCATGTGCTAACTGCCGGAATACTTCTCCAAGTTTTCCGCTTCCTACACCCCATGTTTCAATAAATGTCGATGATCCAGTACCTCATGTGAATTTACCAAATGATTAACAAGGCCCTATCACCATTACATTAATTGTAGCCAACATAATGATGAATGGCTAGTTAATTGAATAACGTAGTTTTCATCTTCATCGTGCCAATAGAATTGAATCTTGCCAATAGAATTAACTTAACAGTCTCATCTCCTACCAAAACTCCATATGTACTTCTCAAATTCACAAAACCATAGAATTTTAGGGAGAAAAAACATTTGTAAGCCTAAAGACGAGACTACATAAGCCAAAATTCATGCAGTACATGTTACATCTGAGAACTTCTAAATAAACTTGCTAACCATCAATTTTAAATCAATGAGAAAGCGTTCAAAGGCATAACTCGGATTCATTTGGATCCAAACCAGAGCAATTAACATCATATCTTCCCAAACCGTAAGTCTCTCAGACGTAATGTTTCATCCTGTGCAGCTAATGCCACGCTATTACCCTCGCTATATCCCGTAGCGGACTACCACCACTTCGCTTTTCCCAAATAGCCTCTGATATAGCCTCTCCATTTTAATCCCCGCTATATTCCGCTATTCCCGATATATCCAATTATTTTCGCTATATTACGCTATTCCCTCTATGTCTTTGATGAAAGAAACTGTTGGAGAATGGAATGTTGATGATGTTTTGATGACAACAACCTTGTTTCAGTTATTAACATTATTGAATATAAAATATATACTAACATTGTTATCCAAAATATATATATATGCAGGATTTATGTGCAGGAAATAAATATTGAAGACTATATAGTTTAAGAGATTCAAGACTCATGAGCATCAAGATATCAAGAGATCAAGATTATCAGAGTAATAGGGTCTAGTTAGTATGTAAAACTCTGATTAGCACTATCAAATTTTGTTTTCAAATTATTTCAAACTCCTTTCAAAATGATTTTAAATCATCAAAAGATTTTTTACTTATGATTTCAAACATATATAAGTTTCTTATATAGTTTATATATATTATAAAGTTGTATAATTTTATTATATATGTGTTTATAATTATATTATACAGTTTTATATCATTTATATATATAGTTTTTATATCATATAGTTAAATAATATTTTATGTGTTTTTATACTTTAGAAATTGTATTTTGAACAACTAGTTTTGTTTCAGGAATTTCCAGAATATATATTAGCTTAAATACTCTAAAAATGATTTAAAAAATCAAATTTCAAATATATATGTCGACATACAAGAAATGACACGTCGACATATAACTATCAGAAATTCAAATTTATCCAAAATTGATTTTTTTTTTTAATAACTACCTATGTCTATTCAATTTTAAACGAATTCCAGACTCCATATATACCATTTTCTTCCAGAAAAACTCAATTTTAATTCTCTAATCACTTCTTCTCTAAATAATCAAATAACGGCCAATCCTATTCGCAATCTAGGTGAAAATTTTGAAGAAACTCTCAAGTATTTCAAGAATATCCTATTTATAATCCTTCGCAATCAACATTATCTAGAATTAAGTCAGATAAAGATTATTGAACAACAAGAAAAACACCTTGATGTTATTCGTTGGATGATCTCTTCTCTTTCCAGAGATGAAGATAATAACATCGCTAGAGCACATCTCACCAAAGACAACGAAGACTGGGAAATCATAAAAAGGGATCCAATCTTCGGTGGAGATGTATGGGTGGAAGTTCCAAGAGATGCATGAATTTGTTTAATTTGATTCGATATGCTTTGTGTGGTATGTTTTTGGAAACTTGTACATATTGTTTGATTTGATTGGATTTGACTTGTATATATTATTGATTGGTTTGATATATACAATGATTGCTTGTAAATATTGATTAAATTGCTTGGAAATGTTGTTTGAATTATATTTCATGTTTATACTTTTGTTTATTTAGAATTAAAACAAGTATTGCCATAGAATTAGGGGGAGTTATAAGTTCAGGAAGAATTATATAAATATAGCCACTAGAAACATTTATAACAAAAATTTAAGGTGAGTATAGTTAGACACGCTTGTTGATGAAAAAAGGGAAGAAATTATAAAATAGGTAAATAGGTATAGTATAAGGGGGGTTAGAAAGAATTCATGGTGAAAGGGGGAGTAATCGAAGAATCAGATAGACAAATAATATCAGGTATGAATATATTTTATAAACCAAGGTTGTCATGATCAAAAAGGGGGAGAATGTTGGAGAATGAAATGTTGATGATGTCTTGATGACAACGGCCTTGTTTCAATTATTAACATTACTTATTATAAAATATATACTAACACAATTATCCAGAAATCCAGTATATATATATGCAGGATTTATGTGTGGGAAATAAATATTGAAGACTGTACAGTTTAAGAGATTCAAGATTTCAAAGGAGATTCAAGACTCATGAGTATCAAGATATCAAGATTTCAAGAGATCGACATTATTAGAGTAATAGAGTCTAGTTAGTATGTAAAACTATGATTAGCACTCTCAAATTCTATTTTCAAATTATTCTTTGAAATTGATTTCAAATTATTTCAAACTCCTTTCAAAATTATTTTAAATCATCGAAATATTTTTACTTATGATTTCATATATATATATATATATATAAGTTTCTTATATAGTTTATATATATTATAAAGTTGTATAATTATATTATATATGTGTTTATAATTATATTACATATTTTTGTATCATTTATAAATATAGTTTTTATATCATATGGTTAAATAAAATTTTATATGTTTTTATACTTTAGAAATTATATTTTAAACAACTAGTTTTGTTTCAGGAATTTTCAAAATATACATTAGCTTAAATACTCTAAAATTGATTTAAAAATTCAATTTTCAAATATATATGTTGGCATACATGAAATGACATGTCGATATATAACTGTCATAAATTTTAGATCTAAAAAGATGTGTCTTTTCATATTTAAAACGTTCTGGGAATGGTTGTGTCCCTTGGAACACTATATAAAGGGTTTGATTTCGAATTTTTTCACAACATATCTTCTCCTTCTTCCCTTGTTATCAAACCACCATTATTTTTCTTAATTTTCTAAGTTTCTACACGTATACTCTACCGATTTCAATACAAATTATATCATTCTTCTTCTATTGTCAATCTCTATCAAATACTCTCTGTTTGGAAGTGCTACTCAAGAGTTCTAGGGCAATTGTAATCGATAAGGAAAGGGTGAGTTCCTTGTTTGCCCGCAAATCAAGGAAAAAGAGCGGTGTTCACCTTGTAGCCATAAAATCAAGGGTGTTGAATCTGTGTTAACCTTGTAGCCACGAAATCAAGGGTGTTGTAATTGGATACTGATATTAATAAAACTCTGTGCAATCAAGCGTTGCGTGATACTAAACGTAGGAGTAACATGAACCTGTATAAAATCCGGTGTGTTCTTTCCTTTTCTGCAGTTTGTTTCTGTTTATATTTGCAACTGTGATTATTTCTGTTGTGATATCATTATGTGATTCATATAGTTTTTTGAGTAATTGTTAATTGGTTAAGATTTTTATAAGTACCTTAAAACACTATCCACCCCCTCTCTAATGTTAGTTTTGCCTTAAGATCCTTGATTCTCACCCCTAACAGAAACAAACTGAAAATGACATAAATGCATTATAAACATAATAATTTAGGTTTTTTAAATGAATATTTTAATATACTTTTTTAGAAACAAAAATGTTATATATTAGATATAATTTAATTAAGTTAAATAGCAATTTACATTTATTTATAGATATTTGCACATGTTTTGGCTTAAAATTATGAATGTGCTAATTATAGTTAAATCGAGTGCTAGTTTTTCATTTACTCATCGTTTTTACATTCGTAAAAACATTAAACATTACTAACGAGTTACATGTGATATTTTTAAGTCATCCGCCATATCCTGCTATTTTCTCGCTTAATCCGCGCTATGAATTTTTGGACCTTCGCCACACTGGATCTGCTAAGCGCTTTAATTGCACATGTTTCGTCTGCATCCATCAATGGAGGTGTAAATAAGTTTACTGTGACCATTTCTTCAATTATCGGTAGAAATATTTTTCAAAGTAAATACTGAACGCCATTAACAAAAAAATAAATCCGTAAAATACTTGACTGAAACTTTGTGGTTGTCAATCAAATGGACACCGCGGATCTCCAAGTTGAGAGTACATTTAAAATATAATTTATTATGCAATTTATGGTTTTTTTAAGGATAAATGAGACAAATTGGATTTACAATATTTCTAGGTAATTTTTATATATGAACAAAATATAAATTATTGTTTTTATATAGCATATTTTTACATTTTAATAAAAATTATATTATTGTTTCTCTGATAAAAATGAGTTTTAAACTGATTTAGTATTTTTTAGGATTTTTGATAAAAGGAGTTATATATTGATTTATTATTTTTCAAGATTCGATATCTTTTAAGAAAAAAATGAATATTAGTATTGTTAATTAATGTTGAAATCACTTTTATAAAATTATAGACAAAGATTCACGTATATCAATTTGAAGCTAGCATTTTCATTTCAACGGCTCTTTCCATGGTGATCTCTTTCTGAAAACTCTTGTGATTTCCATCTTTCTTCCTTTGCTTATCTTCTCGCCAATATTTGCGATTTTTTTCTTTTTTCTTTACTCTATTATTGGCTTTAAGGCTTGTCTTGTGTTGCGATTCTGTCGTTTTTGGGTCGACTGGCTTCGCAATGGTTGGTTTCGAGAATTTTGGGTCTTTTCTTCGACTTAGTCTGAATTTGAGCTTTACTGAGGCAACAATTCTATCTCTTTGCCCCGATTCTATGGCAGTTGAGCAGGTGAGCTCCTCGTCGATAGTGGTTCGAGTGGCTTCGCTAGTCTCGTCTGTGGCTTTTTACTGCCAACGATTCTTGTTGGTTGTTGATTTCTTCTTAGAACTATCTCCCCGTTATTCTTGTGCCTTCGCATCACCGGTTTTGGACCACAATCGACGAGATCGCACAACCTCGCATGCCTCTAAAGAGGGGAATTGTGTTCCATCTGCTGTGTTTTCGAGCAAGGGGATTTCACCACCCCATTTGTGCCGAGTATGGCCTTTGTAGGAAGTGTTGGACATGGTGATGTTGCGCCTATCATGGGTTTTTTGGTTATTTCGGTGTGCTATGAGGTTGTTGTTCAAGATGGCTTACTCACTGATGACTTTGGTTTGCACGTTGGTGGTCGGGAAGTGATGTCCCCTCCCCAACGTCAACCTAGCTTTTTCTTGGCTGCGTCGCAACTTCTGATGCAGAGTCAAGGTGATCATTCCTGCTCTTCTTCTTGTGTTTTCCCACCGAGTCCGCAGTTGATTAAGAGTGGGTAACCTTCGAAACGTCATCGACGATTTGGGGGATCGAAGAAGTTGAGTAAGGCTGCTCTACTTTAGCTCTCTGTGGATGGCGGTGAGCCGCTGGTTTGCGTTGCTGGTGCTCAATCTCTTTCGCCTGTGTGCCTTTCGAATGGTCTTGAGGCTCTGTTTGTTGTAGGCGAGGATATTTCATTTATTGAGGAACCGGGTGAGGCGCTGCAGGCTTCACTAGCAAATTTGTCGCAGACTTTGATTCCATCTTCGAACTTGGATGTCCACGTTGATGGGGTACCGAGCACATATTCAAAAGGTTATCTGGTTTTTCGGCATCAGTACATTGAAGGCAGCAGACTAATCTTTGAGTGCAGCCAAAGAGTTTCTCTTTAGAAGTGGCAGCAGAGATTAGCTCGTTGGCCTTTTGATGGGGCTATGCTTCAGGGTATCTTGCATGTTGGCTTTGTCGATGCCCCCGAAAGGCAGGTATGGTGTTATGTTACTATTTCCTTTTTTTCTCATGATAGAATTGTTGTGTTATTTCCCATTGCTCCCTGTTTAGAAATTGTTGGCTTGGCAGCGGGGTTTGATGACCGTTATGCTTCTCTTTTGTCTAATATTGGGTTTGTTGACCGAATGGTTGACGTTGTCCACATTACTGATGGCCATTGTTGGGTTTATCTCTATCTGTATTCGGTTCCCCGAATACTGATCTTGTGTGGCGTTCTATGTTGTATATAACAAACAAATATATAATATTTTAAATGTGTTTGTAATTGTACAGTTATACTACATCATAGACAACATATAATATTTAAATAGAATAATACTGTGGAGGAATTTAAGTATTCAAACAGTAATTTATTTGAACATAATTTTTTATTTCAATATTTCAACAGTACAAATTTATAACTCCACTATTTGTATATTTCACTGTAATTCAATACATTTCAATATAAATTTCATTTACATACATTGTTACCTCACTGTAGTTCACTCAGTCACTCAAGCTGTACAAATTTATTCATACATTCACTCTATGTTTCATTGCCTATCTTCTGTCTACTGCCAGTCTTCACAGTCAGTCCAGTCCTCTGCTTACCTGTCACGAACAGAAACACACACAGAGTAATCTGGAACAGAAATAATTTTATATTCTATCGAATATTATTCTATTTTTAAAATTTATTTGCCTTAGAATTTTGTGTGTGTTTCTAATCATTTTTCATGACTTGATATGATTTATATGTATATCCATCAATGTCTAGACAGCTTGTGATATTCACAGTGATTCACTGTAAATACCACAAGGAGACATCGTCTGTAGTGCTCACACACACACACACACACACACACACACATATATATATATATATATATATTCTCTTGAGGTGCATTATACATGTATACACATACATTGTATGTATATACATATATTTCTGTGCAGGGACAAATATATCAGGTTATGTTCAGATGAAGCCCGAAACGCATGCACAATGCATGGGTCAGGTATCCATGAAACACATATGCACAAAGGAGTGGCCATGAAGACCAAGCTTGACCCAGTGCAAGTGAAAATGAACTGTTCAGAAATAAATGATCAAGAAACTTAAAATGGTCTGGAGTTCTCAAGCAATGGTATAACAGTGATGCAAGAATACAAATACTAGAGAAGTGCACAAGTTTTTTTTTCATGTAAGTCAATAATGAGGCAGCATGAAATGGTAGATAATCTAAATATGAAGTGCTCAGGTGTAGCTGAAATGAAGTGTGAACACATGGTGCAGCATTAAACAATGACGTAAGCTAGGTACAAAAGGTTATGGCATCTCAAGTTCAGGCACAATAATTTTGTCAAGTAATTCAATAAAACAACCAACATATGGAGCAGCAAGGTTCTAAATAGAGGACAATGCATGTGTACATCACATGTATACATGCTGATAAGAACGGCAAGTGCATGCACAAACACAGTGGTGAATCTAGCAAACATGGTCAAGCCAGTTAATACAAGTGAACAAGTGATGATGAAACTATATGGTCAACAACATACCAAAGCATGGCAGATTGAACAATGTGCATGGACCAGCAAGGAAATGGGAAAGGAAAATAAGTATATATAGAGAATCAATGACCAACACAAACTGTTTCAATGTCACAATGGTCAAATGCAAGTTCAAGATATCATAGAAATTCAATACTTGGCATCAATCAGTTTTTTTTGGCATCGAATAAATGTTTTGGGAAATTGGCATGCGCAAGAATTTTGGCAACAATTTAAATGGGCCAAGAAACCAATTGTTTGATTCCAGAAAAATAACTCAAGTATTTTTTACAACAGTTTTTAAAAGCGAAAAGCAATTATTTTTTCTAGAAAGTTTTTACCATAGAAAAGAATTGTTCTTCAATTTTCATATGTAGCAAGATTTTCCAGAAATGATCAATTTGCTATTATGGCACAAAATCGAAATTGAATTCAATGTTTACCAAAAATTCATTCAATCAAAGATGGGACTCATGGCAACAAGCAATTTCAAGAATATCTTTTTTGGCAAACAGTTTTTGGAATACTATATCATGCATGAGAACAGTAGAGTATTCAAGTGAGTAGCCAACATTTTTGGCAAATATTAATTTCAGCATATAGAGCAAAAGTTTTGAAGATCATTTTTGGAATTAAGCCAGAACTCAAGGCTTTAAAACATTTCTAGACATAGCAAATCAATGCTTTCCATATTTTTACAGAGGGACTGAAATTAGGCTAGATACATCATATTAAATCACGCAAGGGGTCTCCAGATTTGCTCAAACAAGCAAGCCAACTTTCACGCAACAATTCGAAATCATTTAGACGGTTCAATCCAAGTCGATTCAATCCAATTCAGGCAATATTTCATGCACAATCGAAGTCAATTTTATCAAGGCAACCAAAAGGGAAATCACACACCAAAACCATATCAATCATATAAAGAAATCAGAGAGTAATTAATAGGATTTAATTTTGCTATTTAATCACTACTTCATCACTGGCAATTTGCATCGAAAAAACAAGGAAAAACAATTCGAAAGCATATCATAAAAATAAAGTCAAACTCACTGATTTTCAATCGACCAACAAGAGCCTAAATCGTGACCATGAGCATCAAGAGATTCGAAGCATCAGAGATTCATTTTAGAAAAAACGATTGGTTTTGCGATTTCAGGATTGAAGGAAAAACCCTAGAGGCCATTAAAGAAAAAGAGGGCCAAAGTTTTTAATGAGACCAAGTCTAATTAAAAAGGCCGACTATAATTTTTATAAAGGGGATAACCCTTGTTTTTAAATCTAGGGTTTTTAGTGTTGGATTTTTATTTTGTTTTGTTTTTACTTATGAAATTGTTGAACTATTTTCTAGTTTTTCTATAAAAAATAGGTTTTTTGTTATAGGGTTTGTAACGGGGAATAAGTTCGATTTTGGGATTAAAATCGGTACAGGGTTTTGAGCGTAGAGTTAGTGCAACTAGAGCGAGATTGTGAGGCCTTTTGTGTAGCACCTAGTAGAAATTTGGGAATAAGTTTTGAGCATAGGGTTAGGACATTTAGGCTAGGAATTGTCGCGAGTTTACAAGTGTCGTAAGTGTGGTAATAGTTGGCTAATATCTAGTAGAAACCTTGGAAACAGTAGGCAGGGTTTGCCGGAGCTGGGTAAAATCTCTGTGTTATTTATTTTCTGCATTTATTTATCTACTGTAATCGGTTCTGTGATCTGTGTTTTAATATCTTGAACTATTTTAATAAACCCTATTCGTCCCATCTCTAAGGTTAATCTAGATCCAACAAGTGGTATCAGAGCAGGTTATTTCAATAGGTCTAGAGATGGTGATCCCTAGTTGTCAGTCCAGTCGTATTCCAACTATTTTTAATGGTACAGATTTTTTTAAAATTGGAAATCTGTAACAACCCAAATTTCGACCGACTGATTTTTTTTCAAAATTCCAACCTATCGAAACTTGGATTGGTTTGGTCTGGTATCCTGCAGAAAAGACAGAAACATAAAATATGTCAGAGCTCAGAAAACATCTAACAGCGAAATGGATAAAATATAATATAATCAAAGTATAGCCTTACCGAATTAATAATACTGCCTAACCAGTATCCAATGTTATCATGTCTCTGCCACAAATCTAACCGCGAGTATGTTATGAGGAGGGGGTCAGAACACAAGTTTGGTGACTGGATTTAAATTATACACTTTGGATAATCCTACATATATCGTTCAATCATACTTTCTTATATATTAGGTTACGTGGGTGAACGGCACTCAAGGCTTACACACACGTCGTACCCAAATACTTCCCTATGGATTAACCTAATATAGTATATATTTAACTACCCCTCAATACTGAGGTACACCCCATGGTACCCCACTCACACGGTCTTTACCGTAATGCCACAGAAATGAACACAATCCCTCATCCTACGCCGGAGTGACGTACAAATTCTACATAACAATGTAACATTCTACATATATCTGTCATTACTACACTACGTAAGCGTACAGACTACCATTGTCGATCGAATCAGAAATCATACTGGAGTAATGCCCTCAAGTCTACAATACACCACCCAGAGCCGACATGCATGTATATAGACTGTCCCACATACGTATCTTCAGTTGTAGCTCGATGCCTTAACCGCACGTCCTCTAATGTGCATCGAGTTCCGTGACAAGGCGATACAAGAAACACGGAACTCGGTCGGGAGCTTTTCCATATCTGTACAGGTTTGTCTTTAAGAGCCTTCATATACATGTATTCCTAGGGTCTGTTTTTCACATCGGCTATGGCCCCACCTCCTCCCCTCCCTCAACTAGTAAAGACTACAAGAGCTAAACGACTTCCCCTAAAAAACAATTGAAACATCCATTTGGCGTCTTCCCTCAACCACCGTACCCCGATAGTAAAGGTGAATGGTCTATTGGTTTTAGCTCTAGTCTTTCTGCATCCCACTGGCTACCGATGACGAGTATTCGATGTTCTACTGTCCTTATTGGTCGTGACCCTTTGCCTCCCCATCAAGGCAACCGCCGAATCACCCAAGTGTCACTGCGTCACAACATTCTGACTACATAGCTATTTGCAGTCAAGGCCCACCTACCTAGTAGTTACTGTTAGAGTTTGTGCCCTAGAGGCAATCTGTTAGATGTGAATAATGATAACATTGTATATGTTATGTTTTATTTGGAATAAAAGCTTCTGTTATGATTATATTTACTACGTAAAATAAATATTACCATAATAGAATTCCTTAGAATAATAATACGGAATTATATAGGTTGAGTAAGACTGAACTTGAGATTATATGATATGTTAAGTATTATAATTCTTAAATGTCCCAAGTCGAGTTCTATTGTTTATATAGGACAGCAATAGAGCACTGAGACTGGTATGTTGATTGACTGATGATCACCTCTCATTGATCATTAATATACGTGATATTAATGTCATAACATAAGTACGTATTAGAGAATAGCGTATTGGGCCGACCCAACATCAGAATAACAACGTGGAATATAATTATCAGTATCATAAGTTATTCTGATAGTGACAGTGATGTAATGGTCCTCGGACTTGAAATCATTATAATTTTATTTAAAGATATTTGTGCTTTGATATCATCTAAAGTTATCTGTAACAGAGTAATGATAAGTGTGATTATTGGATATATCTCGAATCGGATGAAAATTATGAATGATCTAGATGGAATTTAACCCTACGATATATTCGTAGTGATATCCATGGGCCTCTTGATTGAGTGATACTGTGAAATGCATGGCCGTGCTCAAATACTGATTTGCTTAAACAGTCTACTCATCGATCAAGATAAACGGATTAAATTGTAAAGAGGGTGATGTGTTTCATGTCTTGAGTTTAATTCTGGATATTCTGGTTAAAAGGATTATATTACATTGACACACTGATCATGAAAAGGTTGTATTGAATCATTATTATTATAACTTGGGTAACAATGATGTGTTACTAGACGCCGCTCATTGTTTACAGTTTAAATGTTGTTTAAATTGTTGCCAACGCTATGATAGCCTAAAGGGTCACACTTATAAACGTTGTAAATAATGATAATGTTTAAATAAAAGAGATCAAATAGGTTTGACAAATTCTTTTATTTAAAAGAAGAAGAACGGGTAAAAAAGGGGTAACGAAATATCAGATAATTCATTATAAAAGAAGGACCACTTCCTTTTATTTTAAATAATCCGGTAATATAGAAAACCTTAGATCTTATTCATCTTCTCGGCTAGTACCGAATAATCACTATTCTTCGATCTCGATAGTCATATTCGAAGGCAAGGCTAGTGGACTCCGATAGGGGCGCTTACATCAAAGTCGTTCAAATCAATTCGATCAAGACTAGATTATTTGATTTAGCAATTCGACAGAAAAGGTACATGTTTTATATACGATTTTGAATTCGATTCTTAAGTTAGAGTTTATAATTTTGTTAAAATCCGCTGCGTTTCGATCCTATGTTACATCAATGGCCTCGGAGCCTGGTTACTTTCAAATTCAATTATTGGGATTTAAAGCCATGTATTCGAATATAAATTTTTGTTAAATATTTAAATCTTTCCTGAAATTTCCCTTCCATTCGAATCAATCTTCCTCCGTGGATCACATTTGATTAGGTTCTTTCATTTGTTCATCTTTTTACTCGAATTCTATAACTTATCCTTGTCCACAACAAGGTGAGGAGTAAAAGAGGAGTATAAGTCTTCCAGCAAGTCTGTTCCTATCTAAATATTGGTTTGAAATAGGTATTATAATTCCCTTGTTATAATATTGAAATTCTAATATATTTTGGAATATGTATATTTGAAAATAAAATTTTGTTTAGTAATACCAATAGTTTGAAAGATTTGATGTATACTTTAAGATGTTATATTTTATAAACTATATATTTTAAATAAGATTTATGGAGGTAGATTTTGTAAATATTTTATTTTATTTTGAATTGAATTTAAATTTTAATAAATAAATGAGTGGGGAGAGATATAATTTTCCCTACTTTAAATTTTAATTATTTATAATATATGATTTGAAAATCTAGTATATATTTTGTTTAAATATAGAAAATGTTTTGAGTACTTATTCGACGTTAAAGTTGGCCTATAAATACTTAGTGATTTGGGTATACGTCTGATCAACGTATTTGTTAAATTCTATATGTACTTGATAGATGTAGAGTCACACTCTAGTCGCTTGAAAATGATTCTGGTGATGACTGCAGCATCATCGATATCTATTTTTAGGTTTCGAAAGTGGGATAGATATATATCGCTAGTCAAGACGTCAAATGAATACTTGAAACTGTTTTGAAATATTCGAAAATATTTTAACTTTTGATTTATATATATTTCAAATTTTATATATATGTATGATAATAAATATGAATCATTGGTTTAAATGTATTAGTTATTTAATTACTAGTTCTTTGCCTCGTTCCTTTTCGGGGACGAAAAGTTTTGAGTAGGGGAGATTGTAACAACCCGCTATTTTTAACGATTTAAATCAAAAAAAAATTTGAAAACATTCTGCAATTTCTTGTAACGAGAATTTAAAATTTGAAATGCGTACAGTGAGATGTTGCAGATGTGAAAATTTCGTCGGAAAATTTGAATGTTTGTCGATCGCGCAATTTTCAGTGCAAAGCTACGCAAAACAATTCAAATTTTAGCGATTTTAAAATCTCTCCGAAACCAGTTCGGACAAACACGAAAAATATTCTATTTGTTGTCACGAATCCAATGGTGAAATCCATTTTGCGAAAATCGGAGGTTTTGACCTCCGTTTAAGTGTTTTTCTATCCGAATTTTACGTTTAAAGGGGTCCGTAACGCGTTTTTGAACAGAGCGTCATGGCACTTTAAATTTTATACCATTGTGTCCATCTTGTCACACTGATTTCCGCAATATATTCATTTGCCAGTTTTGGTGTTCGGTTCGCACTGTAATTGTAAAAATGCTTGCATAGTTTATTTTTAAAACTAAGTCATTTGGGTTCGACATGTCCCTATTTGGATCCTGCATATTTTCTTAGAAATATTGGGTCTGCAAACCTGTCTTTTTATTTTATTAAACCATCTATTTTTATTTTATTTTATTCTAAGGCTTAGAAAGTGGCACTTTTTGGGGTTGGCTTACATGCATGGAAATATAATGTTTTGGTTCCAAAAGTCTTTCTAGGTCACGCATATTCCATTTCCAAATATGCAAGCCTTTTATATGCACGTTGCACCTTTGTCTATGAAATAAATGTATGAAGTGGACATGCAAATGAATGCATGCTTCCCTTGCCATCTACCTTTTCACGTTTCACTCTTCATTTTCAAAATGGTTTGCCTTTTTCCAATGCATGCGTTTATTTTATTTTTCAACGTTCGTTCACCATTTCAAACGAACGGTTCCTAATAAAGTGTTTTTACCAAAGATGCGTTCAAATTCTAATGAACTGTTCAGCCCACGTTTCCTCCGATACCGCAAATGCTTGGATTTAAACCACTCTCTCCATCACATATTCTATCTTCCCAGTTCGCCATTTTTAGTTTCCCATCCTTTTTCAACTTACCTTTCCCAAATTTCCTTTCCTTCCATCGTCGTTAATTTCAGCCATGGAACCGGAGCTCCGAGATCCAAACCCAAGCCGTTGATTCCTGCTTCCCCGTCCCTCCATTCCGGTCTCTAACGCCAACAACTGCTCACTCGTTCTGAAGCTCCAAGATCCGTCGAACCTTCCCGAAGTATGTGCCTCCTTGTACCAAGTCCCTCCGCTGAACCGAGCTCTACTTCCCTAAACCCCGTCGTTCCTCCATGCCGACACCTGATCCACATAACGAGACCACCCAACAAACGAGCTCTACCCTCCCGAGCCTCGCTGCCGATAGCACTCTACTCCGACCAGAACCCATGTGTGCTCATGCGCGTGTATGGTCAGTGTGATATTATATATTTTATATAACCATTGCGTGTGTGTTTCTCTTCTGTAATGTCATCTGTGTGTTCAAGTGGGGTTTTATGCGTGTGTAGTTTTGGGCGTGAGTCATTGTGTTTTCTGTGTGATTGTGCATGCGAGGGTTGTGTTTTCATTTTCTTGGTTGTGTTCATATGCGTATGTTCGGTTAAACGAGTGTGTGTGGGGGTCTATACATGTCTGTAGTGTGTATGTTATATATCGTATGGTGTGTATGTTGTATATTGTATAATATGTGTATAATCAGTGTGAGAGTGTGTTCATATATAATATGTATTATATAATTGATTTTGGTGTGCGTTTATATAATTTATAAATTATATTTTAGGGTGCGTCGAATTTTAAAAATATATAAATATATTATAATTTTACTGTTTGTACTCGCATATAAAAAAATATTTTTATAATATTTTGTTTAAAAGGGGCGTTGTGTCTATTTCTACTGAGTAGAGTTTGGTGTCAAGTTCGATACCCATTCCAAACCCCATAGCCAAACCGTTCCAAAGCCCAATGGTGAACTGATTCATTCCCCTCATATAATATATATATATATATATATATATATATTGACTTGATTATCGAGCTGAATCCGTTTGAATCGTACCTGGAAGTCATCATTTCATTTTGGCATCAATCCATTTACCATCTCGAATATGTGCCTCGAAAGGTGAGTTTATCTCACACCTGACTTACATTTTTCATGGATGTTAGACCAAAATGAACTATTATATGAAATGTATAGGATTGCTGATAGAAATTGTTTGATTTGATATATATGCACATTTCATATGTGACACGTGACATGTAGTTGCACTGATGATATATATGCTGTGATTGTTGCTATGTGATTGTTGATATCCCTAGTTTAGGAAAAATCACTAAGGGTTGAAATGATACATACCCGAACGGATATTAGAATAGGGAAAAATCATTATGGGATGAAATGATAGACCTGAACGATTTCTATTGAATTTGGGATCGTGGGTTGAAATGATAAACCCGTAGAAATTTTATAAATCGCGGATTGAAATGATAAATATCTGTATCACTTAACAATAGGGTAGGAAACTATATACGGACACTGTGGGTCATGTTTTCGAAGTAAAGAGATTTGATTTTTTTTTTTAAATAATTACTTATAATTTTATATTTTATATTATATTTTAAAGATTAAATTTAAATTAATTTATTCCTATAAGTATTTTTTATTATTATAAATATTTCTTTAAATCTATTTTTATATTATTTTAAAACTTATATATGTTTATAATCTATCTCTAATTAATTTTAGAATTTTATAAAGTTATATATATATAAATATATATATATTTATTTTCAAAATTTATTTCCTTATATATATATTTTTTATAAACTTTAAACTAAACTCAAGATGGATAAGTTAGATTTTACGATTTTAAATTTGAAGTTAAAGATGAAAATTTATATAACGATATTTGAAGAATGAATGAACTCATATTAAGTTATGAATTCGAATTGATACGAAACTTTCGGAAAGATGAACTGGGTATATAAAAAAATGAAATGAATTTGAATTTAAATTGGTTTGAACTTACAAGAAATAAAATTGAACTGTGAAATTGATTCTAAATTTGAATCTTCAAATTTAAGAGAAATGTTTTTGAATTTATAATTGATATGAATGAATTTGATTTCTTTAGTGACTAAATGAGAATTTGGATATATATAGATCATATATGCAGAGTTGGTTTTATATAGTTTGGTTCGAATTAAGAATTTGTTAAATCGATGTAAAAAGAATGGTTTTAAATCGTAATTTGTTTAAATGGAAATATAAGATTTTGATTCAAAATGTAGAAGTAACAATTTTGAACTATATGACTTGAATTATAAATACGATATAATTTGTTAAATTGAAATTTAAGTTTTACTTGAATCATATATTCGAATTTGAACCTAAATGTTGGATTTAAATGAATCGACTTGAAATGATTTCTTATAAAGGAAAATTTTGAATTATTTTAATTGTTTCAAACTTAAATTCTTGTGAATGTAAACCGAACCAAAAATATTATCGAAGTTAAATGTTTGGTATTGATTTAAATGGAAATTAAGACTTTTAAGACATGATTTTAATATAAGTCATTTTAAATTGAAATTTATTATAAGTATATTTCGAAAATTTTATCGAAGTTAAAAGTTATAGTACTTGTTATACTATATTTGGAATCTTTACGATATGGTTTTAAAATTGATTTGGGTTAAACGATTTGAGTTGTTTTCAAATTTATATATAATCGAAGTTAGATATTTAAATTTGATTTCAAATTTGAAATTGAGATTTTGTATAACTGATTTTATAAAGTGATTTATGAAATAATGACCACGGTGTGAAAAATGTAAACATTTGGTTGTTAAAGAGACCGGGATCGGCTATTGTCATACTCTCTGCTAATACCGAAAACCACTTTAACAACCGTGTATGCGGTGGAGTTCCAGAGTGAAGAGGATGATTTGGCGAACGACTCCATTTTATTTTATTTCATATTAATTACGAGACCCTGACTACCTTGAGTCAGCTTGATGTGGCTAAAACAGGAGCTATGCACGGACCAAGTGGGGTCATACCTCTTATCGATTACACTTCTTCAATATTATTCTATTACTGTTGAGATTCGATTTGGGCCCTTTTGATTACGGGAATGTGTATCGAGGTGGGCGGTAGTAGCTACTATGCGTTACCACCAGTTCGGCTCTACAAACGGTGAATCCACCCTGGCATTCCTTGCGTGCCTTGTCGCATGCCTTATACGAGCCCACTATGACTTTGTTTTGTACTGTTGTATATGGAGTGCCCTCTGATCAACCTCCAGTTTATGGAGGAATTACGGTACTATATATACTATGGGAATATGTATAAACGATGTAAGGGTAATCATGGTAATCCCTCTTATGCTATTTTGATATTTTACTTTACTGATAGACACTATTTTATATAGCGTATCATACTATATAGTATTAGTTTGAAGGATCCTTAGAGGATGGTGATCCCAAACATCCTTTAAGTTATTGATTGCATTTCATCGAGCATTTCATTTGAGTTGATTTACTTCCATGAGAATGTTAGTCCTGATCCGAGTTGTTTTGTTTTACAATATTGCTCGGGTCAGATCGAGTTTCCAGTTTCGAGATTCACCCCTGAAGTTTGGAGCTTATATTGGATTTTTCTCACCTATATGATCAATTGTTCCAATCATCCTGTTTATTGTCGTCTCTATTTCAAACTGTCATTATTTATTTATGTATCTGAAATTACTGTATTAGACTTCCTCTGTATTATTTATGTAAACTCCGATGTAAATTTATTTAGTAGCTTCATGAACTACTATTGTATTATTTATTTCGCTGTGAGATGTTATATTGCTCTGTCTCTGTGTCTGTGATATGTGATTCTATGATTCTGTGATTTATTCTATTTACCTCATAAGCTGATAACAATCTGCTGTTTTGGACGTTTCGAGTTGACATGTTTTGTCGATTCGGCACGGTCAAAATGGCGGGTCGTTACAACTGTGTTGGGTGTGAATTAATTGGATTTGTATAACTTGCAAATTAATATGGAATCAAGTGTTGTTTCTATCTTGTAATTGTTACAGAAACTTTAATATGTATACAGATTGATTTCGAACAATATCTATTATATGTATTTAATTGTGCTTTGTTGGATCCTATGAATGTGATTAAGATGATACACAGTTTTCATATCAGTATGTCTTTGGATTAGATTATATGCTAAACTCCTAAATTTGTTAGTTGTTACTCTGTTACAATTATTAACTCCAGATCTAAAATTTAGGAAAATCTTAGTTATTGAACTACAAATCTGAAATATTGGATAATCTTATTTCTTTATAGTTGTGACAGGGTAATTCATTCATATAAACAAAGTTTGATCTCTTATAATATGAACTGAGCCTCATACTCACCCAGTTTTCAAATTTTGGTGATTTCAGATTCAGTTGTAGATTAATCTTAAGATTATAAGAGTGGTAGAAAAATGTTTCTACAACTTAAGTATTCCTGTGGTTAATTCATGATCAACCCCTTAAATTAGGAAACTCCATTTAAAATTAAACCTTAATATGACAATCATGTTGTTTAACCAGATACAAGATTCTTGTATATACTCTCATGTATGAAATACTGATAGTTTTTTTAGATAATGCTAAATGAGTATACAGGTAGTTACCATAGTTTATTAAACTTTGGTGTATATATATATTTATACACACACACATATATATACCTCAATGTTTCCATGATGCACAATATTATATGTTTGACATAGATAAACACTTGTGAATGTCAAGTATAGGAAACAGGCCATAGTTTAATCAGATTTGATCAGGTTATGTATGTCAAGCAAAACAGTAGTAAACATATCAGATTTGATCTGATTTATTCTGTTTTATATTACTGTTATAAGTATACAAGTTAACTGATATAAACACATCAGATTTGATCTGATTGATCGTGCTTTATATTCCAATTATATGTAAATGTGTAATACTATAGTAAACATAACAAATTTGATCTGATTTATTCTTTTCTGTATTACAGTCATATGTATATAAGTGAAGCTGATGTTAATATATCAGATTTGATCTGATTTATCTTGTTTTTTATTTTAGATATGTGTATATATAATGAACAGCAGTGAGCACATTAGATTCTGATCTGGTTTCTCATGTTTCATGTTGCAGTTACACATATGTATTAAATTGTTGTGAACAAATCAGATTTGCTGATTATACACATACATTGGATATGCTATGAATTGTTCTGAAATGATCTGTTTATCCTGGTTATTCTCTGATTGAATATATGTGTATGTTGAGCTGTTATGAAATCATCAGATTCATTCTTGTTAGTCATATTTTGTAACCTGTTAATGATTCAAATATTATATTGATGCATATAAGTCGTAGCAGGTTAGAATATCTTTAGATGTTCTGTGATGCAATGATTTTATGTGCCCAATACATATATGATCATATGCCAGTTTGAAAGTCATTTGTTTATTTAGTTTCATGTTAAACATAAAACTGTAGGCGGTTTTGATTTTATGTTTTTTGATATGGGAATCATACAGTGTAAATATAAAGTGATGTTGATGTATTCTGGGCTGTCTCTTTACATGTTGGACTCTCGTTTTACTTACTGGGTGGATTTATTAATCTGACATGGCTGGTTTTAATGCAAAGTGAATGATTTTGTTTATTTAGTTTTGCAAATATCTTAGCATGTATAAAATTTTTGCTGAACACATTTCAGTTGAATTATTATTTTGAAAATACCATTATATGGTTATATGTATATTTAATTCCAAATTAACACTATTGGTTTTAGAAATCTTTGTGTTTTTTTTATTTTTGGAATTAAAATCCTTCAATTTAAAATATTGTTTTTTAAACATGTGTAAATAACTTGTTTTACCAACTCAATTTTAAATCCCTTTCAAAACTATTGTTTATATTAAGTCACGGTGAAGTCTTCCAATAATATACGCATCACTGTCCAAAATTATTGGTTGTAACTAACGCCAGCACCTTTTAACTTTGGTTATATGCGATGGAGTAAAATGTGGCGCTCCAACCTATTATTGGGTCTGACTTAACTAGGCTACATAATACGATTATGGCCTTAGAGACAAACAACATGATTTATTCTATATTTTGAGCAAATGAATAATACTGAACAATATGTTCAACATGCGATCCAAGAGTTATATAGATGATATAATTGAAATAATATGTCTACATAAAAGGTTGTGTTTTGAGTTCATCCAAAGCTGGGTTAAGGCATGATTAGATATGGATTTTGGAACACCAATATATTTATATATTAAAATGAGGATGTTGATTTGGGTGGAAGCATATTTATTTATACATTTGCTGTTAGCTATTATTATTGTCATTTTGATTGTCAAAATTATTTATTTCTACTTATTTTCTCTTATAGATTCTAAATGGCTAGCAACACCAATAATTTGTCATTGAGATCTGTTCTTGAAAAAGAAAAACTGAATGGAATAAATTTCCTAGACTGGCACCGAAATTTGAGGATTGTCCTCAAGCAAGAAAGGAAGCTGTATGTACTTGATGGGCCTACTCCAGAGGCTCCATCAAGTACTGCACCCCATGAAGAGATTAATGCTCATAAGAAACATCAAGACGATGCTCTTGATGTTAGCTATCTCATGCTGGCCACAATGAATCTTGTGCTTCAGAATCAACATGAGTTCATGGATGCTTATGATATGATCGAGCACCTTAAGAAACTGTTCGAAGGGCATGCTCATCAAGAAAGGTATGACATGAGCAAAGCACTTTATCACTACAAGATGGGAGAAAAGGAACCTTTTGGTCCACACGTACTGAAGATGATTGGTTATATTGAGTATGTCGAGAGGTCAAGGTTTCCTTTGACACCGAAAGCTTAAACCGAGATCTTGTGCTCCAATCATTAAACAGTAAATATTCTCAATTCTTTGTGAACTATCTCATGAATGAGATTGAGAAACCCTTGACTGAGTTATTGAGCATGTTAAGCACTGCTGAAAATAACATGAAGAAAGCAGAACCGGCTGCCACAATGATGGTCCAAAAGGAAACTGCTAAAGGCAAGGGCAAGAATAAGAAAAAACAGCTTAAGAAGACTGTTAATAAGACCAATTTCAAAAAGGCATCAAAGCCTAAAGGAGGATTCCCAAAGAGGGTGATTGTCACTTTTGTGGAAAGCGGTGGGTCACTGGAAACACAACTGTTATGCTTATCTAGAAGATCTAAAGAAGAAGAAGGGAAGTTTGACTTTGCCCAATTCAGGTATAAATGTAATATACGTCAATTTGTCTACTCTACATCTTGGGTATTAGATACTGAATGTGGATCACATATCTGTGTCAATTTGCAGGAAATACAAAGGAGTAGAGACTTGACAGAAGGAGAAGTGGACTTGCGAGTGCGAAACGGAGCAAAAGTTGTCGCATTAGCCATAGAGTGTTGTCACTTGCCCTTACCAATTGGATTAGTTTCAAAATTATAAGATTGTTATTTTATTCCTTCCATTAAAACAAATATTATTTCTGTATCTTGTTTGGACAAGCTAGGATTTTCATTTATAATACAAGACAGATGCTGTTTATTTTATTTAAATGGGATATTTCATGGTAGTGCACAGTTAATTAATGGTCTCTATGTTCTTAATTTTGATATGTCAGTTTATAACATTAATACCAAAAGGATTAAATCTAATGATTTAAATCCAACATACCTTTGGCATTATTGTTTAGGCCATATAAACGAGAAACGCATATAAAAACTCCATAAAGATGGAATTTTGAGTTCATTTGATTTTGAATCATGCGATGAATGCAAATCTTGTTTATTGGGCAAGATGACTAAAGTTCCTTTCACTGGACACAGTGAACGGGCTAAAGATATAATGGCCCTTATACATAGTGATGTATGTGGACCAATGAGTACATCAGCTAGAGGTGGGTTTTATTACTTCATTACATTTATTGATGATTTCAGTAGGTATGGATATGTATATCTTATGAGACACAAATCAGAATCCTTTGAAAATTTCAAAGAATTCAAGAATGAAGTTCATAACCAACTTGGTAAGAATATAAAAACTCTTCGAATAGATCGAGGAGGAGAATATTTAAGCCAAGAGTTTAATGACTATCTGAAAGAGTGTGGAATTGTTTCACAACTCACTCCATCGGGAACACCACAATGGAATGGTGTTTCTAAAAGGAGAAGTCGCACCTTATTAGATATGGCACGATCAATGATGAGTCATACAGATCTTCCAATAATTTTTGGGGTTTTGCCCTTACAACAGCTGCATTCATATTTAATAGAGTTCCCACTATAGCGATTCAGACCACACCATATCAGATATGATAGGAAGATATCCTAATGTCTCTTTTATGAGGATTTGGGGATGTGAGGCTTATGTTAAACTTCCTAACTCTGACAAACTCGAACCCAAATCAGAAAAATGTTATTTTGTGGGATATCCAAAGGAAACAAAAGGATATTATTTCTACAAACCTTTAGAGCATAAACTGTTTATTGCTCGAATTGGGTTTTTCGTTGAAAGAGATCTAGTCTCTAATAATATCAATGGAAATAAAGTAGAACTCGAAGAAATTCGGGAACCACAAAATATCATTGGACCTGAATACAAAATTGAGCAAGAACCACAAACTCTTGTGGAAACCGAACCTACTCAAATTACACACAAAGTGTTCGTAGATCTGGTAGAATACGTCATGAGCCCGATAGATATTTTGGATATCAAGTAACTCAAATAGGAGATGTAATGCTCATAGATCAAGATGAGTCCACTTCTTATCAAGATGCTATGAATGGACCTAATTCTGAGAGATGGCTTGAAGCCATGAAATCTGAAATGGATTCCATGTACACCAACCAAGTGTGGACTTTGGTTGATCCACCTGACGAGGTAAAAACAATTGGGTGTAAGTGGGTTTTCAAGAAGAAAACCGACATGGATGGTAAAGTACAAACCTATAAAGACCGATTGGTGGCGAAAGGTTTCAAACATGTTCAAGGAGTTGACTATGATGAAACTTTCTCCCTGGTAGCTATGGTTAAATCCATTAGGATTATGCTTCCAGTCTGATCTAGGTGGAAGTCACTGGACAGCCGTCAAGAATATTCTTAAGTACCTGAAAAGAACTAAAGACTCGTTCTTGATATACGGAGGTGAAGAAGAATTAATCGTAAAAGGTTACACAGACGCTAGTTTCCAGACTGATGAAGATGACTTCAAGTCATAGTCAGGTTATGTGTTTTTCCTGAATGGTGTTGCTGTAAGCTGGAAAAGTTCAAAGCAAGAAACAGTCGCTGATTCGACCATGGAAGCTGAATACATTGCTGCTTCAGAAGCTGCTAAAGAAGCTGTTTGGATTAAGAAGTTCATCACTGAACTTTTTGTTGTTCCATCCATTGTTGATCCAATAGAACTTTATTGTGACAACAATGGGGCCATTGCTTAGGCTAAGGAACCTAGATCACATCAACGATCGAAACACATACTTAGGCGATACCATCTCATCCGTGAAATTGTTGACAGAGGAGATATACATATCTGCAAAGTCCCAACGGATAATAATGTTACAGATCCATTGACTAAAGCTTTGTCACAGTAAAAGAATGATAGTTACACTAGTTTCATGGGTATTTTATACATGAGTGATTGGCTCTAGTGCAAGTGGGAGATTGTTAGAGTTTGTGCTCTAGAGGCAATCTGTTAGATGTGAATAATGATAATATTGTATATGTTATGTTTTATTTGGAATAAAAGCTTCTGTTATGATTATATTTATGGCGTAAAATAAATATTACCATAATAGAATTCCTTAGAATAATAATACGGAATTATATAGTTCGAGTAAGACTAAACTTGAGATTATAAGATATGTTAAGTATTATAATTATTAAATGTCTCTAGTCGAGTTCTATTGTTTATATAGGACAACAATAGAGCACTGAGACTGGTATGTTGACTGACTGATGATCACATCTCATTGACCATTAATATACATGATATTAATGTCATAACATAAGTACGTATTAGAGAATAGCATATTGGGCTGACTCAACATCAAAATAACGACGTGGAACATAATTATTAGTATCATAAGTTATTCTGATAGTGATAGTGATGTAATGGTTCTCAAACCTGAAATCATTATAATTTTATTCGAAGATATTTGTGTTTTGATATCATCTAAAGTTATACGTAACAGAGTAATGATAAGGGTGATTATTGGATATATCTCACATCGAATGAAAATTATGAATGATCTAGATGGAATTTAACCCTACGATATATTCGTAGTGATATCCATGGGCCTCTTGATTGAGTGAGACTGTGAAATGCATGGTCGTGCTCAAATGCTGATTTGTTTAAACAGTTTACTCATCGATCAAGATAAACGGATTAAATTATAAAAAGGGTGATACGTTCTGTGCCTTGAGTTTAATTCTGGATATACTGCCTCAAAGGATTATATTAGACACACTGATCATGAAAAGGTTGTATTGAATCATTATTATTATAGCTTGGGTAACAATGATGTGTTACCAGACACCGCTCATTGTTTATAGTTTAAATGTTGTTTAAATTGTTGCCAACGCTGTGATAGCTTATGGGGTCACACTTATAAGCGTTGTAAATGATGATAATGTTTAAATAAAAGAGATCAAATAGGTTTGACAAATTCTTTTATTTAAAAGAAGAAGAATGGGTAAAAAGGGGGTAACGAAATATCGGATAATTCATTATAAAAGAAGGTCCACTTCCTTTTATTTTAAATAATCTGGTAATATAGAAAACCCTAGATTTTATTCATCTTCTCGGCTAGTACCGAATCACTATTCTTCGATCTCGATAGTCGTATTCAAAGGCAAGGCTAGTGGATTCCTATAGAGGCGCTTACATCAAAGGCGTTCAAATCAATTCGATCAAGACTAGATTATTTGATTTAGTAATTCGACAGATGTAACAGCCCGCACCTCCGTTCACGCAAGATATTGTCCCCAACTTAGCCACCGTATAGTTGTGGGGTTTTGTTCCTCAAAAGGCCTCGGCGATAGAAAGAGATGGGCTCTACTATATAAGTTCCCACTTTAAACAGGCTTCCACGATGTGAGACTTAGGGGTGTTACATTCTCCCCTCCTACAGAGCCTAACGTCCCCGTTGGCTCACAAACACCTCACCCAGGCGTTGTGGTCCACACAGGAGCTACAATTCCAGCTGGGTATTGACTCTGATACCACTGTAACAGCCCGCACCTCCGTTCACGCAAGATATTGTCCCCAACTTAGCCACCATATTGGTGTGGGGTATTGTTCCTCAAAAGGCCTCGGCGGTAGCAAGAGATGGGCTCTACTAAGTAAGTACCCGCTTCAAACAGGCTTCCACAATGTGAGACTTAGGGGTGTTACATTTTTATCATTTCTATTTCAAACGATGAATATTTTCATCATTTATTGCATTACAATAAAAATACCGGAAATGACCTATGAACGGTCATGCTTTGGAGCCCGAAATCGCCTCTGTTTCCTTGTGAAAATCGATCATAGCCGTACTGATTTGAAGCTCTTTTCTTGCTTATCGATTTGGTATATGGAGTTCATGAAATCATTGAGGGGTTGAAGAGATAGAGGGGATGAAATTGGGAGCGTTCTAGCCATTCATAGAAGAGGACAGCGGCTGTAGGTTTTCAATTGTCATACAAAAGAATATTTTATATGTTAACCCTTTTTCTATGTTTTCAGTTGTCATATAAAATAATATTTTATATGTTAACCCTTTTCCATGTTTACAATAAAGGTGAGATTTTTATTGTTAATCTAAATTTACCAAACGATGTCATGTTAAAAACAAAAGTGATATTTCTATCGTTAATCTAAATTTTACCGAACGATGTCATGTTAATAATAAAAGTGATATTTCTATTCTGTTGAATATGTTTGATTCAACAAAATAACAACCAAAAATGTTCGATTCATTTTTTTACAGCAATTTCAAGTACAACATAATATCACCTAAACGAACAGATCCGCATACAAATCAAATCACATAGCATAGCATATACAGTGAATGGATGAGAACATAATTACAATTTATTTGTTTAAAATAAATAATAATAAAAATAAAATAAGATTTCTCACCAATCTTTTGTTCAGATTCGAAATTTAGCCAAAATCGGATTTGCTCAGAATCAGTCCTAGTTAGTTCTGAAGCGTAGATCTCGCTTCTGCGATTCCAATGGATCTGAAATCGTCAAACTTTGCTTTGTTTTGAATGAGTTATGATCATTTATCTGTTAATTACATTATTAATAAAACAATTTCAATTTAATTAAACTCTTCATTTACCATCTTTACCCTTGTCTTCATCTTCCCGGTACTATAAAACGTAACCCATTTCCCCAAATCTATATCACCAGCGCACCGATCATTAGAGCACCAGAACCCAATCGGACTTCACCCCCTCGTCGAGCCCAACGCCATCCGCCGTCGCCTGGATCGGATCCCACTCGTGTGCATCAGGCGCTCTGAAATCGAAGCCAAACGCGGCGAGTTCTGAGTGCGATTTCAACCAATTCTCGAAGCTAGAGTTCATCATCTCCGTATAGAATCAGAAAGCAAAGAAATCTCTTCAATAATCGTTCTGATTTCCTGTTTTAATTCTTCGAAATTGTGGAGAAATTTAAAAAGCCGTATGGGACAATCTCGGCCATTGTTTGTTATGACGGCAGCTGTGTATTTAGGGTTTAGGATTGACCGTATTGTGACCGTATTTATACAATATTTTCTATATTATTTAATCATTTAATTCCTTTAACTTGAATAATAATTATTCGTTGCTATCAACTCCAAATCAAACCCAACAAGTGTAACACCCCGAATTTTGGTTAGTACTAAAATTCACTAATTATAGGATAAATAATCTCATATGTGGGAATTGGGGGTAACGGGCTGCGTCATTGCGTTCGTCTCGGAAAAATACGCGAAATAGAGTCCGAGTTTTCGAGAATCGGAGTCCGTATGGCCCGGTTATGGCCCAAAGAAGTTTTCAGAAAATTCAAAGATAAAACAGATTTAAAAATTCAAATTCAGAATTTGAAACAGAAGCAGCGGGTCAGGCGGGAGAAATTCCCGCCCTAGCCATGTCGACAGCGCTGTCGACAGGGCTGTCGACAGGGGTGTCGACTGCCCTGTCGACAGGGGTGCGACGCCCAGTGAAACTGGGTGCGCCAGTTTGGGTTCTTGGGCTGGCCTAGAGGGCTGGTTCTAGAGATTTCCTAAATCTAACGGTCCTAATCTAACCTAGGGTTAATCTAAGGGCCTAAAACACTACCTAATCCTATAAATAAGACCCCAACCCTACCCTAATTCATTCATAATTAGGTTTTGTAACTAAACTATGGCAAAATGAAATTTGAGCTTGGCCTCCACAAATCAATGAAGAGAGTTGCAAGCTAATCAACATCTTCTTCAATTAAAGCCACTAATTCCACTTCATAAGTTTGCTAATCTTGGTTTTGGTGAGTTTCTATGGCTTTAATAATCAATTGTTAAATTGATTATGGTAGGATGTGATAAGACATGGCTATGTTTGTGGATAAATATGTTTATGCAAGTTTGTATGATATGTGATTTGCAAGTTTTATGTTATATGCAAGGTTAATGCCATGTTTTATGATGCAAAACACTATGTTCAACATTTATGCATATGTAACATGTTATGCAAACTATATGTGAGAGTATATGCAAGTTATATGTAACAAGATATGCAAGTTATGCATGTGATTTTATGCATGCTAAATATTTGGTGTTATGCATGCTAAGTATTTGATTTTATGCATGTTAAGTATTTGATTGTGTGCATGCTAAGTGTGTGGGTTTATGCAAGTTAAGTGGTGTGTTTATGCATAATAAGTAATTGATTCTATGCATGCTAAGTATGTGGTTTTATGCATGCTAAGTGTTTGGTATTATGCATAAATCATGACATGTAAGTTTACTCTTTTAAATATGATGCATACATATGCAAGATGATACCCTTATATGCTATGCATGTTTACCCTCCTTTAAGATGCAAGTTCATATGCAAGTTATGTGCATGGTGTTATGCAAGTTATGTGTATGAGATTATGCAAGTTATGTGCATGATGTTATGCAAGTTATGTATATGCTTAAATGCAAGTTTAATGTGATATGCAAGTATGTGAATGCTTATGCAAGTATGTGAATGCCTATGCAAGTATGTGAATGCTTATGTAAGTTATGTGTAGGCTTAAATGCATGTTTAACATGTTATGCAAGTTATGAGAATGCTTATAGGCAAGTTCAACATGTTATGCAAGATATGTGTATGATAATATGCAAGCTCATATGCAACATGTTATGCAAATCATGTGTATGATAATATGCAAGTTTGGGTTAAATGTAGTTGGGTTAATATGTGCTCATATATGCAAGTTGACATCCTCTTAACCCATGACAAAGTTATATGCTAAACCCATGCTATTTGTAATGGATCTTCCCCTTTATTATGTTATGAAATGAGAACGATTTACGTGGGGGAACGATGGGGTTAATAAATATGTTCATAAAGTATGATTGGGTATGATTGAGCATACCATAAAATAAATAAATTACCATAAGTGGGAATTTACCTATTGAGTTAGGTCTACCCCATGGGAATTTACCTATTGAGTTAGGTCTACCCATGTTATGGAAAACTTGATATTAATTAGGGATAATTAATATGGGGGTGATTAATTAGGTGTAATTAATCAACTAAGACACGAGGTTGGACCCTTTTGTAGCGGAAGTCTGCCCGGAACCGACCGGCCATCCAGCGGCTACAAATGATTGGCCCAATGTGAGAGGTCTTAGTCATAAATTAAATACATGATTAAAGTAAAGACACGAGGTTAGACCCTTTTAATGACAGAAGTCTGCCCGGAACCAACCGGCATATCCAGCAGTCATAAAAGACGGTCTAATGTGAGGAGTCTTTATGAGGTCATGATCTTAATTAATGAATTAAGAAACACTTAACCATATTAGCATGTAGTGGGACATGAGGGGTTAAGTGGGTGCCTCGGGGTGGCATGATGAGACTAGTGGGTTGCCTTGGGTGGCAATAGAAAAATACGATTAAAATACTTAACCAAAGTAGAACATGTAATTAAACATGATTAAAGGGTTAAGTGAGTGCCATGGGTGGCATGTGAAAATACGATTAGAATACTTAACCAAAGTAGAACATGTAATTAAACATGATAAAAGGGTTAAGTAAGTGCCATGGGTGGCATGTGAGAAAACGATTAGAATACTTAACCAAGGTGGAACATGTAATTAAACATGATTAAAGGGTTAAGTAAGTGCCATGGGTGGCATGGGAAAATCTAGTGGGTACCTTGTATGACAATTAGAATATGATTAAAGGACTTAACCAAGATTTATAACATGTAAGGGGACATGGTTAAAGGGTTAAGTGGGATTCACTAGAAATAGCAAGCTTAGGTGGTAGTTGTGGGGGCCCATTTCAACCAATATCCCAAACGTATCTTTGTGGGCTCGACTCTAGTCGAGTGACGGGACACGCATATTGGGCTTGACTATAAGTGGCCAAAACGGGTTAGCGGTGGCAACGCAGGATCAACGGGTTTCATATGCGTGTGTGGACCCGGGCTGGTTGGTAAGTCGTTGTTGCATCGTGTAGATATAAAGCCGTGCACAGTGATATTATCTGGTAGCCACTTTGGGGAATGATACACCCCCTTTTGTGGGACCAGCACGGGTATCTACGGTAGGGAGCCGATCGCTTGGGGGTAGTGGGTACACCTAGTAAAGATAGGGGCAGACGGCACCTGTGTAGGCGTACAAGAAACTACCGGGTAAAAATTACTAAGTACACTTAGTGGGATCAACCTTTAAGTAGGAATTACTCTTGGTGGGTAGAACTGGTGTGGTGCAGTGTAGGAATTACCCTTGGGTGAATAAGTATGGGGTGGTGTAATCTAATAATTATCCTTGGGTGGATAAAAGCGTCTTCTCGGTTATCTTAGTACATCCTGTGTTTTGTTGGCTACTTAGTGTGGTCATTATCCCCAGAGGTACCGTACCTTATTTATGTCATACCCTAATTACTTTAATGGTTGTATTGTTAGGGTTATAGGACTCACTCAGACTTATGTCTGTCCCCGTTGTTTTTATCTTTTTCCCAACCCTCATGTTTTCAGAGTGGGCCTAGCACTAGTGGGCTTGGATCAGACCGCTATATCTATCTTTTGGGCTTGGACCGTAGAAGTAAAGCTCGGTTTATCTTTTCTATTATGGCTATTGTCTATGTAGTGGGATTATGTACTTCTATTTTATCAGGATGGATATTATGTACAAATAGTTGTTATGGTTTTGTGATGTAACCAAACATGTTTTACTTTCCGCTGCAATGAAATAATGTTTTAAATTTTCAAGTATTACTTATATCTGTCTTGTGGTAATTTTTCTGTTCTATACTCACTAAAAATACTCCACCAAAACTAAGGCATTCCCTTAGCGAGTGACCTTAGCGGGTGTGGGGTGTTACACGTGGTATCAGAGCTTAAGGTTACCGGAACAGATAAAATTTTTAGAAAAACTATTTTCTAAGAATATTTTTGGAAAGGAGTATTTTCAAAAACATGTCTTTTAAGAGAAAAGTTTTTGAAAGAAAAGCATAATCCCCAATAGCCATATCTATATCTTTCGAATTCTCCATTTTGAATCTCTTCCTTTCTCTCGTTTTGAGTTTCCCCTCCGCGTATAGATGATCTTTCTAAGATAGATAAGGATGGAAAACCACTTCAAGGGACTTAGACGTTAGTCGGATTAGAAGTTGGTTCAAGAAGGAGGAGGACTGGTAGGTATCTATTGGATAGACGATGGGAGGAAGGCTCAAATAGTTGTTTGGTTAATGAAGGATGAAACCTCATTGGTGGGAGGTTACGAGTGGAGAATAGGGAAGAAGAAGGCAAGTGGTTATCCTTTTGAGAGGAATAGGACACCTTATTAGGATTATCCAAAGAAGCAAGGGCAAGGTATGGAATCTTCTGGAGGGTAGTTGTATTCCCTCACGACTAGGGTACCAGATGGGGATAAGACCGTCTAGATTGGAGGTTGGATTTCTTTAGCATCCAATTCGAACTTTATTTGATTCTGACGCATCGAGTTCGTTTATCTCATCCTTGATAGTTGGGTCACTGCACTTAGACACCAGTTTGGTAGATGATCCCTTAGTTGTTTCAAACCCAGTTGGGGCTCCATGATGTGTCTGGGTTTGAAAGTTCCTATACTTAGCGTTGAGTTTAAGATGTGATGCTTTTGGGCTTCACGGGCTATGGGTTAGTTTTGGGCATGGACTGGTTATCCAGTAGGAGTTCCGTTCTTCATTTTGAAGGGAGAGTTGTTAGGCTTATGGGCCGCCTGGGTAACACTCTCGAGATCTCTTGTAATCCCATAGAATCTGATATGCTAAGGTATCTAGAATCGCTTGACACGTTGGTCTAGAGTCTGCGATCTGTTAGAGCGGTCCGGGAATACCCGGATGTGTTTGAGGAGGTGAAGGGCTTACCTCCGAAGCGGGAGATTGACTTCCGAATATATCTGGTGGATAATGCTAAACCAGTATCTTGGCCAGTGTGCCACATGGCTCCTAGTGAGAGGAGGGAACTCCACAAGTAAGTAGGCGATTTGCTTGAGAAGGGGTTCATAAGACGAAGTATATCGGAGTGGGGCGCTCCAGTAGTTTTTGTTATGAAGGCGGATGGGTCCCTCAGACTTTGTGTAGGTTAAAGAGAACTAAAGAAACTCACAAAGAAGAATAGACACCCATTGCCAAGGATTGATGATCTCTTTGATCAGTTGGTTGGCGCCTCAGTGTTTTAGTAGTGGACTCAGCCACGGAAGTTCATCAGTTGAGAGTGGCTGAGGATAGCATAGAAAAGACTACCTTTAGGACTCCGGATGTTTTTTTATGAGTGGCTGGTGATGCCATTTGGTTTGACATACGCCCCGCATATTTTGTTAATTTGATGAGAAGGGTGTTCAAGGAGTACCTAAATAAGTTGTGATGGTCTTTATGGATGACATTTTGGTCTTTTCTAGGAGCGAAATAAGTTTTCGTATGTGCTCAATAGGCTGAGCAGAGCCAGTATGGGATAAACGACGGTTTTGGAGCGAGACTGGCGAGAACATCCAGAATTGGACAAGGGCTTAATTATTTAGCCATTTTTACTAGTATCATCTCACGTAGGTCGTCTGAATTCGAAGGAGGTATCCCTTGGGTGTTTGTCTGATATTGGTCTAGGCCTTTGGGGCTTGCATTTGGGGGATGCCGAATTCGACTAGGGTGGTCTGCGTGGGAGACAGTTGTGATGATTTTGAATGATATCCTGGTGGAGAAGAGCATGCCCTACATCTTAGGGAAGTGTTGGAGACTCTTCGAGCGCATAGTCTTAGGACAGCAAAAGTGGATGGGATACTTAGCATCCTATGAGTAAGGGTAACATGGTAGCGGACGCCTTAAGTAGAAAAGGGTCGTCCTCGAGTTTGTGGTTCGTTGAACGACGGGCTTAGAGTTTATTTCTATGTTTGACTTTAGACCTTCCGTTGACTTTGTACCCGGTTTGCTAGCCTCCTTGGAGGTTAGACCTACTCTTTTGGGGCGGATTGGAGAAGCACAGAGGGACGACCCACAGTTGGTTGAGTTGGTGGGGAAGCTCATAAGGGGGGAGTCGTCCAGCCATTTGAGTAGGTACACCCTAGACGATAGGGGGTGCTTGCGTAGAGACAGTAGACTTTGTGTACCGCAAGGCGAGGGTTTGGGGAAGGTTATTCTTGATGATGCACGCCGTTCTAAGATGACCATTCATCCCGGTGGGGACAAGATGTACCAAGACATGAAGAGGGTTTTCTTCTGGACCGGTAGGAAGAAAGATGTGGCCGAGTATGTCGCTCGATGCTTGGTGTGCCAACAAGTAAAAGCGGAGCAAAAGAAACCAGGTGGGTTGCTTCACCCATTGGAAGTTCCGCAATGGAAGTAGGATAGCATCTCGATGGATTTTATTGACGGGTTACCCAGATCAAGAAAGGGTAATACGGGAATTTGGGTGGTGGTAGACAGACTTACTAAGAGCACCCATTTTTATACCTATGAAGAGCAAGGGGACCGCTCCATGGCTAGCTTCTTTATATCTGCGAGAGATAGTTCGATTGCATGGGGTACCCTCTAGCATAGTGAGTAATCGAGATCCTATCTTCACTAGCAAGTTCTGGAGAAGTTTGCAAGAAGCAGTGGGGACTCAGTTGTGTTTGAGTACCGCATATCATCCTCAGACGGACGGCCAGACCAAGAGGGTGAATCATGTCCTAGAATACCTTTTGAGGCTTTGTATCTTAGATTTTGGAGGTACATGGGAAGAGCATCTTCCATTGGTGGAGTTCGCATATAATAACTGTAACAACCCGTATTTTCAAACAACCTGTAATAATGAAAATCGAGGCAGAGTTTAAATTAAAAATCTGAATCAAGGGAAACGGGCTATTCCATTGCGTTCGTCTCGGAAAAATACGCGAAATAGAGTCCGAGTTTTCGAAAATCGGAGTCCGTGTGACCCAGTTAAGGCCCATTGAAGTTTGCAGAAAATTCCTAAGTAAAAACAGATTTAAATTTTATATCAAGAAACTAGGGTTAGGGCAAACTGGGCAGGCGGGAAAAATTCCCGCCCAGGACCCCATGTCGACAGGCCTGTCGACAGGGGTCTTGGCATGTCGATGCCCTGTCGACAGCCCTGTCGACAGGGGGTGCCCGGCTGTTTAGCCTGGTGCACCATTTCTGATTGGGGTTGGGTCTTGTGGCCTGTTTCTAGAGAGTTCCGAGATCTGATGGCCCTAATTCAACCTAGGGTTAATCCTATGGTCTAAATCACTAACCTAATCTATAAATAAGACCCTAACCTACCCTAAATCACTCATTATTCAATCTAGCAACTAAACTATGCCAAAATCCATCCTCTCATGGCCTCCACCCTCTTCATACAATTCCTAAACAAATCCCTAAGAGATTTCCATGCATACAAGGGTATTTAGGCTTGTATGATCCTCCTTAGTTTGCATTAAAGGCTTGTTTCTCTATTGGCATCATAAAGGAGGAGTCTTGATCAAGTTTGCTTGCATTTGGGGGTTTTAAATTAGTTGCATAAGGGGTTTCTTACATTTGCTATACTCATTTGAGTCCGCCTAAGCATTGTAAGCCCTCTTACCTTCATTTTAGAAACTCTAAAGTTAATGTGTGATGAAAGTTGGGGTTTATGCATGTTTGATAAGTTATGCATGTTTATGCAAGTTTGCTAAGCCATGATTTGTATGTTTATTGAGTTATGCATGTTTATGCAAGTTTGCTAAGCCATGATTTGTATGTTTATTGAGTTATGCATGTTTATGCATGTATATTAAGCCATGATTTGCAAGTTTAACAAGTTATGCATGTTTATGCAAGTGTACTAAGCCTTGATTTGCAAGTTAATTGAGTTATGCATGTATACTAAGCCATGATTTGCAAGTTTATTGAGTTATGCATGTTTATGCAAGTGTACTAAGCCATGATTTGCAAGTTAATTGAGTTATGCATGTATACTAAGCCATGATTTGCAAGTTTAACAAGTTATGCATGTTTATGCAAGTTTACTAAGCCATGATTTGCAAGTTTAACAAGTTATGCATGTTTATGCAAGTTTACTAAGCCATGATTTGCAAGTTTAACAAGTTATGCATATTTATGCAAGTTTAAAATGACAAGTTGTGCATGTTTGACAAGTTGTGCATGTTTGACAAGTTATGCATGTTTATGCAAGTTCACTATGCCATGTTATGCATGTTTAATAAGTTATGCATGCTTATGCAAGTTTAAAATGACAAGTTGTGCATGTTTAACATGTTATGCACGTTTATGGTAATATGCAAGTTCACGATGCTAAGTTGTGCAAGTCTAACATGTTATGTGTGTTTGTTGTGATATGCAAGTCCATCATGTATGTTGTGCCAAGTTCCCTCTTCCGATCCTTTATGCGTTATTACAAATATGTAAGCGATAGAATGACGTGGGGGGTTTGGGTAAACTTAAAATACATGAAAATATAAGATTGGGAATTTACCTATTAAGTTAGGTCTACCCCTTGGGAATTTACCTATTAAGTTAGGTCTACCCAAGTAATTGTTGACTTGTAATTATGTTTTGAAATAAAGTGGACATGACACTTAGAAAACATAAGTGTGGCCAACTCGAGGTTGGGTTGAGTTTGTAGCGTAATTCTACCCGGAACCGACCGGCTTAACTAGTGGCTACAAACAATAGGACCCAATGTGAGAAGTTGGTCATGGGGTGCCAAGACCCGAGGTTAGACCAAGTTGTGGTGTAAAGCTACCCGGACCCGCCCGGCCTAACTAGTAACCACAACAAGGTCTAATGTGAGAGGTGAAGGTGCATTAAATTAATTAATGCCTCATGATTAGGGTTAAGTCATGGTCCACTAATACTTAACCAACTTGGGGATTAGAGGGATTGAAATGGGGTTAAGTGTGAACTATTGGTTACACTTAACCAGTTTAATCCAATTGGGGGTTCGAGGGATTAGAATGGGGTTAAGTTACACTTAACCAATTTAATCCGTGATTAGCGAAGGGTTAAATCGCACTTAACCCTCTTAGGAAACCCTAGCAACGTGGTCTGTTCCAGCAGTAATCCCAGTTTGGTATCATCACAACCCTAGAGGCTGGGCTAGGGCGGGGCACGATTACTGGACTGATGTAAGCGACCAAAGCGACGGCTGAGTGGTACAGCAGTGCGGGTCCGGCGGGCTACGGACGTGCACGTAGTCCGATGTTGGACAAACTCGAGGCACGGGTACCAGTAGGCTTAGACTGTGCATTATTGCTTAAGTGTCGGGGGTTGACACCCGAGGGCTTGATACACCCAAAGGTGGACCCAGCACAGTTTAACTACATCCATGTGGGTCGTATGGACACCAACACTTGACGTGTTAGGTTTATAGGGAGCCGATCGACTAGACCGTTGGGCTGGACCTTGTATTAAGGTCACCTCATGTTATTGGGCCAAAGCTTGGGCCAAGGGATCAATATCTGTTATGTTGGGTTGCTAGTACACCGTGGTGCAAAACTTAACCATGTTTATGCGATGACACCTCTATCTATCTTGTAGTTAATTTACCATGCCAGTATGTTGTTATCTATGATCATCTCAGTTTCCATCATGATGTTAACTTTATTAGTTTATAGACTGATCGTAGCAGGGCTTACTCAGTCTTTTTGACTGACCCGTTTTGTTTCGCCTCTTTTCTTCCGTTCCCCCCCCCCCCCCCAGGTTCTCAGGGAGGGAATACAGGAGCCTAGCTTGGATCTTAGCTGCTTTCTTGGATAGCTCATGTATGCTTTGGACTTGGGCTCGCTATGGTTTCTTCCACTTTGGGGATAACTACTTTTATGTTTTTCCTTTTCAGTTCAGATGATGTCATTTTATGTACTAGACTTGTTTACTTGGGAAATTGACATTATGATGTAGCAGACTTGTTTTTGAAATGGTTTAAAATTCTTCCGCTGTTTCATCTATCTACTTACTCTGTTTATTTATATGTATATATATGTCATGTCCTGCCTTGCTATATCATTATGCACATTTACCTTGTTTAAAAACGCCCCACCAAAGTCAGAGTCGCTTGAAAGAGCCATCCTGGCGGAGGTGGGGTGTTACATTTGGTATCAGAGCATATGGTTTACGAGAAGGGATAAAAAGGTTTTTAAAACTTTTGAAAAGAAAAACTATTTTCAAAACCAAGTATAAAGTATTTTCCAAAGAAAAGTCTAGTTGTTTTAAAAGGCTATTCCCCAAAAGCCATTAGCACTATCCTTTGACTCCTCGTTTGAACTCTTTTCTTTTCGTTTCCAGCATGTCTGATAATCTCATCTTACCCGAAGGAGTAACGATACCCGATTGGTTTCGTCGGTACTTGGAAGTCACGGCACCGGTCCCGGGTGTCCCTAATGTTGTCTTCCCAGTCGAGGCCGCTGTTCCTCCTCCTCCTCCCGTAGCTGATGTTCCTCTTCCCCCTTAGCCTCCACAAGCGGATTTTGCGGAAACTTGTAAGAACTTTAAGATGATGGGTGGCAAAAAATTTAATGGAACAGAGACTTTTGTAGAAGCAAGGAATTGGTTGAAAGAGACCGAAGATCTTTTAGCCTCCTTTGATATAGGTGACCGCAGGAAAGTTTTATTAGCAGTATGGTTGCTAAAGGAAGAAGCTGCACGTTGGTGGGTAGTCACCACCGCAACCAGGCCAATTGAGACTTGGGATGACTTTAGAGGAAGGTTTGGACTGAGATTCTTATCACTGAAGCAAGGGGACATGACTATTAGGGAATACATAGATAAGTTTAATCAACTGGCTCGTGTCGATTTAGACTTGGTTAATACAGCTCAGAAGAAGGCCCTACACTTTGCTCTAGGATTAAACGAGCCATTACATGGTTTGGCCATGTCTCATATACCCTTGGGGGCGACTTTCGAGAATTTGGTGAATTTGGCCCTACTTCAAGAAGAAGATAACAATGACAAGAAAGAGGTCAAGGCGAATGAGTCTCAAGACAAGAGAGTAAATTCCGGAAAACGGGGCAAGAATAACCACAACCGCAAGAACAAGCCAAGAGGGAATAGGAAATGTAACTTCTGTGGTAAAGTTGGACATATAGCCAGGGAATGTAGGAAGAAGGAAAAGAGAAAGCGGGGCGAATGCTTTCATTGTGGTGAGTTTGGACATCTCAGCAAGGATTGCCCAAGGAAACAAGGGCAAGGTCAGACTCAGTATGCAGGACTATCTGGAGGGCGAGTTCATCCCCTCAGCACCGTTCTTCCAGCTTATGATAGAGGTAGTGTTTCTGTGGAAATCTTGTTTACATTTTCTGACTTTCCCTGATTCGTACTTTGTTTGGTTCTGGCACATCACATAGTTTTATTTCATCTGATCTAGTTGAAAGTTTGCACCTAAGTACTAGTCTAGTTGATGATCCCGTGTGTGTTTCAAATCCAATTGGGGATTCTGCCCGTTTGTCTGTGGTCTGAGTGGATTTGAAAATTTCTATCTTGAGTATAGAATTTTCGTGGGATGTTCTATTCTCAGTTTCAGGGGATATGGGTTGGTTTTGGGCATGGAATGGTTGTCCTGTTTTGGAGCCATTCTGGGTTTTTGTATATAGGGGTGTGAGGCTCATGACTCGCCTCGGTAATACCCTAGAAATTTCTAGCAACCCTATGGGTCCCGTCATGTTATGTTATCTTGAGTCCCTCAACTCGTCTATCGATAGTTTGCAATCTGTGAGGGTGGTCCGAGAATATCCTGATATCTTAGGGGGAAAGAAAAGGGGTTACCCATAGACGTGGGATAGATTTCCGCATTATCTGGTTGGTAATACCAAGCCAGTTTCGTGGCCGGTTAGGCACATGACCTCACGAGGTGAGAGTTAAGAAAGCAAGTCAAGGAGTTGCTTGAGAAGAACTTCCTGAGACGAAGCATTTTCGAGTAGGGTGCTCCAGTAGTATTCGTTACTGATGTGGACAGTTTGTTTCGCTTATGTGTTGATTATCGTGAGAGGAATAGATAACCGTTACCAAGGATCGATGATTTGTTTGATCAGCTTGTAGGAGCATCTATTTTCTTTTGATCTAGCTACCGGATTCCATCAGCTTAGGATGGCTGAGGATGGAACTGACAAGACTGCGTTTAGGACTCTAGAAGGGTTTTAGAATGGCTAGTCATACTATTTGGTTTGACTAATGCACCCGCGTATTACGTAAACTTGATGGGTAGGGTGTTTAGGGAGTCCTTGAACAAGTTTGTCATGGTCGTCGTAGACGATATTTTGATCTCCTCAAAAAAAAACGAGGAAGAACATGCTATACATTTCAAGGAGGAGATGGATACGCTTAGGGCCTCCAGTGGAAGGTCAAGTTCTCCAAATGCCATCTTGGAGGAAAGAAGTTGGATTTCTTGGGCACATAGTTCCTAAGCAAGGCTTAGCGGTGGGTTCCGCTAAAGTGGTTGCGGGTTAAGACCGGAAAACTCTGAGGAGGGCAATTGAAGTAAGAAGCTTCCTCCGTTTGGCTAGTTAGTTGGCATTCCCGGGGCTTAGACTTACTCTTCTGGATCAAGAAGGGGGTTTCACAGGAAGAAGACCCGCAGTTAGTCAAGAATATGGACCAGATGATTCGAGGCAAGATGTTAAGTCACCTCGCTAGGTATATTATAGATGACAAGGGATGACTAAGGCGCGATGAGAGATTATGTGTTCCTCGAGTGAAAGACTTGGTAAAGACGGATTTTGAAGATGCGTACCACTCGAGGAGGTGGCCGAGTTGGTCTCAGGATACATGTTGTGGCACCAGGTTAAGGTCAAGTCATAGAAGCCCAGTGGGCCGTTACCTCCATTGGAGGTTCCGCAAGGGAAAGTGTGAAAACATCTCGATAGATTATGTGGATAGATTACCTAGATCAAAGAAAGGGAATACGGGTAGGTGGGTCATAATAGGTAGACTCACGAAGAGTGCTCATTTCAGTCCGGTGAAGAGCGAGAGGACTACATCATGGTTAGCAACGGTTTATCCTCAAGAAGTTGGCCAGTTTTGAAATAGCCTACAGGAAGCCATGGGTAGGCAATTGAATCTAGGTATGGCCTATCACTCATAGGCGGATGGTTCATTTCGATTAAGCATGAGCTATAGAAAATCACGTCTATAAGGGGCAATTGGCAACGTGGATTGGTATTTTCAAGAAAAGTTCTGCTACGTGGAATACTTTATAGTAAGTGGACGAGATCCAGGATTCACTAAGTGAATTTTGGAGAGCTTGCATGAAATCATGAGGTTATAGTATGTTTAAGCCAGGTATACAGAAGGAAGAATAAGTGGAAAAGAAAGACGAGAGGCGATAATGAAATGAGCCCCAACTCGAATTTGGGAAATAGGAGTTAGGAAGCCAAGGAATCATGAAGTGAAAGATAGTCAAAGCACAGTGGAGTTAAGCTCAAGGAAACGTGACTAAGAAGAGTGAAGACTAGATACGCGCATCATATCTCTTTTTAAGAGTGCATCCTTGATCCTTGTTTTTCTGTGGAGCTTGCTTGCAAGTTATCTTTTGTATATATCCTCTCGGTCCCATTCTCAACCTTATTTCTGTTGTAAACTCCATAAGGGGGTTAAGAATCATCGGTTAGTACTATATGTCAAAGTTTGAATGGATTTCTTGTAATCCAAAAAGGAGTTTATCTAGTTTATCTAGTTTATCGTGTCTATCTTGTCATGAGAACCTTAGGTAGAAACCCTTTTGATGAAACATGTATTTGAAACATGTTATGCTTGATGGTTGCAAGTGGTTGCAAGTGTTTGCAAGTGGTTGCTCGTGGATGCATTATACACGATTAGGCACTAGATCGGCTCGCACACTCCTCATATTGCATATACATGAGTGTTTATGCTTATTCATGGATGGAAATTGTGTGTTATCACATGGATGTTGCATATGGATGAATGTTATGTGCACTCATATAGATACTATGAATTTAGGAATTTGCATACATATGGATTCATTTCACTGACATACATGTGCATTAAGGAGGTTTACTGTATCAGTAACCGCCTGATTTACATACATATGCATTAAGGAGGTTTACTGTATCAGTAACCGCCTGATCTTTGCATTAGATAAGTACATATACACACACTTTTGCATATGTTCATACAGCATTTAGAATCTTTTAAGGACAATGATTGCTCGTGGATGATGCTTTGAGTAGATGGATGATTGGATGGTAGGATATGTTCTTCCTAACTTGAAGATTTCGGGGACGAAATCCTTTAAGGAGGGGAGAATGTAACAACCCGTATTTTCAAACAACCTGTAATAATGAAAATCGAGGCAGAGTTTAAATTAAAAATCTGAATCAAGGGAAACGGGCTATGCCATTGCGTTCGTCTCGGAAAAATACGCGAAATAGAGTCCGAGTTTTCGAAAATCGGAGTCCGTGTGACCCAGTTAAGGCCCATTGAAGTTTGCAGAAAATTCCTAAGTAAAAACAGATTTAAATTTTATATCAAGAAACTAGGGTTAGGGCAAACTGGGCAGGCGGGAAAAATTCCCGCCCAGGACCCCATGTCGACAGGCCTGTCGACAGGGGTCTTGGCATGTCGACTGCCCTGTCGACAGCCCTGTCGACAGGGGGTGCCCGGCTGTTTAGCCTGGTGCACCATTTCTGATTGGGGTTGGGTCTTGTGGCCTGTTTCTAGAGAGTTCCGAGATCTGATGGCCCTAATTCAACCTAGGGTTAATCCTATGGTCTAAATCACTAACCTAATCTATAAATAAGACCCTAACCTACCCTAAATCACTCATTATTCAATCTAGCAACTAAACTATGCCAAAATCCATCCTCTCATGGCCTCCACCCTCTTCATACAATTCCTAAACAAATCCCTAAGAGATTTCCATGCATACAAGGGTATTTAGGCTTGTATGATCCTCCTTAGTTTGCATTAAAGGCTTGTTTCTCTATTGGCATCATAAAGGAGGAGTCTTGATCAAGTTTGCTTGCATTTGGGGGTTTTAAATTAGTTGCATAAGGGGTTTCTTACATTTGCTATACTCATTTGAGTCCGCCTAAGCATTGTAAGCCCTCTTACCTTCATTTTAGAAACTCTAAAGTTAATGTGTGATGAAAGTTGGGGTTTATGCATGTTTGATAAGTTATGCATGTTTATGCAAGTTTGCTAAGCCATGATTTGTATGTTTATTGAGTTATGCATGTTTATGCAAGTTTGCTAAGCCATGATTTGTATGTTTATTGAGTTATGCATGTTTATGCATGTATACTAAGCCATGATTTGCAAGTTTAACAAGTTATGCATGTTTATGCAAGTGTACTAAGCCTTGATTTGCAAGTTAATTGAGTTATGCATGTATACTAAGCCATGATTTGCAAGTTTATTGAGTTATGCATGTTTATGCAAGTGTACTAAGCCATGATTTGCAAGTTAATTGAGTTATGCATGTATACTAAGCCATGATTTGCAAGTTTAACAAGTTATGCATGTTTATGCAAGTTTACTAAGCCATGATTTGCAAGTTTAACAAGTTATGCATGTTTATGCAAGTTTACTAAGCCATGATTTGCAAGTTTAACAAGTTATGCATATTTATGCAAGTTTAAAATGACAAGTTGTGCATGTTTGACAAGTTGTGCATGTTTGACAAGTTATGCATGTTTATGCAAGTTCACTATGCCATGTTATGCATGTTTAATAAGTTATGCATGCTTATGCAAGTTTAAAATGACAAGTTGTGCATGTTTAACATGTTATGCACGTTTATGGTAATATGCAAGTTCACGATGCTAAGTTGTGCAAGTCTAACATGTTATGTGTGTTTGTTGTGATATGCAAGTCCATCATGTATGTTGTGCCAAGTTCCCTCTTCCGATCCTTTATGCGTTATTACAAATATGTAAGCGATAGAATGACGTGGGGGGTTTGGGTAAACTTAAAATACATGAAAATATAAGATTGGGAATTTACCTATTAAGTTGGGTCTACCCCTTGGGAATTTACCTATTAAGTTAGGTCTACCCAAGTAATTGTTGACTTGTAATTATGTTTTGAAATAAAGTGGACATGACACTTAGAAAACATAAGTGTGGCCAACTCGAGGTTGGGTTGAGTTTGTAGCGTAATTCTACCCGGAACCGACCGGCTTAACTAGTGGCTACAAACAATAGGACCCAATGTGAGAAGTTGGTCATGGGGTGCCAAGACCCGAGGTTAGACCAAGTTGTGGTGTAAAGCTACCCGGACCCGCCCGGCCTAACTAGTAACCACAACAAGGTCTAATGTGAGAGGTTAAGGTGCATTAAATTAATTAATGCCTCATGATTAGGGTTAAGTCAGGGTCCACTAATACTTAACCAACTTGGGGATTAGAGGGATTGAAATGGGGTTAAGTGTGAACTATTGGTTACACTTAACCAGTTTAATCCAATTGGGGGTTCGAGGGATTAGAATGGGGTTAAGTTACACTTAACCAATTTAATCCGTGATTAGCGAAGGGTTAAATCGCACTTAACCCTCTTAGGAAACCCTAGCAACGTGGTCTGTTCCAGCAGTAATCCCAGTTTGGTATCATCACAACCCTAGAGGCTGGGCTAGGGCGGGGCACGATTACTGGACTGATGTAAGCGACCAAAGCGACGGCTGAGTGGTACAGCAGTGTGGGTCCGGCGGGCTACGGACGTGCACGTAGTCCGATGTTGGACAAACTCGAGGCACGGGTACCAGTAGGCTTAGACTGTGCATTATTGCTTAAGTGTCGGGGGTTGACACCCGAGGGCTTGATACACCCAAAGGTGGACCCAGCACAGTTTAACTACATCCATGTGGGCCGTATGGACACCAACACTTGACGTGTTAGGTTTATAGGGAGCCGATCGACTAGACCGTTGGGCTGGACCTTGTATTAAGGTCACCTCATGTTATTGGGCCAAAGCTTGGGCCAAGGGATCAATATCTGTTATGTTGGGTTGCTAGTACACCGTGGTGCAAAACTTAACCATGTTTATGCGATGACACCTCTATCTATCTTGTAGTTAATTTACCATGCCAGTATGTTGTTATCTATGATCATCTCAGTTTCCATCATGATGTTAACTTTATTAGTTTATAGACTGATCGTAGCAGGGCTTACTCAGTCTTTTTGACTGACCCGTTTTGTTTCGCCTCTTTTCTTCCGTTCCCCCCCAGGTTCTCAGGGAGGGAATACAGGAGCCTAGCTTGGATCTTAGCTGCTTTCTTGGATAGCTCATGTATGCTTTGGACTTGGGCTCGCTATGGTTTCTTCCACTTTGGGGATAGCTACTTTTATGTTTTTCCTTTTCAGTTCAGATGATGTCATTTTATGTACTAGACTTGTTTACTTGGGAAATTGACATTATGATGTAGCAGACTTGTTTTTGAAATGGTTTAAAATTCTTCCGCTGTTTCATCTATCTACTTACTCTGTTTATTTATATGTATATATATGTCATGTCCTGCCTTGCTATATCATTATGCACATTTACCTTGTTTAAAAACGCCCCACCAAAGTCAGAGTCGCTTGAAAGAGCCATCCTGGCGGAGGTGGGGTGTTACAATAACAGCTTTCAGTCCAGTATTGGTATGGCACCTTTCGAAGCTCTTTATGGAAGGCCTTGTCGATCACCTACACGTTGGTGGGAAACTACGGATGAGATCTTGCTTGGGCAGATAAGGTTAGAAAGACTTCGGAAAAAGATTGATTTGATTCGAAGAAGGAGGAAAGCGGCGCAAGATAAACATAAATCTTAAGCGGACAAGAGGAGAACAGAGCTTGAGTTTGATATTAGGACATGCTTTTTATCAAGGTATCTCCGTTACGGAATGTGGTTCACTTTGGAAGTGAGTACCAAGGTTTGTTGGACCGTTTCCTATTAAGGAAAGGATTGGACAGACGACATATAGAGTGGAGTGGCCGACAGGCGTAGTGGTGTACATGATATATTCCATGTGTTACATTTGAGGAAGTTCCTACATGAGACCGCAGAGGCGGTAGAGCCGAGCCTGCTTAGAGAAGTGGAAGTAGAGCGTGATGCGACGATTCGACGAGCTCCTACTTGCATCCTTGGGTCAGAGATTTGGAAGTTGAGAAACAGAGAGGTTCAACTAGTCAAAGTACGAAGGGGAGATGAAGAGAGCGACGCTACCTGGGAGACGGAAGCGAAGATGCGTTCGAGGTACCCTTTTCTTTCGGAGGGTATGTCCTTTTGCTTCTCCTTCATCGCATATCTTGTGCTTATCTTATCTTTAGTATGTCCTCTCGTTAGTACCTTTGACCTTCAGATAGGATAGTCCTATGGTTGAAACATGTGTTTGAGACATGTTATGTATGATGGATGCAAGTGGATGCAAGTGTTTGCTAGTGGTTGCTCGTGGATGCATATACACACACTCTAGGCACTAGATCGGCTCAATCACTTCATATTGCATATTGCATAAAATTGTGTGTAGGAAGCTATATTATGGATGTATAATGATTGTGTTATCATATGGATGATGCATTTTGGTGAATGATTGTGCACTCATGTAGATATTGTACGTGTCGATAGGGTTCTCTCGCATACATAATGGATGCATGGCACTATCATGGTTTGCATATGTTCATACATTAGATAGGGAACATATACACACACTTTTTGCATATGCTCATACATCATTAGAAATTGTTTTAAGGACAATGGATGCCCGTGGTTGATGGTTTGAGTAGATGGTTGTTTGGATGGTAGGATATGCATTCTCCTTAGCTTAGAGATTTCGGGGACGAAATCCTTTAAGGAGGGGAGAATGTAACACCCCGAATTTTGGTTAATACTAAAATTCACTAATTATAGGATAAATAATCTCAGATGTGGGAATTGGGGGTAACGGGCTGCGTCATTGCGTTCGCCTCGGAAAAATACGCGAAATAGAGTCCGAGTTTTCGAGAATCGGAGTCCGTATGGCCCGGTTATGGCCCAAAGAAGTTTTCATAAAATTCAAAGATAAAAACAGATTTAAAAATTCAAATTCAGAATTTGAAATAGAAGCAGCGGGTCAGGCGGGAGAAATTCCCGCCCTAGCCATGTCGACAGCGCTGTCGACAGGGGTGTCGACTGCCCTGTCGACTTGCCTGTCGACAGGGGTGCGACGCCCAGTGAAACTAGGTGCGCCAGTTTGGGTTCTTGGGCTGGCCTAGAGGGCTGGTTCTAGAGATTTCCTAAATCTAACGGTCCTAATCTAACCTAGGGTTAATCTAAGGGCCTAAAACACTACCTAATCCTATAAATAAGACCCCAACCCTACCCTAATTCATTCATAATTAGGTTTTGTAACTAAACTATGGCAAAATGAAATTTGAGCTTGGCCTCCACAAATCAATGAAGAGAGTTGCAAGCTAATCAACATCTTCTTCAATTAAAGCCATTAATTCCACTTCATAAGTTTGCTAATCTTGGTTTTGGTGAGTTTCTATGGATTTAATAATCAATTGTTAAATTGATTATGGTAGGATGTGATAAGACATGGCTATGTTTGTGGATAAATATGTTTATGCAAGTTTGTATGATATGTGATTTGCAAGTTTTATGTTATATGCAAGGTTAATGCCATGTTTTATGATGCAAAACACTATGTTCAACATTTATGCATATGTAACATGTTATGCAAACTATATGTGAGAGTATATGCAAGTTATATGTAACAAGATATGCAAGTTATGCATGTGATTTTATGCATGCTAAATATTTGGTGTTATGCATGCTAAGTATTTGATTTTATGCATGTTAAGTATTTGATTGTGTGCATGCTAAGTGTGTGGGTTTATGCAAGTTAAGTGGTGTGTTTATGCATAATAAGTAATTGATTCTATGCATGCTAAGTATGTGGTTTTATGCATGCTAAGTGTTTGGTATTATGCATAAATCATGACATGTAAGTTTACTCTTTTAAATATGATGCATACATATGCAAGATGATACCCTTATATGCTATGCATGTTTACCCTCCTTTAAGATGCAAGTTCATATGCAAGTTATGTGCATGGTGTTATGCAAGTTATGTGTATGAGATTATGCAAGTTATGTGCATGATGTTATGCAAGTTATGTATATGCTTAAATGCAAGTTTAATGTGATATGCAAGTATGTGAATGCTTATGCAAGTATGTGAATGCCTATGCAAGTATGTGAATGCTTATGTAAGTTATGTGTAGGCTTAAATGCATGTTTAACATGTTATGCAAGTTATGAGAATGCTTATAGGCAAGTTCAACATGTTATGCAAGATATGTGTATGATAATATGCAAGCTCATATGCAACATGTTATGCAAATCATGTGTATGATAATATGCAAGTTTGGGTTAAATGTAGTTGGGTTAATATGTGCTCATATATGCAAGTTGACATCCTCTTAACCCATGACAAAGTTATATGCTAAACCCATGCTATTTGTAATGGATCTTCCCCTTTATTATGTTATGAAATGAGAACGATTTACGTGGGGGAACGATGGGGTTAATAAATATGTTCATAAAGTATGATTGGGTATGATTGAGCATACCATAAAATAAATAAATTACCATAAGTGGGAATTTACCTATTGAGTTAGGTCTACCCCATGGGAATTTACCTATTGAGTTAGGTCTACCCATGTTATGGAAAACTTGATATTAATTAGGGATAATTAATATGGGGGTGATTAATTAGGTGTAATTAATCAACTAAGACACGAGGTTGGACCCTTTTGTAGCGGAAGTCTGCCCGGAACCGACCGGCCATCCAGCGGCTACAAATGATTGGCCCAATGTGAGAGGTCTTAGTCATAAATTAAATACATGATTAAAGTAAAGACACGAGGTTAGACCCTTTTAATGACAGAAGTCTGCCCGGAACCAACCGGCATATCCAGCAGTCATAAAAGACGGTCTAATGTGAGGAGTCTTTATGAGGTCATGATCTTAATTAATGAATTAAGAAACACTTAACCATATTAGCATGTAGTGGGACATGAGGGGTTAAGTGGGTGCCTCGGGGTGGCATGATGAGACTAGTGGGTTGCCTTGGGTGGCAATAGAAAAATACGATTAAAATACTTAACCAAAGTAGAACATGTAATTAAACATGATTAAAGGGTTAAGTGAGTGCCATGGGGGCATGTGAAAATACGATTAGAATACTTAACCAAAGTAGAACATGTAATTAAACATGATAAAAGGGTTAAGTAAGTGCCATGGGTGGCATGTGAGAAAACGATTAGAATACTTAACCAAGGTGGAACATGTAATTAAACATGATTAAAGGGTTGAGTAAGTGCCATGGGTGGCATGGGAAAATCTAGTGGGTACCTTGTATGACAATTAGAATATGATTAAAGGACTTAACCAAGATTTATAACATGTAAGGGGACATGGTTAAAGGGTTAAGTGGGATTCACTAGAAATAGCAACTTAGGTGGTAGTTGTGGGGGCCCATTTCAACCAATATCCCAAACGTATCTTTGTGGGCTCGACTCTAGTCGAGTGACGGGACACGCATATTGGGCTTGACTATAAGTGGCCAAAACGGGTTAGCGGTGGCAACGCAGGATCAACGGGTTTCATATGCGTGTGTGGACCCGGGCTGGTTGGTAAGTCGTTGTTGCATCGTGTAGATATAAAGCCGTGCACAGTGATATTATCTGGTAGCCACTTTGGGGAATGATACACCCCCTTTTGTGGGACCAGCACGGGTATCTACGGTAGGGAGCCGATCGCTTGGGGGTAGTGGGTACACCTAGTAAAGATAGGGGCAGACGGCACCTGTGTAGGCGTACAAGAAACTACCGGGTAAAAATTACTAAGTACACTTAGTGGGATCAACCTTTAAGTAGGAATTACTCTTGGTGGGTAGAACTGGTGTGGTGCAGTGTAGGAATTACCCTTGGGTGAATAAGTCTGGGGTGGTGTAATCTAATAATTATCCTTGGGTGGATAAAAGCGTCTTCTCGGTTATCTTAGTACATCCTGTGTTTTGTTGGCTACTTAGTGTGGTCATTATCCCCAGAGGTACCGTACCTTATTTATGTCATACCCTAATTACTTTAATGGTTGTATTGTTAGGGTTATAGGACTCACTCAGACTTATGTCTGACCCCGTTGTTTTTATCTTTTTCCCAACCCTCAGGTTTTCAGAGTGGGCCTAGCACTAGTGGGCTTGGATCAGACCGCTATATCTATCTTTTGGGCTTGGACCGTAGAAGTAAAGCTCGGTTTATCTTTTCTATTATGGCTATTGTCTATGTAGTGGGATTATGTACTTCTATTTTATCAGGATGGATATTATGTACAAATAGTTGTTATGGTTTTGTGATGTAACCAAACATGTTTTACTTTCCGCTGCAATGAAATAATGTTTTAAATTTTCAAGTATTACTTATATCTGTCTTGTGGTAATTTTTCTGTTCTATACTCACTAAAAATACTCCACCAAAACTAAGGCATTCCCTTAGCGAGTGACCTTAGCGGGTGTGGGGTGTTACAACAAGTGTCGACCTTGATGCTTCTAATCATTTGCTTTACCTGATATAACTCGCACGCGAGCTCCAGCTATCCTAAGGGAAACTTCGGAGGGAACCAGCTACTAGATGGTTCGATTAGTCTTTCGCCCCATATCGGCGGCGAAGAGGGAGGAGTCGAAGGCCGTCATTGGGGCAGGTCCTGATCGAAGTCCAAAATCTCGATTCTCGTGCAATTTGATGCCCTAAGGCTGGTGTTATTGCCAAAAACAACGGTTGATGCCTATAGCTTCAAAGAGGAAGAAGGACCCGTCGGTTAAACAATGTAATTAGTCTGATTATATAATTAATTATTTAATAATGTAAACCGTTGTTTAAATTAACGTATCTTCTTCATACGAAAACGAAATGTAGTGATTTTAGAAGCGTCTGAATCGTGAACGCGAGATCTCCACGATGGAACTGACTAGAACCATTTCTGAGCACATCATATCTGGACTAAATTTCAGATCTAAACCACTCAGATTCAAACGACTGTGAGATTTCTCTTTTAATAATTAATTAAAATTTAATTATTTTCTTGCCATTTTAAATCGATATATGTATGTGATGAAATCGGATCTGTGATTTGTAGGTAGAAGATTGTTTGTTGTTGTAATTGATTTGTGATTCTCATATTTTGTTAGATCAGTAATGTTAACATAGAAATATTATATTTTGTTAGATCAGCAATGTTAACATACAAATATAGTTTTAGTGTTTTGTCGAAATAGAATTGTCGACAAAACAAGATTATCATTTTGATCAGTTATATTAACAATAAAATATGATTTGTCATTTATTTGAACTAGGATTAGAGAAATATAAATTGTCAATTATGATGGACAATAATTAAATTGTCATTTTGATTGAAATTAGATTAAACATGATTAAATTGTCATTTATGTTGGACAATAATTAGATTGTCATTTTGTTGAATTGGATTAAACATGATCAAATGGCATTTTGTTGAATTATGATTGTTAACAACAAAATATTCATTTTGTTAAATAGAAAAGTGTGAAAAACAAAATATTCGTTTTGTTAAATAGAAAAGCGTTAAAACCATATCTTTATTGCATACATAAAATGTTGCATTAACAGTAAAATCACATTTTTGATTAAAATGTTGCGTTTAAAAAGAATTAACATTTTAGGTAAAAATATTGCATTAGAGATGAGGTTACATTTTAGTCGAAAATGTCACATTAGAATAAAAATTGTCCGTTTTGTTAAGAAATGTTCGTTAGATTAAAAGTTACATTTTTGTTAAGAGTATATTATAATAGAAAATAAAACATTTCTGTTAGAAACTGTCATGTTAGATAATGTAACGTCCCAGAAATTTCGACAACTGGAAGGTGTAACTAACTATTTAATTGTTAATAATCAATTTTATATTGATACCTGTGTTAGAAATTAAAATCAAATATTTGATTTTGTTTATGTATTGAATTCAGAATGGTTGGCTGGGAATTTAATATTATTTATTTGGTTGGGTATTTGAAACGGATTGGAGTTCGATGTGAAAATATATGTAGATGGGTTTAAAAATAAACGCAGTAGACGTTAAATAAACTAGAATTTTATTTGTTGAAATATTCGAAGATTTATTTATGTGTGCATTCGTATATGTAAAGAAATTGAATTTAACGTTTGGAAACGATTGGAGCTGTTGGTGAACAAACGAAATAGAATTAGTGAACGGTTCATTGATTTAAAAATAAATAACTTCGTATGCAAATAAAAGTTAGAATACAACCAGAATAATTTTGTTGGATTCAGGATGCCGAGGCGTGACGATGCGTAAAATTTCATCACGATTGGAGTTAATTTGTGGCGGTTCAAAAATAAAACGTCAACATAATTTGCGGTAAAGAGTTTAAAGAACCCTAAATAAATAAATAAAATAAATAAATCGCTTAGTTCCTTCCTACACAAACAATTGATTCCTTGGCTCCCACGGATACTTGGAACCCACGGTTTCTGCTTCTATAAAGTCGCATTGCTTTTCCCCAATTCATTCAATAGAAAATCATTATTTCTTCCTTTATCCTTTTAATGGCCGATTGCCTTCCCAAAAATCATCTATTCCTCTTCTTTATTTTTATGGTTGAATCCTTGTATTTCCAAATCAAGAAGTATGGCACCCAAATCAATTTCCTTCCCCTTCAACCCAAAATGGCAAGCATCACTTCTCGAAAATCGCTCCTCTTCAAATCAGCAGCTTTCTCCAAATTTTTCTCCCAAAACCCTAAAGTGAAAACTTTTCATCGCCGTCTCTTCTCCCTCGCACAACCAAGAATCACTATTAGCCACCAACGTTGAAGACCGTGTCGTCACTCGAAGCCTTCGTCGCCACCTCTTCACGTCGGCTGAAGCACCACGTCACCATCAACGCTTCTGTTGCCTTCGCTGCCCTAGGAAGCACAACGAAAGGTGAGTTTCTTTGGGAACTCACGATTGATTAATTCCAGTTCAAGTATTTTAATTTTAATACAAATAATTATGATAGTAAGATTTTGGGTTTAATTTAGTTGCCTGATGCTTTTTGTTGTTAAACACCAGTTATGGTTGTTTTGTTGTCAAACACCGGTTATGGCTGTTGCGTGATTGATTCATATTCTTGCCTGTTGAGTACTCGGAACTATAGACGGTGTAATTATCACCACATATGTATTTGTAAATGCATACGTCTCATGTATTCCTGTGCTTAAAACCGAAGCCATACTTAGAATTGTACTCAGATGTATACTTATCTATAATCGTGGTGCGGAAATTTATATAAATCTCACAAACATTAACTGTAAACTAAATAATGTTAATAGTTTCATTTTTTCCTCTCTCTGATCAATACATGTTATTCTATTCATTGAACATATAAGGTATGTTTAACTAGTAAAATAAAGTTACAGTAGTGTCTAACAACTAAGAGAGGACTTGAAGCAAAGACAATATTTATGTCATGTGAAAATTAGAAGGTTTCTTCTGAAGCATAAATAATTATTACATAAGTACCATGCTTGTTAGAAAAAGAAAGAAAAACCTGCTAAGTCTAATTATACAATGAAACTGTGGGCCCTGTGGTATTGTGGATACGTGTTGGTTGGCCTATACAATCGGTTGATAAAATGTAGTGTGGCAAAATCATTTCTAATATGTCATTTAAATTTCCTTTACCTCTCATTAGGTATGGCCAGTTATAACATATCTGGTTACTTTGTTGTGTTGTGCATATGTTATGTTCATGTTGGTCTTTGTTGCATGTTAAACCCCTTGAATAAAGTTTAGGATGTAGGAGTAATCAATATAAAAAGGGTCAAAGTAACAGTGGACAAGTATCATTGCCAAAACCTGAATAAGAAAATATTGAAGCAACTAAATGTCGCGGAATTTTTTTTTCAGAATATGTTTGTTCCGTTGGCTAAAGATTTAATTGGGATGAGACTAATGCGATAATTTTTCTTCCACCCAGTTTTTAAACATTATGATTGGTATTTAAGAAATATGACTTATACTAGCATTTGTTTACCTAACCAAACTTGGCGTGGTCATCGAATTTAACGGCCACTTGATCTTCAGTAAGCAAGGAAAATTTTAAACTTAACCTATAGCAAGGGAATTCTAAAATTTAACAGCGTGAATGGTTATCTATGTTATTGAATATGTCCTTGGCCATATATTTTAAACTGTTTCATAAGGAGATCAGAGTAACCTGATCTTGCACTGTTATACCTCATGAATCGTATGCATTAAGTACCCAACTACTTGTGCTGACACCTGATTCATCCAGCACTTGATTTCCCTGAATAACTTACAGTCTGATGGTCAACACTTGACTCACTGTGTCAAACTTGGGATCTATATGTCTATATAATTATATGGCATTTATGTTTTGTTTCTATACCCCACTCGACAATGATACATCTTAAGCTTGTATATGAGTTTGAACAATACATCTTATACCTGTAGATCAATTTTTTTATTTTCCTTCTGTTATTTTTATAGTACATTGTCCTAAGATATATTGTCAATGGAAAGGGTTTGCATGTGATCTTTAAGTCCATCCAATATACACCTATGTTGGCATTTTAAAGTCCATCCAGTATGTAATTATATTGGCATTTTAAGTCTATCCTGTATACATTTATGCTGTCATTTCGAAACCCTTCCAGTATTTTGTTGTTGCTCACTTGTTTTACATTGATATTTCTAGTACTAATTAGCCTATGATATATTTGAGTTATTTTGTCCACCTAAGCTCATGAATAACCCGTTTCTTTCCTTAAAAAAAACACCACTGTGTATACATGTTTACATGTGTGGCCTGGTCCTGTTCCTATTATTTGTGGCAATACTACTTGTTATGTTGCTTTGCCAGTTTAAAAATTCATCTAACTGATCATCATGCTCGTGTGAAACTGGTTTGTTGTTGTGCTTCTATGAACATTGTTCCACAGTACATTTTAACATGTTCACTAAACCGACTATTTGCAAACACTATGTTTCATGACTTGATTAAGTCATATTGTTGTACTACTTACACCTGTACTTTGAACCCATTTTATATGCATACTGTTGGACACTTTAAACCCATACACTTTGATGCACCCTCTTGTTACATGTATATTGCTGAACCCTGAACATATGTTTTGCTTGATATGATTATCTTGTGACATATTTCTTAAGTCAAGGGCCTTGATAGCTCAATTTCTAACTTTTGAGCTGCTGTACGTGTGTAGAGCTCATTTGCAGCTATATATACAATTCATACATGCCCAGACCATTGTTTCGGCATTTGTGTATTTCCTAGATATTCATTCTTAAACTAGGATACTACCTTTTACTGCCTTGATGCCTTGCCTTGCCGCACAGTGCGCACGCTTTATGTGTTTTACTGTACTTGATTATTTTGGTCGTGGGATGCTGGGGCAATGCATACGTGTACCTGTACACGTGTGTATATGCAGGCTTCCATGACCATTTATCCCTGAAATGAAACTGATATGCATCTGATACGAAATAGACACTATATTTATTTGCATATGGTATACTCGACATTGGGCGTAACTGTTATATTTCAGTTGCTATTGAAGTTAATTTACTTGAACTAAGATTAATCTTGACTCGAGTGTTTTATGTTTTTGCATGGAACGCTCGGGTCAGACCCGAGAAGTACAGATTTAAAGATTATAGCTTAGGATTAGAAGACTGTCGAAGCTGGGGATTTCGAAGACGGGCACACTCTGAAGTTATATAAAAGTAAAGATTTTCTTGTATTCAAATTATTTTGACATACCGTTGTATAGAAAATGTTGTATCTAAACTTCTCTTTTATAGATAAGAAGTTTTATTCTGCTGTTTCAATACTGTGTTATTTATTCTATGTTTTTTGTGTGTGTTGATTCAATCTTTTAAACTCTGTAAGCTAATAACGATCCGTCGATTTGGACGTTTTAGATTGGCCTAAATACCAATTTAAAGTGGTCGAATTGGCGAGATGTTACAGTTGGTATCAGAGCTTTGGTTTATTAAAAGCGTAGCTTATCGAGTTTGAAATAGAATCGACACTGGAAAAGCAGATTTTGAAAATAAAAAGATTTCGAAATATAATTTTGAAAAGTTTAAATAATTCTAAAATAAATTTTGAAAGGAAAAATATTTTGGAGATATTATATATTTTGAAACTAGTATTTTGGAAAATAATACGGCGGAAATAAAAATTTATTTTGAGATTTAATTTTTTTTTGGAATCATCAATCTTCGGAAGTCTTCGGATCCAGATTTGCGAATGCTATTCTGCGATAGTTTCCCTTAGATTTTAACCTCGAATCCATCGTCGAATGATATCTAAAGGGAATAAAGATAAAGGAATCGATGAATAAATTTCTCTAGTCATATATTTTTGAAATCAAAGACAACTGAAACTTATTGGGAATGAGAATTTCGATGAGAATTTGAATGAAAGGAGAAAATTTAAAATCATTTCAAAAAAATGAAATGATGAATTTAATTTCGGTATTCGGAATATAAATTAATAAAAATAAAATTTGAAAGGGGTAATTGTAATTCAACTGTGTCAAAGCTTATTGGTAAGAAATTTATAATTGGTCCGAACCAATAATGTATAATCAAAAATATAAATTTCGTAAGGTATAAGCTTGTTAATTGATTGATAAGAAGTAAAGTATAAACAAGAATATGAAGCGAAATGTGAGTAAAGGTTTATAAGAGATGTGAACTTATATTCGAATGAAGAACAAAAAGCCGTACGTTGGAAACGAAGGGCGGCAAAACATAAGAGAGATGAAATTGTAATTTGAAATTGAGAACTTTGTAGGTAGTAATTTGATAAGAAATCAAAAATAGAGTTAAGAAAAGTAGAAACTGACTAGGGATTAGTTGAATGATTTTCTGAGTATTGATCGGATGTTGGTTTCGGCCTTCGGGATTGATACTCAGGGAGTGGTTCGCTTGCTAATTTACAGTCGAAAATATGAATATGGAAGAGAAATAATGCGTGAAGGAGAAAATGTCTTATAAGAATAAAATTCCGAGATGATAACAACATTAAGATTTGAATTGAGTGAGGAACTTAATAATTGGAAATTTGAGAGAAAATTTGGTTTATAAATCTGAATTGGAAAGACTTCACACCTGAATTAATCCAGAGATTGATTTTGAATTTGGATGATATTCGATTTTGGAATATGGGGTATAGAAGTTTTCGAGACTTATATGAAAAGTATATAAGAAATTAGTGAATTTGAAAACTACCGGATTTGAAGGTAAACGTTTTGAAATGGAATCGGCTATAACAGAATTTATATAAGAATGAGATGTTTGAAAATATGATTTGTAAGGAAAATCTTATGTAAGAGGGCATAAGTATGATTTACGAGGTGTATGAAATGAAGTACTATATGTATATAGTATTGTATGTTTTCAAAGAAAAATAAGGAAAGTACCATCCTTCTCCTTGAATTTCGAGCTAAGTTGAGATGTGATGTCGGTGGTAGTAGGTTGTCCGGACATAAAACTCATGAGTTGCCGTTGAGCACGACTGCTAGCGTAATTCGTAGGGTGGCAGATAGCCTACGACGGTCGGATGTTTCCTGAGGGAATCAGGCGTAACCATTGTGATCGCTGCGATCTAGAGTCATTGGAATTCGACCGTGTAGCGAAATTCGCAGGTCTGCAGATAGCCTACGGTGGACGGATGTTTCTTGGGGGAATCAAGCGTAACCATTGTGACTGCTGCGATCTACAGTCGAATTATAAGGGCGTAATCCGCAGAGCTGTGAAAGCTTACGGGTATGGATGTTTCCTGGGGGACCCAGGCGTAACCATTGTATACCTGCGGTCCACAGTATTTGAGATATCTTATTGATAGTAAGCCACCTGTTTAATGCAGCAGTTTGTCTTCGTGACTTGATTGGTCCTTGTGACTTGATTTGTCTTCATAATTTCATGATTTGATTTCGTGACTCTGAGAGAGAGCAACCAACGCCCAATGACCTCAGGTATTCTTTTGATTCTTAAAATGTCTTTCATTGATCAGTCTATGACGAAATTCGCAGGGAAGTGATTTCCTACGGATACGGATGTTTTCTGGGGGATCCATACGAAACCATTGTGTCTCTGTGATTCATTAATAATTAGCATATAAATATCACATTGGTACATTCCGTATCTGTTTTAAAGGAATTTTTGAAATATTTTTCACTGGGAGTTGAAGCAAGGATATAATACTTGGAGATTTTAGTCATGCGCCTGGCTAACGTATGCCTAATTTCTGTGAGAACGACAATAGAATTGTCAAACTTCGAGTTATCAAATATTTTCAAATAAATAATTTGAAATTTAATAAGTTAAGAAAAGTGGTTTTCGAAGTATTTTCAAGTCCATAACTTTGGAATGATAATACAAATATTTTTGCATGGATTTCTTATTCGTTATAAGAAATTATGAAAGATTTCGGATTTTAAGATTTTTCAAGTCAACAATTTATAGAGGAGTTGTCATTTACACTCTTCAATGAGTGTTGGAAAGGACTAGATGGAATGAATGTAAGGGGATTTGGTTGGACCTAAATTGTAAGGGATAAGTGGACAGATGAATGAGTAAATATGGACAGAAGGGATTATAAAAAAATTTGGGATAATTTGCAGGTTTTGAAATTTGAGAAGAGATAAATTTTGAAAGGAAATATGGTTTTTCGAATTAATTGATTATGATGGTAATAAAGAGGATCGATAGCTTAAATATCGATATTTAAGTTAATGGTGGGAAATTTCACACGAGTATGAAAATTTGAAGCATACATTGGTATAATTATAACGATCACTCCTTTTCGAGCACGAAAAGTTTTAAAGGGGGGAAGAATGTAACGTCCCGGAAATTTCGACAACTGGAAGGTGTAATTAACTATTTAATTTTTAATAATCAATTTTATATTGATACCCGTGTTAGAAATTAAAATCAAATATTTGATTTTGTGTATGAATTGAATTCAGAAAGGTTGGCTGCGAATTTAATATTATTTATTTGGTTGGGTATTTGAAACGGATTGGAGTTCGATGTGAAAATATATGTAGATGGGTTTAAAAATAAACGCAGTTGACGTTAAACAAACTAGAATTTTATTTGTTGAAATATTCAAAGATTTATTTATGTGTGCATTCGTATATGTAAATAAATTGAATTTAACGTTTGGAAACGATCGGAGCTGTTGGTGAACGGTTAATTGATTTAAAAATAAATAACGTCGTATGCAAATAAAAGTTGGATTACAACCAGAATAATTTTGTAGGATTTAGGATGCCGAGGCGTGACGATGCGTAAAATTTCATCACGATTGGAGTTAGTTTGTGGCGGTTCAAAAATAAAACGTCAACATAATTTGCGGTAAAGAGTTTAAAGAACCCTAAATAAATAAATAAAATAAATCGCTTAGTTTCTTCCTACACAAACAATCGATTCCTTGGCTCCCACGGATACTTGGAACCCACGGTTTCTGCTTCTATAAAGTCGCATTGCTTTTCCCCAATCCATTCAATAGAAAATCATTATTTCTTCCTTTATCCTTTTAATGGTCGACTGCCTTCCCAAAAATCATCTTTTCCTCTTCTTTATTTTTATGGTTGAATCATTGTATTTCAAAATCAAGAAGTATGGCAGCCAAATTAATTTCCTTCCCCTTCAACCCAAAATCGCAAGCACCACTTCCCGAAAACCGCTCCTCTTCAAATCAGCAGCTTTCTCCAAATTTTTCTCCCAAAACCCTAGAGTGAAAACTTTTCATCGCCGTCTCTTCTCCCTCGCACAACCAAGAATCACTATTAGCAACCAACGTTGAAGACCGTGTCGTCACTCGAAGCCTTCATCGCCGCCTCTTCACGTCGGCTGAAGCACCACGGCGTCACCATCACTACTTCTGTTGCCTTCGCTGCCCTAGGAAGCACATCGAAAGGTGAGTTTCTTTGGGAACTCACGATTGATTAATTCCAGTTCAAGTATTTTAATTTTAATACAACTAATTATGATGGTAAGATTTGGGGTTTAATTGGCTGATGCATTTTGTTGTTAAACACCAGTTATAGCTGTTTTGTTGTCAAACATCGGTTATGGCTGTTGCGTGATTGATTCATATTCTTGCCTGTTGAGTACTCGGAACTATAGACGGTGTAATTATCACCACATATGTATTTGTAAATGCATACGTCTCATGTATTCCTGTGCTTAAAACCGAAGCCATACTTAGAATTGTACTCAGATGTATACTTACCTAAAATCGTGGTGCGGAAATTTATATAAATCTCACAAACATTAACTGTAAACTAAATAATGTTAATAGTTTCATTTTTTTTTCATCTCTCTGATCAATACATGTTATTGTATTCGTTGAACATATAAGGTCTGCTTAACTGGTAAAATAAAGTTACAGTAGTGTCTAACAACTAAGAGAGGACTTGGAGCAAAGACAATATTTATGTCATGTGAAAATTAGAAGGTTTCTTCTGAAGCATACATAATTATTACATAAGTACCATGCTTGTTAGAAAAAGAAAGAAAAATATGCTAAGTCTAATTATACAATGAAACTGTGGGCCCTGTGGTATTGTGGATACGTGTTGGTTGGCCTATACAATCGGTTAATAAAATGCAGTGTGGCAAAATCATTTCTAATATGTCATTTAAATTTCCTTTACCTCTCATCAGGTATGGCCACTTATAACATATCTGGTTACTTTGCTGTGTTGTTCATACGTTATGTTCATGTTGGTCTTTGTTGCATGTTAAACCCCCTGAATAAAGTTTAGGATGTAAGAGTAATCAATATAAAGAGGGTCAAAGCAACAGTGGACAAGTATCATTGCCAAAACCTAAATAAGAAAATATTGAAGCAACTAATTGTCGCAGAAAAAAAATTCAGAATATATTTGTTCCATTGGCTAAAGATTTAATTGGGATGAGACTAATGCGATAATTTTTCTTCCACCCAGTTTTTAAACATTATGATTGGTTTTTAAGAAATATGACTTATACTAGCATTTGTTTCCCTAACCAAACTTGGCGTGGTCATCGAATTTAACGGCCATTTGATCTTCAGTAAGCAAGGAAAATTTTAAACTTAACCTATAGCAAGGGAATTATAAAATTTAACAGCGTGAATGGTTATCTATGTTATTGAATATGTCCTTGGCCATATATTTTAAACTGTTTCATAAGATCAGAGTAACCTGATCTTGCACTGTCATACCTCATGAATCGTATGCATTAAGTACCCAACTACTTGTGCTGACACCTGATTCATCCAGCACTTGATTTCCCTGAATAACTTACAGTCTGATGGTCAACACTTGACTCACTATGTCAAACTTGGGATCTATATGTCTATATAATTATATGGCATTTATGTTTTGTTTCTATACCCCACTCGACAATGATACATCTTAAACTTGTATATGAGTTTGAACAATGCATCTTAAACCTGTAGATCAATTTTTTTTTATTTTCCTTCTGTTATTTTTATAGTACACAGCCCTAAGATATATTGTCAATGGAAAGGGTTTGCATGTGATCTTTAAGTCCATCCAATATACACCTATGTTGGCATTTTAAAGTCCATCCAGTATGTACTTATATTGGCATTTTAAGTCCATCCTGTATACATTTATGTTGTCATTTCAAAACCCTTCCAGTATTTTGTTGTTGCTCACTTGTTTTACATTGATATTTCTAGTACTAATTAGCCTATGATATATTTGAGTTATTTTATCCTCCTAAGCTCATGAATAACCCGTTTCTTTCCTAAAAAAACACCACTGTGTATACATGTTTACATGTGTGGCCTAGTCCTGTTCCTATTATTTGTGGCAATACTACTTGTTATGTTGCTTTGCCAGTTTAAAAATTCATCTAACTGATCATCATGCTCGTGTGAAACTAGTTTGTTGTTGTGCTTCTATGAACATTGTTCCATAGTACATTTTAACATGTTCACTAAACCGACTATTTGCAAACACTATGTTTCATGACTTGATTAAGTCATATTGTTGCACTACTTACACCTGTACTTTGAACCGATTTTATATGCATACTGTTGGACACTTTAAACCCATACACTTTGATGCACCCTCTTGTTACATGTATACTGCTGAACCCTGAATATATATTTTGCTTGATATGATTATCTTATGATATATTTCTCAAGTCAGCGGCCTTGATAGCTCCATTTCTAACTTTTGAGCTGCTGTACGTGTGTAGAGCTCATTTGCAGCTATATATACAATTCATACATGCCCAGACCATTGTTTCGGCATTTGTGTATTTCCTAGATATTCATTATTAAACTAGGATACTACCTTTTACTGCCTTGATGCCTTGCCTTGCCGCACAGCGCGCACGCTTTATGTGTTTTACTGTACTTGATTATTTTGGTCGTGGGATGCTGCGGCAATGCACACGTGTACCTGTACACATGTGTATGTGCAGGCTTCCATGACCATTTATCCCTGAAATGAAATTAATATGCGTCTGATACTAAACAGACACTACATTTATTTGCATATGGTATACTCGACATTGGGCGTAACTATTATATTTCAGTTGCTATTGAAGTTAATTTACTTGAACTATGATTAATCCTGACTCGAGTGTTTTATGTTTTTGCATGGAATGCTCGGGTCAGACTCGAGCAGCACAGATTTAAAGATTACAGCTTAGGATTAGAAGACTGTCGAAGCTAGGGATTTCGAAGACGGGCGCACTCTGAAGTTATATAACAGTAAACATTTTCTTGTATACAAATTATTTTGACATACCGCTGTATAGAGAATTGTAACATACCGTCTTTCGTCCGCTTCAAGCTGGTAATTAAACCAACTCAAACCGTTCGAAATGACAGAATGTTATTAGCTTCTGAGGTAAATAGAATAAATCACAGAATCACAGACACAGAAAAATAGAATATCTCGCAGCGGAATAAATAAATTATACAATAGTAGTTCATGAAGCTACTAAATAAAAATCAAATTCATACATAATATCAGAGTTACAAATTAAATACAGCGGAAGTCTCAATACATGAATTTCAAATACAAAGGAGAAATAGCCAGAATCAACAGGTAGAGGTGATATCTTCAATAATCTCCTGCTTCAAAAGGTGAAATCTCAACACTGCAATACTCGATCTGACCCGAGCAATAATGCAAAACAAAACAACTCAGATCAGGACTAACATTCTCATGGAAGTAAACCAACTTAAATGAAATATTAAATGAAATGCATCAGTAACTTAGAGGATGTTTGGGATCATCATCCTCTAAGGATCCGTTAAACTAATATCATATAATATAATACGCTATTATAATAGTGTCTATGTTTAAATATACTATTGAAAATAGTGTAAGCGGGATTACCATTATTACCCTTACACCGTTTATACCGTTATCGTACAGTTTGCATATAACACACCAGTACGTCGGCGGATAGGGATGCGCCGTGATATGACAAAGCTAAATCAAAATCGTATGGGGCTCGATCAGGATAATATGACAAGGCACACGAGGAATACCCACGGTAGGATTCTACCGATGCACGCCCGGACCGGTGGTAACGCATAGCAGCAACTACCGCCCACCTCGAACAACACTCCCATAATCAAGGGTGGCCACCAATCAAATCACAAAGTAATAGATATAGTTCGAAGAAGTGTGTCCGATGGAGGTGCGACCTCACTTAATCACGGTATAGCACCTGTTTTAGTCATTTTAATTATGACCCGAAGGTCAAGGCTATCCATCAACGTTCTCTTTCTTCAATCCAGTAATCGCCACCAAACCATCCTACTTCATTCTGGAACTCCACCGCGTACACAGTTGTTGAAGTGGTTTTCGGTATTGGCAGAGAGTATGGCAATATCCGATCCCGGTCTCTTTAACAACCAAACGTTTACATTTTTCACACCGTGGCCATTTTAATAAAATCATATCTTGAAATAAATTGATTTAAGAAATTTCTTTAATTCAAACCAAACATTTTATGAATCAATTCCATATATAGTATTATTTCAATTCATATTCATTCAATTTATAATTGAATTCGTATATTCATATTAATTATAAATTCAAATTCCAATAAATTACGCAATTCACGTTCTTTTCCTGTATAGTTCAATTTTTAAGTCAACCCAAAATAGCATTTAGTTGATTTAAAATCAAATTCATTGAATCAAGTAATCATTATATAAATTTAAATCTTTAAACCACGAATTTAAATCGCAAAACAAAACTTATCCACCTTTTGAGTTTATTATTAAAGTTTATAAAATATATATAAAATAAGCATTGAAAATATTGTTTATAAGTTATAAATTTATATAGAAAATAACTTTATTAACATATATAGGTTTAAATTAATTCCGAAATAGGTTTAGAAAGAATAATTTATTATAATATATTAATTTAAAGTTAAAAGTACATATATGATTAAATTATACGGTTTAAGATAAATAAATTATAAGTAAAATCTTAAATAAGCATTTAAATACATTTTTACTCATAAAATCATTTTAAAACATATAATTTAGAATTTACAAAATTTAAGTATAAACCTTTAAAATATAAATATAAAATATAAGATCTTAAATTAATATTATTACAATCAAACTTTCCAAATCATTTTAATTCGAAAACATAACCAACGGTGTCCATATATAGTTTTCTACCCTATGGTCAAGTGATACGGATATTTATCATTTCAACCCGTAATTTATAAAATTTCTACGGGTTTATCATTTCTACCCGCAATCCCAAATTCAGTAAAAATCGTTCAGGTCTATCATTTCAACCCATAACGATTTTTCCCTAATCTAATGTCTGTTCGGGTATATATCATTTCAACCCTTAGTGATTTTCCTAAAGTAGGGGTATATACAACATAACAAACCATCACATATAGTCAATCACATCATAGTCATATATATTCAGTGTACATACATGTCATATGAATATCGTGTCACATATAAAAGTGTATATTTAAACAAACAATTTCTACTGAAAATCCTATACATTTCATAACAGTTCATTTAGTTGATCTAACATCTATGAAGTAATGTGAGCCAGGTGTGAGATAAACTCACCTTTCGTGGCGCAGATTAAAGACAATAGATGAATTTATGCAGAATTGAAACGATGACTTCCATGCACGATTCAGAATGATTTCAGCTCGATGACCGCTCACTATTTTTTTATTTTCATAAGAGGAGGCTAGGGAATGTCTCAAAGGATCGGTAAGGCTACTGGGTTTCAGAACGATCTTTAAACTCAACACCAAACCGACTTAAAATATAGACACAACATTTACTTTTACAAAACATTATATATATTTATATATATACAGATACGAATGGTAAAATCATAACATATATATATAAATCAAGTTCAACACACACCAAAATATTTTATAAATTTATATATTATGTAATGCATCAAAAATTATATATATAAAATAAATATACAATGGAAACTCACACACAAAATACATTAAAACCATTGTATGCATATATATACATTGCAAGAAATATATATATACACATTTTTTTAACAAATAAATTTTCAAAACAAACTCAACACAAATATACGCACACACAATGTTGTACCCACACCATTTCACATGCAAGAAAACACACCTAAAGCTTGTATATTATAGATTATATATATAACATATATACATACATATAAATTTTTCCTTCAAAACAAATAGATTCAAAACAATACATTTATTATTATAAAATATAAATTTTTAGTACATACACACAAATACAATCGTAGTTACACACAGTATTATAAAATACACACTCACTACAATAACTATACGCATACAGTATGACTCACGCACCACACACTAGAAACAAAAAAAACTACACAGAACCCACACATGCACACAAACGGGAATGCACATACACAATACATTATGCCACACACACAAAACAATACACAAAATCAATTAAATATATATGCCTTCGCAAACTATATATTATATATAGACTATCGTTAAAAATATATATACATACATATTAATAATAAAATAAAAATTCAACAAAAATATATAATTCATATATATGTATACACACTGAATATATATATATATTTAAAAATCAATACGCATGCACCACTATTTCAAAATTCAATATATATATATATATATATATATATATAAATCATCACACACAAAACTATTATATATATTATAAAATTGAAAATACACATACAAATATCACCCAAGACACCACACAATCAATATATACACACGCATGGAACAGGTATTACACACACAGCATACACAAACACAATTACATGTATAAATACATATTATAAAACACACACTTAACACACATAGTCAATCACTCCAAAACAAAATATCATACCCAAAAATTAATACATACCCAAAATATTTAAAAACATGAACTCACGCCTAATACACAAAACAACACATAAACAATAAACCAACGCACGCAAGCACACACCACACACATCCGCATGACAAAACCAAAGGAAATAGGTAACTTTAAAGTCTAACACAACAACCAAAATAAATAAGTATTTATATACATTTAGTAAAAGATAAGGGGGAAGTCTTGGGTTCGATGGGCTTCAGGGAGGGCGGAGGAGTCAGCATCGGTTGGTCTGGTTCAGGCAGAGAGGAGTACTTTGTGAACTTCGGCTTTTTGGGCTAGGAGCTGTAGCATAGGGGTGGCAGGTGGCTGTGCAACTGGCGTATTGGGCATGGGTTTATATTGGTCGGGTGGTGGCACTCCGGTCTAGGAGAAGGCGGAGGCAAGGTTAGAGGCGCTGGGCTTGGGATCTAAAGGGGAGGCTTAAAGGAAGGGTTACGGTCATTTGTAGTGGACGGAGATCTGTCAGAGGCGGCTATCGGAGGGAGGCGCGGTGGTCTAGTGAGATGAGAAGCTAGCACGAGTTTCAGAAAGGTCATTTCATTTATGTAGAAGAGAAAGGCGGCGGGGATAAAGAAGAAATGGCAAATCAGTATAAAAAGAGAGGATAGAAGCAGTTTTCTTTTTGAGAGGAAAGAATGGTATATAAACGTGGCAAGATGATGGGATAGAAACATGGTAGTGCGTGGAGGGTTTAAATGACTCCTAAAAAGTAGGCATTAATTCCGGATCATAATTGAAACAGCATGAATGGTTTACAAAGTTTGAATGGATGGAAACAAATTAAATTTAAAATTGCAAAGCACTGTCAATGCAAAGCACAATTAATGGTCATAAAAAAAATGGAAATATGAAATTTAACTGGAAGTTTTGTTTTCATTTCAAACGGAACAAACGGATTAATTTTGGAATCAACAACGGTGTAAGGAAGGAAATAATAGTAATAAATGAACGTTGAATTTTAAAGATGTAAACATTGTTCATAAATAAAAGGAAACGATATAAATTTATTAATTAAGATAAACAAACGGTTTTAGCAACATATATTAACAAAAAAAATCCAATCAAATAAATGATAGGTGATATCGAAGGAAAATGAATCTGACAAATAAATTTGGCAATGTTGCATCAACAATACTCAATAGGATACAATAAACAAATATGATTCCATTAATATTAAAACGGAATGTGTAATTATACGAGTTTAAATATTAAATAAAATCCAAGAATGGATTTATACTCAAATAAATAACTCAATTAAACTTTACCATAAATAAGGTTCTAACATAGCAAATACTGATTTGAATTATTAAATCGTATTCATATCAAAAATAAAATTCACCTATTTTATAAAATACAGACAAATTTAGTTTTAAATAATCAAAATAAAATTATTTACATAAAAATGCAAATAAATAAAATAAATAAACCAAAAATTTAAATTAAATCATTAATTAAAATACTCTAAAAATTGAGGTTGTTACAATCTCCCCTACTCAAACCTTTTCGTCCCCGAAAAGGAACGAAGTAGAGAAATAATAATTAAATAATTAATATATTTAAACCAAAGGTTCATATTTATATTCATACCTATATATATATTCAGAAATATATATAAATCAAAAAGTTAAAATATTTCCAAACATATTTAAAAATAGTTTGAAGTATTCACTCGATGTTTCGATTGGCAATATATATCTATCCCACTTTCGAAACCTGAAAATAGATAACGATGATGCCGCAGTCATCACCAGAATCATAGCGACTAGAGTGTGACAGTATATCTATTTAGTACATATATGATTTAACATTACGTTGATCAGACGTATACCCAAATCTCTAGGTATCCAATAGGCCAACTTTAACGTCGGGTAAGTACTCAAAACATCTTTTTATATTTAAACAGATTATATACCTAATTTTTTTCCATCATATGTTATAAACAATATCTTTCAAATCATTAAAAATTTAAGTAGGAAAAAATTTATCTCTCCCCACTCATTTATTTATTAAAATTCAACTTAAATCAGAACAAATATACTAACAATATTATTATTAAATCAAATAAAAATAATATTATTAAATCAAGATAAAATCAGTTTCTTACAAAATCTACATCTTTAAATCTTATTATAGTTTATAAAATCTTAAAGTATAAACATCAATTATTTCCAAATTATTGGTATTACCGAAACAAAATGTTATTTACAAAATGTATGACAAAATTGCCTCAATAAAACTTATACTATAATACCTTTCAAAATACCAATTTCAAATCAATATTAAATAAGAATACTCTTCTTCTACTTCTTACCTTATTGTAGACAAGGATAAGTTATAGAATTCGAGGTAAAAGCTGAACGAACGAAAGAACCTAATCAAAGAGGATCTACGAAGGAAGATAGATTCAATGGACATGAAATCACAGGAAAAGAATTTAAAAATATATATAAAAAAATTATATTCGAAAATATTTCTTTAAAACCATTTTAAAAACCATTTATACTTTAAAAATACGCTCTTTCGCAATAAGGATTAAGCGACTAATTCCACTCATTCTAGGGTATCACTACCCTATCTCTAATGAGCTTTTACCTCATAGGCTAAAGCTTTGATAAACCAAAGCTCTGATACCAACTGTAACGGACCTAGGCTTTGCAACCATCAGGCAGTGGGCTAACCTCCCACCGTGACATACAGTGATACCTCAGAACTGATTTTACGGCCAGCGTCTCGACTGCAACAACCAACCCAATCTTCCCATTGGGATGTGTAGGGGTAAGAGTCTCCTGCTCGCCACCAAACAGCCAAGCGAGAACCCCCTATCACATTCTCTAACCAGCTCTGATACCAACTGTAACATACCGTCTTTCGTCCGCTTCAAGCTGGTAATTAAACCAACTCAAACCGTTCGAAATGACAGAATGTTATTAGCTTCTGAGGTAAATAGAATAAATCACAGAATCACAGACACAGAAAAATAGAATATCTCGCAGCGGAATAAATAAATTATACAATAGTAGTTCATGAAGCTACTAAATAAAAATCAAATTCATACATAATATCAGAGTTACAAATTAAATACAGCGGAAGTCTCAATACATGAATTTCAAATACAAAGGAGAAATAGCCAGAATCAACAGGTAGAGGTGATATCTTCAATAATCTCCAGCTTCAAAAGGTGAAATCTCAACACTGCAATACTCGATCTGACCCGAGCAATAATGCAAAACAAAACAACTCGGATCAGGACTAACATTCTCATGGAAGTAAACCAACTTAAATGAAATATTAAATGAAATGCATCAGTAACTTAGAGGATGTTTGGGATCATCATCCTCTAAGGATCCGTTAAACTAATATCATATAATATAATACGCTATTATAATAGTGTCTATGTTTAAATATACTATTGAAAATAGTGTAAGCGGGATTACCATTATTACCCTTACACCGTTTATACCATTATCGTACAGTTTGCATATAACACACCAGTACGTTGGCGGATAGGGATGCGCCGTGATACGACAACGCTAAATCAAAATCGTAGGGGGCTCGATCAGGATAATATGACAAGGCACACGAGGAATACCCACGGTAGGATTCTACCGATGCACGCCCGGACCATTGGTAACGCATAGCCGCAACTACCGCCCACCTCGAACAACACTCCCATAATCAAGGGTGGCCACCAATCAAATCACAAAGTAATAGATATAGTTCGAAGAAGTGTGTCCGATGGAGGTGCGACCTCACTTAATCACGGTATAGCACCTGTTTTAGTCATTTTAATTATGACCCGAAGGTCAAGGCTATCCATCAACGTTCTCTTTCTTCAATCCAGTAATCGCCACCAAACCATCCTACTTCATTCTGGAACTCCACCGCGTACACAGTTGTTAAAGTGGTTTTCGGTATTGGCAGAGAGTATGACAATATCCGATCCCGGTCTCTTTAACAACCAAACGTTTACATTTTTCACACCGTGGCCATTTTAATAAAATCATATCTTGAAATAAATTGATTTAAGAAATTTCTTTAATTCAAACCAAACATTTTATGAATCAATTCCATATATAGTATTATTTCAATTCATATTCATTCAATTTATAATCGAATTCATATATTCATATTAATTATAAATTCAAATTCCAATAAATTACGCAATTCACGTTTTTTCCTGTATAGTTCAATTTTTAAGTCAACCCAAAATAGCATTTAGTTGATTTTAAATCAAATTCGTTGAATCAAGTAATCATTATATAAATTTAAATCTTTAAACCACGAATTTAAATCGCAAAACAAAACTTATCCACCTTTTGAGTTTATTATTAAAGTTTATAAAATATATATAAAATAAGCATTGAAAATATTGTTTATAAGTTATAAATTTATATAGAAAATAACTTTATAAACATATATAGGTTTAAATTAATTCAGAAATAGGTTTAGAAAGAATAATTTATTATAATATATTAATTTAAAGTTAAAAGTACATATATGATTAAATTATACGGTTTAAGATAAATAAATTATAAGTAAAATCTTAAATAAGCATTTAAATACATTTTTACTCATAAAATCATTTTAAAACATATAATTTAGAATTTACAAAATTTAAGTATAAACCTTTAAAATATAAATATAAAATATAAGATCTTAAATTAATATTATTACAATCAAACTTTCCAAATCATTTTAATTCGAAAACATAACCAACGGTGTCCATATATAGTTTTCTACCCTATGGTCAAGTGATACGGATATTTATCATTTCAACCCGTAATTTATAAAATTTCTACGGGTTTATCATTTCTACCCGCAATCCCAAATTCAGTAAAAATCGTTTAGGTCTATCATTTCAACCCATAACGATTTTTCCCTAATCTAATGTCTGTTCGGGTATATATCATTTCAACCCTTAGTGATTTTCCTAAAGTAGGGGTATATACAACATAACAAACCATCACATATAGTCAATCACATCATAGTCATATATATTCAGTGTACATACATGTCATATGAATATCGTGTCACATATAAAAGTGTATATTTAAACAAACAATTTCTACTGAAAATCCTATACATTTCATAACAGTTCATTTAGTTGATCTAACATCTATGAAGTAATGTGAGTCAGGTGTGAGATAAACTCACCTTTCGTGGCGCAGATTAAAGACAATAGATGAATTTATGCAGAATTGAAACGATGACTTCCATGCACGATTCAGAATGATTTCAGCTCGATGACCGCTCACTATTTTTTTATTTTCATAAGAGGAGGCTAGGGAATGTCTCAAAGGATCGGTAAGGCTACTGGGTTTCAGAACGATCTTTAAACTCAACACCAAATCGACTTAAAATATAGACACAACATTTACTTTTACAAAACATTATATATATTTATATATATACAGATCCGAATGGTAAAATCATAACATATATATATAAATCAAGTTCAACACACACCAAAATATTTTATAAATTTATATATTTTGTAATGCATCAAAAATTATATATATTAAATAAATATACAATGCAAACTCACACACAAAATACATTAAAACCATTGTATGCATATGTATACATTGCAAGAAATATATATATACACATTTTTTTAACAGATAAATTTTCAAAACAAACTCAACACAAATATACGCACACACAATGTTGTACCCACACCATTTCACATGCAAGAAAACACACCTAAAGCTTGTATATTATAGATTATATATATAACATATGTACATACATATAAATTTTTCCTTCAAAACAAATAGATTCAAAACAATACATTTATTATTATAAAATATAAATTTTTAGTACATACACACAAATACAATCGCAGTTACACACAGTATTATAAAATACACACTCACTACAATAACTATACGCATACAGTATAACTCACGTACCACACACTAGAAACAAAAAAAACACTACACAGAACCCACACATGCACACAAACGGGAATGCACATACACAATACATTATGCCACACACACAAAACAATACACAAAATCGATTAAATATATATGCCTTCGCAAACTATATATTATATATAGACAATCGTTAAAAATATATATACATACATATTAATAATAAAATAAAAATTCAACAAAAATATATAATTCATATATATGTATACACACTGAATATATATATATATTTAAAAATCAATACGCATGCACCACTATTTCAAAATTCAATATATATATATATATATATATATATATATATATAAATCATCACACACAAAACTATTATATATATTATAAAATTGAAAATACACATACAAATATCACCCAAGACACCACACAATCAATATATACACACGCATGGAACAGGTATTACACACACAGCATACACAAACACAATTACATGTATAAATACATATTATAAAACACACACTTAACACACATAGTCAATCACTCCAAAACAAAATATCATACCAAAAAATTAATACATATCCAAAATATTTAAAAACATGAACTCACGCCTAATACACAAAACAACACATAAACAATAAACCAACGCACGCAAGCACACACCACACACATCCGCATGACAAAACCAAAGGAAATAGGTAACTTTAAAGTCTAACACAACAACCAAAATAAATAAGTATTTACATACATTTAGTAAAAGATAAGGGGGAAGTCTTGGGTTCGATGGGCTTCAGGGAGGGCGGAGGAGTCAGCATCGGTTGGTCTGGTTCAGGCAGAGAGGAGTACTTTGTGAACTTCGGCTTTTTGGGCTAGGAGCTGTAGCATAGGGGTGGCAGGAGGCTGTGCAACTGGCGTATTGGGCATGGGTTTATATTGGTCGGGTGGTGGCACTCCGGTCTAGGAGAAGGCGGAGGCAAGGTTAGAGGCGCTGGGCTTGGGATCTAAAGGGGAGGCTTAAAGGAAGGGTTACGGTCATTTGTAGTGGACGGAGATCTGTCAGAGGCGGCTATCGGAGGGAGGCGCGGTGGTCTAGTGAGGTGAGAAGCTAGCGCGAGTTTCAGAAAGGTCATTTCATTTATGTAGAAGAGAAAGGCGGTGGGGATAAAGAAGAAATGGCAGATCAGTATAAAAAGAGAGGATAGAAGCAGTTTTCTTTTTGAGAGGAAAGAATGGTATATAAACGTGGCAAGATGATGGGATAGAAACATGGTAGTGCGTGGAGGGTTTAAATGACTCCTAAAAAGTAGGCATTAATTCCGGATCATAATTGAAACAATATGAATGGTTTACAAAGTTTGAATGGATGGAAACAAATTAAATTTAAAATTGCAAAGCACTGTCAATGCAAAGCACAATTAATGGTCATAAAAAAATGGAAATATGAAATTTAACTGGAAGTTTTGTTTTCATTTCAAACGGAACAAACGGATTAATTTTGGAATCAACAAAGGTGTAAGGAAGGAAATAATAGTAATAAATGAACATTGAATTTTAAAGATGTAAACATGGTCCATAAATAAAAGGAAACGATATAAATTTATTAATTAAGATAAACAAACGGTTTTAGCAACATATATTAACAAAAAAAAATCCAATCAAATAAATGATAGGTGATATCGAAGGAAAATGAATCTGACAAATAAATTTGGCAATGTTGCATCAACAATACTCAATAGGATACAATAAACAAATATGATTCCATTAATATTGAAACGGAATGTGTAATTATACGAGTTTAAATATTAAATAAAATCCAAGAATGGATTTATACTCAAATAAATGACTCAATTAAACTTTACCATAAATAAGGTTCTAACATAGCAAATACTGATTTGAATTATTAAATCCTATTCATATCAAAAATAAAATTCACCTATTTTATAAAATACAGACAAATTCAGTTTTAAATAATCAAAATAAAATTATTTACATAAAAATGCAAATAAATAAAATAAATAAACCAAAAATTTAAATTAAATCATTAATTAAAATACTCTAAAAATTGAGGTTGTTACAAGAATGTTGTATCAAAACTTCTCTTTTATAGATAAAAAGTTTTATTCTATTGTTTCAATACTGTGTTACTTATTCTATGTTTTTTGTGTCTTGATTCTATCTTTTAAACTCTGTAAGCTAATAACGATCCGTCGATTTGGACGTTTTAGATTGGCCTAAATACCAATTTAAAGCGGTCGAATTGGCGGGACGTTACAGATAAAATAAAACATTATGTTAGGAATTATCATATTAGGATAAAAATTGTCATTTTTAGTTAGAAATCTTTAATTAGAATAAAAACATCGTTTTGCTAGAAAAATGTTTATTTAAATTAAGGCATTATTTTATTTAGAAATGTTATGTAGTTAAAAACATGTCATTTCATTTAGAAATGTTATACTGTAATAAACATACCACTTTTATGTTATGTTAGAATTGAAATATGAACCATTAGAAAAGAGTTGTCAATAAAAAAAAATACATTTTTATTGTAATATGAATCATTAGAAAGTGTAGACCACAAAGATTGCATTTTTATTGTAATGGGAATCATTTTTATTGCAATGAAATAGATTAAGCAAAAATTTCATTTTGGTTAAATAGAAAAAGGTAAACAAATAAATTATCCTTTTATTTGTCATTAGAATACATAGAAAATTGTTTACAAATAAATTATCCTTTTATTTGTCATTTGATTGCATAGAAAACATATTTGGCATTTTTGTAAAAGTAAAATAGATGAAAGCAAAAATGCACATTTTTGGTCAGTTAAAAAAAATGAAACCAAAATTTACATTTTTGTCAGTTAATAAGGATGAAAACAAAAACATGTATTTTTGTTTAAATTTGAAGAATGAAATAAAAACATTTACCTTTGTCGTTAAATTAGGAGTAGACGAAAGTATTCATTTTTGTCATAAAATGTTCATGTTTTGACCAAAAACATGATTTCCTTAAAAATAGACATTTTTAGTGTAATGTTAGTATATAGAAAAATTTCATAATCAAAACATGATTACATTAAAATATGCTTTTAATGTAATATTAGAAATTGTTGAAAAGAATACATTTTAGGTGTAAATAGAAACACAAATTTTAAAAGAAAACTTTTATTTACTTGTTAGATATAAATAAAAACATGAATTTAAAAAGTACATCTTTATTTGCAATTTAGTTGCCAATAAGAATATGGATATAAAAGTATATTTTTATTTACATTTTAGATGTAAATAAAAACATGAATTTAAAAGGTAAATTTTTATTTACATTTTGGATGTAAATAAAAGATTAGATTTAAAGTGACATCTTTATTTACATTTTTAGATGTAGATAAAAATAATAAATTTGAAGTTACATCTTTTACATTTTAGATGTAAATAAAAGGATAGATTAAAAAGTTTCATTTTTATTTATTTATATTTTTGATGTAAATAAAAGAATATGTTAAAAAGGCATCATCTCTATTTGCATTTAGATGTAAATAAAAGAACTGATTAAAAATTACATTTTTATTTACATTTTAGATGTAAATAAAAGATTAGATTTAAAAGTTACATTTTGATTTATGTTTTAAATGTAAATAAATGGGTAGATTAAAAACTTATATTTTTATTGTCATTTTAGAGACAGTAAAAAAAGGTAGATTTTAAAGTGACAATTTTGTTGATACTTTATATCCAATAAAAGATTAGAATTAAAAGAAGTATTTTTATTGTCATTTTAGAGACAATAAAAAGAATAGATTTTAAAAGATTACATTTTTCAATGTAATTAGAAATGAAATAAAATGATTTCATTTTTAGTGTAATTAAAAATGAAATAAAAAGATTGCATTCTTCATTGTAGATAAAGAATGAAAATGGAATATTACATTTATTATGTAATAGAAGAATGAAGGAAAAATATTGCATTTTTCATGTAAATGAAGGAAGAATAGAAAAGTCACATTTTTGATGAAATGAAAAGAAGTAGGAAAATGTAAAGGAATAGGAAAATGTAATTAAAAGAATAGGAAAATGTCATGTTTTAAAATATAAATACATATTATCATTAAAAATCACATTTTTAACGAAATGTAAGTAAAGGATATAGAAAAGTGTTCATCGTTGGAAATGGAAATGATAAACAATAAAAATTCACATTTTTATTGTCATATAAGGAATGAAGAAAATGTACATGTTTTGAAATAGACTTCTGTTCATTAGAAATAACTTGAATGCAAAGTGTAGAAAATTTTTTAAAGAATAAATAATTTGAAATCGTCGAACGAATGAATTATATTTGTATATATAGATATAAATTAAAATAAAACGAATCGCGCTACTGTAGTTCGCGATTTGAAATCGTAACTTCAAACGATTATATCGAAAGATCCGACCGTCAGATTTTCCCAAAACTTGAACCGTTAGGGCCGCCTTGGAAAGATCTTTCCAACGATATAAATCACGTCAAAATCCAACGGTTATATTTCGAGATAAGTGCAAATCAAATTGGGATAAAAACAGTGCTAGGGCCGCCCATTGACCCGAAGCGTCGTTTAATTATAATTGAGCTATTTTAAATAAATAAAAATAGCGATAGATCGTTATAAATTGATTTGAACGATATGAAATGATTAAAATGATAAGTATTCAAGGATTATTTGAAAAGACTGAGTTCAACTCATTTCAAATAATTACTACGACGATTTAAGTCGAGGATTTGAAGATGATGATTGAAGACCGGCAATCTTCACATCGAATGGATGAGGATTACTGACGCCCGTGATTGGAGTAGCTACCTTGAAGGGGCAGCAGTGGTAGTTGTCCGGACGTATTTGTTGATTATTCGGACATGCGAGGAATAAGGTGCCTTCGGTTTCGTTCAGACCCAGAACGGACTTGTAAATGGATGGTATGTCTGACATTGTATTCCTTTATGTTGTATTCATTGATCTCTGCTAAATATATATATCTGTTGGTGTTTAACACCCTTCTCTGAGACGTACTAGCTTAGAGGTTATAAATTGGTGGAAATTAATGGTATGGTATGAATTGACAATGTGGCATGCTAAGATGCATGGATCAAAGCTTTTGTTGAAAAGCAGAGCCTTTGTGGTTGATGATCAAAACCTAGCCTGTTTAGGCGTATCTTTGAGTATAGCGTGACTTCGTGAGCCTCACACCCCGGTATGAGTCAAAAACGGGATCAGGACTGTAGGGAGTGCACACGTTTCTTTCTAACTAAGAAGTGGTGTCAGCGTCTTACCAGCCCTGACATTTTTACTTATGTGGATGATGGATTATGAGGTACCTCGGATTTATAGGCCGGAAGTGGTCATATTAGAGGTCCAAAAGTACTTGGAAGCTTGTGTTCAGGAATTGCCAATCCCCTAACATAGGTGTGGACCGGCCCTACTGAATCCAAGGGTTCGCCAGAGTCCGAATCCTGAGGCATTTGCTAGAGTGTCTCGAATCGGAGAGGACGATCCCTAGCCTCGATTTCATGATGGAAACCCAATTTCCAATACGACACCATCAGTTTTGATTGTATAACTAGTATGGAAACATAGTAGGATGGGGTACTATGTCGTCTATGATTGATACATTATGATTGGAATTGTTTTTGAAAAACATATATACACTAGTAATAATATCAAATTTGTTTTATCGTATCAAGCATTTTTGACCATTATAAGGTAAAACTCTATCCTCCGGTTTGCGTTGCATTGTGTGATGGGACTTGAGTCTTATGATGGTTTCATATTTCTAAAAAGCATTGTGTTGTTTAATGATTTACTTTATTTTATGCACTGACAATCCAACGGAGTAAACCTGTTCCGCGTTAGCGGCGTGGTCCTGTGATTAGCTTTATTATTAGATTAGTTAAGTTAGATTTCTCATACCAGTCCCATGACTGACTCGTAGTTTGTTTCACTTTGCAAACTCGGGTGCCCTCTTTTCCAGATGGGCAGTCGAGTAGCTTTTTGCATATATTTATTTCTTGAGCAAGATTCTGGATCGAAGCCTAAAGCTGTGTCCAGAGTATAGAAAATCTTTCGCTGTGTATTGTATATATTTATTGTAATAAGTCTTCCGTTGTATTTTATGTATCGATGTACTCTGATATTGTGTACTCTGATATAACAATATTGTAATGTTTATAAAAGTCTGTTATTATTGTTCTAATGTATTGTATTCCCAAAGTTAACGTATGCGGGTTTTGAACGATTTTAATCGATCTAGCGATCAATTAAGGCCGGGAAAAATGCGTATCGTTACAACAGAAAAGGTACATGTTTTATATACGATTTTGAATTCGATTCTTAAGTTAGGGTTTATAATTTTGTTAAAATCCGTTGCGTTTCGATCCTATGTTACATCAGTTACGCGCAGACCCAACCCCTGCGAGCACGGCCTAAGAATCTGCCACCGCACAGAGGACTACTAGGAGCACCTTACGTATCTCAGGAAGCCGCGTGCTCCCCCTTCCAGTCCTTCGGAGCCATTAGAACAATCAAATGAATGTGCGCTCCCCTCGTGCCTTATAACACCACGATGATCTACCCCGTTGGGTTATTCACCCTCAAACATGCAGACTGATCCAAGCGCCTCTCTTTAATATGTTGTCAGACCCTATGTCTAAACATTCTTTTACGCGCTTGCCTTAACTCGTCAGGTTTCCATTTAACTTAGTTATTCCCATTCATATTGAATTCTTAATCAAATTACCAAGTTGCTCTTGTTTATTAATTTCAGTTATATAACTTAATCCATTTAAGTTTATTAATAAGCCCACAACATGTTATTCTCTAGATTGTGGCCCAAGGTCTGTAATCCACAATCTCTTTTATATTCTTGCTTGATTTCAAGGTTAAAATAACATGTTCTACTTAATATGTTATTAAGTATATCTCAATTCACATGTTTTCTAATTAACATGTCACTTACCATTTATGATTAAATATAACTTATTTCATAGGTTTCCTCGTTCTTTCTCATTTAATCATAATCCTATTTTACATCGTTACTACAACTTATCGTTGTTTACTTATTAACTTAGTTCTTTTAACTAAGGCCTATTAATAAGTTTCTCTACCCATTCATTATAACTTATGTTATAATTTCCTTTTATCCCTAGGACAAGTCCAAACATGTTATTTTTATCAATGGGTTTCAGACTTCCAAGTTTACAGATTACTTAATTTATAATTAAGTACAACTTCTTATATTCCAAATATTTTCCCCCTTTTCTCAACTGGTTTCTGGTTTTCCCCATTTACTGATTACTTAATTTTACAATTAAGTGTCCCTTATCTCATTTCACTAGTTCTCATTTCCTTACTAGTTTATTATAACATAAGTTATAATCTTCACTTGTCGCTAGGACAAATCTACCTATTATTCAGCATTTTCATTAATGTTATTTATTTATAATAGGTTATTATCATTCCCCATTTAAACCATTTCGTTTTACTGTTGTATTCCAGTATTCATCATTCACTGTAATATATGCTCCTTATTTTAATTGAGGAAAACACCTCATGCACCTTATTAATTTGATGTATAGAAGGAATCAGTGATTTATTTTCATAACGTATTCCCATCTAAATTCGTGGTAGCAAGTAATTTCTTTCCTTTTTCTTACTTTTTTGGTTGTGGCTTACTTGCAACCGCGTTCTCGGAAATAGATCATTTAGGGAAATACATCACTTTCCTTTGCATCACCCTAACTCAGTCCATTACATCCCTTCCTTTCTTATTTTCTAAGTTTGACATTTAATTACCATCATTGCCATTTATTCAAATATATATATATATATATATATATATGCACTAGACCTCTCACATTAAGCCTACACTTGTGGACGCCGGATTTGCGGGTGGGTCTGGGCAGACTTCTACCACAAGTTGATTTAACCTCGTGTCTTAGCACCATTACATATTTTAGTTATGCACTGAGACCCCTCACATTAGATTAACAACTTGTGAATGTTGGATATGCCGGCTATCACAAGTGCAATCTAACCCCGTGTCTAAGAGCGTTACATTGTCAAATTATTGTGAATCTAGGCATGCTCGTTCTTTAACAATTATTCCTACTTCATGTAAATTTTTAGGCATATTGCCCTTTTCATATGTTTACATTAATCAAATTTACATGTCGTCAAATTATGCCTATATTTTATCGCATGTCCTTTTTAACATGTGTTTAATTCTATTTTGACATGTAAACATTCAATCGGGTATTATTCAAATTCACATGTTAAACATGTCGATTACTCAATAATATGCCATAAGTGAATCATATAATTATAACAACAGTAGTCACTGCCCATATTCTAACAAGTTTATTCAACATGTAACCATTCCAACACTTTAACTGATTCAACGTATGAATTATTCATATTAACATCTCAACTTGTTATAATAATAATTTGTAATTAATCTTGCAATTTCACAATTAATAAAAAGGGGAATGCTAAACGATAATATATTATTATCTAAAGGCTATAGCTTAGACCCACTCACCTCGTAAGCTTTCCAAATCCTGGATCTGGCCCAGATCTATCTTTCCATGGTTTTTCCCTAATTTGATTCAGAACCTAACAACCATGGATTCATAACTTTTTACTAAAAGAAAGAAAGAAAAAGAAGAAAGAGAAGAGAATTGAAATTAGACCATATCTAGGAATTACCTCACTTTGTTAAGAGATTTGAACAACCATTTACAAGCATAAGTTCCTCTCCACCAGATTTAGATTTAGAATTTTACCTAAACTAATAACCTAAATTTTCTGAATATATTAAGGGAGGAAGAGGGAAAACAACAGAGCTTCAGCGTAGCCTCAGAAATATGAGGTTCAGGGTTAGCTCTAGGGTCTTATTTATAGGTGTATCAGAGAATCCAGGACCCTTAGATCTGAATTCAAAATATACAAACCGACCACATCAGGGAGATCTTTCTAGATCCGCGGGTGGATCGACCTCTAGGTCGACCCCCTTGTTGGTGGGTCGACCTGTAGGTCGACCTCCCTATTGGTGGGTCGACCCCTAGGTCGACCCCCAATGGTCCATTTTCCCTTCGAACTTTCCCGCTCGCGATTTTGATTTTCTGGATAAGTTTTTATTTAATTTATATACATATAAGCTCCTTATATGTATATAAACTTCCAACGCTTATAACTTCTTCATACGGTGTTCGTTTTACGCAAATCAGGTGTCTATTTTGACCAGAATTTCGAGATGAACGCAATGGCACAGTCCATTTCACTTAATTATGAATATTTAATTAAGCTATTCTTATTTTATTATTTTTAGTTAAAAACGCGGGGTGTTACATTCTCCCACCCTTAGGATATTTCGTACTCGAAATTGGATTAGGGTAAAATCAATTAACCCCCCACTCATATACATCCATCAAGTGTGCATACAATTTTTGCAAACATTATGCAATTTTGCAAAGTGAAGTATAACATAATAATACATGTATGCCTAAGCGGTACCTCCTATGTGTATGCAAATTTTTCAAAAATTCTTTTTAAAATATGATGCTCACATCGTAAATATACTGGCAGTTCTACATGAATGCAATATTTTGAAAATCAAAATACCTTTTCATTCAAGTTTTCCCACACTCTTACTGAGTTAGAGCATAGTTCATCCAATTGTTGCATCCAAAATCCTACCAACCAACTTTATTTTTCAAATTTTAGAAAAATCTAATTTTTTTAAATTCGATTTCTTATGTTACAAAAAGGTAGAACGCGAAAATTTTCACATCTTCCTTCTTTCTTTTATGTACCTTTTTCCAACCATACTTGGATTTTATGTAACTATTTATAAAGATTCCCTATTTTCCTATCCAAGCACAGCCCACATAAGAAAAAATTTCTTTATTACTGGATTTCTTTTCGTCTTATCTTGGAAATTTTATTCTTATCCATATTTTCTTACAAATTTGCATTTTTGTTGCTTTACTGAATTTTCAGTTTCCTTTTCAGTTGTAACATTTCTCTTTCCTTAGCATATTTAATCATCTGTTCTTAGTTTAAATTTAAACAAGCCTTTTAGTCTTTCAACTAGAACAGGAGAACAGAAACCCTACACAACTACTACTAAGGGCCAAGAATCTTGGGACTACGCCCCCCTCAGGCAGAAAAGTCCAAACTATGGGATCACGACAGGTTTAGGTGTCACCCTAACTACCCAACAAGAACAAAATAATGAAACGATCCCAACAGAAATGTAGTAACGGACTTTATCCCTAACATGAAAATTAGCAACAGGATCTAAACACTTTCTTGCCCTTTTACTATCTAGTAGTCACTACTAACTCTAGCTGTGTACCAATAATTAGTTTAAGCAACACCCTCGGCTTTTCAATGCTTACGCATTCTATGGGAACTTACCAATTTTCCAAGGTAATTTTAGCTATTTACTCTATAGCCTCAAAACTTTCCTGTCTTCCCTAGGCTCTAATCCTTTCCTACTCATCCTTTTAAAACATGGTTTGGCCTTCTCATTTAAACTTTCTTCCAAAAATGTACAAGTGTCAAAACTTTATTTTTCTCATGAAAACTTTCTCTTGCCAAACCATAAAAACATGTCATCTCAAAAAAATGTAAACCATTTTTTTTTAAATCACAAAAACTAGAATAGATAAGTACAAATATTTCTCAATTGGGTTTACGACTCATCCTTGCCTATAAGGTCAGTTCAGTCTCTTACTGCAAGGTGCAACCATCTACTATATTCTTAATTTCTACAACTTATTTTGTCTATCCAACAAAATTATCTTGTCAAAATAATTTACCGAAAAAGGATTGTCATAAGAGCAGAGATTTCAAATCTTTATTTATTAAAAAACCTTGTATGAAATATAACAAGAAAATTAGCGAGCTATACATGTTCTATAATATGCACCTTTTACTGAGAGAATTTTACTTTAGACAAAGTTTCCACAAGAAATCACTATTTACAAAATATACCCCGTTTTACTTCAAAACTCAATATGTACATCTTTACATATTTAAAACTATAACTTTTAAGATTAAAACTTGAAAACACCACAAACCATTTTCCCAAAACTTTTACAATTTCAAGTTCTTAAAAGTTAACAATGGGGTTAGACTCAAAGTGGGTTTCCAATTTTTCCTAGGCTTTCCTAGTCACTCCCACAAAGTATATTCTCTCAACTAAATATATTCCTAATCCATCTTTCTCTTTTTAGCCTTTTCCAATTCATAAGGTTTTCAAGCCCACTATCCCAAAATACTAATCATATGAGATTCACTTTCCTTCCATAAAAAGTACATTGTGCACTATCTACCCAAATTACCAAAGGGTCTCAGATTTCCATATTCATTCCTTTAGTGTACAAAACAAACACCCCATTTCTAGCCATGCTATACTCTTTATATTTAGTGGGTTCCTCTATGGATCTAGGTATATATATATATAATATTTATATATTTTTTAAAATACAAATACGTTCACTCACTATTTATATAGGAATCCTAAACCTAAGCTCTGATACCAGATGTAACAACTCGAATTCCGATAGACCGATTTTTTTTAGAATTCCAATCTATCAAAACTCAGATTGGTTTGCTCTGGGATCCTGCAGAAAAAACAAAGGCATAAAATATGTCAAAGCTCAAAAAACATCTTACAGTGGAATGGATAAAATATAATATAATCAAAGTTCAGCCTTACCGTATTAATAATACTGCCTAACTAGTATCCAAAGTTATCATGTCCCTGCCACAAATCTAACCTGCGAGTATGTTATGAGGAGGGGGTTAGAACACAAGTTTTGGTGACTGGATTTAAATTATACACTTTGGATAATCCTACATATATCGTTCAATCATATTTTCTTATTTATTAGGTTATTTAGGTTAACAGCACTCAAGGCTTACACACACGTCGTACCCATTTACTTTCTAGTGGACTAACCTAATATAGTATATATGTAGCTAACCCTCAATACTAAGGTACCCTACATGGTACCCCACTCACACGGTCTCCACCGTAATGCCATAGAAATGAACGCAGTCCCTCATCCTACGTCGGAGTGACGAACGGATCTCTGCATAACAATGTTACATTCCGCATATATTTGTCATTACTACGCTATGTAAGCATACAGAATGCCATCGTCGATCGAATCAGAAATCATACTAGAGTAATGCCCTCAAGCCTACGATACACCACCCAGAGCTGACATGCATGTATCTAGACTGTCCCACATACATATCTTCAATTGTAACTCGATGCCTTAACCGCACATCCTCTAATGTGCACCGAATTTCGTGGCAGGGCGATACAAGAAACACAGAACTCAGTCGGGAGCTTTTCCATATCTGTACAGGCATGTCTTTAAAAGCCTCTATATACATATATTCATAGGGACTGTTTTTCACGGTGGCTATGGCCCCACCTCGTCCCCTCCCTAAAATAGTAAAGACGAGCTAAACGACTGCCCTAAAAAAACAATCTAAACATCCATTTGGTGTCTTCCCTCAACCACCATACCCCGATAGTGAAAGGTGAATGGTCTATTGGTTTTAGCTCTTGTCTTTCCGCATCCCACTGGCAGCTGATGATGGGTATTCGACGATCTACTATCCTTGATGGTCGTGATCCTTCGTCTCCCCGTTGAGGCAACCGCCGAATCACCCTAATGTCACTGCGTCACAGCATTCTGACTTCATAGCTAATTTTGCAGTCAAGGCCCACCCACCTAGTAGTTACGCGCAGACCCAACCCCTGCGAGCACAGCCTAAGCATCTGCCACCGCACAGAAGACCACTAGGAGCCCTTACGTATCTCAGGAAGCCATGAGCTTCCCCTTCCAATCCTTCGGAGCTGTCAGAACAATCAGATGAATGTGCGCTCCCCTCGTGCCTTATAACACCACAATGATCTACCCCGTTGGGTTATTCACCCTCAAACGTGCGGACTGGTCCAAGCATCTCCCTTTAATATATTATTAGACCCTATGTCTAAACATTCTTTTACGTGCTTACCTTACCTCATCAGGTCTCCGTTTAACTTGGTTATTCCCATTCATATTGAATTCTTAATCAAATTACCAAGTTCCCCTTGCTTATTAATTTCGGTTATATAACTTAACTCATTTAAGTTCATTAATAAGCCCACAACATGTTATTCTCTAGATTGTGGCCCAAGGTTTGTAACCCACAATCTCTTTTATATTCTGGCTTGATTTCAAGGTTACAATAACATGTTCTACTTAATATGTTAATAAATATACCTCAATTCACATGATTTCAAGCCTAAGCATCAGTGATTTATTTTCATAACGTATTCCCATCTAAATTCATGGTGGCAAGTAATTTCTTTCCTATTTCATACTTGCAACCACATTCTCAGAAATAGGTCATTTAGGGAAATACATTACTTTTCCTTTGCATCACCCTAACTCAGTCCATTACATCCCTTCCTTTCTTATTTTCTGAGTTAGACATTTAATTGCCATCATTGCCATTTATTCATATCTTATTATATATATGTATGTATATGTATATATATTTATATATATGCACTAGACCTCTCACATTAAGCTTACACTTGCGGACGCTGGATTTGTCGGGCGGGTCCGGGCAGAATTCTACCACAAGTTGACTTAACCTCGTGTCTTAGCACCATTACATGTTTTAATTATGCACTTAGACCCCTCACATTAGATTTACCACATGTGAATGCTGGATATGCTGGGCGGTTCTGGGCAGACTTCTATCACAAGTGCTATTTAACCTCGTGTCTAAGAGCGTTACATTGTCAAATTAATGTGAATCAAGGCATGTTCGTTCTTTAACAATTATTCCTACTTCATGTAAATTTTTAGGCATATTGTCCTTTTCATATGTTTGCAGCAGTCCAATTTACATGTCGTCAAATTATGCCTATATTTTATCGCATGTCCTTTTTAACATGTGTTCAATTCTATATTGACATATAAACATTCAATCGGGTAATTATTCAAATTCAACAAGTTAAACATGTCGTTTACCCAATAATATGGCACAAGTGAATCATATAATCATAACAACATTAGTCATTGCCCATATTCTAACCAGTTTATTCAACATGTAATCATTCTAACTCTTTAACTGATTCAACGTATGAATTATTCATACTAACATCTCAACTTGTTATAACTATAATTTATAATTAACTGGCAATTTCACAATTAATAAAAAGGGGAATGCTAAACGATAATATATTATTATCTAAAGGCTATAGCTTAAACCACTCACCTCGTAAGCTTTCCAAATCCTGGATCTAGTCTAGGTCTATTATTCCATGGTTTTTCCCCTAATTTGATTCAGAACCTAACAACCATGGATTCATAACTTTTTACTAAAAGAAAGAAAGAAAAAGAAGAAAGAAAAAGAAGAAAGAAAAGAAAATTGAAATTAGACCAAATCTTGGAATTACCTCACTTTTTTAACAGATCTGAACACCCATTTACAAGCATATGTTCCTCTCCTCCAGATTTAGATTAAGAATTTTACCTAAACTAATAACCTAAATTTTCTGAATAGATTAGGGGAGGAAGAGGGAAAATAGCAGAGCTTCAGCGTAGCCTCAGAAATATGAGGTTTAGGGTTAGCTCTAGGGTCTTATTTATAGGTGTATCAGAGAAGCCATGACACTCAGATCTAAATTAAAAATGTCCAAACTGACTACGTTTGGGAGAACTTTCTAGACCACGGGTGGGTCAACCCCCTATTGGTGGGTCGACCCCTAGGTCGACCCCCTTGTTGGTGGGTCAACGCCTAGATCGACTCCCAACGGTCCATTTTCCCTCCGAACTTTCTCGCTCGCGGTTTTGTTTTGCTGGATAAGATTTTATTTAATTTATATACATATAAGATCCTTATATGTATTCAAACTCCCAACGCTCATAACTTCTTCATACGGTATCCGTTTTACACAAACCAGGTGTCTATTTTGACCAGAATTTCAAGACGAACGCAATGGCGTAGTCCGTTTCACTTATTCTGAATATTTAATTAAGTTATTCTTATTTTATTATTTTGAGTTAAAAATGCGGGGTGTTACAAAATCAGGAATGGAATCCTATTTAAAATCTGTTGATATTAAATTTTGGAATATTATTATAAATGGGTACGATATGGTTAATAAGAATGATATTGGCTTTAATTCTCGTGTTATTCACATTTTATATTCTGATATTGATGATGTCCAATATAGCCTTATCTCTCATTGTTGAACTGCGTACAAAATTTGGAATACTCTCGATGCAAAGTATGGAAAATTTGATAACAACAGCTCAAACCCAAAATGGTCAACTTAGATTCAGATCTATGCTTGGAAGAAGAAACAAATGAAAATTCAAGTAGATTAGACGATGGAGACTCAACAGATGATGAGACTGAAAGCTTCTCATATGAAGATTTGGTTTATATGTGTGCTGATTTAACAAAAACCGTTTGATAATTTCCATTGGAAAAACAAATCTTTAAAATTTAAAAATCGCGAATTGACCAGCCAAATTGACTGTTTGGAATCAGAATTTATAGATGTCATGAAATTAGATAATTGTGAAAATTGTTTGAAATTAAAAACTGATCTCATTCAACTTAATAAATACATTTAAAAGCTTGAATAGGAAATTCCGATTTTAAAAGATAACGAGATTGATATAAAAGATAAAAAAAATCTTTACGAAAAGAATTTGAAAATTTTAAGACTACCAAAAAATTTAAACATGAAATCGCTAGATTTTTTTTGCAGAAAACTGACTCAATCTTGAATAATATTGAAAAAGGGATTGGAAATTTCAAGAAATTTGAATTTGAAAAACAAATTAAATTTGAATCTGAAATCTTTGAATCCAAGGCGAAAATCAAACTACTTGAATTTGATTTTTAAACGAAATAATACTGAAAGGAGAAAGATCGGCATTAATCGTTATTCGAATCTGATGAAATAAAACTCTAATCTTAACATCAAAATTAATTATCTTGAGTTGAGTTTAAAAAGTTTTCCAACCGAAGAAAAATATTTGAATATGCTGCTGAAAAATCTATTTTCTTCTGGTAATAAAAATGGTCTTGAGTTTGGGAAAACAAATGATTTTGAAAAACTGAAGTCTTGTGATTTTAAAAATCCTTCAAATTGTTTCAAGAAGGATCGTTCTGAAAATTTGAACTCTATAAATTCCAAAAGGTTTTGGAATCATAAACGTGGTAATAATTTGTTTGATAACAATCTATTCAATTTTTTTGGATCCCAAATGGAAATAAAATGATTTTTACCAAATTCAAACAGATTTGGGTTCCTAAGGGCACAAAAGTAATTTTTGATGGAGTATTATACAAATAGGTTTGGGTACCAAAAGACGTGAATAATGTTAGGAACGGTTTTACAAATTTTGTTAGACCACTCGATCCTCTAAACTGTTAGGTACCGGAGAAGGCTGAGGAGCTGTGATGCAAAAGAGAACTGATTTCCTATTATTTCATATCATTGAATTGTTTGAAGTTTCTTAGCCAAGTCTATTGAGTTAGAGAATCAACATTGTCTTCTGAAAATCTAGTATGATCTCTAAGCTCATCTCTGTTAATATTCTCAATTTTTTCCGTTTATTCCTCCTTCTTTACCATCTATTTATTTTCTTTGATATTTCATTTTGATTTAACACTGTAATATTATTTTCTTTTTATATTTTTGGGTTCATAACTACAAATCGCATATTTCATGATTTTCTGGAAATTCCCTTTAATTTGAATAAAACTCTCATGTTTCAATCATTTCCAGATCTTAAATTCAAAATTGTAAATTTTTACAATTGTTTTGAAGTTTATTATTTTTCTGAATTCATAACAGTGCTGAAGCATTCGTATTATAACTCGAACACTGTTATTTTTGAATTATAAATTATTGAAGATCTGAAAAATTAATGAAATTTCACACACTTATGCTTTTTTGAGATTCTTCCAACACATTTAGGAAAGACTTGAAATATTATACTCATTTCAGCACATTAGTATTTTTCAGCTATGATAATTTCATTGGTTTTTGGATTGGCTTGAATATTTCTGAATTGAATAACATTTGGCTTGAATCACTGTGTTACATCATGAAATTCATATTTATTCATGACCATCTTTGTTAAGAATGTGTTTGTTTGAAATCATCTGAAATTTATTATATTTTGAATCTCACACACATCTCTTAGAATTGAAATTAATAATCTTATGTGATTGGTTCATTGTATCTCAAAATTTACATGTCTTCAAGTGATTTCAAATAAACTGTTTTTGGATCATGAATATCTCTCAAAGCTTGATGTAAATATTCGAAAATTTTCTCTTGTCCCTGTCAGAAATAATTTATGAAAAATTCTCTTGATAAGTATGCTTTGAAATCGACTATTTTGCTACTCTGATAAAAGAAATAGCTTTTAATATATTTTTGGTTAACTACTTCTTTTGGTATCATCTGCTGGTCTGATAAAATGGTCTGAACTGAATCATGATTTGTCCTTCTGGACTTATTGAAAATATTTCTGAAAACATTCTTGTGAAATTTATTCTGAACATGTCTTGCTGCTTTGATTGATGGAGTTGAATTATTAGATTTTATTACTTAGACTTGGTGGTTGGATTTTGTTGACTGAAATACCCTTGTTAGCCACCAGAGGCATATTAAAATCCCTGCTTGCAGAGACAACAAGTGGTATAAGATTAGAAGTGCCTGAAATTTTTTATTAATCTAATTCTCATCCTATATATATTGTCTTGTATTTATCTTTTAAATTCCCTCTTGTGATTGAATTTTCAATTTTAAAATCATTTATTGATTATTTACTCAGAAATTGAAATCAATACCAAAATGAACTGTATTTATAATTCATCAAAATTATTATTAGATTATTGAAATTGTGATGAGTTGTGACTACAGTATATTTGACAACAAGAGGAGATTTTAGTTAAATTTTCATGATGATTGAACGGTTGTTATAATATCTTTGAATTGGGACTAATTTCACGAACATCTTCTTTATTTATCATCATTCTGCCATCCATCATGATTTTATATTAATGTGGAGAGTTTAATATTTTTTAGAAAATCATTTTGAATAAACAATGGAAATATTTGTGATGGAATTATAATTATATTTTTTTTCAGAATTAGTGATAATTGAAAATTTTCAAGAATCTCGGTACAGTTGAGCATATTTCATAATATTATTAATTTAGAAATTTATTTCACAAACCATTTCTATACCTACCATACTTCTGTCATCCATATTGGTTTTATATACTGAGGAGTTTCTCCTTTTGAAATAGAAAATAATAGTGTTTCTCTAACCTTATTTAAAAATCCAAGCTCTGGTTATGCATGGTTATGAGATTACTTATATTTCAGCTGCAATTGACCTCATTTAAAAAATCCAAGATTTGGTTATGTGTGGTCAGTTTGCTCTTAAATCAAAAGACAAAAAAAAGAAAATGGAAATAAATAAATTTTTATATGAAATTCTCCATGGTGTGTAAAAACCAGTCTACCAATCCATTTTCTATTTTGTGAAATGTGTTAATATTTTATGATGTATTATGATTTGTTGATTGATAGCTATTGGGATTTGAGATTATATGATTGCGTCACTTAAATTGAATATATAATTATAGTCCAAATCCATCACTACTTTTATGCTCATTTTTATATAAAATCCTTTTGAAAATAACTGGAAATCATATTTTTAACTCTCCATCTTTATAAATTTCATCATAAATCCATCATTCTGAAATGTGAAAATTGCCACTAGTTCTTAGAATATTATGATTTTTGTTTGATTTATTGAGATTTATAATGAACATTCTCTCTCTTAAGCTGATTTTTGTAGTCAATCTTCATCGCTATTTTAATTTCTGTATCCTCTTAATGATAACATAAAGGGGAGAATGGGTTAAGATTTTGATTTATGAGTGAATATTCTATAAATATTCTAATATTAAAAATTTATTCAATATATTCTTTTCACTCATGCACATATATAGTAGAAGTTCTATTGTAGAGGGAGCATACAAATAGGGGGAGTTCAACAATTCCCTGTCAAACACATTTATTATATTCAAAATCTTATAATTTGTTTGTCATCATCAAAAGGGGGAGATTGTTGTATGTAACAATGCAATGATTTTTGTTTGATGATTGCAAACAAATATATATATTAATACAACATCATAGACATAATATAATATTTATATTTAAATAGAATACTACTGTACAAGAATTTAAGTATTCAAACAGTATTTTATTTAAACATTATATTTTATTTCAACATTTCAATGGTACAAATTTATAACTCCGCTATTTGTACAATTCACTGCAATTCAATACATTTCAATATAAATTTCATTTACATACAATATTACCTCACTACAGTTCACTCAGTCACTCAAGCTGTACAAATGTATTCATACATTCACTCCCTGTTTCATAGCTTTGTCTTCTATTTAATATCAGTCTTCACAGTCAGTCCAGTCCTCTGCTTACCTGTCACAAATAGAAACACACGCACACAGTAATCTGGAACAGAAATAATTTTATATTCTAGCAAATATTATTTTATTTTTAAAATTTATTTGCCTCGGAATTTTTGATGTGTTTCTCATCATTTTTCATGACATGATCTGATTTATATGTATATCCACTGTGTCTAGACAACTTTTGATATTCACAGTGATTCACGGTAAATTCCACAAGGCAGACATCGTCTGTAGTGCTCTCTCTCTCTCTCTCTCACACACACACACACACACACATATATATATTCTCCAGACGTGCACTATACATGTATACACATACATTGTATGTATATACATAATATTTCTGCGCAGAGATCTTCAGGTGAAGCCCAACATGCACGCACAGTGCATGGTTCAGGAATCCATGAACACACATGCATTGAGGAGCGGCCATGAAGACCAAGCTCGACCAACCCAGTGCAAGTGAAAATGAATTATTCAGAGACAAATGTTCAAGGAACTTAGCATGGTCTGGAGTTCTCAAGCAATGGTATAACAGTGATGCAAGAATACAAATACTAGAGAAGTGCACAAGATTTATTTAATGCAAGTCAATAATGAGGCAGCATGAAACAGTGGACAATCTAAATATGAAGTGCGGAAGTGCAGCTGAAATGAAGTGTGCTCACATGGTGCAGCATAAAACAATGATGTAAGCTAGGTACAAAAGTTCATGGCATCTCAAGTTCAGGCACAATAATTTTGTCAAGTAATTCAATAAAACAACCAAGATATGGAGCAATAAGGTTCTAAACAGAGGACAGTGCATATGTGCATCACATGTATACATGCTGATAAGAATGGCAAGTGCATGCACAAACACAGTGGTGAATCTAGCAAACATGGTCGAGCCAGTTGATACAAGTGAACAAGTCATGATGAAACTGTATGGTCAACAACATATCAAAGCATGGCAGATAGAACAGTGCGCATGGACCAGCAATGAAATAGGAAATGCAAATAAATATATATAGAGAATCAGTGACCAACACAAACTGTTTCAATGTCACATTGGTCAAAGGCAAGTTCAAGAGATCACAAAAATTCAATACTTGGCATCAATCAGTTTTTTTTTGGCATGGAATAAATGTTTTGGAAAATTGGCATGCGCAAGAATTTTGGCAACAATTTAAATGGGCAAAGAAATCAGTTGTTTGATTTCCAAAAAAATAACTTAGGCTTTTTGTCAACAGTTTTTAAAAGGGGAAAGTAATTATTTTTTCTGGAAAGTTTTTATCACATAAAAGAATTGTTCTTCAATTTTCATATGTAGTAAGATTTTCCAAAAATGATCAATTTGCTATCAAGGGCCAAAATCAAAATTGAACTCAATGTTTACCAAAAATTCATTCAGTCAAAGATGGGACTCACGACAACACGTAATTTCAAGAATATCTTTCTTGGCAAATTGCTTTTGGAATACTATATCATGCATAAGAACAACAGTGTAGTCAAGTGAGTAGCAAACATTTCTGGCAAATATTAATTTCAGCATATAAAGCAAAAGTTTCGAAAATCATTTTTAGAACTAAGACAGAATTCAAGGCATTAAAACATTTCCAAAAATAACAGATCAATGCTTTCCATATTTTCACAGAAGGACTGAAATTATGCCAGATACATCATGTTAAATCACGCAAGGGGCTTTCTAGATTGCTCAAACAATAAAACCAACATTCAAGCAACAATTCAAAATCAATTAGACAGTTCAAACCAAGTCGATTCAATCCAATGCAGGCAATATTTCACATACAATCGAAGTCAATTTTATCAAGGCAACCAAAAGGGAAATCACACGCCAAAACCAGATCAATCATATAAAGAAATTAGAGAGTAATTAATAGGATTTAATTATCCTACGCTACAACAAAAACACCATATTACAACTTTAATTTTACAACGGTGGTAATTGTAATAAATGTTTTTTTACAATTTTTTTCCAAAAAAGTTGCAATAAACTTATTTTTAATAACTGTGTTATTTTGACAGTTGTAATAAAAGACTATTACAACTTTTATTTTTTGATTGTTGTAATATATGACTACACTACAACAAAAATACCATATTAATAATTAATAAAAAATCGATAATGAATAAAAATATTAATACTCAATAACTATTGCTTAGTAATAATAATAAATAGGTTATTTGAAAATATGTAATAACTAATATTAATAATTTCTTTTCGCTATATAATAATTAATAAATAATTAGTAATATAAACAAATGAATAAAAAACTGCCAGTAATTAGTAATCTAAACAAATGAATAAAAAATAAAATTCAATTTATATAAATTTTGACATTAAAAATATAATAATTAATAAATATGATGAGAAAAATAATTTTAACAGACAAATATATTTATATGCATACCATGATTTTATTATCCATTCAAAATAATAAATGACAGTTATTCTATCCACTGAAATGGACGAAAAGTTAACTGCAGTTTTGTATAAAATTGGATGGATAACAATTGAATGAGGATGTGACCAAGTTCATATTTTTATCTTTTTTCGAATGCCAATTATTTTTCATACTTCAAAAATAAATACGGATAGTTTTCAGATTTTACAGATATTCTTAAGTGGTTCTTACGTTGAAATTGTACCTTTGCGAATGCATACAAAATTTAGCGGCTCCAAAACTAAATTTTCGTTTGGCTCCAAAACAAAATTTCAGGCTCCAGATCTAAATTTTCGTTGTAATCACCGCTTTCTCCCTCCTCACAATATCACGCTAATCTCCAAAACATTCTTCCTCTAAGTCAAACCCAGTGAAAAGCCTCCTAACAAGCAACAATCGCTCATCTGCATCCAGCTCGGAGTTTTTCTCAGACCCAAACCCGTAGCAAATAGCACCTCTTATCGCTTCTAAGGCCGAACTTGAAGTGGAGTTCACCGTCGACCCTATCGACTTATAGATTGGATTTCGATATGGGAGAAGGAAACAGGGTCGATCAGTAAAATGGATTAGAGCTGGATGTGGTCTTGGAGCTGCGGGTTACCTTGTCAGATGCCGGATGTTAGGGATTTCACCAGAGATTGGGGATTTCAAATTTTTAAAAGAAGCAATTTGTGTCAGATCCAAAGGTATAACACTTCCAATTTATGTTGTCATATTAAACCTAATTATTATTACAAAAAAATGGGTTAAAAATTTGTGCTTGATCCAAAGGTGTGAAACTTCAGTTTGATCTGCCTTCAAAAGCATGCCAATCAGTTTGGCTGCAGATTCATGCTCCAATTTGTCCGTTGTTGTGTACAAGTTTTGTCCAAGCATAATTCTCCCTTGTGCAGGAGTGGCATTGGCTAAAGCAACAACAGGCATTTTAATTAGTAGTCACATTTTTAATGAAACATCATCATTTTTTAATCAAGTAAATGGTTCAGTTTTTGCTTGGTTGCTGAATATGTAAAGCTCATTCTAGTTCCAAATTAGGATAATTAGTAGTCACATATAAAACAATTAAATATAGAAATTACTACGGGAAGTACACCATAGAGCTACTTTTCTCATAATTACATCAACTGAACCTATATTACTGTCTACTGAAGTATAAGATTCAATTCCATGAAATATAATTGTATGATACCAAACTTAATTCGTTTCGAGTTATTGAAAAAAAACAAGTAGGTAAAGTATACATTAGCTGGAAGAAAGTTGGTATGGTTAGATGATATCATTTGGAGCACACTTCTTGTAAAATATATAAAACAGTACAGTAGAGGATGATAAATCATGCGTTTAGTTCCAGACAGATGCGCTTCGCTACAATGTGTGCTATGGACTAGAATTTGTACTCAAGGAGGAAACCCATAAAAAACTGCATTTGTTAATTGGAACGAATAGTTTGATTGATGATTTTTTTTTATATAAAAAGGGAAAACTAACCATACAGCGAACATTTTTGTTGTACATAATCAGAAAAAATGGTTATCATTTGCCAAGTTTATATGAATTTAAATATCTTGCTCAATGAAATAATGACAGATGACAGGATTGGGAACTCTGATAATTACCCCTCTTGTGGGCAATCTTTCAGACAAGTATGGTCGTAAAGCAATGTTAACTCTTCCCCTGACCGCTGGCATCATTTCATTAGGTAATGTATCTATATTCAATCTTCTCTTAACATGTATCTGAGGCTTGAGTACGAATAGGTGGTTCATAAATTTAAATAGAATTGCTTAAGACCTTGCTCAGCTAGTTCATGGTCTTAAGGTAGAATAAAATTGATAGATAGCATTCTGAAGTAAGCCTGGTTTGAATCAGGCAAATTGACACACTTCTACATTATTCTTTTGTGCTCATTTTCAACCTTTTCTCTACAATATAAGTGATTGATCAACAGTTGTCGACAATTGAGACGCATCATCATAATGAGTTTAATTTTGTAGCTTTTGTGTAGAATGCTAGTTATGTTTGATGCTATTAAGATTTGGTATTGTTAGCTTAAAAAAAACACTTTCTGTTCTTTTTTCTAACAACGAACGTATTCTAATGCAATAGGTTTCAAATCACTGTAGTGAACTTGCAGCAAAAAGATAAATGAAGTAAAGATTTTGTTGTCTTCGACTTGTGTACTCCCGTAGGATATGCAATTTTTGTGGATAACTTGTGCTTGTACTAAGTTGCTTTGTAACGGTCAAGTATGTAATAATGTGCGAAATGTTTTCTAAAACTTATTGTTTGTAATACTGGAAATTTGAGTATTTTAATAAATTAGTTTGCAAATAATTGTAATATCTGATTTGCTTATGGGGTATTGTTCATTTTAGCTGCAAAAGGTCTATTTTTTTTAAAACACAACTATCAACCACAACGGTACATAACAGTTGTAGCAAATATCATTACCATGGTGTTTAACTATTGTAATAAAGTTTATTACAACGGTGCAAAAAAGTTGTAAAATATACATATTACAACGGTGTTGCAATGGTGCAAAAAAGTTGTAAAAGATTTTAGTTTATTACAACTTCTTAATACATGACGGTTAGCCCACCGTTGTAAAATGTATGCTCCACCGGTGTAATAGGGTCATTTTGTTGTGTGTTATTTAATCACCACTTCATCACTGTCAATTTGCATCCAAAAATGGAAAAACAATTCGAAAGCATATTGTAAAAATCAACTCAAACTCACTGATTTTCGATCGACCAGCAAGAGCCCAAATCGTGACCACGAGCATCAAGAGATTCGAAGCATCAGAGATTCATTTCAGAATCAAACGATTGATTTCGCAATTCTGGGATTGAAGAAAAACCTAGAGGCCATTAAAGAAAAAGAGGGCCAAAGATTTTGAGGAGGCCAAGTCTAATTAAAAAGGGTCGGCTATAATTTTTATAAAGGGGATAACCCTTATTTTTAAATCTAAGGTTTTTAGTGTTGGATTTTTATATTTTTTTTGTTTTTACTTTTGAAATTGTCAAACTGTTTTCTAGTTTTTCAATAAAAACTAGGTTTTTTGTTACAGGGTTTGTAATGGGGAAAAAAAATCCGATTTTGGGGTTAAAATCGGTACTGGGTTTTGAGCGTAGAGTTAGTGCAACTAGAGAGAGATTATGAGGCCTTTTGTGTAACACCTAGTAGAAACTTGGGGATAAGTTTTGAGTGCATGGTTAGGACATTTAGGCTAGGAATTGTCGCAACTTTACAAGTGGTATAAGCATTGTAATAGTTGACTAATATCTAGTAGAAACCTTGGGGAATGCAGCAGTAGGCAGGGTTTGCCGAAGCTAGGTAAAATCTTTGTGTTATTTATTTTTTGCATTTATTTTATCTATTGCAATCTGTTCTGTGATCTGTTTTAATATTTTGAATTATTTTAATAAACCCTATTCACCCCCTTCTAGGGTTAATCTAGATCCAACATTCTAAATTCCTGGATATTCATTGTCCTTTCGGGTATTCAATGGCTCGCTTGGCTGATGTTGATCAATAATCATATTATTGATCATTCATCACTAGGCTCCTCTCGGGTTGCCTTTTGTGCATTGTTTTATGCATCTATGCATTATTAATGACTCTTAGGTGTTCGTTGTACCTTAGGTTCACAGTCCCAATCTTTAGCTTGTAGTGGCATTTTTTAAGCATATTCTGATGGTTGTTGTGTTGTGGGATTGAGTCACTGCAAGGCCTTATCAATGTTGTTAATTGCTCTTGGTTTAGTGCTAGTTTTGGGTGGTCAGCTTTCGTGCTTGCAACGGTTTTTTCAAGTGTTGTATAGGGCAGTTCCGACATTGGTAGGTTGGGCTTTTTGTAGTGGGTGTATAACGATTCCATCTTTGAATTGTTACACATGCTACTTCAAAGAGTGTCGCCCTGGATTGAGTCTACCTTCAACAGTCTTACGGGAATTCTTGTCGGTATGTGATCTTTGGTTTGGGACCCTGTTCGGTGATAGGCCATTGTAGCTTATGTAGGGTTGTCAACCTAATGACAACTCGACGGTCGTTATGGCCACATAGGTGTTGGTGTCGCGGTAAGTGCCCGACTCCACATTTTTACTTGATTCTTGTGCTTCAGTTGATTCGCTCTCTCTTCCCCCGTGGTTGGTGGGTCTGGTCGCCCCAGCTCTTTTGATTCACCTCTTCTTAGTAAGGAGGAGATCTCGATCATTAATGATTGACTCTCCTGCCTAACTAAGAATTCTTGTCCTTCTAGAGCTCATTCTTTGGGTTCCTCCGAGACTCGAGCACCTCGTCGGGAGACCAACGAAGGTGACCCACACTCCCTTCTCCATTCGTACATGCTCTATAACGGTATTTGAGCAGATCATCAGGTCTACTCGATTTACGCTATCTCATGTCTGGTTGTGTTTTTTTTTTTTTGGTTTCGGTCTTGTTATCCATGTCCTTCTAGCGCCAATTTGGGATGGCGAATTTCTTGTTCTGGAATATCCGTTGTATAGGTAATGATGCTTCAATAGCAAGGCTTAGGCATATTGTCTAGAAGCACCCTTTTTGTTTGATAGCGCTTCTGGAACCTTTGGTGGGACCGAATGTGCTAACCAAATCACTATTTTCTCTTGGTTTCGGGGGTTCTTTAGCCAACATATCCAACAAGATCTGGATTATTTGGTCCAAAGCTATGTTGTCCATCTTGTTTTTAATTCGGATCAGCTATTTTCGGTGGCATGTTCCCTCCCCTGTCTATCTTCTTCTTTCCTTTTCTTTGTGGTGTATGAAAAATTCGATCAGATTGAGCGATTGGTTCTATGTTCAGACATCATCTCGCTTTCGGAACTCAGCTTCGTGGATTCAGTTATAGGGGAGATTTTAATGTCATCGTCTGCCAAGCCGAGAAGCGGGGTGGATCCTTTATTGACCGGGTTACGGTAGGAGATTCCAACTACTTTATTATCAGCTTCGGTCTTCCTGAGGTTTCTTTCACGGGTTCGGCTTTTACTTGGTGTAACAATCAAGAAGGACCCAACTGGATTCTTTCTTGTCTAGATAGAGTGTTTGGATCGAAAGGGTGGTTTAACCTTCCTTTCTCCTACTCTATCTCCTACCTTCACCGGACCTTCATGGATCATGCTCCGATGATTTTGCGGTGCTCCCCATTAGGTCTTTCTGCCCCCTCTTCCTTCCGGTTTCAGAGTATGTGAAGGTCCCACCATACCTTCCTTGGTATGGTGGAAGCTTACTGGAACTCTCATGCTAGTGGAGATCCTTTGGTTTTGTTTTCATGAAAACTAAAATGGATCAAATCTTGCCTTAAGATTTAGAACGTACTAGTTTTCAAGAATATTTTTGACCGTGCCAAGTCAGTGGAACAGTCGCTTATCCTAGCGGAAGCCTCTTTCAATGAGGACCCGTCTTCCGCTAACAAGGAGGGTGAGAGCTTGCCCAATTCGCCTATTCATTGGAACTTCACGTTAAGAACGGTTTCCTTCACTAGAAAGCCAAGATCAACTGGATAGTTGATGGAGATACAAACTTCAAATTCTTCCACTCGTCGATCCAAAAGAAAAATAACCTTCTATCGATTCATCAGATTCTACGCCCTGATCTTTCTTTGGCTTCCGAGCTAGTTGAAGTCAAAGAGACAACCCTCCATCACTTCAAATCCTTCCTTGGTTCTCCTTCCAGACCTTCTCTGATACGTTTATGTTAGTTGTTATCCCAAGATCGTTCTTCCTAAGGATAGCGGAGTTCTTTCCTTTCCTCCTACTTTTGAGAAAATCCGGGCTTGCGTATTCGTACCGAGCAAGGACAGTGCGAGTGAGCCTAACGATTTAAACGGTTTTGTTTCAGAAGTGTCTACTCGATCATTCAGGATGACTTTTGTCTAGCCATCTAGTACTTTTTCTCCGGTAGATCTCTTCTGCTGTAACGTCCCATATTTTTTAACGCTGATTATGAATATTTAAATCCATTTTAAATAACGATTCGGTGATACAATGGATTTTATATCGAATATATTTATTTAAATTGGAGTTTGAATTTATAAATTAATTATAAAACGAGCTGCAGTGGCGCGGTAGTTCGTATTATAACGCTCTGAACTTCAACTGAATATACAAGATCCGATATAGCTCAGACTTCAGTGAAACAAGAATCGTCCAGATCGATTTAATTATAACTTTCTAACGGAACAGAAAATTCGAGATTTTATCGTATAGATGTTAAGATACGTCCAATTTAAATTTTCATAAAATCGCTATGGAAACATTTAAAAACCATAATGATAATTTAATATAATTAAATATCATTTTCGAATTTGGACAGAACCTTTGAGGCGTAGTTATAATTTAATTTTTAGAGTTTTTCTATAATTTTTAATTAATTAAATATGCAACTTTTTATTTGGAGTATTTTGCACCCTGTATCAGCGTTTCAGGGTTTCGCAATATAAGTTAACCTAACGGTATTATCATATTTTTTGATTCGCGGGACATTGGTCGATATAACGATATTTTTAGTTCGGTCTATAGGGGTCCTTAAACAATAAAATTTTGTAAAAAACTCATGTAGTAATCTAAGTGTTGTTCTTTCCAAATTCAATGGACATGGAAAATTTCTTTTCATGTGTAGTGTACCAAAAATTCATGCCATACCTTTATATGATAGTTCAGACATAATGAATAAAAGTATTTTGTTCTTATCCTATTCACTATTCAAAAGCAGGCAACTTGAATAAAAAAAAGGACAGCTATTTTCTTCCATTCGAAGACTTAGTTGATATATTTATATAAAATATAAATTGTACGTACCCTGATTTAAACACCCGCAGCTGTTATATCTTAAACAGATCTTATCGATACATAAGCACTGATTTTACATCTCTTCAAACTCAAAGCAAAAATCTTGTGAGATTTCCTTTCCATACAAATGAAAGCAACGTTTTATTTGTTCTTTCTCAAACTAATAAATACATAGCATATCCAAACCATGTGCAATATGAAAAAAAGGCAAACAACACCCGTACTTCCGTTCTACCCATTTTTCTTCTGATTGCGCTGTGTAACCATGTGGCAAGCTGTGAAAATAAAAATCGTTCGTCAATTCACCAATTAAAGCTTCTGATTGCACACATGCTACTGTCCTCGTTCTTTAGCCATCAGTGAATGCCATGTGCCATTTTCAGAATTCATGTGCTTCACTGGATGAAGAAAAATATATAAAATTCCTAACTCTCGCCTATATAAGCAGTGGCACAGTTTGTTTTCTTCCATTCGACCCATCTTCTTAGTTTCGAAAAAACAAATAAAACTAAAGTAAATAAAATCACAGCAGTTATATATTTATGTCGAAAGCTTTTGGAGACCAAACAAAAACAAAAACACAGCAAATCTGTATAAAAACAGTTCGCCTCGTTCTCTCTTCTTCTTTCCTTAATAAATGGAAATTGGACTTCAATAGATCATTCAGCTGTGGACTGTTGTACTCGTAGCATTGAGTATTTTGCATTGTCATGCTTCCTTTCAGATGCGAACAAACTTATGTTGCTGGAATCAAGAACCTCACCCTCATACTACTCATATGGGGTGGTCGGGAGCGTGGTTCCAGGTGTCAACAGTAGGGGATTTTTGAATTTTCATTGGTGAGGAGGGAGTAGCGAGCCGTGTTACAGTGTGAGAAAGGAAGGGGCTCCAAGAGTTTGACGTAGTTATAATGGTTGCGGTGAAATGGAGAGTGGGTTAGAGTGACGTGACACCATTCGTGCATGGCTGAAGGCAAAGTGGGAGGAAGTAAGTTTGAGCATTCCAGTATACTGTGGAGTAGGAAGGTCTGTAGTGTGTCAAGCGTTGTGGAGTCGGGGTGGTCACGAAATGGCGGTGGAAATGTTGTTTCTACAGTGAGAAAATAAATGGAAGAAGATGGGTAGTGGGATAATAGGAGAAATGGATTGTTCGTGCATCCGTGAAATGGAGATGATTGGTTGTTAGCGTGTGCATGGAAGAAGCTGAGTTTGCTTTGACAACCAATGACAGTGGAACATTTTTCGGTTGCCTGTAGATGGTGGTGGGAGAACCAATGTCGCAGCGTTTGATGAAGAAGATGCGTGGTGTATGGTTTGAACTGAAGAGAACTGGAACCAAAAAAGCGTCGGCCAATACGCGAGGGTAAAGGAGTAATTACCGATAATAATCAATTTAAATAAAAAAGTTAATTTGTTTTGAAAGTGTAATCATATAATAATTATAAGTGTTTTATCATGCAGAATGAAGAGCGAATGATGGAAGGCTTCATGCCTTGTATTTTGCGTGAGGAATGGTAGGCAAGGCAAGTCAGCTTTTCAGGGAGGAGTTAGATCCTTGTGTAGTTGGGTTTATGGCAAAAATAAGTAGCAATATTCTTTTGCGTGTGGGGGAGAAGTGATATTGGAGTGGTGTTAGTACCATGCAAGCAAGAATGGAAAATGCAAAGGAAGAATTAAAGCGGAGAACATGAGGTCTAGGGTATAGGGGACGTGAGGGTTGTGTGGCGTGAAGTAAGCAGTGTAGGAGAAACACATGAAGTTGTGAACGCATAGGTGGTGACTCTGTTGTTCAGATGGGTGCAACGTGAAGAAGGCGGTCAAGTTTCATATGTGAAGAAACAGGAGAGAAAGGGGTATAAACCACTGGACTGATTCTCCACTAAGAGGTAATTAGCTATTAGTAAATACTAATTAATTAAATGTATACGTATGAAATTGTATAACTTGCGCGTGATGTGTATGAAGCTAACGCTTGAATATATGGTAGAACTGGTGTTATTTCGAGCTAGTGGAAGAAAAAGGGAACCTGAAATGCAGATTCGAACGGATTAACGTGATTGACTAAGTGTTCTGACCGTTGAGCAGGGTAATCAGTTTGAGTTATTTAAATTAATTAAATTAGTTAAGTAATTAATTTAAAATTTTAATAGTTTAATTTGAATAATCCTTGTAACAGTTATAATTCATCCGTACGTTAACGGATTTCGATGAAATTGGAGACGTTGGAATCACGCTGAGGAACACTGCATTGTTGAGCTGATTCAGAAGGGACTGGGAAGCTGTCGGGTTTATTTATTTTTAAACGTAAATTTAGAATTAAATAAAAAAAAGCGGGAACCGTGAATCGGTAATAAGGTGAGTTAACTCTCATACTTTTCTGGATTACTATTATGTGCTAAATCCACATAGCTATAAATCACAATTTATTGTTTGATTGGATGCCGTGATTGCTTATTGTCTGTTAATGGTTGGATGTTATTTTAAGTTATTGTGTTATTATAAATTATATTATGATCTGATATGCAGGGAAAAATAGGTTGGAGGGATCCGACCGGATTCCTCAAATAAATGATATATTATTGATTGTTTATATTATTCACATATGAATTGTTATTCCAAATAATGTTATAACCTGTTTGAATTATTGATGGTTGAATGGATGTTAATAAACGATTGTTTTGTCTTAATCAATAAACAATATCAATTAAGTTATTGGCAGCAGATGGCCTGATATCCATTGATTTAAAATGTCGTTGTGCCGTTAGGCAAATTAACGAAGTTTTATGTTATAAAACATAACTGGATCGAAGTTTTCGATTTTTATTTTATAAAAGTTATTTAAAATAAAAAGGATTATAGATACATCGTTATTTATAATCAGGTTTACAAAAGAAAATATTAAATGTTATGTATAACAAATTCTTAAGTCATTAATAAGATTTGATGAATATAAGTACAAACTAACCTTGGGTTAGGAAATTAGAATAATAGTTTATTTTGAATAATTAAATAGATTGTATTAAATTAATCAAGCTGATAATTAACTTAAGAAGATGGATTAGTTAGTTAACTAATGTGCATAAATCAACAAGGTCAACCGTTAATGAAGATTGGATATTGAATTAATTTAATCTAATGGAAATGGTTACGGACGGTCGTTAAAATTGAAAGAATGTTCCAAGTAGTTAATTTACCATTAAATAACTACGGTTTAAAGTTGTTTATTTATTTAATTATTATTATTATTTAATAATCTCTCTAATAAAGAACTATTAGTTTATATTGGAGTAAACTACCTTTACTTCAAATTTAATGATAAGGATTTTTAAAGTGATTTACTCATTTAAATAGTAATGAGATTTTCAATCAAATCAATAAAGGGGATTGAACTAAATTCCAAATTTTGGAAACTAGATTGGAAAAAGGAATTTGCGTAAAGATAGAGTAAATGAAACCGGGTTATAAAATGTCGTATGAACAAGTTGACATTTTAGAGTAAATGACCGTGTGCGATGTACACACTTTAATGGTTCATTTATAATGGATAGTCAAAATGAAGCGGTATAAAATGATTCTAATCGAAGGTTAGTAAATAATTAACTTAATTAGCAAGTTAAGTAGATTAGAATATAAGGTGGATTTCAAATGAAAGAAAATGGGTTATAAAACCCTATTTAATAGTAAATGAAAATGGAAATAATATGCCGGTTATTGTATTTCAAACTTTTATTATCTTAAGATAGGAGCGTTGTCGATCAAGGTATGAGAGGTAATTATAATGCCCCAACTTGAACGACTTCACTGTTATCGAGGGATAATATCAGTTTTAAATGGTAAAGGAGATTTGGATTATACTGCAATATTTGCAGATTTTTAAAATTATAATTAAACTGTTTGGTTTTAAAATAAACAATGTGTAATTTAACATTGTTTGGCCCGAGTTGAAGTGGAATAAAATATTCTGGATGAGATACACTTATTCTAAGTAATTAGTAAATAATGAATGTTTTCCAAAGAAATGGAATTGGTTATGTTAAATGGGAAACAAAGGTAAATATTTGAATTTAAAATTTTATATTTCCATAATGATTTGAATTAAGAGTGAGACTAGAAGTCTGGGTTAATAAAACCAATTGGGTTTTATAATAACTAGAGTGTCGCTTGACATTGTTTTGGCCACACGAGAATTAATAATGGGAATATACTATTAAGCGAATAATATAGCGATATTCTCCAAAGTGGAGTAAAAGGGGATTGTGAAGAATATAAAGTAATATTTCCATGTAAAGGAAATGGAAAAGTTTTATGATACTATCACGATATTAAATCGATATAATGGTTTAAAGAAATGGTTATTATCAAAGGGTCTGGGCTGCCAATGTACTTAGCAATATTATTGAGATTGATAGTTAAACACCGACTATCAATGAAATATTCTATTGGACCTTTTGACGTGTTGTTTCGAAAAGATGGGGATGAGAACTAGACCCAAAACCACTTCGAACCAACGTTGCGTTTGAAGCTAATTTGCAAAGATTGAAGATGAAGCATTGAAGACCGTAGATCTTCATGAAACGGAAGAACTACTTATAATCTCTGGGTCTCTCCCATAAAAGAGATACACTTTGGTTCTGTCGTAATTGGAATTTACGGATTGCAAGGACTATTGCTACCGATCCTTAGGATGATTCCTATATAGGATGCGGTAGAAGAGTGCCTTCGGTTCATCCTGTTCTTGGATGACTTGTATGGACGAGTGTCTGACAGAGTATTTCCTTAAGAATCATATACATTGATTTTTACAAATATACCAAGTTTGGTGGTGGAGAAATTCTCTTGCTTAACACCCAGAGTGTATTTGTGGACGTCAATTAGTGATTTGACGGATCTGACGATGTGGCATTCAAAGTGAATGGAGATGTGCTAAAAGATAAACGTAACCTCAAGCCTCATCAACCGGGAATGACACAAAATCGGGTAGGCAGCATGGCTATTTGGGTCGCACCCATTAAAAGGGTATATCATTACCTGATCTGGAGAAATCAAATGCCTTCGGTTGTCCCTTTTTATTTTATATGAATGCTATCGGTTCGGTTGGCTGGCCCCCAACCGTGGTAATAATATGTTCGGTACTCTCAAGCGAAATGAGGGGTCGGTCATGTATGAGCCGGGTTGCAAGACGTTCTTGTTGAACCCAAATGTATTCATCTTCGGAGGTACATTGTCGGAAGGTGGTCCCATACCATGCGATAGTTGGAATCCATCCTCCAATAAGAGCCTGGGGTTTTTATTGTATAATATTTATGTAGAGCGTGAGATGCAAGCGTTCTGCTAGATTCTTATTTATTTGTGGTTTGATAGACATTATTATAACATCAGAAAAGATATTAATCTCAAAAATGTTTTGGGTTATAGTAAGGCAAAAACCGTCCGTGTTTATGTGTGGGTTGGTCTTACTATTATCCTTTTATTCAAAAAAAAAAATTCAAAGTTAAACAAGTTGTTAGTGCTGTGGGTTTATCGCTGAAAGTATTCCAAACTGATCCGGGTGAATTTTGCTTTGCTTCAAATGTACTCAGGTCAGATCGAGTATATTTCCAGGTTAGGTTTCGTTTGGAAATTCAGGAGCTAGAAGCAGGAGGCTTCACCGTTAGTTATTTAAAGTTATCATCCGTTGTGACAGATATATGTTGTACTCTGATGATTGGTATGTATATACAGTTTTCTTTTGTATAAAGAGATTTGATATATTATATTTATTCGTTCCGCTGTAAACTTTGATGTTGATCTTCTTTTTCTTCTATTATGTTATTTCTTTCTTTTTCTCATCCTCTAATTTCTTTCTATTAAATATTCGTAATTTCGTGTAATTTGGGTTGGACATGAGTGGTAATTCGTCAGCTCAATTTGGTACGGATTTACGGGCCTTTACATTTGGTATCAGAGCTATTGGTTTAGTGATAACCTTGGCTGTGCGGCGTAACTCAATAGAGATGGGATTAGTAATACCCTAGATTGAGTTCAGAATATATATATATATATATATATATATATATATATATATATGAGAGCGCGTATTTGTAATTTTATATAAAATTATTTTTAAACTGTTTTGACCAGCGTACTTCGAAAAGTAATTATTTCTTCAAATTAATATTAATCAACTAATGTTGATTGAATTAGAAGTCAGAGTAGATTATAAAACTGAAATGATTTAACAAAATGGGAATTTCGAATATGAAATTGGAATAAAAACTTCAGTAAGAAGTTAATTTAGAGTCAAAGTGGATTTTAAAGTAAAGATGGATCATAATGATTTGGTTATGTGGATTGTACCTTGTTTAATTGAATGATTGATTGCATGGTTGAAGAATAAAACTTGATTGAAATAATAAATCCAAATGGATTGCTAAGAAACGATTATTAACAAAATTCATGTTAATCGAATGATTTTAAATTATTTAAATGTGTATCTATTATTTGCATTGTAAATGGGGTTTAACCTGGTAAAGTGAATTAAGTTAAGGTGTAATCCAAATAAATTTGGAATTTGGAAGGATGATAATAGAAATCGATCGAATACTGATGTTAGTGTATGATAAACCAAAGGTATACAGACCTATAACTATCTTTGTTGAACAATTTGGTTGTTGTTATCTGGATGTTGGGATGGATGAGCTAAATTCAACAACGAGTAAATAAGAAGTTCAATGAATTGAAAACCAAATTGCAGTTGGAAAAAAATGAGTTATTAGATAAAATGGAATTATTCAAACCTGTATTTGTTATTTGTGGTGTAAATTAAGATAAGTGTAGATCCCAAAATGCTATGAAATCAAATTGGATACAGAGATTGAAGTACAGAGTGGAAGATGAAGGGTTGTTAGTCGATCTGCTTTGAAATTGGAATGGAGTTGCCTGACGAATAAGTAAACCTTAATATTATTGGTTGGTGATTGGTTTTATACCCCTGATTTGGATAGCCATTTGGCTTTGGTTTTTCTTTTGGAGAAGTTGAGGCCTAGAGTGGCAGTTGTAGTTGTAACGATCAAACCATGCAGAGTAGATGATGGAAAAATTTTAAAAAAATTCAAAGAGTCTGAATTTATTTTGATTATAATTCAAATATAATTATTTTAAAATAATTAGTTTCTAAGCATTCTTCTTAACTTATAATTTCGGGGACGAAATTCTTTTCAGGGGGGAAGAATGTAACATCCCAGATTTTTGAACGTTGATTACGAATATTTAAATCCGTTTTAAATAATGATTTGGTGATATAATGGATTTTATATCGAATATATTTATTTAAGTTGGAGTTCGAATTTATAAATTAATTATAAAATGAGTTGCAACGGCCCGGTAGTTCGTATTATAACGCTCTTGAACTTCAACTGAATATACAGGATCCGATATAAATCAGATTTCAGTGAAACAAGAATCGTCCGGATCGATTTAATTATATCTTTCTAACGGAACAGAAAAATCAAGATTTCATCGTACAGATTTTAAGATACGTCCAATTTAAATTTTCAGAAAATCGCTACGGAAACATTTAAAAACCATAACGATAATTTAATATAATTAAATACTGTTTTCGAATATGAAAAAAACCTTTGAGGCGTAATTATAGTTTAATTTTTAGAATTTTTCTGTAATTTTTAATTAATTACATATGCACCTTTTTATTTGGAGTATTTTGCACCCTGTATCAGCATTTCAGGGTTTCGCAATATAAGTTAACCTATCGGTATTATCATATTTTTTGATTCGTGGGACGTTGGTCGATACAATGATATTTTTAGTTCGGCCTATAGGGGTCCTTAAACAATAAAATTTTGTAAAAAACTCACGTAGTAATCTAAGTGTTGTTCTTTCCAAATTCAATGGACATGGAAAATTTCTTTTCATGTATAGTGCGCCAAAAATTCATGCCATACCTTCATATGAAAGTTCAGACATAATGAATAAAAGTATTTTGTTCTTATCATATTCACTATTCAGAAGCACGCAACTTGTATAAAAAAAAGAACAGCTGTTTTCTTCCATTCGAAGACTCGGTTGATATATTTATATAAAACATAAATTGTACGTACCCAAATTTAAACACCAGCACCTGTAAAACATAAATTGTACGTACCCAAATTTAAACACCAGCACCTGTTATATCTTAAACAAATTGTATCCATACGTAAGCACTGATTTTACATCTCTTCAAACTCAAAGCAAAAATCTTGTGAGACTTCCTTTCCATACAGATGAAAGCAACGTTTTATTTGTTCTTTCTCAAACTAATAAATACACAGCATATCCAAACCATGTGCAATATGAAATTCTGCCAACACCCGTACTTGCGTTCTACCCATTTTTCTTCTGATTGCGCTGTGTAACCATGTGGCAAGCTGTAAAAATAAAAATATTTCGTCAATTCACCATTTAAAGCTTCTGATTGCACACATGCTATTGTCCTCGTTCTTTAGCCATCAGTGAATGCCATGTGCCATTTTTAGAATTTATGTGCTTCACTGGATGAAGAAAAATATATAAAATTCCTAACTCTCGCCTATATAAGCAATGGCACAGTTTGTTTTCTTCCATTCAACCCATCTTCTTAGTTTCGAAAAAAAAAACTAAAGTAAATAAAATCACAGCAGTTAATATTTATGTCGAAAGCTTCAGGAGACCAAACAAAAACAGAAACATGACAAATCTGTATAAAAACAGTTCGCCTCGTTCTCTCTTCTCCTTTCCTTAATAAACGGAAATCGGACTTCAACAAATCATTCAACTGTGGACTGCTGAGCTCGTAGCATTGAGTGTTTTGCACTGTCATGCTTCCTTTCAGATGCGAACGAACTGATGTTGCTGGAATCAAGAACTTCACCCTCCTACTACTCATATGGGGTGGTCGGGTGCGTGGTTCCAGGTGTCAACAGCGGGGGATTTTCGAATTTTCGTTGGTGAGGAGGGAGTAGCGAGCTGTGTTACAGCGTGAGAAAGGAAGGGGCTCTAGGAGTTTGACATAGTTCTGATGGTTGCGGTGAAATGGAGCGTGCGTTAGAGTGATGTGATACCATTCGTGCATGGTTGAAGGCAAAGTGGGAGAAAGTAAGTTTGAGCGTTCCAGTATACTATGGAGTAGGAAGGTCGGTAGTGTATCAAGCGATGTGGAGTTGGGGTGGTCACGAAATGGCGGTGGAAATTTTGTTTGTACAGTAAGAAAATAAATGGAAGAAGATGGGTAGTGGGATAATAGGAGAAGTGGACTATTCGTGCATCCGTGAAATGGAGATGATTGGTTGTTGGCATGTACATAGAAGAAGCTGAGTTTGCTTTGACAACCAATGACAGTGGAACATTTTTCGGTTGCCTGTAGATGGTGGTGGGAGAAACGGTGTCACCGTGTTTGACGAAGAAGATGCACGATGTATGGTTTGAACTGAAGAGAACTGGAACCAAAATAGCATCGGCCTATACGCGAGGGTAAAGGAGTAATTAACGATAATAATCAATTTAAATAAAAAAGTTAATTTGTTTTAAAAGTGTAATCATATAATAATTATAAGTGTTTTATCATGTAGAATGAAGAGCGAACGGTGGAAGGCTTCATGCCTTGTATTTTGCATGAGGAATGGTAGGCAAGCAAGTCAACTTTTCAGGGAGAAGTTGGATCCTTGTGTAGTTTGGGTTTATGGCAAAAACAAGTAGCAATATTCTTTTGCGTGTGGGGGAGAAGTGATATTGGAGTGGTGCTAGTACCAGGCAAGATAGAATGGAAAATATAAAGGAAGAATTAAAGGGGAGAACGTGAGGTCTGGGGTATGGGAGACGTGAGGGTGGTGTGGCGTGAAGTAAGCAGTGTAGGAGAAACACATGAAGTTGTGTACGCATAGGTGGTGACTCTGTTGTTCAGATGGGTGCAACGTGAAGAAGGCGGTCAGGTTTCATGTGTGAAGAGACAGGAGAGAAAGGGGTATAAACCATTGGACTGATTCTCCATGAAGAGGTAATTAGCTATTAGTGAATACTAATTAATTAAATGTATACGTATGAAATTGTATAACTTGTGTGTGATGTGTATGGAGCTAACGCTTGAATATATGGTAGAACTGGTGTTGTTTCGAGCTAGTGGAAGAAAAAGGGAACCTGAAATGCAGATTCGAACGGAGTAACGTAATTGACTAAATGTTCTGATTGTTGAGCAGGGTAATCGGTTTGAGTAATTTAAATTAATTAAATTAGTTAAGTAATTAATTTAAAATTTTAATAGTTTAATTTGAATAATCCTTGTAATAATTATAATTCATCCGTACATTAACGGATTTCGTTGAAAAAGGAGACATTAGAATCGCGCTGAGGAACACTACATTGTTGAGCTGATTCAGAAGGGACTGGAAGCTGTTGGGTTTATTTAATTTTAAATGTCAGTTTAGAATTAAATAAAAACAATGCGGGAACCGTGAATCAGAAATAAGGTGAGTTAATTCTCACACTTTTCTGCATTACTATGATGTGCTAAATCCACATAGCTATAAATCACAATTTATTATTTGATTGGATGCCGTGATTGCTTATTGTCTGTTAACGGTTGGATGTTAGTTTAAGTTATTGTGTTATTATAAATTATATTATGATCTGATATACAGGGAAGAATAGGTTGGAGGGATCCGACCAGATTCCTCAAATAAATTATATATTATTGATTGTTCATATTATTCACATATGAATTGTTATTCCAAATAATGTTATAACATGTTTGAATTATTGATGGTTGAATAGATGTTAATCAACGATTGTTGGGTCTTAATCAATAAACAATATTGATAAAGTTATTAGCAGCAAATGGCCTGATATCCATTGATTCAAAATGTCCTTGTGCCGTTAGGCAAATTAGCGAAGTTTTATGTTATAAAATATAACTGGATTGAAGTCTTCGATTTTTATTTTATAAAGTTATTTAAAATAAAAAGGATTATAGATACATCGTTATTTATAATCAGGTTTACAAAAGAAAATATTAAATGTTATGTATAACGAATTCTTAAGTGATTAATAAGATTTGATAAATATAAGTACAAATTAACCTTGGGTTAGGAAATGAGAATAATTGTTTATTTTAAACAATTAAACAGAATGTATTAAATTAATCAAGCTGATAATTAACTTAAGAAGGTGGATTAGTTAGTTAACTAATGTGCATAAATCAACAAGGTCAACCGTTAATGAAGATTGGATATTGAATTAATTTAATCTAATGGAAATGGTTACGAATGATCATTAAAATTGAAACGATGTTCCAAGTAGTTAATTTACCCTTAAATAACTATGGTTTAAAGTTGTTTATTTATTTAATTATTATTATTATTATTTAATAATCTCTCTAGTAATGAACTATTAGTTTATATTGGATTAAACTACCTTTACTTCAAATTTAATGATAAGGATTTTTAAAGTGATTTACTCATTTAAGGAGTAATGAGATTTTCAATCAAATCAATAAAGGGGATTGAACTAAATTCCAAATTTCGGAAACTAGATTGGAAAAAGAAATTTGCGTAAAGATATAATAAATGAAACTGGGTTATAAAATGTCGTATGAACAAGCTGACATTTTAGAGTAAAGTACCGTGTGCGATGCAAACACTTTAGTGGTTCATTTATAAAGGATAGTCAAAATGAAGCGGTATAAAATGATTCTAATTGAAGGTTAGTAAATAATTTACTTAATTAACAAGTTAAGTAAATTAGAATATAAGGTGGATTTCAAATGAAAGAAAATGGGATATAAAACCCTATTTAATAGTAAACGAAAATGGAAATAATATGTCGGTTATTGTGTTTCAAACTTTTATTATCTTAAGATAGGAGCATTGTCGATCAAGGTATGAGAGGTAATTATAATACCCCAACTTGAACGACTTCACTATTACCGAGGGATGATATCAGTTAGAAATGGAAAAGGAGATTTGGGTTATATTGCAACATTTGCAAATTTTTAAAATTATAATTAAACTGTTTGGTTTTAAAATAAACAATGTATAATTTAACATTGTTTAGCCCGAACTGAAGTGGAATAAAATATTCTGGATGAGATACACTTATTCTAATTAATAAGTAAGTAATAAATGTTTTCCGAAGAAATGGAATTGATTATGTTAAATGGGAAGCAAAGGTAAATATTTGAATTTAAAATTTTATATTTCCATAATAATTTGAAATAAGAGTGAGACTAGAAGTCTGAGTTAATAAAACCAATTGGGTTATATAATAACTAGAGTGTCGCTTGACATTGTTTTGTCCATATGAGAATTAATTACTATTAAGCGAATAATATAGCGATATTCTCCGAAGTGGAGTAAAAGGGGATTGTGAAGAATATAAAGCAATATTTCCAGGTAAAGGAATTGGAAAATTTTTATGATATTATCACGATATTAAATCGATATAATGGTTTAAAGAAATGGTTATTATCATAGGGTCTGGGCTGCCAATATACTTAACAATATTATTGAGATTGATAGTTAAAACACCGACTATCAATGAAATATTCTATTGGACCTTTTGACGTGTTATTTCAAAAAGACCGAGATGGGAACTAGACCCAAAACCACTTCGAACCAACGTTGCGTTCAAAACTAATTTGCAAAGATTGAAGATGAAGCATTGAAGACCGTAGATCTTCATGAAACGGAAGAACTATGAAACGGAAGAACTACTTATAATCTCTGGGTCGCACCCATAAAAGAGATACACTATGATTTTGTCATAATTGGAATTTACGGATTGCAAGGACTACTTGCTACTGATCCTTGAAGTGATTCCTATATAGGATGCGGTTGAAGAGTGCCTCCGGTTCATCCTGTTCCTGGACGACTTGTATGGACGAGTGTTTGACAGAGTATTTCCTTAAGAATCATGTACGTTGATTTTTTACAAATATACCAAGTTTGATGGCAGAGAAATTCTCTTGCTTAACACCCAGAGTGTATTTGTGGATGTCAATTAGTGATTTGATGGATCTGACGATGTGGCATTCAAAGTGAATGGAGATGTGCTAAAAGATAAACGTAACCTCAAGTCTCATCAACCGGGAAATGGCACAAAATCGGGTAGGCAGCATGACTATGTGGGTCGCACCCATTAAAAGGGTATATCATTACCTGAGCTAGAGAAATCAAATGCCTTCGGTTGTCCCTTTTTATTTTATATGAATGCTATCAGTTCGGTTGGCTGGCCCCCAACCGTGGTAATGATATGTTCGGTACTCTCAAGGGAAATGAGGGGTCGGTCGTGTGTGAGCCGGGTTGCAAGACGTTCTTGTTGAACCCCAATGTATTCATCTCCGAAGGTACATTGTCGGAAGGTGGTCCCATACCTTGCCATAATTGGAATCCATTCTCCAATAAGAGCCTGTGGTTTTTATTGTATACTATTTATGTAGAACGTGAGATGCAAGCGTTCTGCTAGATTCTTATTTATTTGTGGTTTGATAGACATAATTATAATATCAGAAAAGATATTGATTTCAAAAATGTTTTAGGTTATAGTAAGGCAAAAACTGTCCGTGTTTATGCGTGGACTGGTCTTACTATTACCCTTTTATTCAAGAAAAATATATTTCAAAGTTAAACAAGTTGTTAGTGCTGTGAATTTATCACTGAAAGTATTCCAGACTGATCCGGGTAAATTTTGCTTTGCTTCAAATGTACTCGAGTCGAATCGAGTATATTTCCAGGTTAGGTTTCGTTTGGAGTTTCAGGAGCTAGAAGCAGTAGGCTTCACCGTTAGTTATTTGAAGTTATCATCCATTGTGACAGGTATATGTTGTACTCTGATGATTGGTATGTATATACAATTTTCTTTTGTATAAAGAGATTTGGTATATTATATTTATTCGTTCCGCTGTAAGACTCTGATGTTGATCTTCTTTTTCTTCTATTCTGATATTTCTTTCTTTCTATTTCTCATCCTCTAATTTCTTTCTATTAAAGATTCGTAATTTCATGCACTTTGGATTGGACATGAGCGGTAATTCGTCATCTCAATTTGGTACGGATTTACGGGCCTTTACATCTGCAAGGATGGACTTCCACCAATCTGGTGCTCATCCTCAAGTGCGAAAATCCCCGCTCCTGTACGGATTTTCGCCTAATAAGTCTATGTAACTTCTCCAATAAGGTTATATCCAAGGTGATATCCTCTAGACTAGCACCTTTTCTTGACTGTGTTATCCCTTCTTCTCAAGCTAGGTTTGTTAGGGAATGCGGAATGCAGATCTTAAGGAAGGACTAACATTAGAGGGGGTGAATACTGTTTTTAAGGAATTTATGAAAATCTTAAATTTAAATGATCTACTGTATGAATCACACATAACTGAGATGATCACAGACACAGAATCAAACACAATCAGATAAACAGATAAATATAAAATGCGAAAAAGGAAAGAACACACCGGATTTTATACTAGTTCGGATTACTCCTACGTCCAGTCCCACGCAACATTGGATTGCGTAGAGTTTTATTAATATCACTATCCAAGTACAATCCCCTTGATTTCACGGCTACAAGGTTAACACCACTCCAACTATTCATGATTTCACGACTACAAGATTAACACCGCTCCAACCACTCTTGATTTCACGGCTATAAGATTACCACTGCTCCTTTTCTTTGATTTCAAGGCTACAAGAAACACTGCCTTTCCCAAACACTTCCCAAATGATTACAACAGCCCTATAACTCTTCAATGACACTTCAATTTAGAGAGTAATGAGTAGAGAGTGAAAAAGAAGAAGTTCTATATAAAGTAGAAATCGGCAAAGCAAAAGTGTAAAAATCAATAAAATAAGAATATTAATGGTGGGATGAAGAGGGTTGAAGATAGAGAAGAAGAATGGTTAAAAAATTCAAATTACCCTCTATTTATAACATTTGATTGGTTGCAACGCTTTTGGAACATTACAAATAATGAAAAGACACTTTCTTTGAAAATTGAGAAAATGACAGCTGTAAGTCAACATAGCAACATAGGTATGTCAACATAAGTATGTCAATATATGTATGTGTAAAATATTTTTTAAACTCTTTTTCAAGTGTTTAGCTATATGTATAATTTTGGAAATTCTTGAATTAAAACTTAGTGATATAAATGAGTATTGTAAGTGTAAAATCATATGAAAACATAACTATATATTATATAAACATATTTATAAAATTATGAGGTTTAAAATTATATAACTATAAAGTTATAAAAGTGTATAAATATATAAAAACCTATATAAGCGTTAAAACTTATATAGAGAATAGAGATAATATCTTTAGAGTTTTATGCCGTATAGAGATAATATAGAGAATTAAGGAGAGAGCTTTAAAATTTTCCGCTTTACTATTATTTTATAGATTAATAAACAATGAATTTGTAAACGATGTTTATTTGTTAGATTTTATTTTTAAGAAAAAGTTCAACCATTGGATCTTATTTTTAGGCATGAATTGGTATTTTTAAATTGTAAAAAATGTATAACCGTTGGATCCTATTTTTAAGAATGAGCTGGTATTTTAAAATTGTAAAGAAGTTTAACCGTTAAATTATATTTTTATTGAATATTAAAATTCATTAATATTTATAGACAAATAGATTTAATAGTTCATGTTGACAGCAAAAAAAAAAAAAAAAAAAAATGTAACCCTAAAGGTATTATAACTATTGATAAAGGTAAAGGATTTTGTTTTTTTTCCCTAGAATATGATGTTAAATTTTATATAGTATTAAATATCTTGAGAGTTTTAAGCTGAATAGAGAAAAAATAGAAAATTATGAAGAAAGCTTTAAATGGTTCTGCTTCACTATTATTTAACTAGCGTGTAAGCCATGTGTTGCATACGATAATATTATTTATCCTTTTAACGTTAAAAAAATGTTATGCAATGTATGATAAATTTTGGTAAAAATATAATCTATAAATTAAAATTATTATTTTTGTTTGTGTTTTCAAGAAACAAAATAATTGTATTATTTTTGTTAATATACATATTATGTACTGGAACTGACATATGCTAGTGAATTATTAGATGAGTTAATAAATATTATTTAATAGAATTTGTTTAGTTAAATCTAAAATTATGAAATTAAGTTAAACATACAAACTTATAGTAGAAAGAATTAAAATGAAATTTGTAAAAGATGTATAAATTTGTTTTGGGGGTTATCGACGTCAAAAAGAAACTTATGATATAATTGATGATAAATCCTTGATATAAACAAATTATTATTAATTTACAAACTAACTTTGTTATTATTGTTTATACACATAATTTATGTTTTGTATTTTAAACATCTTTATAATTGAATAAAAAACATTGTTTTTCTTAATATATGTATATATATTAAAATTGACACATATTTCTAAGTCCTATTAGAAAAATAAACTTAATATTCATTGTGATTATTTAAATAATTTGAATTTAAAATTTTATGAGTATTTTAATCATATGGATTTAAATATAAAATAGCATGAAATTTTGTGGGGGTTCGGTAAATAATAGTGAAAACATTAAAATATAGGTATTAAAGTATTTTCTTCTTCTTTCGATGTATGATTAATTCATTGAGATTAATGAATAATATAATAAATTGTTATTACGTGACTTATTTAACTTTATATTTAAATGAAAAACTAAATTTATTGATTGAATTAACAACTTTTAAAATTATATTAAATTTGCTGATATGAATATCGTATGTATTTTAAAGCGTCATATTTAACATTAATTAAATGAATTAACAACTATTTATTAATTGAATTTCTTTATTAAATCCAAGATCACATAATTAATTTACATATATTGACTTAAATATACAATGTTAATTGATATTTTATAGTGTTTTGTAAATCACTGAATATAATTTGATATGTAAGTGCTTAACATTAGTTTTAAAATGCATTGATGTAATACATTGTAAATATATTGATATAATAAATTAAACTTTAAACTTGTGATTATTATTAACATATATAGTTTATGTTATGTGATTGACATACTTATATATCTGAATGGATTTTTGTCTCCTTTCTATTAATATGAATATGGTCAATACTAAAGTGATTTATTAGACGTATCAATGAATAATGCATTGTTATTCACACTCCTAAATTGGTTTGGGGGAGGGGAGGGGGAGGGGAGGGGTCAATTTTAAGGGAACTCCAATCATATTTAGAATTATTATGAGGTGCACTGAACACAAAAATTAGTATACGGAAATACCCTTACTTTACCTCTCGGGTGTTGTTATTGATACTCCATTTTTAGTTATGTTGTTTTTCATTCTAATAATTTTCGGTGCTCTTCTCCGATTTTCAGACCTAAACTCGACATACCCCCACCGAATTCCACTAATAAATTTGGCAGCACCTTGCCCAAATCCAACCAAGTCCCCCCTAACTAAAAGTGGAGTGTCAGTAACAAGTGATAAATGCATGCCTTAATTATCAAGGTAAGAGTAGTTTGGTCATATTATAATTTAGTTTTAAGAGAATGTCACTTTCTAACATTCTCCCCTTAGTAAATTTGAAAAACATAAAAAATGAGTCACCCCTTAACTAATTTTCGAGTGCGAATAACAATGCCCAATGAATACTAGTTTGCTAAAATTATTTAAATAAATTTTATATTATACAGTTGATAATAACAAAAGGTCTTAAATATAAAATATTAGTATAGAACTGAGAGACGTTTCGTGATTGATTATAATTTTTTTAAATTATAGACATTTGAAGTAAAAACATAATTTGCGGGGGAAGCTGTTAGAACAGAACATCAACAACTCGATGGATTTTTTCTCAACAACTTCAACATTGAAGTTATTTATGAAGGCAAAGTCAAGAAGAAAACCATCAAAACAGTAGCCAAAGCTAGTGAAACTGACCCTGATCTCATTGAAAAGCTTAGAGTTGAATTAGTGGTAAGGTCAGTGGAGAAATATACACACAAAAGCATGAGTTGATGGTATTAATGGAGAAGAATTACAACACATTCATGAACTTGAAGCCTCCTATTGTCAAAGGAAAGCAACTGGCATCTTCTCCAGTGCATAAGCATGCAAAATCACACTCTCCTCTTCCTTTCAAATCAGGCCTTTTGAACATGCATAGTCCCAAAAGCGACAACGCAACAAGGAACATTTATGCACACCTCGCTCTTCCTTCGTCATATAAGGCTCCTCCAGAGCCTATAATTGCGACGGTAGCGCATAGTGTTGTTCCTCCTGGAGTAGAAACAATGAAGACGCCACTGACTCATAGTCGGAAGAGAGACATGTTGAAAGAATTAGAGAAAGGCTAGAAGCCTAAGTGATGCAGAGCGTGCACTTTAGTTGCAGAAGGAATTAGATGGAACGCAAGTAGGTGTAGCTACTTAGCTTATTTTGAAATTGTAATATGTTATTATCAAGTTGGTATCCCCTGCGTGGGAACTATGGTCCCTTGGATGTTATGTTTCTCATAACATTTGAATATCCTGTACTTCATTTTTTTTCTTGTAATAAATAGTGTTACAGATCACTATAAAAACCGGTCAGCCTTACCAAATAATAATAATAATAATTAATTGAATTTTTATTTAAACAACTTAAATTTTGGATTATGTAATCAATTTATATTTGCGGACTTAAAGTATAAAATATAGTGTGGTGCTAAGCCCACCCCAATATGTTCTTTCTAATACAGCAATTAAAAAATAAAACTCATTAAATTTTGTATGCTTCCTAATACCACATTACATCTCCATTATAATCTCTCACTCAATCATTATTTGCCGAACTAATACATACTAAGCTAATCTAAAAACCCTAATCCCTCGTAATCGCTGTCTTCTTCGCATCTTTTGCGAAAAAAATCAAATTCGTATGATAATTTCTCAATTGTTTCATGATATGAAACCCTAATCACTCACTTTGTCTTCTAGTTTGCTTAATTCAAACCTTATTAACAGCTTTTGTATATTGCGGCGTCGAATTCGGTGATCGGTTATGGACCTAGGGTTTAGCTCGTTGATCGGTTTTACAAATGAGGACGAACAGATATCGAACGAAATAGAAATAAAGTAAAACAGTGTGGTAACTCCTATTTTTTAAATGTGTGATATTAAGAGGAGTATAATACTAAATTTCTTGGTATTTTTTAGTTGCGGTATTACAAAGAACATACTGGGGTGTCCTTAGCACCACACAAAATATATTAAAAGCTTACTAATAAATTATTTTTAAATAATAAAATCTAAATGTAAAATGATGGAGAGGATTGGTAAAATGATTGGTTTAGATAAAAGGTTTGAATGATATTTGTCCAATTATGATCGAGTTGAGTTCAGGAGAGGCACATCATTTTAAACACTCGCGTAAGCCCTTTTTCTTCGTGAGTCCACGTTCTAAGCTTTCGTCGTCTCAAAGCTCCCGAAATAAAACCCATACGACGCTGAAACTCTCACCGTAGATCTATCCGAATTATATGAGTTTTGCTAATTAAACTTCAACGTACGCAGAGATGAAGCGTAATTTTAGATCTACGCGTTTATCATCATGCTTTATTGCACTCCTATCTGTTAGCTTGTTATTTGGTTTGGGATCCACTCAGATTCGCCGCCCGAAGAATGTACAGGTTTCGCTTCGAGCTAAGTGGCCTGGCACTTCGATTTTGCTTGAAGCGGGGTAATTTAACAGATATAATTTATATTTTAAACAATTAACGGATTGAACCGCAAAATGATGTGTTTATTTACGATTTTTTTTAATCATCGGAGTGTAAGTACTTAATGTGATGGTTTCATTTTCTCTCCAGAGAGCTGTTATCTAAACAATCAAATGACTTGTATTGGAAGTTCATTGATTCATGGATACAACCGGATAAGGGTTCTGATTGCCAAAGTGCTAAATGCTGCGTTCAGAAACTTGTAGATGACGGGCAGTCATTTTTAAGCAAACAGTTGGCGTCCTTTTTTGAACTTTCGCTTACACTTCGTTCTACTTCTCCTAGATTAGTCATTTATAAACAGTTAGCAGAAGATTCGTTAGACTTGTATCAAGCGGACAAAAACTCTTCAAATGCGGATAGTTGTTGTTGGGTGGATACTGGGGACAGATTGTTGTTTACTGCTACGGAACTTGGCACTTGGCTTGACACTTCAGCTAAACAGTAAGTTGACTTGTCTTTAGCTCAATATGACCAATATTTGTTCTGTTAAACCACATTAAGCATGTTTGGTATTGATTTCTTTGCAGTCCTCTTGACTCACACAAGAAACCCGAGCTTTTTGATTTTGACCATTTATACCCGAGTTCGAGTGGTACTGGTGCTGTGGCTATCTTGTATGGAGCCTTGGGAACCAAATGCTTCAAAGAGTTTCATTTTGTTCTAACAGATGCAGCAAAAAAGGTATGTAATTTTGAAACTATGTAGCACTAAACATCAATGCTTGTGATTTTACTGGTATAACAACAATGGAAAATTTGTTACAGTGCCTTGTTGTCACCAGTATACCTACAGCAAACTTTATTTTGAAATATGCAAAACTGAAATACAAACTTGAAGATTACAAGTTTGGCTCATAAAAAGCTGTGCATTTTGCTTCACGTATTCATTTATTTCAGGCTTAGTTATGAAATGTTCGTCTTTCTCTTAATCTAACCTTGTATTTATAATTTTGCATCAGGGTAAAATAAGGTATGCAGTAAGGCCTGTCCTGCCTATTGGGTGCCAACTCCCAAGTCATTCTTGTAGCGCTGTTGGTAATTTAGATGCAGTAATACTGGGTGGCTATGGAATAGAACTTGCTCTCAAAAATATGGAATACAAAGCTATGGATGACAGCACAATAAAGAAAGGTTACAATTGCACACTGAAATTATAAGAATATATCTTTCATTTTCTTTCACGTGACACTTCCTATACTAAATAAGAAATAGATAACTAGTTATTACTGATTAAGCTTTTAACAATTTGTTGACCTTCATCGCATATTGCAATTAGTGTGCAATATCAAATGCTCTAGCATACCCAAACAAGTTGAATGCTGTAAAATTTCAGAGGCCACACACTATATCTGCTCACTTCTTGAAGCACTTTTCAAAGATATGAAATTTAATCTTAGCGGGGTTTAGATGTACCGCATCTTCAAACCATCTTTGTTTTCTCAATAATGTTTTGTTCATAGATAACTCGAAGCTTCAAATAGGGTTTAGTTTGCAGCACTAGAATGTACTGCATCTTCAAGCCATCTTCTTGTATTTTACGATTTTTCCTGAAAATTTTGTTTTAGTGTTGCAGTCTGTTCTTTTGTTTCATTCTGAAGCAGCATGTTATATTTTTTATGTTACAGGTGTTACTCTGGAAGACCCTAGAACTGAGGACCTTAGTCAGGAAATTAGAGGATTTATATTCTCGAAAATCATGGTTTGGCTTTTCCACTTCTCAATAACTTTTGCATCCCATTTGAGTTACTTATTTGCTTTTTTTTAAAAGCCAAGACCAAGTCATTTCGGCTTTCAAAAGGCCAAAAAGTAGCTTATTTAAGTCAATCCAAACAAGCTCTAATTAGTTTTGATGGAATAACAGTAGTATTTTTTGAAATATCTATCCTACTACTGCTAATAGTAATAACAATAAATGGAGAAGTAATCATGGACGATGTTTATTTTCCCTGAATATTTGCAGGAACGGAAGCCAGAGCTTACTGCTGAGGTAATGACATTCAGAGATCATTTACTATCATCAGCGGTATCAGACACTCTTGAAGTTTGGGAACTGAAAGGTATGCAACGTGTTCTGACATAATCTGGTATATGGAGGTTCAGTTGGAGCTTCTTAAAGTTTACACTGAATCTATGGTACATTGTTTGGAACAAACTTATTGAAACGAATGGTGCAAACATTCTGAATATTGTTGTGAAGCTGACGATGTGGTTCCACATGCACATACATACAAACACATGGACACTTCCGTGCAATTTAGTTCATTTGCTTAGGTGGGTTAAGACACGTTCACACACACACACATTGTGTTTGTGCATGTTGTCGGGCTTATTTTTACATGGTATAATTTCTGGTAATTGTTGGTTTCAATTCGCTTTTCATGTTGTAGCCCAAATTGACAAATAATAAAATTGCTTTTCGCCACAAATATTTAGTAATCTAATATCTAAATCATGTGCCAAATTCAAATTCTTTGAATGAAGTGAAAACTATATCATACCAAGTTGTTTGCACTATTTTGAAATGCAAGGTAAAATGAAACAAACAAAAATACAAAATTGAATAATATTTTGAACATCAGTTGTTTTTATTATTATTTAAATGTATGAAATACATTATATATATATATATATATATATATATATATAATGCAAGGTATTTTTGTAAGAATATCTAAGTAGATGTAGTAGTGCAAGGAACTGAACAGTCATCAAAGCTAAATTAACAGATGATTTGTTTGTGCAACTGCTATAATAAAAACAATCAATATTGCATAAAAAAATTATTGTTATGAACATTTACTAGTTTACATTATCATTTGTCTTAATACGTATTATTTTAATTACATATTGCAACATTTTCTGCTAAAATAAATAAATTCAGAAGTTTCAAGTAGTTTGCCTTGTAAAAATGCAATGTATAACGAGGACAAAAAATCTGCAAAATAACATGACTTTGAAATTTTATTTAATGCATTTAGTTGGATTGCGTTGCAAAAGTGAAAAATAAGGCTTGCGTTGTAAGGTGCAAAACAAGGGAAAGTTTTATGAAACGTGGCTTGTTAATATTTTGATGCTACAAGACTGAGTGTTTTGAGAATAAAACATTAAAAATGAGGATGTAAACATGATTTTCACCATATGATGCGCCTAAGTAGATGAACTGCATTTTGTGTTCTGATATCCTTCTACTCCCTTATAGATAATCTTGATATTGTATCCAGTTGCAAGTAGTAACCTTAATTCGTATGTCTGATTTTTCTTCCGAACTTACTCGTTGCTAGATTTGGGCCATCAAACAGTACAAAGGATCGTCCAAGCTTCAAACCCATTACAGTCTATGCAAGAAATCAATCAGAATTTCCCTAGTATAGTGTCATCATTATCACGCATGAAGGTGAACACTCTTAAGCCAATATTCCCCCCTCAGTCTTCTCCATAGATGTATGTGACTCAAGTTTTTCATATAGAAGGAGGCGAAAAAATATTTTCTTAACCCAGATATAAGTTGAATTTTCTACTTACCAACTAACAATCTATCATTTTGGTGTAGCTTGATGATGCTGTCAAGAATGAAATAATTTCAAACCAGCGAATGATTCCTCCTGGAAAGTCTCTTATGGCTATAAATGGTGCTTTGGTCGATATCGATGACATTGATCTATATATGTATATTTTCTTGATTTTTGTTGCTGTTATAATTGCATTCTACAATCAGATTTCCCTTCCAATATTCGGGAATGCATTCGCATGAAACATCACCAAATTGGGCTAAAACGTCAGATGTTTTTTAATTTCATTTGTCACTTAGCTACTGATCAGTTATATTTGTGTAGCTGTTTAGTCTTAGGCATTTGTCCAATAATTCATTTTTGCTGTTAGAAACAAATGAACTGTTGACTTTTTTAAGAAAAATGTTACATGCTTTTTGATCAGTTAGAAACATGAAATACACAGCCTTTGCTATTTGAGCCTTTTAAAAAGCAGCAATTGAAAACCATCCATATATGTATATATATATATATGTGTGTGTGTGTGTGTGTGTGTGTGTATATATATATATATATATATATATATATATATATATATATATGTTACATACCCTTGTCTTCCTATAATACTCTGATTCTTAACACTCACGTTTCATGCATTCATGCACTACACAATTCTGAATAATAATACAATATACTATGTATTTTGTAGGCTGATGGATTTGATTCATGAAGAGTTATCATTGGCTGATCAGTTCTCAATGATGAAGGTGATCTATTTAGTTTAACCTTTGCATGTGTATATATATAATTGACTAAAAACAACTTCTCAGCTACCTGAACAAGCCATTGCTAAGCTTTTATCAGCACCACCTCCTCCGGAGTCAAATGCTTTTCGTGTTGACTTCCGTTCAAGTCATGTTCATTACCTTAATAATTTGGAGGAAGATGCTATGTATAAACGTTGGAGAAGTAATCTCAACGAGGTTTGGTTTTTCATTATGTTGAATTATCATTATTATTATGTACTAATTTTGTTAATTTAGGATCTTCATGTATCCTAGATTTTAACTACTCTAAATTTTGTTGTATTAGCTTTTGATGCCCGTCTTCCCTGGTCAGCTGCGTTACGTACGTAAAAATTTATTCCATGCTGTTTATGTGCTGGATCCTTCAACAGACTGTGGAGCTGAGGCATGTTTATTTGTATACTAACGACCGTTTTAATTAAACATCATGTTGTTCAGTGCTAATTTATTGTTAATTTAGCATCAGTATTTCCCTACAAATACGTTGTACTGGTTGGTTTCTCTTGATATTTCATCTCTGCTTGAGCACCCTTAATTTTAAGTTGTTATCATTTTCTTGGTCTAACAAATATATATTTCTCTTCTTAATTATTTCAGTCCATTGATATGATCCTGTCTATGTATCAAAATAGCATTCCAATGAGATTTGGTGTGATCTTATATTCCTCAAAGCTGATTAAAACTATTGAAGAAAATGATGGCAAGCTTCCCGCAGCTGTAATTGAAAATGAAGCCAGGAATGGGGAGGATGTTTCCAGCTTGGTGAGTTTCATAAATATAGTCATTCAAGTAGCGAAATTCAACTGATTAAATATTTGACTGAATTTTCATGATCAATAACTATTCCTGTCATTCATCTCCAGGCCACATCATATACCTTTTTCACCATTTTAGCAATTAGAGTTACACTTTTTATGACAAATCGAGGTCGGCACTCACATTTTCCTAGTTAATTGCAATATGGCATGATGTAAAAGGAGTAGTGCTTTCAAATTATGTAATTTGACTCCACATAAAAGTGACAGAAATTGAGTTGTCATTTACAGATCAGACAAATTTGTGTTTCTGAAGTAAGTTAAATGGCTTTTATTCTACGATTTATTTACAAATGCATTAGTCACCACCTATGGTCTTCTGTACAAAATCAAAGACTAAACAATGTGAGATAAAATTCAGTTTTGATAAATCTCTGTCCAAAATTCAATATCAGCTTAAACAATTAGTTTTTCACATCAACTTGATTTATTGTTTAATTGTAGGTTATTTGTTTTCTCTTAACCTATATGTTACTACCTTATATTATTTATTTTATATGTTATTTTGGGTGACGTTTCAAATGCTGAAACTTGATTACACAAAGTTTGTAATGGGCATTGCCATTGGTAGGCCCGACTGATTTGAGTTCCTGAAGAAAATTAATTTTCTTTCTAGAACCTTTTATTAATGCCCCAGTCACGACATTGAGCTTTTTGTTCAAATTCTACTACTAAATAGCATGAAGCAAAATTCAGCTGCTGATAAATCTCTGTTGAAAATTGAGTACAGGCTCGACAATAAAATTTTCACATTATAGTTATTTGCTTATTGTTCTTTATTGCTCTTACCTAACCTATGCGTTATCTGTTCGTAATTTATTTTGTTTTGGGTGATGTAGTCTACCCGTTAACTTTTCATAAGTCTACATCTTAATCATCTTTATAATCACCAAGTTAATTTTTCATCCCTTATTTTGCAGATGATACAACTTTTCATTTACATCAAGGAGAACTACTCAACACCACTGGCATTTGAGTTTCTAAGCAATGTATGTTCGTAAATTGTTATTCATGATGACAATTGTTGGTTTATATCTAACTCTATTTACTTAAGTTTCTTTTTCACTGTAAAGATGGCATGATTCGTTACTTCATAATTTGTTACCTTTGGAGAGGTGAACATAGATTTTTTTAATATATAATTAAATTGAATATTCCAACTCCACATAGGTTATGCTATTATATGCTATTCTGATTTATCTCACTGTCGTTATGTTTTGATTAGTTAACACAACCTATTGGAGCTCTTATTTACATGGCTAGCTCTATTTGATTGAGCCTACCCCTTTATCTAGAAACCCCATTGCTGTTTCTCTGATTACAATAAATATGATGTATCTTATGTTGTGCATACTATTGAAGAACATTTGTTAAATTTTGGATGTGAATAATATTATATGACATGTTTATTTTTCACTATCTGAGAAGGCATATGATGGTGCACTTCTGGTATGAAGATTATATCTTTATAACATATCTTGCAAACCCATGGTGATTACTATAAAGACTATCTATTCAGATAAGAAATATCAGTATTATCTTCCACTTTGGTATTGGGAAATCCAACCTTTTGTGCTTGCTTGCTCTCGGTTGAGTGGCTTTGATTTTTGTTCTTGTGAAATTTCAGTGGTGGTCATTGAAAATTTGATTCACACCTTATCTACTTTTTTCCTTTCTTCACAACTAGGTCTGTTAGCGGTATGGGTTTCGGTCTGAGCCCGGTCTGAACCCGCCATATTAATATAGGTTGGGGTTTTCCCTTCACTACCCAAGCTCGACCCATGCCCAATCCGGTTACTATTAGGGTCGAGTATGATTTTATCAAAACCCTGTCTGGTTAGAGCCCGACCCGGTTATTAGCTTTCCGTCGTATCAAAACATGAGTGTGTTAGTGATTTACCATTTTATTTGTTTGCATGTAGATGTTTTTGCATACTTTTGTTGTGAACTTTGACTACATCACCTTCCACTTTGTATGATAACATTGTTTGTATGTAAGTTTCACAAAAAACCAATTTTAAAGTACGGTTTTTACATGAATATTATGAGTTAGGTAAACGAGTATTAACCATTGGGCTTAAAAGCCGCCAGGCTGGACTCAAGCATTGGTTTTGAAATACCCTGCGGGTCTGGACAAGGCTTTTTTTGTAATTGGACTTGGGGCCAGGTTGTATGATATCCAGACTGAACCTGGCCCGTTAACATGCCTATTCACAACCATGGTGCCATCAATAGTCACCATAGGTAAACCTGACATTTGTTACCTTAAAAGAGCAAACCGGGAACAGGTACAGCAATAGACATGAAAGAACGCGACCTCCTAGAAAAGCATATTCTTAGGAATGAGATGAGATGACAACTATGTTACTAACAGTGAAATACTTATAGAAGGTTGACATTGTTATAATATCATATAATTTGTTGAAAACTCTGTCTTTTATACATTTTAATAAGTGCATGTATATAAAATATACTGAACTTCCTTTTTTATCATACCGTTGTCTTCTGATTTTCGCCAACTTTTCATTTGCAAATGGTGTTCTCATCTAAATTTAAATGCGTTTTGTCTACTTCGAACCACATTATAGTTTTTAAAATGTCTTCTATAAGATTCTGGTTTCAATGTTAGTTATCTAATAATATCTTCGTTAGAAAATTCATACACGTTGAGATTAACCTTCGCATTTCAAAATTTGAAGTTGCTTACTGTCATATATTGGAGAACCATAATGTCACAAAAATATCTAGTCATCCTTTTTATTAGAAGCTGACATAAGACCATCCCTAAGATCAAGTTTTGACGGTGGTTGCTGAAAATTCGATGTACCCCTTGGCAATAATATTCCCTTATTCAAAGCGGTGGTGCCATTGGCAGACTTTGTCTCAAATAGGTGGACTTGAGCGTTCATTATCTTAGGAAAGTATAAAGTGTCACACTATAGATATGAGAGAATACCTCTTAGATATTTTATAGTGGAAACTAGGATCTGCGCTTTATTTTTGAAATTTCGTACGTGAGAAGCAGTTCAAAAAAACATGTTTCAAATTACACTTCTATTTTTAATATTTTTTTTTTGGAAATTAAATATGAATTTTCTCTTATATCTATAATCAAATCATTTTTGAAAAATACGGATGGTAGTAGAGACCGTGCAAATATTTGTAGAAAACTCTGCAAATATTTTTAGTATAGAAATTTTAATCCGCAAATAATTGCAGAGTCCTCCACAAATATTTACAGAGTTCTCCGCAGATATCACAAAAATTAAAAATGGAAGTTTCTTCAAAAATGTATTTTCGAAGGGCGGCTGTGTTTTTTGAAACTTGGGTGGGTGTTTTATAAATCTTCTCTATTTTATACTGTCATACAAATATACTTTTTTGTAAAATTTGGTACCTTTCATACAATATAAAAAAGCTTGTATAAAAAATAATTTTGACCTCCTTTCTGAAGAACTACTTTCTTTTGAATTTTGCCTTGTTATTGAAACTGTTCCGCCACAAACTGAGTGTTGTTGATTTCTTTGGATTATGTTTTCATAAGGATGCTAGCTGCCACAGGGATGTAAGGACTGACATTAGGGAAATCCAATTTTGCTACCTTACAGTTAAGGCAGTACATATATTTCATAATTACCTACATCCATCTACCAACTTGTGTATCGAATTTTCTAAGAGATGCCTCTAAACATGATATATTAGATACTATAATCAAGCTGAAGTAACATTTTCATAATGATGATCGTTGCATTTTCGAAGCAAGAATAGAAGGTGACAGAAGTAAGGAGTGTCAAATGACACTGCATTTACGAATATTTGACAATACCAAACACCAAAACAGCTGTTCTTACTTGAAAACTTATGTCTCCAACGTTTTGGTATAATAGTTTTAACAAGATATTACACAATGAAACCATGCCATTGAATTGTAGCAATTGAAGACTTATATAATATCATCCTAAAGTTCAAATTTTAAACTGGTTTTACTACGCACACTGAGACACCCGCCCACACGCATAAACACATTCATTGTATCATTTAGACTCTTTCCTTGGTAGTTTGTGGTATAAAAAAAATCTACTGTGGAAAGGCCGTATGTAAGTCATATACCTACCGCAAAAATATACTCCTTTCAATATTTCTCACAGTATACCATACATACTAAGTCAACATATAATAATCTCATGTATATTAACTCAGGTGAATAAGTTATTGAATGCTGTTGATGACCTAAGTGCGGAAGGTCCTGAAGCACATCAAGTTGAAGCAGCCTTTGTTGAAACCGTATTGTATGTGAAATTTCACATATGTCTTCTGAATGTCCTTTGTTTAGAGTAGGAGTGTTGTTAATTAGCAAAATTTTTGCAGGCCCAAATCTAATTCACACCCTCAAGATATGCTTCTTAAACTTTTGAAAGAGAACAAATTTGCTGAAGAAGCTAAAAGTAGTTCGCTTTTTGTGTTTAAATTGGGCTTATCGAAACTCAAGTGCTGTCTCTTGATGAATGGTCTTGTGCATGAGTCAAGTGAGGTAATGGGCATTATTCTTGTTTTTTTTTTTTTTTTTTTTTTTGAAGAACTTGAACTCTGTTAACAGATTAATGCTCTATGTTTCTTTTGGGCATTGTCTTGCAAGTTGCATGCTGCATGTGTAGTTTATTTGATTTAGGGTGCACAATAGCGGGTAGCATCAGACAAAACTGAGCTACACAACTAATATCACTGCTTATAAGTATACATTATTTGGTTAATATCATTATTAATTGTTTCTATGCTAAGTGAGCTTTGTGAACTTTCATTATTTTACCAAAAATTGTTCATGATGTATTTATTTTGTATAGGAAGCTTCCTTGAATGCGATGAACGATGAGCTTCCCCGAATTCAAGAACAAGTTTATTATGGCAAAATAACGTCAAAGACCGATGTGTTGGAAAAGTTTCTGTCTGAAAGCGGTCATAAACGATATAACCCACAAGTTTGTTTTTGTCGCTCTAAATTTTTGCTTATACATTCCACAACCACGTTTGGTGATTCAACTCAGTGTATATATTTCTCTCAGATACTTGTTGAAGGAAAGGGAAAGAAAAAATACGTATCGCTTTCTAGTTCATATTTTCGTAGCGAAACTGCGCTAAAAGATGTAGTTTATTTGCATTCCACAGGAAGTAAGCTTGATTATGACATAAATTGCAACTTCTTTTTTTAGTAGGTTGGTGCATGATTTTTTTCTTCTACTACTGTTCAGCTGCTGCTGATCTAAAGCCAGTGACACATCTTCTACTTGTGAACGTGTCGAGAAAAGATGGGATGAAGTTACTTCGTGAAGCGATTCATTACCTTGTAATATTTATTTCCTAGATTAAGCTTTCTTATACGTCAAATTGTAGCAAAATTTAGATTCTACCACTTTAGTTATGGTTTTTTATATGCACAGATTGATGGGCCAAAAAAAGTTCGTGTTGGTTCACTACTTTATTCTAATACCGAGGACTCTTCTTCCCCTGCCTTATTTTTCACAAAGGCTTTCTATACGACTGTATCAACATTCAGGTTTATATTCCTTCCATGTTTCAGATGTCACACTCCTATTAGGAGACTCTCTAAAAATATCATACTACATTTGATATTCTTTTCTTGAAGTATTTTATTTTATTTTCTATTTTTTAGCCACAAGGCAAAAGTATTGGAGTTTCTCGATCAGTTATGCTCCTTCTACGAAAGTCAATATGTATCAATGCCAGCATTAGATTTGAAGAATTCTCACATATTTATTGAACGAGTTGCCGAGCTGGCTGAGATTCATGACATACCTTCTGATGTCTATAAATCAATTCTTTCAAATATTTCACTGGATGAGTTAAGGAAACATATGGATAAGGTATGCAAGCAAACATGTCTTTGGTGCCATTTCTCACTAGTAAAATATCAGTTTAGTACTATGCATCTAAGAAGATGCACCAAACTCGAAAGGCATACACCTTGTTGAGAATGGCGCTGTATGATGCAAGTTGTCATTTTTACTCATGGTATGATGCACGTGAGAAGATACCAAGGAATCATACTAGTTTTGAATATGCCACATTATGCAAAAAAGGCACCCCTCTAATTATTTTGACTATATTTTCATTTTTTTTCTATTTGTTTTATCAAAATTTAAACAGCACTTGCAGATATATTACTAAGTTTCCAGCTAAATGCAAAACATGGGAAAAAATATTTATATAATTATAAGAAGAACGATATATGAAGCTGTTTTCTATGTAGAATATTATTGTTATGGTTCCATATGTTGTAGTGTTTAAATGAACTAGTGTGATTTCTTTAATACTTTTTTTTTTTGATATTTAGGATACTAATTTATATATAATTGACATTGTTTTTATGTAGTTTTATTGAATGATTATATATGTAATTATATGATAGCATTTTTCTTCCAAGCACGTGCTAATCTAGTCAGATAAAAATTGACAATTGGTTGATTTAGTTTGATCATACAGTTTTTTTAGTTTGAAAAAGTGTGCAGCATGCACCTAGGCTCCCTTACGCTTTTATGATTTTTGTGTACTGTACGAAGGTTTTAAATCTCATATTTTGGTCAGTTTCATCTCAGAGATTTTAGGGACATGATCTCAGGCGAGATGAAAGCATATTGGGTGTTCATCTCAGAATTACATCTCGGACCTTAAAGTACATCTCAGAACGATCTCAGACTATTTGATATATTTAATATTGGTTCAAATTCAAGTGTGCAACTAATTTTAAGTACTAATTACAAAAATTATTTAACTCATTTGATTTCAATGTTGGTTTACGTTCAAGCAATCAAGGACATTCTTTAAAAATACGTATAAAAAGCTGAACTGTTGAATTCATTATTCGGTTTCTTTTAATAGACAGTATGTAAATTAGTAAACCATTTTAACTAAACTAACATCATTGATATCATGAATGCATATTTCAACAAATATACAATACATTGGATGACAAACTTTAATGAAAAAAAAGGTGAAATAACCTGACAGCAAGACATTTTGACGTCTTTTAAAATTAACGATTTGAATAAGCAAGTGGAGTTGACATTTTATGTTAAATCGTGAGAAAAAAAAATCCAGAGTAAAAAAAACATTGAATTAAGTAGAAAATACGTAGGTTAACACAAAAAATTGGATTAATGGCAAGATTTCAATTTTTTCTATGAAATTTGAAGGTAAATGTAGTAAATTTGTTTCAAAAAATGATAAAATAGAAAATGAATTAAAAAATATCAAAATTTGAATGGAGGAGCAATTAGAGAAGGAAATAGTACAAAGTAATTAAGGTTCGGAAAGTTTTTGCAAAAAGAACAGAACTTAACAAATTTTACGCTTAAGTTATTGCTCTTACTGAATTCCTTTTCAGTTGTATGCAGTCTAGTCATATGGTTCATAGTTTGTTCTTACAAAAACATGTGACATCAACTGTATTAACAACTATCGTCAAATACAATATGGACATGCATACATAAAAAACACGTGCACACATTTTGTGTGTAAATGTGTGAAGATTTGAAGTTTGCAACATTTGTATGTGGCTATAGCTGCATCCGCATGAATACAGTTAAAATTGCATTTTGAGCAGTATAATTTTATGAAGTTAATTTTTATGTATTAACAGTGCATCGATCAAAATAATAATAATACAAACTTTGAGATTTTATTGTAAAATCAAATCTTATATCCAGCTCCTACAGAAGGTTCTTATATTTTAATTTTTGAAGATAAGTAGAATTAGAAATAAAGCGGGTAAGGGTAAAGGAGTAGAAACTTAATTGGCATCTGAGTCTAACTATAGGGATCCACTTGGTTATTATTTTTGCTTGCATAAACATACGTACATACATAATATATTCATGTGTATGTGTATGTGTATGTGCATGTGCATGCAGGGGCGGATGCAAGGTTGGGCCAGCTAGGGCCAAACTTAAAAATCATTTACGAATTACAGTACATTAGATTTCTACTCATTGGCCCTAGCTGAAATTTTATTTGGGCCAGAGCTCAAATAAACAAAACTTCAGCCCATGCAATTTTCACAGTATTTTTCTGTGTGTGTTTGTTGCTTCCTGCTTTCTTTCTACTTCCTCCGCCCTGCATACAGAAAGCATGCTGCTACTTTTTCTTTCTCTACAATTCTAACCCTAATTTCAAATCAAAATATAACTTCACCCTAAAAAATCCTTCTAACTCAGCAAAATTTAAAGCCTTATTTCAGTAGCATTCACTGATAGCAGTTTATTATACGTCCATACTCACAATATAATGTTCTTCTTAGTAAAAAACCGCCTTAGCTGAACACTTGGGCTAGGTCCCTCACTGTGTGTATGTATATGTTATTCCTAAAAGAGCTTATATCATTACACATCTGGGTGCTTTTTTGTATTCAAATCCAATTTGTAGGTCATTCTGTCAATAGACTCAATATGCTATTCAAATCTATTATTCTAAATCAGTTCAGCATCCATTATTCTTTGATGATCAGTGCACAAGGCTTCCACTTTTAAGGGGGTCCGTGTTGAGCAAATTATACAGTCTTACCTCCTTTGCTGGAGTGGTTCTAAAACTTGGTCATTAGACCAAGCATCCACATTAACATAATTCGGCCTGCACTATTACATCTTACAAAAGGTTTTATATATTTAAATCAAACTGTGTCGCGTATAACATGAGTTTCACTATCTACCCATAAAGAGAAGCACACAAACCCATAAAACGAAACATCAATTACTCAATGTAGATTAGACATCAAACACTAAGACAATATACCATATAACTATTTATGTAAAATTAATGCTTCTAAAATGCAATTATAGAACAACTTTTAAAAAAAAGTAATTGTCCAAATGAATGGGAATTGTCCTTACCACTTCCTTGTATTATACTATTATAGAACATAGTATCAGATACTATAAGAAGCTCAATTTTTCCCTTTTCACATATGTGTACACACATGCCCGGTAGTAATTGCTCCCAATGTTAGCAAGCACTGTGTGATGACCTTATGATTGAAATTGCCATTTGATAGTAATAATTAGAGAAATTGAGGGGATAAATAGGGATAATTGGTTGAACTAGATTTGGAAAAGAAATTTCAAACAGGGAATTTCGTTTCTATTCTCGACCTTGTAATTATTCATGAAGTTTATTGTATATTATAGTAACTCTACACTTGTTGGCAAGCATTAATTCATCAGCCTTAAGCGTAATTTTTTTTCTTTTCAAAATACAGTAGAAACACAAACAGCGTACCATAAATTTCATTTTCTTTTCTTCATTGCCAGCCAATTCGTTCTTCCTTACCTTTTGCTTGAGTTCGTGCTCACATTCATGGATGGTAGGTGACGGACGCTATGAACATGTCCTGCACCTGAGCCTATAATAGTTCCCCATGTTCTTCATTATCTGAAGATGGATAAAGATTTTTTTCAAAAGTTTATGCAATTTTTTATTTATTTATTTTAAAGACAATGACATTCTTGATGAAGCAATGTTTTGATTGTTTATATTTGCAGGTGCTATTTTTTTTCCATGAGCAAACTGGACATGAATTTGGTGCTGGTGCTGTGATTACCAATGGAAGGGTGAGTTATTCAACAATATTGTGTGATGTTTGACGATGTTCCATCAGTTAAATAACACCTGCAATCTTCTTAATGTATCTGTCCATTTATCTAATGTGTATATGTGAACGTAAGATATTCTTTCTTGATATATGTGCATAGGTGCTTGTCCCTGTTGACGGAAGCTCTTTCTTGAGTGATGATTTTGTTCTTCTAGAAAGTGTAGAATATGAACAGAGAACCAAACACATTGTAGAAATCATAGAAGAAATTGATTGGAAGGACATTGATCCGGATGATCTTACTAGGTACTCTTATTTGTTTATTACTGCTGTCTTCATTATGCTATTGTGCGCATGTTTAATCTTCAACCCATTTCTTTTATTGGTTCCACAGTTCTATGTCATATCACCATAGATGGGGTTAAGTGTACGGGACAGACTAGGGCTGTAATGATAATGGCTTGTGTTACCAATATGAAAAAAAAACGTCACTATACCAATTTTTTCAAGTAAAGGAGAATCTGAATAACCTTTACCCGTACTCTTGGGACACCGAAGATTTACCATTATTTGGTTATAGTAAATTTATTATCTACTAAGAGAAAAATAAATTTATTATCACACAAATTTATCTTAACTAATACTAAATATATTATATACATATTCCAATGTATCGATATAAATTTTTAATGCAATAATATTTTAAACTGACACGACATATATAGCTTGTGTATACTTTGCAAGTGTGAGAAATTAAGTTTTTGACAGTTAAAAATTTACAAAATACAAAATAATAAAATTGCTCTATATTATCTTAAAATATGTCTTATTTGTAAAATAACAATAGACTAAGGTTAATAAAATAATAATATAAACGATTGGCTAAATTTTCTGTGTAAGATTTTGATACTGAATCAATATTAAGTTTACCAGTGCTATTGGTAAATTTACCTTTACTAAATATCGATGGTAATTGTTAGTGTTGTCAAGGTGTGTTTGCCAGCCTATGTACCAAAAAGCGCTAGGCACCAGTTTGAGGCTTTATTACTAGTTGAAATGTTGCTCACACATTAGGTGCCATAAAGGCTGAGAAAGCGCTGAAGTGCTCGCTTAAAGTGCTGAAAAAGCATGCTAATTTTGTCAATTTGAGTGATAAAAACTATTTTGGGGTTCCAGCCAAAAATTAAACCCGAATTCGATCCATTAACCCAAATCCGATGTCGACTTCTATCTCGATCTCAAACTAGGGTGGAACATTGCAAAAAGAGTAAACAGTCCAAGGCTGTAGATTTTGGTTCATAAACTGCCGCCGTGTACTGATTTTTGCTCTAAAAATTTCTGAATTTGCAGCAGTTTTGAAATTCAATTGTTGTGTGCTGAAAACAGTCATGCTTAAGACGTCCAGAAAAGCGCTACGCATAAAAACTCACTAGGCGTTGGCCTTGCGCTTTTTTGGGGCCTTTTTTGCTTTGACAGCTTTGAATGGTATATATATATATATATATATAATATATATATATATATATATATATATATATATTGTTTATTGTTGGACTGGTGATTTAGTGATGGTGTGAAATTGGCAAGATTGCCATTACCGTGATAGTCCAACATTGGAACCTGGCATGTTTTTTATTCCATGTTGATGTACCATGTCAAATAAATAGCTTGTAGTAGAACTCAGCTCACATCAGTTCTAAGTGTTATATGCTGATTTAGATCCAGCAAACAAATAACTTAATTACTATTATTTCTCTAGGTCTATGCAAGCCTATTTATGTAGCGTATACCACATTATTTGAATCCAAAATTGATCATTATATTTGCAATCTGAATACATTTCAATTTCCATATGGACGTAGTACGAATTGATTTTTTTACATGCATGTTATAGATGTAAGCAATAGTCATTTGTTAATTTAGTTGGGTAATATTGATTACATAATAATGTATCTATGAAATTCCGGATCAATAAATTGACGTCACCATAATTCAAATCGCAACAAGGAAAGATAATCAAGGATGAAAAAAATATTAGTAGGTAAATTAATTTGGAAGTACAATAATAGCGAGTTAAGAGAAAATAAGAACAAACAGCAGTCTGGTAGCCTGCAACAACAACAATATATACTGGTACACTTCCATGTGCCAGCAGAGAAGTAGGCATCTATGTTTATGATACCCTGATAGAATTCAGATTTTTTGACATAATAAGCACTATTATCCACCCTCAATAGAAAAGCATCATCAGAGACGTTGTTAATAACTGCCTGCACTGTTAATGTTGGTGAGTGTTGCTTTGTCAAGGAAAACGAAATGGAATTTATAAATCTTTTAACATATGTTAATGACCTGTTGAGAACTGCCTGCACTTCACAATGCTTTTTCACTGCTGAATGACCAAACTAGAAAACATCGCTTATTACTGTATCAAATGAGTAGTTTAACATAAAAGTTTTCTCATATCAGTTCTTATCGTGTGTGCTGATTTTAGATCCACCAAACGAGTAACTTAATTATTATTATTTTGCAAGCCTATAAATGTAGTGGACACCGCATTACTCCAAATTTGGTTATTGTATTTACAATTCAACGCTGTTCAATTTCCAAATGGATGAAGTGTAAATTAATTTTTAGGAATGCATGGTGTAGATGAAAGCAGCACTCCTTGTTAACTTAGTTGGGTAACATGAACCATCTATAAACAATTTATTGTAAACCAAGGTTTGAGGTTCTGATCAAAATACCAAAATTTCGGTCGTTTCGTTTTGGTTTCAATAGGCACCGAGGCAAAATGATACATAACTCAGGCTTAATAAAAACTTTTGAACATACAATTTTCCAAAATAAATTCAAAAAATGATAATAATTGGAATTTAAAATGTCAATATTTAGAATCTAAGATTCAACATGAGAAACATACAAAATAACAAAATATACAAATGGTGTAACTAAAAAAAGTTGAAACGATGTGGCGAATACACATTTTTCAATGTTATAAATATTTATATCTTGTTTCTTAATTGAATATTAATTATACAATTTATTCTAATAAACTGAACAAATATACGGGTAATCATATGGAAAATAAATAATAAAATCCAAAATCAAATCTGGAACCGAAATTCTTGAATTTACAACTTAAATCAAAATTTACAAATGACCGAAATTGAGATCACGAACCTTGAGCTAAACCCTTAGTTAGCTTAGCAATAATGTAGTTTGGGATCGATATATTCACGTCACCTTACTTCAAAGTTCAAATCACAAGGAGGAAAGATAGTCGATGATGGAAAATAGTAATAATAATAGTACGGAAGCTAATTTGAAACTACAATATTAGCGACTTAAGAGAAAATAAGAACAAACAACAGTCTGACAGGTAGCCACAGTGGTACACTTTCGTGTTGTTTGAGCTAAACTCTTAGATAGTCTAGCAACTATGTAAATTTGGGAACCTTGCTTCAAAGTTCAAATCACAAGAAGGAAAGATAGTCGATGATGGAAAATAGTAATAATAGTAGTATGGAAGCTAATTTGATACTACAATATTAGCGACTTAAGAGAAAAGAAGAACAAACAACGGTCTGATAGGTAGCCACAGTGGTACACTTTCATGTGCCAACAGAGAAATAGGCATCTATGAGTATTAAACCCTATTAGAATTTGGATCTTCTGGCATAATATGCTTTCCTACTCTATCCTGATTGGAAAGCCTCATCAAAGGCATTGTTCTTATAGAATTACTGAAAAAGTTGTCCTCCTAGCTTTTTTACAGGAAATCTGTGCACTATTGTCACGATTGGTCCATAATTTTTTTCTTAGATTGGCAGTGTAAAACACAATTACGGCTTTATTTCCATATTACATTTTCACCATGTAATGCAAATTTGTTGAATCTGTTTGTTTTATACACTATTGTATTTACGACTTTTGTACACACTATAATACTCGTAATTAAAGTTATTTGTGCGGGATGATATGTATATCTGGTTTAATTTTTCATGGTATAATAATGGGATTATGGAATGCAACTTGTGAAGTCCATATGTCCATCTAAATATCTGAATTATGTTAATGTTTGAACTTCAAAATATCTTACAAAATCCATACGTTGAACATCAGTTCCTAAATTCTCTAACCAAATTTCCTTGACCGATTTTGAGTTGAACAGAGTTTTAGATTTTGAATGTAAAATTTATTTTAATCTCCAATTTCTAGTAGCATTATCAGTTTTCTAATTAAATTTACATACAAACTATTCCTTCCGTGATAATTACTTTGATATCCTGTTTTGCTAAAGTACCAACACTAATTGTTTGTATCATAGCTAACGCTTCTTTACTGTTTCAGTAAATTTTATAGCGATCTCATAATGCTGGTTTCTTCATCAATGTCCACCCGTGAAAGGAGTTCTGAAAGGGCACGTTTTGAAATCTTGAATGGAGAACACAGGTGAAATGCTATTCTTCTCAGTCTGAAGGATTAGAAATGATATTCCACCTTTTTTTCCTAATGTTTTCTGCTAAGTTGCTATACTGTGTATTGTTTCTTCCATGATAATAGTAATTCTATTCCTTAAAGGCACCGTGCTCGTTTGGTCTGTTATGTTATAGATAAAAGACGCTAGGGTGTTAGTTTCCTATGAATGAAAATGACATAAGCTTGTCCATTTTTACTAGGTTCATGATTTAACATGAATTTAAAGTGCAACTTATAAATAATAAATTTTAATTAGAAATTGCCATATGTGTTTGCATGTATAATTGGTAGGTCTATGTATTATAAGGTAAGCCTGGTATACACCTCAAACGTATATGCTATATGAACTTCACTGTAATGTGCTTGTTCTTTTTATATTCTATATGAGTATTGTAGGCATAACTTCATACTCATTAATTTCATGTTTTTCCAGTGCTGTTATTTTGAATAAGGGAAATTCCTCTGTACATATTGATGCGGTAATTGACCCGCTAAGTCCCTCAGGGCAGAAACTATCTCCTCTCCTTCGTGTGCTTTCAGAGTGCATCAAGCCGAGCATGAGAATAGTTCTTAATCCCATAGTAAGTTATTAATCCAATTGTAAGTTATTATCATGCATTCATATGCTGTGCTTCATACGTACATTTGATATGTTTTCATATCAACCATGGACTCCTCTAATCAATTGTGGTATTCAACCAAGGTAAAGTGAAAAACTACTAGTGGAATTTCTTAGCTTTTTTTTCTTCTCAACTCTTTGTGGCCCTTGTGCATACCATACTTCTTTTCTTCATCAAATAGCACATTCCTGTATCAAATAATCATGGATCCTGTTCCTTGTTTTGCAGAGTTCGCTTGCAGATCTTCCTTTGAAAAATTACTACAGATTTGTTATTCCTTCAATGGTAGTTTTATGCTTCAATAATTGGGTACTTTGCTATGGAATTGATTCCAATAAGTTGTCACACTAAGATATTTTCACTTGAATTTATAGGAAGATTTCAGTGCTACTGATTATTCCATTAACGGGCCTAGAGCTTTCTTCTCGAATATGCCACAATCCAAAACTCTTACTATGAACCTTGATGTACCTGAGCCTTGGCTTGTTGAACCGGTAGTTGCTATGTATGTCAGACATATTAAATTTTCATATGTTGGTTATATTTTCTTGAATGTGTGAATTCTTAGCTTACTCAACTATTCATCTTTTCAGTCATGATTTGGATAACATTCTTCTTGAAAACCTTGGTGACGTGAACACTCTGCAAGCAGTATTTGAGCTTGAGGCACTTCTTCTGACAGGCAAATATATACAATTTATCCGTATGCTTGTTTTTCTGTCCGGCATATAGTAAGGATGCAACAAATAACAATTCTATGCAATATACAGGTCATTGTGCGGAAAAAGACCATGAACCACCTCGAGGACTTCAATTAATACTTGGTACTAAGAGAATGCCCCACATGGTGGATACCCTTGTGATGGCTAATTTAGGTTACTGGCAAATGAAGGTTTCACCTGGAATATGGTACCTACAAATAGCTCCTGGTAGAAGCTCGGAGCTTTATATGTTGAAGGATGAGCCCTTTGCCAAGCGTATTATGATAAACGATTTGAGGGGTAAACTTGTGCACTTAACAGTAGTGAAAAAGAAAGGCAAAGAACATGAAGAATTGCTAAATGCTGCTGATGATGATAGCAACTTAAAAGAAAGAAAGAAAGTATGTAATGGGTTTATCTGCTCACCGCTATCTGTATGCCTAAGCAGAATATTAACTTTATGCTATCTTTTTTTACAGGATGACCGTTGGAATACGAATTTGTTGAAATGGGCTTCGGGATTAGTTGGCGGCAATGGAAAAAGGCAGACGGTAACTGCTTACTATGCTTTGATTATATGAACTTATGTACACACACACACAAATATGGATACATATGCACACATACATATCTATACATACGTACATATGTATCTATGACGTGTGTGTAATGTATATAATGAAATTTGAAGCATTAGCATGAAACTTTTGAAAAGCATGTGCATATCTTTCGTTCCCAATTAGGGTGGCAAGTAATTAATGAACTGAATCAAAATATAAAATAAATCTAACAAATGGTAGTTGAATTTAGATGAATTATTCCTGCTGATTATACTGAATTGTAGTCATGTCATTTGTTCTTTACATTACCATATGATGTGTCTGCTCTAACATTAAAGATTACTTGCAATCCTTTTTGGTTTTACTAATAAGTGCATGGAGTAGCCGTGAGTATCGGAGTTTAGATTGGTTTGAACATGGAAACAAGTTTATATGTTTGTTAGTTTTATTGCAAGAAGGTTATGTTGTCTTAAGTGTTTTTTTTATAGGGGGTTGACAACAAGAAGGTTGAAAGACAAGGAGAAACAATTAACATATTTTCCATTGCTTCGGGCCACTTGTAAGTAAATTTTACTGGTTTATTGCTCTTGGTTAATTGAACAAAATACTTGTACTCTGTCTAAACCTTTCATATTGATTTGGATGGAAATGATGATCCAAAAAAGACTGTGTGAAGTGTGAACAAAAACCATATGCGTAGGAAAATTACTTACTTCATGCACAGTAGAATGATACGACCGTTTATCAAGATAATGAGGTTATATTCCTGTATATCAAACTAAAACTGTTTATCAAGATATAAAAAGTGCTCCGGGGTTTTAATTTGTGTTACAGTTTGCAGTAGTACGCAGTAGTTTTCTAAAAAGGCAAAAACAGAACCCTTGATTTTAGCTAATACCCTGGCTCTAAATCAGAGAAACCTTGAGTTATCGCTGTTGTATTTGTTTAATAGGTAAAATGTAACTCTTTGCAGTACCATTCTCTTGATAAATTCTAATTTCTCACAGGTATGAGCGTTTTTTGAAAATTATGATGTTAAGCGTTCTGAAGAACACTAGAAGGCCTGTTAAATTTTGGTTTATTAAGAACTATCTTTCTCCTCAGTTCAAGGTCTGTTTATTATCTGCAAGAATTTCAGTTTCTTGTATTCTTTTAGCCATTGATTTATGTGAATATATGTATATTATGCATAAACCTTACAGGATGACATACCTCACATGGCACATGCATATGGCTTCGAGTATGAGCTTATTACCTACAAGTGGCCAACATGGTTGCATAAACAGAAGGAAAAACAGCGTATCATTTGGGCTTACAAAATTCTATTCCTAGATGTTATTTTTCCGATTTCCCTTAGAAAGGTAACTATTTGTAGAAATAAATGTGTTAAAACACCACTTGCCTTACTCTCTCTTATAACACTTGCGAACATGCACATGCTTTCCATATAGTTCTTTTAACCTTTTTGACTGGCCTATTTAAATTTAGCACTGCTTGTAAGTCATACCACCTTGGAAGTTTAATCATGGCAGGACAAATGGTTCACCTTGGTTACAAGATGATATGGGCATATCTGGTTAAAACAATTTTGTGGACATGTAACCAGATTAGAAAACATTTTTAAGTATAAAAAGTATTGATGTAGGAATAGATTGCATAGAAACTGGGTTAGATGCAGATATGGACCAGCAGGGGGTTGATTGCATGCTGGAATTTTGAACCTAAATGACCCTTTTCTTCCTTTCTTGTATCACAATTTGGCCTGTGGAACTGTACTTCCTTGCATTTTTCTTATGTATAAAAATTTTTAGTCTCCTAGAATTTTAACTCCTATCTTTGTTTTCTCCTTTTTTTCCTGTTTTTTTTTCCATCAACAAACCCACCTTGTTTGTCATTCTTTTTTGAAGCAGCAGCAGTGGTGGTGGTAATAATAATAATAGTACTAATAATAATAATTGTAATTTTATGAAATGCTATAGTACAAGCTACTCGGAAAAAAAATGATGAAACATGTGCTTGAATGAAAACAATAGTAGAAAAACAAGGGTGGGCATGCATGGATTTGGAAAGATTAACCGTGCTAATCCAGTACGAGGAAAAACCAGCTTTCGAATGTCCAAACTACAGGGATGATGGCAGAAGAGGGAATTTGACAGCAAGCTATCCTGGTCCAATATCGATAAAGGCCCATTTTATCTATGTCTACCGTGCTTCCTATGGACTATGTAGTTTTTTTATTTCCTTTAAACAAAGACAATTGTAACTCATAGTTGAAATTACCGACAATATTAAACTTTTATTTTTAAAAAAGAACGATTGTTACTCATTTAAAGTCAGTGACAATATTTGGGTTAGTTTGGCTTGAAATATCAGTTGTGTTTTGTGTTATGCGTTTTCAGTACATGCTTTAATAATGGGTGAAATCTCCTTGCCATTACCAAGGGGAGAAGAAGGTAGAATAATTTATGTGATATTTACCAAAATGCAAAAGACAATAAATGCTGTTTTCAATATTATATGTCAAGATCATTTATAAATCAACTGTTTCTTACCCCTCTTCTTGCATGTCTTTTGACATTACATAATGAAAACGTAAAACATAGTATTCAAAGTTCAAACCAAATCGGCCCTTAAAACTTTTATCTTACTACTAAAAGTGTGTATGCACATGTATTGAATGCGAGGATGGTAGTTAAAAAGTTTTTGGGAAAACAACCAAAATTTTATTTGTATCAAAAAATAATAATAATTAATAGTTTTTTTTTTCTTATTTTTATTTATAATAGCCACTCTGAATGAAATACTAAGTTCACCACTGCATAGAAGGGGGAGTTATATGAAATGGAACAACCTTTAATGACTTATCTCTTCGCTTGCTGTGGGGTCTACCATGGCCATATTTATCAGTCCATTCTACTTGGTAATTATAACATCTTTATGCAGGTGATATTTGTTGATGCTGATCAAGTTGTAAGAGCTGACATGGGTGAACTATATGACATGGATATAAAAGGAAGGCCCCTGGCTTATACCCCTTTTTGTGACAACAATAAAGATATGGATGGCTACCGATTTTGGAGACAAGTCAGTTATCCCCTATGATCGCATAATCAGAATTTTCAGATAATACCTGTTTATCTTTATTTATCTGAATCTTGTATTTTATTTTTACTTTTGGCAAAGGGTTTCTGGAGAGAGCACTTACGGGGAAGAGCTTACCATATTAGGTAGTCATTTAATTTGATCAGCTTCTCGATTTTAACCGATGGAAGTCATGACAACTGTTGTAATCATTGATATTTGCATTTCCGACAGTGCCTTATATGTTGTGGACTTGGTGAAATTTCGGCAAACAGCAGCTGGAGACACATTAAGAGTTTTCTATGAAACTCTTAGCAAAGATCCAAACAGTCTCTCCAACCTCGACCAGGTATAATTCATTTAAATCTGTCTTGAAAAATGATAGATAATTCTTTTGCTAGAAGTGACATAAGTAGTATTAATGCTAGAAAATACATTTATATAGTTACCGAACCGTTGGAACTCTGTTAACTTGTATTTTTGTGGCAAAACTTTTTACAATTTCAGGACCTCCCAAACTACGCACAACATACAGTTCCCATTTTTTCATTACCTCAAGAATGGCTATGGTGTGAATCATGGTGTGGAAATGCAACAAAAGCCAAGGCAAAAACAATTGATCTATGTAACAATCCCATGACAAAGGAGCCTAAGCTTCAAGTAAGTAATCTCCAATTGTATAGTACCTTGGTATTTTTAGTGTTTTCTCAGAGTTTATGCATCGATTTATTTTCCTCCCTTTTGTATATGTCAGAGTGCCAAAAGAATTTTACCAGAATGGGTTGGACTTGATGAAGAAGCCAGACGAGTGACAGCAAGAACATCAGACGAGGAAATGGAAAAACCTGTAGTGGTCCCTGAAGAAAATACGAAAAGCGAAAGCAAAGAGAAAGATGCAGAAACATTATCTGAATTATGATCATGACTAAATTTATATAATTTTGTTTTTATTAATCTAGATCAAAGGTCTTCATCACATTGGAAGGAGGTGGTGATCAAATTTTTGGTAGGCTCGATTTCTTATAACAATTGTAATATAGAGGTCGCTTTTGCAAGTTGTATATCCCCTTAAGCTATTAACTTACATGGGTTCAACTGGGTTTCTGTATGGTATGGATGTTAATTTCACAGGATACATGTGGCTTATATGAAATCATATCTATAGTAATGAAACACTTTATATTTTGTGTTTATTATTTTGAATCAATCAGTGATTCATCATGATGAGACATCTTTTTATTTGAAATGTTAAAAATAAACATGGAAAGAGGCTTGTTTTGGTTTTGTCAAGTCAAGTATGGATGAACGAAAGGGTCCAACAGTTGGACGCCTCTACCATGTACGTAAGATTCAATCCAGATTATTGTTATATCCTTTATTTCACCACACGCTTCTTCTAGCCAAACAAATACTTTGGGGCAATATTTATTATAAATACGAGCGTTTCGACATGTGTTTTGCCTGTAATCATGATGCATGTTTTGTGTGTAAATTATGTTTTTTAAAAACTGCATATGTTTAAACTTTCAAAATAAAATGATTCGCACTAATTTTTAGTTATGTTTTTACATTGAAATCATACGCAGTTTGCTTGAATTTTCGTATATTGCAATATTTATTTTTTATGTTATTAATTTTAATTGTAATTTGCGTGTTAATTCATAAAGTAGGATGTTGTAAAGAATGCTTATCTATTAGATTGCACATTAAAGTATATTTAGGAAAATAAAGTTTGAATTTGTAAAAAAAATGTTTAATTGATGGATCTAATTTTTAAGCGCCATTTAAAATAAAGGCACGTAAGAGTGTTTTTAAAAGTTCGCAGTTAGATTAAAAGTTTTCACTTCTAAAATAACTATTAATTAAGATAATAAATTGGAGTTGCCTCGGAAAAATTTAAAGAATGATAGATAGGTAATGAATTGAAAAAATAATGCACTCAATAAATGTTTGAATATTTTATCAAGAAAAGACAATCGTGTTTTTTATGTCGTTATAGGAAAAATTCTTGTAGAAATGAATATATAAATTTGGTCTTTATTTTTGAAAAACAGAAAACATAAGGTATCTTGTACTTTTCTGATAAAAATGTAAGATAACTTGCAATCTTCTAACTTAGAACTTCTTCTAGTACTTTTTTTTTATGAAAAACGCAAGTTAACTTACTTTTTTTATTAGGAAACTGTAAGCGAGTTTGTGTTTTTCGATTTAGAAAGTTAAAATTTTACATACTCATTACTATATGAATTTTTCTCTTAACAATAACAGTAATATGTGTCTGTTGTGCAACACCTCTATTTTAATCTATGCTACTCCTTATCCTGCAAAAGGGGGACTAAGGTTGGAATCTTGCATTTATTTTTGTGAATCGAAAGGATTTAAGATTTGAATAAAATAGAGTACCAAATATGATACAGGTAAACGCTATGGATCTTGTGCAAAGCGTGTTTTGAGTGTTTGAAGACGGGTTTATCATTTTTGAAGGTAAAATCTATTTAGATAGATAATTTTGATATAATTAATGACACAAATGATTTTTACTGTTGATTTCCCCTTGAGTTTATATCTTCCACAAAAAGACAAAAGGATCTAATGTAATGATCTAGAGTTTTAATGTCACTAATTGTTCTTTATTTTGTGTTTAAGTAGCCAATTCCTTTTAGGGGAATGGTTCTTTTCGAAGAGAAACACAGTGAAAATTTTTAAGTTCTACATGATACACCGTATTCGTTACATTTCTCTTTTTCTTAAATGCGTTGCTAAAGTACTGCAAAAAAATGCTTCCGGCTATCAGGCGGTGGTCTATCATCGTCGATCATTCATCATATTCGACACTGTTTCGCTGTCGAACAATGTTCATCATATTCATCTTTTCTTGATTTTACATTCTTCAAATTTGTACTAATGTGGCAAAAGATACCCGCTTCGTGTATAACAACTTCAATTGTTAATAGGATGTTTCATCATGTTACATTTCGTTACTAGACAATTGTGAGAGGTACAACTGGATAGAAAAATAAAAATTTCCTCTTTGGTAAAGGAGCAAACACAGCAACATGGGATAATAAAAGGTGAATATTAGGTTTAGATCCTTAAAATCAAACATAATACACGTAACTCCTTCATAATTATTATTTTATAAATTAGATCTTTAAAATTTAATTACAGAATAATTGTTTAAAATTATGCAATTATTTAGTGAATAATTGCAAACATTTATGCAATTATATCCAAAAATTGCGTAAACTCTGCAATTATCCAGTGAATGATTGCAGATATTTCCATAATTTTTATGATAAATAATTGCAGAAATTTTAGTTGGTGAATAATTGCGGAAATGTCTACAACATTTGAATATCATTGCATGAATGTCTTTAATTATTCACTGAATAATTGTAGAAAATTTATACACTTATTGGTAAGCTAATTTTAGAGACTTAATTTACATACTTTTTTTAGAAAGATGTTTGGTGTATTTCGAAACTTAATGGAGACTTTAGTCAAACTGTTTGATAATAAAAATCATTGAAAGGGAAAGATACAAAACTAGATTCTTGGTTTAGACTTTGAAGATATGAAATCTTGGTGTGTCGACAGTGTTAGATGTATAGCTGATAATAATATTAACAACTTTACTATCATTAGATCTTGCACCTTAGCATTGGGGAAAACTTTAGAAGCTTTATCTTCTTTGATAACAAAGCTAAATAAAATTTGGTAAATTTTTAACCTAAAGATGTACGAAAGTGTTAACCTACTGGAACAAATGAACATGTTTGAATGGTTGTTAAATCAGCTAGTTAAATCAAGTTAGAGTGGTAGCACAAAGTTCAATATCATGGGTAAAGGAAACTTTGAAAATCAAAATATATAATGAGAGAATCTGGACATGAGGTGGTGTTGTGTCTGTTTGAAACAAAGTAATTGTAATAACCAAGAAATTCTGAACCAATTTAAAAATTTTATTTTAGCAATTTTATTGGATTTTAATATTTAAAATAATTTATTTTAAATAATAACGACGAAAAATTTATTTAAATCGAAGTTAGAACGAATAATTTTATTTTAATTATATAACGAGCCTGAAATGGCACGATAGTTCGAAAATTCGATTTCAAATTTCAAATGAATGTACAGGATTCAAAATAAATCTCGGATATGTTTCTGTTGTATATTATTTATTCATACTCTGATATATTCTTGTACTCTAATGAAATTGTTGTAATAAGCAATGAAATGTTCTTCTGTATGTGTTCTGATTTGTCATGTTCTCAACTCAATCCGGGCATTCCCGTAAGGGCGAGTTTGGATCATTTCATTTGGTATCAGAGCTTTGGTTTACAGAGCTCGAGAACAAGACACATTAGAACCGGATGAAAGAATTTATCAGAGATTGGATTAGTAATATCCAATAAGAATGACTCATAAGAGATGGGATCAGTAGTATCCTAGAACGAGTTTCAAAGAGTGTTATTTTTAAAATAAAGATTAAAAACAAATTTAGTTTTGAAAATCTAATCTAATTATACGTATTTGAGTATATTACTTTATTTTATTTTGGACAATCAAGTATATGAAGATTTTGCATATACGCGTCATGAACGTTTATTCGAAGACTCAAATATACTGGATAATATAGAATCACACTATAGTCGCCCGGAGATGATTTTGATGATTGAGATCTCATCATCAAAGTCTATGTTCGAGTTTTGAAAGTGGGATATCTATATATTTCCAATTGACTGGTGTGAGAATCAAATTTTAGTTAGAGTTTATTGTTGTGATTTGCACTAAAAATATGATTTTTGACTACATATAAAAGTTATGCATTTAAAATTTAATCAACTAATTGATTGTTGGTTGTGTTGTTTGATTATTAGTCTGATTAATAAAAATATATTGGAACCATAAAACCAATAAGAGAAATGAAAGTAAATTTAACCAAATCAAGTAAAATATTGAATTAAATTGAAAATTGATTGGAAATTGCATACATACACATGTATATGTATTGAACAGGTCATAGCATGGAAGATAAGAAGAGGAATAAAATTGTATGCCCGATAAATAGGTACATATTTACTGTATTTATTGGGGTTTGATGATTTTATGAGCCGCTTGGCTTTTTCCTTTTCTTTTGAATTGATGGGGGCCCTGTGAGGCAAGTTGCGGTTTTAAACATCACCCGTACAAAGGAGGCTATGGCAAAATATTTCGAAAATTTAGGGTGTTCGCCAAATTTTTGAGAAATTAGTAAATTCTTAGAAACTGAAAAGTTGAAGAACGAAAGTTGAGTTGGTTAGTTAAACAACTTTCAGCTCCGTTCCTTTTCGAGGACGAAAAGATTTTAAGTGGGGGGAGATTGTAACAACCCGGAAATTCTAAACCAATTTAAAAATTTTATTTTAGCAATTTTAACGGATTTTAACAGTTAAAATAATTTATTTTAAATAATAACAATGAAAAATTTATTTAAATCGAAGTTAGAACAAATAATTTTATTTTAATTATATAACGAGCCTGAAATGGCGTGGTAGTTTGAAAATTCAATTCAAATTTCAAATGAATGTATATGATTCAAAATAAATCTCGGATATGTTTCTGTTGTATATTATTTATTCATACTCTGATATATTCTTGTACTCTGATGAAATTGTTGTAATAAGCAATGAATTGTTCTTCTGTATGTGTTCTGATTTGTCATGTTCTCAACTCAATCTAGGCTTTCCTGTAAGGGTGAGTTTGGGTCGTTTCAGTAATGCTCTTGCTTTATATTGTATGTATTGCCATATAATGATACAAGCAATGCTCAAGAAATTGTAAATATGAGAAAGTAAATTCTCCATAAGTAGTTAATCGACTGTAGTTGCAAATGTGCTCACAACCATGAGTATTTGAATCATGTATGTAAATCACTTATTTTTAAGTGTTCTTGATAGAGATGTACCAAGAAACAAATATTGATACATCCTAGTGTACTCATGAACACTGGAAACGCTAAAGGGTTACGTCGTCTGGAATAACCATAAAACGACTTAACAAGAGTCTTTTATGGATTAAATTCAATTAAGTTAAAATAAAGGATCTCATGTAGTGACGTGTGGTGGTCCTCCAACTAGAGAGTACCGTAAACCATAGGTGTTTTAGATTATACTTTGATTATGCCTAGCTACCTAACATGATGCTCATGCTATGACTATAGGTAGGTATTTGTTGAACAACCTTAATTGAAACGTTACTCAAGAGATGATTCATCTCCTTCACTATAAAAGGTTAGTATTATTGTAATGGTAGATAACTTGAAACTAAAGCATATGGTGATAATAAAACAGTAAATCAATAGGTATTATCAAATTAAACCAGGGTTTCAAAGTTAAACGATGTAGTTAACTATGGATGTTACTTGAGCATGGACCAAACTCTAGATATGTAAGTGATATAGTGCCTACCAAAAAAAGAACAATATATCATTGCCTAAAGTGTAGATTTTAATATACTAGAAATTTGATTTCCTAGATGATTGATTAACAACTGAATTTAGTCTATTACCATGCTTCAGCAAAGATTGTTCAAATTTTATTACATTACTTGAATATTATCGAGAGTTCACATCCAATAATTGCATAATGTTATTTGACTAGAAATATCCAAATGTAACTTAATCGAATTGATTTATAAATATTATAAATTAAAATGGAGAAAATTAATATGATATCATACTAACATTTTATGATTTTATTTATCTATTTTAGTTCTTTTAATTAAAAAAACTTATAAAATTTCATATATTGATTTGACTAAATAATCAAAATAAAAATAATATTCAAATAATTTTTAGTGGGTGTTACTCAAATCATCTTTTTTAAAAAACATTTGTAAATGTATTAGTTATCCATAGATTAGAAATAGGGTTTCCTTTATTCATTTGAAAAGATATTTGATTCAGAACAGAATGAGAAAGTGGAAAATATAATTGTTATTTTATGGATATGTTGTGGCTATAAATACAACATTAGTCTCTTACTCTTTTCATGTTTTCAGAGAACACAGCCACCAACAGATAGAAGTTGAAGACTATATCTGTAACATTCCTTTGTTTGGAATGGAATTAAAAGTCCCACATTGAGGAATTTGGGTATCAAGTGTGAACTTAAATAGTAAAGCTCCACCTCCTAATAGCGTTGAGGCCATTCGAGGAACAAAACCCCACTTTTGTACGGGGGATGAAGTTGGGCATAATATCTTGCACGAACGGAGGTACAGGCTGTAATAGTGGTATCAGAACCAATACCCAGCCGATATTGTGGCTCACATGTTGGCCACAACGCCTAGGTGGTGAGAAATGATGAGTCAACAAGGACGTTGGGCTCTAAAGGAGGGGAGATTGTAACATCCCTTTGTTTGGAATGGAATTAGTAGTCCCACATCATGGAATTTGGGTATGAAGTAAGAAATTAAATAATAAAGCTCCACCTCCTAATAGCGTCGGGGATTTTTGAGGAGCATAACCCCACTCCTATAGGGGGGTTACGTTTAAGGGAAATATCTTGCACAAACGGAGGTGCGGGCTGTTACAATATCCAGGCCATGAAAAACTAAAGTAGAAGGAGAAACGGGGCAGATTTCAAAAAGGAAATAGTTTGAAATATGATGTGTTAACGACCGGATAGGCGAAGCTGGATTATTTCATTTTTGTCTATACACACACCATACGTTTCAGCTCATATTATAAAAAAATCATTAGTACATGTGATGACCTACCCTTTTTAACACTCTTAATCAATGTGAGTGACAACAATTGACTCATGAAAACCACAAAAGACAATCTATTGAGGTAAAAAAGGACTAAACATTACCAAGGTGTAACAATGGAATCTCATGATAGAATGGTGGTATGTAGTGTACTAAATATATATGAGTAATAATATAAATGACAAGAGACTGTATTAACGAAATTAAGTAATAAATGAATATCAATATAGAAAATCAGAATACAATAAGCGATAAGAATGGTCTCATATATAAATAGCATATCTGCCATGTACCACCACAATATATTTCCAAAATACCGACATTTCCTCCATAGTGCTCCACATGTCATAAAAGTATATCTCTAAAAGCACCTAGCTTAAAAACTACTCAATTGGGTATCTAGAACTATCACAATACAAATAGAGAAAATGTAGGTCAAACATAAAGTCTATTGTGAGGGGATGAATTTCTAAATACGCAGATCAAAATCATATATAAATAATTAGGGAAATACTGATGTACAACTATTCCTCTCCACAAATATGGCTCAAAGATAACCCGGATTGCCAATAATGCAGTAAAGTGAATCCTACTCAAAGGTAGGGAATCATACCATAAAATTGTTGGGACTGAACTAGCCCACTTCAAATTTATGGTAAATTTAAAAAAAATTCCTTTATTAGATCTTCATTGGGATCATGTGGTCTAAATTTATTTAGAAATTTTATAATATTCACTTTTAAAGTTTCTTCATAGTATTTTAGCAATTTAAAACTAAATTTATTTACTTCTGATTAGTTGCATATATATATATATATATATATATATATATGGTTATAAGCACATCATAATAACTTTATAATGAATGCGCGTGCACAATGTTAAATGCAATATATAAAATGTACAAAATTATTGTGAATGTTGTTTAGGTGTTGGAATTTACACCTCAACGGATACAATCCTCATCTATATATGGCTTTGTCGTTCTAAACACGGAAAGTTTCTTATGAAAATACATATGTATGTATACATATTTATAAGCATATATACATACATAATAAATGATTTACATAACAGTCCAAATGATATATAATTAGCACATATGCATAAACACTAAAAGTACATATATACAATTTTTTCTTTGCATAAAAATTTATGTGTAAGTACTCAAATCTAAATCTTTTCACATAAAAATTGAATTATTAACAACAAAAATCCGAAGTTTAATTTTATTTTGGTTTTTTAAACAACAAGGTCAAAGTACATAAACATTTATAGGTTTGTGGTTCTAGATTAGACAAAATGAATGAATAAGCATACAAAAACATAAAATTAATAAGGTCTAGATCAAGATTAAATTATCTGAACACGTAATCATATAAAATAGACTACACGAAATATGATTATGCATAACAAAATATCAGTGAACTGAGCAAAGGAATATATAAATGATTCAAGCAAGGGAATCAAGGCATTTAAATCAAAATTCAAGTTTATATATGTATACATACACACACACACACACACACATATATATATATATATGTGTGTGTGTGTGTGTGTGTGTGTGTGTGTGTGTGTGTGTGTGTGTGTGTGTGTAACAACCCAACGGATTCGAAGCCCGGATTTCGACAATAATACATAAAACCTGTATCACTTGCCAAAACCCAAGTATCGAAATCACCAGATAGTTAATAGAAAGAAGTTAGAGGGTGAGATAAAAAAGGAAAGAAATATTATAATAGAAGAAGAAGAAGAAGAACCAACACAACACAGAGTCTCATATCGCAGCGGAACAAAATATAATATAGAAATAATCTTTATTGAGAGTTTGGAATAAAAACTTACAAATCATCAGAGTACATCAATATACCTAGACAGTTATAACATCCTGTCCTCATATACAACATACAGCGGAATAAAAACTAATACGTCTGAACTCCTCTAGCACGTCTTATGAACTTCTTAGTGTCCAATAACCTGAATCTCCAAAACCCGGGCTAACCCGAGCATTACAAACGTCGGATCAGTCTGGTGAACCAGAGTGAGAAATCTACTAAGTTTATAATATCATCCAACTTGATTTTAAAGTCAAAACATTTTTTTTTGAAAGAAAATGATAATCGCAATACTATTCCACACATAAACACAGATGGTTTTTACCTTACGATAATCCAAAACAATTTGAAATCAATATCTTATTATGATATTATAATAATGTCTAAATACAAATAATGAGACGACCCCAAACCCCGTACTGACGGTGGCAAGGGTAATCCGTGGAATATAACACAGAAACAGGTAATAGCATAACAGAATTAAATAAATACACCAGATAATGAACAATAGAATATACTGGATAAAAGTAATCATCAGAGTTACACAGTATACAGGATCATACTTAGTAAAAATACAGTTCAGCTATACATAAATGTCTACAGCGGAAAACAAACGTAATATGTACAATAGGAGCTGAACAGCATAAAAAGAGATAAATGATAAAATCCATCTTTAGCTCCAGCTATCCAGAAAGAACCAGCTAAACCTGAATACAAGGCTACCCGTGTAGAAAAAGGGGCACCCGAGTTTGAGAGTGAAATAAACTACGAGTCAGTCATGGGACTGGTATGAGAAATCTATTCAACACATATATAATATGGCTAATCACAGGACCACGCCACTTTCGTGGAACAGGTTTACTCCATTGGATTGCCAGTGCTTTAAAACAAATCTTTCTTTTAAACAACGTAATGCATTTTATAAAAATGAAGCCATTATAAAACTCAGTTCTCATCACACAATGCAACGCAAACCGGAGGATAGAGTTTTTTTCTTATAACGGCCAAAATATGCTTGATACGAAATAAAACTAAGGCATTTGATATTATTGCTAGTGTTTATATGTTTCAAAAACAATTTGAATCATAACTATCAATCATAGGCGGCATGGGTACCATATATCATGTCGCCATATATATATATATATATATATATATATATATATATATATATATATATATACACACACAATCAAAACCACACGATGTCGTATTTGGGAATTGGACTTCCGTCATGAACCATGGCAAAAGATAGTCCTTACCGAATTCGAGACTGCCTAGCCCGAGTCTCAGGAACAGCCGCAACTGCCCCTTGGATCGTCAGGGCCGGTCCACCGATGTGGATTATTATGCCTGAATAATACGTTTCCCCGCCCTTTGGGGCGTAAACGAGCCAACGAATGACTCCATCGGACCCGGATCGTCCGATCTAACCGAGGCGCCTCGCAACAGCAACAACCGCACAGGTGAAAAGTATATAAATGTCAGGGCTGGTAGGTCACTGACACCACCCTAGCTAGGAAAAAACGCATGCCCGTGTGAGGCTTGCGAATTCACGTTATACACAAAGCTACGCCACACAGGCGGTGCTTTGATCATCACCACAAGACTCTGCTTTTCAACAGAAGCCCTGATCACTGCATCTTAGCATGCCACACAGGCAATTCATGCCATGCGACTGATGTCCATCGATATACAACCTCTGAGCTCGTGCGTTTCAGAGAAGGGCGTTAAGCAAAAGAATAAATTCTCTGCCGCCAAACAGATGTATATTTAATAGAGATCAATCAACACAGAATAAAATCCAATGTCAGACACACAGTCCATTTACAAGTCCATTCTGGGTCTGAACGAAACCGGAGGCACTAAATACCTCGCAAACCCATTGATCACCACATACGTCTGGACGATCACCACTCATTATCCATATTTCGGGATGCCTCCCAATCAGGACCTCGGTTACCATCCAAACGAGGTGAAGATCTCCGGTCTTCGACCACCGTCTTCATCTTCGACTTTCAATCGTCGGTCGATTATTTGAAATGAGAATTAACTCGGCCTTTTCAAATAATTCACGTATATTTAGAATTTCAAATCAATTTATTTCAATGGTTAAATCATTCAACAACACCAATTTCGTTCTTTAATGTAATTTTCACACCAAACGCATTCAACCATCAAATACCACATAAATCGTGCAAATTCAGTTTATTTCCATTCCATATCGTTTATGATATTTTATAACGATTTATCGCTATTTTTATTTATTTTAAAATAGCCAATTTATTCAAAAACGACGCTTCGGACCATAACGCGGCCGTGGCGCTGTTTTTCTTCAGATTTGATTTACACATATCTGAAAATCTAACCGTTGGATCTTCACAAAATTTACATCATTAGAAAGGTCTTTTCAAAACGAATCCAACGGTTCCAGTTTTGGGGAAAATCCGACGGTCGGATCTCCCGGTACAATCGTTTGAAGTTTCGATTTCAAAATACAAACTGCAGCGTCGTTATTCGATTAAATATAATTATATTTTTATATATATATAAATATAATCATTTCTGGCGCTGTTTTTCTTTAGATTTGAATTAAACATTCCAGACAATCCAACCGTTGGATTTTTACAAAATTGGTGCCGTTGGAAAGATTTTTCCAAGGCGAACCCGACGGTTGCGGTTTCGGGAAAATCCAATGGTCGGATTTCCCGCACTAGTTGTTTGAAATCACGGTTTCAAAATACGAACTGCACGGCCTCGTTTCGTTTTAATTTTAATTATATTTATATATCTATATAAATATAGTTCATTCAACAATTTCAATATCGTTTTCACTTCAAATATTTAACTAACGCCTTAAAATTTTGGAAAATTTCGCCATAACCTCCTTTGTATGGGAGGGCTGGGAAAATTCCCAAATAGCCACACGGGCGTCTCATGTCGAAAAGAAAAAGAAAAAGCCAAGCGGCTAGCCAACTGGCTCATAAAATCATCACCCAAACAAAACAGTAAATGTGTACCTATTTGTCGGGCACAAAATTTTATTCCTCTTCTCTAGCCCCTTCGCTATAACCTGTTCAATAAATATGCATGTACATATATATAGTTCTTATCACTTCTCATTTTCCATTCAACTTTATATTTGATTCCATTTGGTTTAAAAACACCATTCATTCTAATGTTGCATGTATAGGCAAAAATCATATCATTAGCTAATTAATGAATATTTCAACTCATATATATATTTATTTGAACGAGTGGCTATTTTTAACACTTCACATTTCAACAATTCGTGTATATAATAAAAATGTGATTTTTATTGTTAAACAATTCATTTCAAAACACTATTATTTTATATAGTTTATATAGGTGATAAAAATAGGATTTTTATTATAAAACAATTTCTTTTAAAACAAGATTATTTTACATAGTCCATATAGTCGATAAAAGGTGATTTTTATTATCAAACAATTTATTTCAAAATATGAATACCATTGAACACATGAATTTCTAATCAACGAATGAATATCGATTCAACACATGAAGGTTTTCTATAGTTTCTATATATAGATAAAAATATGATTTTTATATTTGAAACGCGAATACCATTCAACACATGAATTTCTAATCAACGAATGAATATCGATTCAACACATGAAGGTTTTCTATTCAATGAATAAATATAGTTTCGGCAAATGAAAATAATTCAAACACATGAATATTATTCAAAATTTCGGCAGCATAATGGCAGGGAAGTTAAAACCGGGACCGTCCCTAGTACGGCTCCTCGCTCTACCTTAAAACCTCGCGGTTTTTGACAATGGGGATCATGCATCTAGTTCGCACGCAGGCGGCATGTATATATTTATTTCATTTCCACAAACTAATTCTATGTGGTTTCAACCAAATATTTCTCAACCACAAACGGGTATTTTTCAACCACAATCAATCAATATCAACCACAAACAATCCCAAACAACCATTCGCTATCAATCAATTTTCACACCAATCACAATCAATAAATATCGTCCATGGTTTGTGGACGAGGGGCGTGTATATATATATATATATATATATATATATATAGCAATTCACTTCTATTTCAACACATATATAATTTTTTTACAACGCATATATAACTTATACATCGAACGTACAACTTATACAACGCTTATACAAGAGGTGTACAACGCTTATATAACTCATACATCGACTATATAATTTATACATCGTCGTTTTCCATATCGTTTATAAATTAGAAATCTCACATTGGGTTCCACTCCACCAAAAATAGCAGAAGGCTCAGAAAAATATGCGGTCTCTTCTAAAATGTAGAAGACGTCCACACGAGTCCACTGTCTCTTGTTTCACTGAATTTCGACAAGAAACGAAAAAGATATGATTTTTCAAAGTTTGCAACGGTTTAAAGGTGTTAAAATCAGATTAAATAAACAAAGCCTATTACCTCAGCAAATCGTTCGAAACTAGGGTTGTAATTTTCTCCCAATCCGTGAAGCTAGAGGACGATCGGCCTTCGCAGCGTCGAAGGGCTAGGAGAGGCGCACCACCCCCTGGAAGCGCGGCCAACTTGGATCCACGGTGGGGAAGAATCGGCGGCTTTCAGGAAGAGGAAGGATGAAGCTGGAGGGAGAAGAGAGAGAGGGTGGCAGATGGGCGGAGGAGGAGGGAGGTGGGGGAAAAGGGAGCGTCGTCGATCGGCGGTTAGGCAGGGGCGTCGTCGAGGGTTGCGGTGGAGATTAAGGGAGGCGACGCGGGTTTTTTTTTATTTCTGAGGGGAGGCGGGTTTGGGAATTTAGGGTTTGGGGGGGCTATTTATAAATATTTTAATTTATTCTCCAATTATTTGTTTACCGATCCGAGTTCGAATCAGACCCAATGACTGTCGCCCCTAGCTAATTACCCCCATTCCGAACACAATGGGATATGCCAAGTAGGCTGATTCAATTGTTTCGATCAGTTTTCGCCAAAACCAACATATAACTCTATATATTGAATTTGAACGAGCATTTCAATTTACCGGGGTCACATACTAACTCGAAAAATTCCCGAAAAATATTTTCTAGCTTCGTATAGACGATACGGTCCTAACAAAACTAATTTCGTCGAATTCTGAGACCGTTGGAAAAATGGCCATTTTCCAGTCGATTAAAATCCACTGAAACTGGTCAAACGCGTTTTCCTTTGCCACACTCACATATTGAATCGAAAAATTATGAAATTTGGAATTTAGCAATAACTTTACATCAAGGATCCAACAAAAGTGGTTTTGTCGAAATCCGAGGTCGTTTGCAAAATTCCCATTTTTAAGGGCCTGAATTCCATAACGACTATTCAGAATTTTCAACTGCACATATCTTTTGATCCCCGCTATGAAATTTTGATTTTTTGGATTCGTTGGAAAGATATTCACAATTAGATCCCATGATTTTTGGTTTCACTAAAATCCGGATTGTTTTGCACCCGGTACATTCAATTGAAGTTTGAAATCGAATTATCGAACTACCGCGCCATTTTCAATTCCTTTTATAATTATATATAATTATTTATCTTTTAGCGACGACGTATATAATATATACGTTTGAATTCTATTCAAAATAAATTTCTCGTTGATTTTATTTAAAATAATTCATTTTAAATAATCAAAATTCACTAAAATTGCTAAAAATAAAATTTTAAACTGGCCCAGATTTTCGGGTTGTTACAAATAAATAGAAATCTAGCAGAACGCTTGCATCTCACGCTCCATAAAATAGTATACAATCAAAACCATAAGCGCTTATTGGAGATTGGATTCCGACTATGACAAGGTATGGAACCACCTGCCGATAGTGTATCTCTTAAGGGGAATATACTGGGTTCAACAAGAACATTTTGCAACCCGGCCACACATGACCAACCACTCATTTCACTTGAGTGTGTCGAATGTATATCAGCAACGGTTGGGATCAGCAACTGTTTCCTGAAAAGGGACAGCATCGAAGTAGATTAAAGAAGAAAATGGATTTTTTCTAGATAGGTGATAATACACCCTAATGGGAGCGACCCACATAGCCATGTTGCCTACCCGATTTCTGTCATTTCCCGGTTGATGAGGTTTGATGTTATAATTATCCTTTTGATCATCTGACCGCCTTTCACTTTGAATGCCACATCGTCAAACCCTTCAGAAAATCACTAATTGATTTCCACAAAAATACCCTGGTCGTTAAGCTAAGAGGTGTCTTCCCTGCTACCAACTATGGTACGTTTGAGGAAGTCAACATGCATGATCCCTTTGGAAATACTCTGTCAGACACTCGTTCATACAAGTTGTCCTGGGACTAGACAAACCGAAGACACTCTCCTACTGCATCCTTGAATTACCCTTTGGATCAGTAGCGAGTAGTCCTTGCAAATCTATAGATTTCAATCACGACTGAATTACTATCAAAACCCTTTGGTTGCAATCCCAGAGAAACTTATCAAGTAGCCCTTCCGCTTTTGAAGATCCACGGTCTTCAATTGCTCTATCTTCAATCAGTATCTTCGAAGATTTCGTATTTGCTAGTTCGGAATGGTTTTCAAATATAAATTCGATCCCGGTCTTTACCAGCAATTGTATAGGTAAGATTTGATAGTCGGTTATTTAACTAACAAATATCATCCATTCCGCCATAAAATGAGTTCATTGGTTTAGAATTCAGCATCGCTTGGCCTTTTTAATCAAAATAAATTAACCTTTTTTATCTTTCCACATTTTAAAACACTGTAATTACTTCTTATTATATTAAGAATATTCTTAAAACTATTTCAATTACTTTGGAATTAAATCTTATATATATATATTAGGGTTGTCAATTTCCTACAGATCCGTGACCCGACCCGAAACCCGCACGGAAATTAACAGGTTAACCCGACTCGTTTAGTTGGCGGGTCATTTTCGAGTCAACCCGAATTTGGCCCGTTTATAAATGGGTGAGTTTAGGGTTGACCCGCTAACCCGATTTTGACCAGCCAAACCCGATCATATGTTGTATCGCTTTCATATTGTTAGTCTTTTAGGTATGATATTAGTGTCAGTCTTTTATATATGCAGTAATCAATATGCTCATATATGTAAGCTATTGTATTTTACTAATTTATTCTTATATGTTGTTAGTTATATTTTACTTATAACAACTGTATCTCTTTCATAACGTTAGTCTTTAATTTATACAGTATGGTCGTATATACTTATATATGGAGAATGATTTTTGGATATAGTGATTTCATGCTTTATATATATGATGTATGTTGGTAACTTTGCAACTTGTTGCATGTTGGTGATATATAATAGTGTGTCTGTTGGTGATTTGGTTCTTTTGCTGTTTATATTGGCGGGTAATATTTACCAATGGTTCAAACGAGTAAACCCAACCCAATACAACCCGACACGACCCATTTAGTTAAGTCGGGTCGGGTCAACCTGTTTATAAACGGGTCGGGTTAGGGTTGGGAAAAAATGACCCGTTTAATAAACGGGTTGACCTGACCCGTTTATAAATCAACCCGAACCTGACTTTACTCGACCCGAATCCAACCCGACACGACCCATTGACAACCCTAATATATATCACCACTTTGGGTTTTAACAAATTTCACATATAAATATCGTTACAGAATCTCTTCTGTTTCATGTACACTTCCCCCTTGAATATACTTATTCAAACACATCTCGTTATATTCTCAAAAAAAATTCTATTCTTGTTACTCAACATTCATTAGTCCCTAACTTAAAACAAGTAAGAGAATAACTCCCTAAATATCAACTCCGAAGGCCAAAACCAACATCAGATCGACACTCAAGGGGTCGTTCAACTCAACTAATCTCTACTCAGTTTCTAATTTCCATAACTCCATTCTAATATGCAAAACGTTTTCTTTTAAACCATTTTCCGCTTTGAAAATCTCAATTCAATTCCATTCAATTTACTTAATTTCATTATTAAGTATTTCCAACCCCAGATCATCTTTTTAACTTCACTGATCTATTATAAACCTTATTTATAAACTTGGTTTTAATATAAAACCCTTTTACCTCGATTCCATCTTACTTAATTCAAATGTTATATAAACATTTATTTCAAACCATTGTATTTGCTAAAAAATCACTTTTAAAACTTCATTATAAAACTCATATTTAATATAAATCCCATTCATAAACTCTTATCATAATTTATC